>CM060934.1:506496326-507746326 GCA_030765085.1 Allium cepa | reverse complement strand
AAATATTAGGATATTTAAAAGGAACAGTTGGATATGGTCTTATGTATTTGAATCATGGCCATACAGAGATAGAATGTTTCTCTGATGCAGACTGGGCCGGTTCTAGGGTGGACAGGAAATCTACAACAGGATATTGTGAGTTTGTAGGAGGGAATCTAATATCATGGAAGAGTAAGAAACAAAATATTGTAGCTCGGTCGAGTGCAGAATCTGAGTACAGGGCCATGGCAAAAGCAGTGTGCGAGATAATGTGGGTAGATCACTTACTGTCTGAAGCTGGATTTAAAGTGCAGAAGCCAATTACTTTGGGTTGTGACAATCAAGCTACGGTTTATATTGCCTCAAATCCAGTTTTTCACGAGAGAACTAAACATATTGAAGTGGATTGTCACTTTGTTCGAGAGAAAATGCAACAGGGGTTGGTGTGTGCTAAGCATATTGGAACAAAGGAGCAAACTGCTGATGTGTTTACTAAGGCTGTTGATGGAAAGAAGATGGAATACTTGAGAAGCAAGTTGTGCATGGTGAATTTACATGCACCAACTTGAGGGGGAGTGTTGCGGGTAGGTTCATTAGTGACAGGGGTTCATTAGTATGTTTCTTTTCAAATTATATTTGCTTTCATATTAGTTTCATATTAGTTTCATTGGGGCTTTAGTGTATTGGGCTTTTGTGTTGGGCTGTTTGTATCTCATGTATATAAATATACATCTCTGTATCAGCTGTAGGTAAGAAGATTGAATAATATAAAACATTTTGTTTTCCCGCTTAATTTGTAATAGGATATATGATTTATTTAAGTTAATTAATTTAGTTTAATTAATTTATGTAAATCATCTAATGATTTTATGAGAGTAATTACTTAATGTAATTGATGGAGCAGAATTACTTAGGGAAGTAATAATGATAATTACTGGAATGTAATTAGTAATTTGGATAATTACTTTTGTAATTAATTAAGGAATTAATTAATGATTAATTATTGGTTAATTAATTTATAAATAAGTAATTAAAGATAGTTAATTACTAAATTTAATATTAATCAAGGTGATTAATAATTAGATTAATTACTAAATGTAATTAATTTTAATTAAGAAATTTATTTAAATATTAGAGATCATTAATTATTATAATTAATGATGTAATTAAGGATTGTTTGATTAAGTAATAATTAATTAAGCGATTAGTTAATTGTAATTAATTAAGGATAAAATATAATTAATTAACAAATGAGTAATTAAATGTTAATTACTTATGATTAAGGTTAATTAATTTATGAAATTAATTAAATACTAATTACTCATTGTAATTAGTGAATGATTAATCAAAGAGGTTTAATCAAGTTAAATACTTAGGATAATTAATTAACTGGGTTAATTAATTTATGGATGTTAAGCATGATTTAAATGTGTTAATTAATTTAATTTATTTTAAATTAATTAGGGATGGTTGTAATTAATTTAATTCATTTTAAATTAATTACAATTGTTGGCCAATAAATCATTGCTTATGGATGTTATTGGTTGAATGGTTGTGATCTCAGTAATGAGATTAGTCGTATCTATATGATATGAATGCTTGGTTTAAGTATGATGGTTTGTGATGGATTATTTGGTTATGATGATTATCTGTTTATGGATGATACAGATTATCTGTTTATGATATGAATGTGATTATCTATTGTGATATGTAGTTTATCTATCTGTGTGAATTAGATAACAATGAAATGAGTTAATTATTTAAAACCCTTAAGTATAACTTGGACATTAAAATGGCATTTGGTTTCGATGAGACCGGAATCGGGTTTCCATATTTGGATATCCGAAAACCACATCGATTCCAATTAAGCGTTGGGTCGTTAATCCAAGTGGAGCAAGTGAAGACTCGAGGTGTAAGGGCTATACGTCAGTATAACTCTGTGGGTGATTCCGTAATGAGTTGACGGAATAGTACTTATAGATTCGAGATGGATATTTAGAGTGCAGGGGTTATCGTCGTTAACGCTGAGGGTGATTCCAATACGAGTGTAACGAGATAATGCCTTCGGTTTCGTTCGAACCCGAAACGAACTTGTATGGATTGAATGCTTTCAGAACATCGTCAGGTGGACGACGAGCATTCTAAGAATGATATGTCCTATAAAGGTAATCGTAGCCTCAAGCCTCATCAACCGGGAATGGCTAAAACAGGGGAGGTGAAGCAAAGCTTCGTGGGTAGCCCCCACTGGAGAGCAAGATTTATCCCTGTCTAGAGGTCCCTTTATATTTCGGTTGTGTGGCAGTTGGCGACGGCCAATCTACGGGGTAGTCTTGTTCGGAACTGTTCAGTAAGGAATGGTTCCGGCTTTGTGTTGCAAGGGAGCGGGCGTACTCCTTGGTACGGTGATCTAGGCCATGTACTGTGACAGGCGGTACCCCAGTAGCTCTGCTATTGATGGAATCCATAATCCAATAAGTGCCTGTACGGTTTTTATTGTGCCCAACTATGTTGGAACGTGAGATGTAAGCATTCCAGCTATTTCTGTATTTTATTTTGAAAACCCTAGACACTGTTATAATATCACTGGATTTCCTATAAAATGTTTTGGTTAGCGTAAGTTAAAAACTTTTCCATGTTTATGTGTGGGAAGTCTTACATGATACCTTTTGTTTCAAAGGATTTTCTAAAAGTTAAGCAACTTTTATTCCCGTTTACTCACACCAAACCCCTGTCTGACCTGAGTGTTTATTTTCTGTTTTATTAAACTCTTGGGTACTCATATTATGCATGAGTAGTCAAGTGATTCAGGATTGCATTGACAAGTTCTGGAGGAGATAATGGAGCAGGAGGCTTCAGCGTGTAGATATATGTAGTGGTTCCGCTGTGTTTGAGTTGTATCTTCTTTTCTCTGATATACTTGGATTGTAATTGCTAGACAGATGTTTATAACTGTCTAGTTTGTGTTGTATTAGCTATATTACTCTGATGTATATGATACTATGTAAAGTATTATGTGATATATTATAATTTATTCGATTCCGCTGTGAGATTCTAATGTTGTCTGTTCTTTCTTTCCTTTCTTTTCTCTTTTCTATCCCTTTCTTTCTTCTTAGCGATGCGATTTCTTGGAGTTTGGAAGTTGGGTCGTTACATTGTGGTATCAGAGCTCTAGGTTGAGCGAATACCTAGACTCTAGAGTGGTGTCCATCTTGAGAGAGCGTATCTGTAATTTTGAATATATATATATATATATATATATATATATATTTCTGCCTATTTGTTGGGTTACCTGTTCAGGTTTTCCAATATAAGTAATAAAGGTAGATAGGGTAGTGGTGTGTGTAACACAACTACCAATGGTTGGAGTTCGAGTGTTTGAAGTTGGAAGTGATCTGCTAGGGCAGTATTGGGCATCTTGAGTAGTTTGGCAGTTTGGTGTGAAGGATTTTTCTGATCTCTGAAGGAAATATTTTCAAGATTCAAAGCCTATCTTTGGATTGTAATCTGGATTTCGCTCGTGAGAGTGGTTTTTCTTGAGTTTGGATTAGTAGGAAGTTCTGAAGCCAGAGTGGTATCTTGGTAACCTTAGGAAGGAGTTCTGTCTATATTTGAGCTTGGTTTGGGAGCGAGTTTCCTGAGAGATATCTGTCTATCTGGAAGGCTCTATTGTGAAGAGGCTGGTGTAGCTTTGAGGTTCGATGAGCTTTTGGATAAGGAAGTTTTGGCAGCAGTAGCAGCAATGAGTGGCCTGTTCATCGATGGATCAGAAATCTCTTTGATTCTTCTGTCAGTAGTCCGGGAAGATGGTGAAGCTTGTCCATTTCTTCTGGAGCTCAGTTGGGTGTGATGTTTGTGGTTAAGAGGTGGACCACTAGTTCTTCTTTTGAAGGCTTTAGCTGTTCTGATTGTTGAAGTAAGAACGATTTCTTGGGATCTGAACTGAGTGGGATCACAAAAGTGACTTGAGATGGTTCGGAAGTTCTCTGAGTAATCTTTGTTTGGATTGAAGCATCTCTAGAGGATGTTTGAGTTATCGAAGTGGTTTGATTTTATGGATATCTTCAAAGGAGTTAAGATTTACATCCGCATCGAGAGTTTGAGTTCTGATTCGACTTGGTTTTTGGAGTTTTACCGGTGGATCAGATTAGTAGGGAGATTCTTTGTGACTGTGATCTATTTAAGTTGGTAGGATTTATTGGATCCAGTTCTCTGGTTGAATTTTTGTTGTGATGTTGTGACCGAATCGGATAGGTCACTGAGATTTTATAGAATTTGATGAACAATATTCCGGGATAAGTTGATCAAGTTTATACTTGTGTTCATCAATAGCATTCTTAAATAAGAGTTGCGCAGTGGAAGGATGGTGGCAGCTATTCCAGAATAGGAGCAACACCCGATTCTTTGGGAATTTGATTTTTATCTTGGATCAGAGGATTTCTACAGGAAATTCATTTTGGATCTGGAGACTTGATTGTTTTGTATCTGTTTGTTTCCAGATATAGTAGTTTGTCTGAAGACTTCTTATATTTGTGTAGAAGAGTTGTGTGGTAAATTTGTTTGATCTAGAAGTTGAAGGCGACCCAGGATCGATATGAGAGATTTGTGGATATGAGTATTGGATCTTTCTGTTTTCTCTTTTAAAATTTAAAATCTGTATGGGATTATTAAATTACCTTTGCTTTTAAATTTCGGGGACGAAATTCTTTTAAGGAGGGAGGAATGTGATGTCCCGGAAATTTAGGCAATAGTTATTTAATAATTTCTTTGATAATTATTTTAAAATGTGAAATATTGATTTGATAATTTAATTCAAACAGAAATTCTCTTTTGAAAATTATAATTATTTAATTTGTCAAATGATATTCTTTTCAAAATTTAAAAATATTTAAGTAATAAATTTATCTTTCTATGCTGATTTAAAATTATTTATTTATAATGTATAAATGTTTATACATTGTAAATAGAGGATTTGGTTTTAATTTTAATTTATATTAAATAAAGGATATTTTCTAATTACTATATAAATGTATAATTTGTAAATTATTAAATTAATTTGAATTAGTATTGTAAACTTTTCAAAGGTTTGTTTTAAAAAGCTTTCTTATATTTTTATAGAAATGTAAGTAAGAATTTGTTTTGTTTAAATTTTATTTTATAATAAAAGTTTGTTTTGTTTTATTTTAAAATATGTTTTTCTTTTGAAATAAGATTTAATTCATTCTTGTTAAAGTATAACATTTGATTTGAAAACTCTTGAATAAATGAATTCAACATTATTTTTCTTTTGAAAATTATCTCTTTTGAAAATTAGCTTTAAAATATTATTTTAAAAATCTCAAGTAAACATTTAAATTGTGTATATGTTATTATTTAAAGACTAATGTTAATTAAACATTTAAAACTTGCTAAAATAAATTAGAGATGGTTTTAAGATAATTTAAATACAATTATAAATTTAGAAATTGCTTTTAATAATTGAATTGCATATGTGTTAAATTCTTAAACTATTAAATGGACACTTGTAAAACATTTAACATAATAAGTCAACAAGTGGCATTTGTTTTAAATCTTATTATTTAAATTATATTGATAGGAGAAACATAGTAATTCATTTGTTAAAACATTTTCTCATTTGAAAACCTGAAAATCAAATTTCAGTAAGATCAAAACCAAACTTCAATCAAAATCTGCAAATCAATTTCTACAAAACAACTTCAAATCTGCAAAATTAATTCTCAAATCTGCAAATAACAACTACAAATCTGCAACATTAAAACTAAAAATTTGCATGCAATCTACATCAACCAGAAGATGAATTTCTGTAATCTAAATGAAAGATAGGATCAACATGCAGTTTCAATTCAACAGTTTCAGGAGATTCAATTTGCAATCATCTGCTCCAGGAAATTGTGATATGCTTCTCTGAATTGTTTTCTGCTTCTTCTATTTAAAAAGGCGAGTAAGCTTCTAATTTTAAAAACAGTACTTTTTTTTAAAAAAAACGTAAAGCTAAACAAGTTTCAGAAATCTCAAGTTCTAATACATGCTTGTTTAAATAAAAATCAATACTGTCTTGATGAAATCTGCTCTATTTTTGATTTAAAATGAGATACCTCATAAAGCAAAAAGGCCTAAAGTATCTTTGCATGAGTACTGATTGAAACAAGCATGTTTGCTTGATTATAATGTGATGATGTTCTGTGTGTGTTCATTAATATGCATATATGTGTGATGCTAGCTATCTACAGACATGAATTCTATTTTCTTATCTAGGATTTTTGATAAAAAAATCCATTTCCACAAGATTAGATCTCAGTTAGAAATTATTATGTAAATCAAATATGTTTGTTAGCATAGATTTAGGTTTATAAATTATGATTTTTGATAAATTTAGTTTAATTAAAGATCTGTGCCTCTGAAAACAAATGTAACTGTCCTTATTTTTAATAATCGTGAATCTCAAATATCTTAAAATATTAGAACAAGTTTAAAACTAGAATACATGTTTGAAACTGGGAATTTTAAACAAAAAAGAACAAATATTACAGTTTTAAATAAACTGTTAGGGAAAAGGCATTTCTGTTTTAAAACAGAAATATGAAATTTGAAAGTATCTGTAGGCTAGTTAATTTGGGGGTTAAGGTGCCTACTTTAGTGGAGTTTTGATGTAAGAATGAAGGGGATTTTGGTGATAGAGGATCAGAGAGACAGGAGATGTGAATTGGAATTTTTCCCAAGTTTCAAACCCTTGTTTTTAAGTATGGCAGTTCTTAGTTTCTGCACATACTCTCTGTTGCATCGAGTGGGGTAAGAATTTGAGAGGTTGTAGAAGGAGTGTAGAGGTAGCTATGGCCAAGGTCGAGTCGACGATGGTGGCCGGAGGTGGGATTTCTTGGCTGTTGACAGGGTTGGTTTTTGTTTTGTTACAGAGGGGGGGGGGGTTCAGGTTGCATTGAATAACCTGAATTTTGTTTTGAGCTGATTGTATAACTCTGGTGGTCGTGGATAAGTTTGGGGGATGGCCTGCGATGTGGTGAAGGGGTTTAGAGTGGCTGTTGGTGGCCGGAGTGCCAGTGCATGTGCACCATTCATGTTGAAGTTCTGGTGAACTTCTGATGTATGCAGGGTATTTTTAACTCGAAGCTTCTCTCGGGGTTTCTGGTCTCTGTATCGAAGCAAAAGGTTGGTGAACTTGAAGTAGTGAAGGGGATTACTCGGGTATAGATTTACAGAGTTAAAACCAGAGAGTTATTTTGCAGTTTTTTTTAAAATGTTGAATGAAATTCAAATTAGAGCAGGAGTTTGTGTTCGTCGACGGAAATTCTATCGGTTTAGAAAACCGTCGAACGAATTTAGAAATAAAAATAACCGCAAGCGCACGGTGTACGAATGTAGCACGCGGCGAATACGGGTCGATCCGTAGGGAATTGATGATTTTAAAATTCTATTCAATCAAATTAACCAAAAGTTTGAAGAGAATGTTAAACTAGAAAAGAAGAAAAACAAGCAAAAGAAAATTGATAAAAAATATGAGTGTTAAAACAATTTAGAGGCAATTTCCACTCTCTAGATCACATAAATCAACAAAATGAAGTATGATCTCTCTTTTCTTGTCATTAGTGAATTAGTTGATGTGCTTATCATAAGTATGGTATATTTGTGCTATTAATTAGCTCAATGTAAACCATCAAACTATAACACAACCACTAATACACTTTTAAATTTCATAAAATATGACAACAAAGTTGAAAGCAAAATCTATTTTAAGCATGACCTATTAACTATTAATTAGAAATATAAGCCATCAAATTTTAATTTCAACAATCACTTCTTTGCCATAATCATATGTAAATGAAGAGGCAATTTGTGTTTTGTTTGTTTAAGTATAGCCTATTTGTTATAAACAACATAGACTATCAAATTCAAAGCTAAACAACATCATTAAACCACTTCAATCATTCTCATTAAACACATAAAGAGAGCATAAACATCAAAATGTTGGATCTACATACTAGAGAGCTTCATTACCCCTAAATTGAAGGGATTAAGCTCTCATATTTGTTATCATATGAACAAATGTAGAAAACAACATTAAACAAGAAGAGAGAAAGAGAGCAAAATGAAAAGAAAAATTATTCTACTTGCATAAAATAAAAGAGATCTATATTAGAACATGAAAGAAAATAAACAAGAAAAGAAAATGAACATGTAATTAAAAGGAAACACTAAATAACATTGCATAAAGAAAAAGAAAAATACATGAAGAAAAATGGCTAAGTAGCCATGAAAAGAGAAAGAGAGCTTTCTTTTATTTTCTAAACTAAAACTAACTAACTAAGAGAAGGAGGCCTAAGAGAGACTAAGAGAAGAGATCATGTTACATGAAACATATGGGTATTTATACATGTATGAAACCCTAATTCATATTTTTGGGGATTACCCAAAATGCCCCTTAGGAAGTGTGGAGGCCAAGTAACCATTAACATGTCTTAATCCCCCATTAAGCGTACATGAAACCATTAAGTCCAAAAGCATGTGCATTAGCCTTTAATTTGTACATTAAGGTAGGTGGGTAGGTGGGGTCCTCCATGTTCTTCACTTTGAATTATTTCCATCTTCATTCCTTTGTATTAATTCTGCGCATGCATATCTTCATGAAACCACTTCTATTTGAGATCAATTTCCTACAAAAATATATAAAAAATTTCAATTAATTTTTCTCAAAGAAATATATGCACTTAAATGACCGTTTTGTCCCTATATGAAGATGAATATGTGAAAATTTGGAATTAATATGAATTTTGGTTAAAACAAGTTAAAATACCCAATATGATCATTTATTTAATTTAAATAGAATAAATATGGTGTTAAAAATATGCACATTTACGTGCACATCAAATACCCCCACACTTATCTTTTTATTCGTCCTCGAATAAAGAAAAACTAAGATAAATCCGTTTTCGTAGGAAGCACGATTGCATTGAGCGTATGCAACAAGCCGTTAAACCTCTGGGTGTCCCCAGTAGGACGAGTGTTGTCTCGTGAGGGTTTTCAGCAGATACTACCCACAAAATCCAAGTGCGGGATGAAAATATTTACAAAATGCAAGATTTATTTACAAAGAGATGAATGCAAGTTTTTGAAAATATTTAAAAATGAAGGATTTATTTTTAAATTGACACAAATAAGCTAAATATAGGTTTTGGTTATTCTCTTGAAAATTTATGTCATTTACTGGTCAAAATTTCCAACAAAAATCAAGTTATCATAACAAATAGACAATAGTTTAACTTGTTGTTTCGGTTGATAACAAAGCGTAATTATAAAATGGATCCTTAGTTGATTATCAAAGTTTATCAAAGTGGTATTTTCATTTCTTTTCAATAACAAATCAAATCAAATAAGTAAAAATAGTGCTAGGATTTCAATTGCTTGCTCTCTCATTATTTGCAAGAAAAATTTCACACCTAGCTCAGGTAAACTGAGGCCAGATATACCACCCATGCACTGCCTTCCGGGCTTATGTGAGGGGAGTACAGAGCATGGCGAGTGCACACACTTTCATGCATACACTATCGGCTGTAGGTGGTTTTTATTAAGTCTTTTTTTTTTCATACATGTGTTCCATACATCATAACCGTGAGGACTTTTAAATGAGTATGAAAGCACATAATCAAAAATACCAAGTAATCACCCCTGCATAACCGTGAGGACTTTTAAATGAGAGTGAATACTTGGATGTTGTTGTTGTTATTATTATTATTATTATTATTATTATTTGAGAGGGAGTTTTGCAAAATTATCTTAGCACCATTTAACTTAGAAGACAAAAAAAATGTTATATCCTTTACTTTAAATTCACCACTTTTAAAACAAAGATTTTCAATTAGGATGTATTTCATAATTAACACGTATGAACCTTCCTATATACCAGTTAAACCATTGTTATTTATAATCAAACTTCATTTTTATTTTTGTTAAGACGAATAAATTTTCAAAAATTTCAATTTAATAAACCAAAACCATATATTTATCCTATAGTGTTTCTTTAAAATTAAATCAAAATGCTAAAAAAAATTGTATTTTAAAATTTTGATATTTTTTGAGTTTTGGAAGAAAAAAGAAAAAATGAAAATTTAATCATGAAAAATCAAAAAGAAAATGAGTCTCCCCCCACACTTGATTTTGACTGTGTCCCTACAGTCAACCCAAGTGGAAGGAGAAAAATAAATTAAAAATCTAATACTTACATGAAAGATTATTATTTACAAGAGATGAGAAAGTATATAGTCAAAAAGTAAATGAAACGGTCTTCCAAAGACCAATTCATTTGTCTCGTCAAATGCGTGAGACACGGCTTAAGCACGGAAAACCAAATCGTAAAAGAATTTGAAGTTGATTGTCGATTTGGAAAAACGAATGTCGTTTTATTAAAAATCGTACGAGTTGTTTTATTTTCGATGATTTTCAGGTTCGATAAAACAATTGATTGAAGTTCAAGTTTATTTTCACCAATTTGAAATTCAAGCTTATCATTGAAAACATTTTCACAATTATTGATTTCAAAATAAAAATGGTGATTTTCATCTTCCCCTTCGGAATTTAACAACTCATCATCCAAAAGTCCAAAAAATTCATGTTCATTAAACTCATCTTCCTTTGTTGGATTATCAACAACTTCATCATGTAAATAGAGTTTCAAAGTTGTCGTATTCAAATTTTCAGAAAAAGGAAGATCGAAGTTTAAATCGAGTTTCGCACCCTCAAAAGAATTGATATCCAACTCAATTACCGTATTTTCAACAACTTGATTAAGATCGTCATCATCAAATTCAAAAGTTGTTATTTGAAAATCGTCGATTTGGGTAAAAGGTGGATTATCACTTGACTCATCACACGTTGAGATTTGATTTTGTTGTTCAGTTTGTTTCATATAAGTTTCCAACAACAAATCCGTGTGATCATCGTAAATTTCATTCATTTGTTCAACAAAATCCAATTTACAGTTATTAAATTGAGAATTTTCGATTTGGATTTGTTAAGAACAAAAATTTTCACTCGTAACATGGTTAAGATTATTCCCATTGCCAAATTCGTTTGAAAAGTTTTTCTCATTTTCATGTTGAGTTTGGAATTCATTTTGGAGTTCGAAATTAAATTGGCATGGGTTATAATCGTAATCGTTTGAATTTTGATTTGAATTCAAATTTTGAAATTCTTGACTCGAGTTATTACACAAATAAGAATTACATAAATCATTTATCTCTTGATTTTGTCGTGTAGAAAGTTCGAGTAAAGATGAAATCATTTCAATGCTATTTTCAAGAGTCGAACGTTGGTCGTCGTTTTGAAAATTTTGTTGTTCGAAATTTGAATTATTCACAAAATAGCTGTTGTTAAAATATCCATACGAATTTGGACTGAAATCATATGGATTATATTGATTTTCACAACTATTGTAAAATTCAAGTGGATAAGAAAAAGGAAACTCGGACATTTTCAAGATTTTTTTTTAGTTTTTTTTATAAAGAAAAATATTTACAAGTAGAATTTATTTTTCAAAATGGAAAATTGATTTTTGTTTTGTTTTTTTTTGGATTTTCAATTTTTTTGGCTTTTTTTTAAGAAAAAGTTTTTTATATTTTTTTGGATTTTTGTTTTTCTAAATTTTTTGGATTTTAGAAATTTCAAAGGAAAAGGATTTAAAAATTGCAAAGAAAAATAAAAGGATTATTTACAATTTTTTTAGTTTTGGATTTTGAATTTTTTTTTGTTTTTTTTTTAAATATGCATGAACTAATGCAACTAAATGAATGCAGTGGTTAAGTACAAATGATTTATCGTAAGTTAACCCAAAATTGTATATTCACAAATTGTCTTAGATGAACAAGATAGTTCTCAGCCAGGTAACGGGCAGGATTTATCGGTGCACCACGAATCACCGTAGCAATGCAGCCGAAGGTTTAAGTACCTTCAAAGGAACAACCACTGTAATATTTACGAATCACCGTAATATTTATAAATGGTTATTACTCTGCCGTAGCCTAGACACCAAGAAATTAAATTGTTCAAAAAAAAGAC
Source organism: Allium cepa (assembly GCA_030765085.1). NCBI lineage: Eukaryota > Viridiplantae > Streptophyta > Magnoliopsida > Asparagales > Amaryllidaceae > Allium > Allium cepa. The sequence continues at coordinate 507,734,266 of CM060934.1, read as the reverse complement.
AAATTGTCAATATACAATTAAGTGTTATCGATGTCTAACCGTTATTATTAATCAAAATCTAAGATGAAATGCAGAACAGAAACTAAATATGTATTAACAATGCAACTACGAATGAATTTTTTTTATTTTTTAAAATGCAAATGCAAGCAACCAACAATTCAATTCAAATAAAACTAGAAATGAAAGCAAATTTTTTTTGGCAATCAGAGCAATTTATTTTGGCTAGCTAAGAAAGCAATTTTCAGCAAGCTATTCTTCCTTTATTTCCTGCTTTGGCAACCTGAAAATTAAAAACTAAGATATATACAATTTTTTTTTTTGGTTTTTTTTTTGAAAGGAAACTTAAAAGTAGGGTTTTACTTAAAAAAAAAATTGTAACAAAGGAAAGTACAAGAAAATTTTGTTGACCACTAACTAGGAAAAATATTTTTTTTTCTCTTTTGAATGTTTTAATAATCAAATAAAACAAGAAAATGATTTAACAAAAGAAAGCAAAGGAAACAAAAAATACTTAACTAAGCCCACAAAACAGCCTAACAAAATCAGAAAAGAAAAGGATTTTAAAAAAACAAAACACCCAAAACTAAAAAACAAAAAAAACAAAAAAAAAATTATTCACTAAGCCCGCAACTTCGGCCCATTACCCAAATTAACAAGCAACTTCCAAAACAAGATAGCTATCCACCTGCCTTTTATTTTTTATTTAATACCCGGCCCATTATATCCCTCTGCCCAAAACAAGATAGCTATCCACCCAGTCCACAACAAAGCACGAACGTTTCCCCAAAACCGATCTAATTTTCAGAAATTTCACAAAACAAAGCACATCAAATTTCAGCAGATTGAAATCGCGAGTAGTGGATGGGGATTGAGGAGCGGCGAGGAGATTGCAGTTGCTTGGGCTTGGTCGCGATCCCCAATGTTTATAATAGTTTGGATCGGTCGCCTCGCCCCAATTAATATACTGGCCTTGCTTCGGAATTTGGAAGTGATTGTTTCAATCTCAATAGGAGGTTTCTATCACTCTCAAGATATTAACTCCTCCCTAGAGGTCGCCTGCGCTTCGCTTTTGTCCGTGTTACGCATTTCAGTTTCAAATGGGGTGTCTGGTGGAGATTCAATTTTGGAATTGTGGATTCGTGGAAGTTGAGTTAGCGGGTGCGATTCAAAGAGGTAGGTGCAAATCGCGGTGATGGTTGTGGTGATCTTTGGCTTTGCGAATGCAGAGGTTGGATTTGGGGATGTTTGAGCATGGTTGGTACTGTTCCTCTGTGAGGTTAGTCATGACTATGTTTTGAACAGAGGAGGCAATAATGTTTCTGGTGGCTTGAAGTGGTTGAGAAGATGGTGGCAGTGTGATGTGGTTTGCTACAGGCGATTGGGCGTGGGATTATGGTGACGTATTTGGGGAAATTGCAGGCGACTTTGGCTTCAATGAATCAGCGAAAGAGCAGATGGTTCAGTGGAGTTTGATGCTTGTGGAAGTTGTGGAGTCGATGGAGGTGATTGGGTGAAGATGTATGGTTGAAGGGGATGCTTGGTTTTGTATGATGGTGAAGGGTATGTTGGTGGAATGTAGGGAAGTGTTGGTGAAGAAGTGGGTTTCTGGTGGTTGCACAGTGTAGTTTGGAGTGGTGATGAGAATCTGTAGTATGCTAAGGCAGAGAATGGTTGATGAATGCAGGGGAGCAGTTGATGTATGAAAGAAATGATAAGATGGCAGCAGCTGTTTGTTGATGGCAAGGTGCTTTTGGTGGTGGAGGAGTATGATGCAGTTCTGTTGAACAGAGCAGTTTTGTGGCAGTTGAAGTTTGTATGGTTAATTGTCGAACTGTCGAGGGTATGCAGTGAGATGGTGTATGGGTTTGTGGGGCTGATGAAGTGAATAAGAGCAGAGGAGCTTGTCAGTTTTGTAGTTGATGGGGATGGTGGTCGGGGTAGTTGAACAGAAATGTGGGGGTAGTTGGCTGTAGCGTGATGACTGTGGCTGTTAGGGATGTGTACAGTGAGGTGGAGGTGGAAGACAGACTGCTAGCGATTTTTTTGGTGGTTGGTTGAAGTAAAGGAATGATTGGGTTGTGTTGTGTTTGATGGCAAGCAGAAGGCTCGATGTTGGCTGAGGAGTGTGCACTGCTGACTGTGGTTATGGTGTGGGGTAATTTGTGATGAAGTAATGGCAGAAGTTGAATGGGAAGTATGGTTTGGCAAATGTGGTTAGGTAGTTAGCAAGGATGGATGAAGTGGTGCAGTGATATACGAAGTGGTGCAGTTTGGCAGAGCAGAAATGCTTGAAGGGGGAGTTATGATGGTGGTTATGGCAGCTTTGAAGTGGAGAGTATGGAAGCTGGGTGGTGGTCTGTGATTGTTTGGGATGGTTGAGTGTTTAGCAATTTGTTGGATGCGTTGGAGTGAATGAAATTGTATGAAATGTAGTGAGTGAAGAAGTGGTGAAAATAGAAAAAAAAAACAGAAAATATAAACAGAGAGTGTAACTGAAACTAAATTGCAATGAAATGTTTCTTATTTCTTTCTTTCTTTGTAAGCAAGAAGAATGCAGTTTGAACGCACAAAGAACAGAAAACTAAATGATAAGTAACATAGCACAGTTACAAGCTAAACCAAGAAAAACAGAGAGCACACAAACTAGAACATAAACTAACAGAGAACAAGAATTTTATAACAAAAATAGAATGCACAGTAGAAAGAAAACAGAGAAATGCAATATGAATTTTTTTTTTAAACTAGAAGAACTAGAAAAGCAACAACTAAATGCGAATGCAAATTAACAAGCACAAATGCAAACAAACACACAGCCAATTTTTTTTGTTTTTACAAAGAAAATGCAAACACACACACAAAAAATAAAAAGCACGCAAAAATCAAACAAAAATAATTCGAAAAATAGAAAATCAAAATCAAAACAATTCCCCGGCAACGGCGCCAAAAACTTGTTCGTCGACGGAAATTCTATCGGTTTAGAAAACCGTCGAACGAATTTAGAAATAAAAATAACCGCAAGCGCACGGTGTACGAATGTAGCACGCGGCGAATACGGGTCGATCCGCAGGGAATTGATGATTTTAAAATTCTATTCAATTAAATTAACCTAAAGTTTGAAGAGAATGTTAAACTAGAAAAGAAGAAAAACAAGCAAAAGAAAATTGATAAAAAATATGAGTGTTAAAACAATTTAGAGGCAATTTCCACTCTCTAGATCACATAAATCAACAAAATGAAGTATGATCTCTCTTTTCTTGTCATTAGTGAATTAGTTGATGTTCTTATCATAAGTATGGTATATTTGTGCTATTAATTAGCTCAATGTAAACCATCAAACTATAACACAACCACTAATACACTTTTAAATTTCATAAAATATGACAACAAAGTTGAAAGCAAAATCTATTTTAAGCATGGCCTATTAACTATTAATTAGAAATATAAGCCATCAAATTTTAATTTCAACAATCACTTCTTTGCCATAATCATATGTAAATGAAGAGGCAATTTGTGTTTTGTTTGTTTAAGTATAGCCTATTTGTTATAAACAACATAGACTATCAAATTCAAAGCAAAACAACATCATTAAACCACTTCAATCATTCTCATTAAGCACATAAAGAGAGCATAAACATCAAAATGTTGGATCTACATACTAGAGAGCTTCATTACCCCTAAATTGAAGGGATTAAGCTCTCATATTTGTTATCATATGAACAAATGTAGAAAACAACATTAAACAAGAAGAGAGAAAGAGAGCAAAATGAAAAGAAAAATTATTCTACTTGCATAAAATAAAAGAGATCTATATTAGAACATGAAAGAAAATAAACAAGAAAAGAAAATGAACATGTAATTAAAAGGAAACACTAAATAACATTGCATAAAGAAAAAGAAAAATACATGAAGAAAAATGGCTAAGTAGCCATGAAAAGAGAAAGAGAGCTTTCTTTTATTTTCTAAACTAAAACTAACTAACTAAGAGAAGGAGGCCTAAGAGAGACTAAGAGAAGAGATCATGTTACATGAAACATATGGGTATTTATACATGTATGAAACCCTAATTCATATTTTTGGGGATTACCCAAAATGCCCCTTAGGAAGTGTGGAGGCCAAGTAACCATTAACATGTCTTAATCCCCCATTAAGCGTACATGAAACCATTAAGTCCAAAAGCATGTGCATTAGCCTTTAATTTGTACATTAAGGTAGGTGGGTAGGTGGGGTCCTCCATGTTCTTCACTTTGAATTATTTCCATCTTCATTCCTTTGTATTAATTCTGCGCATGCATATCTTCATGAAACCACTTCTATTTGAGATCAATTTCCTACAAAAATATATAAAAAATTTCAATTAATTTTTCTCAAAGAAATATATGCACTTAAATGACCGTTTTGCCCCTATATGAAGATGAATATGTGAAAATTTGGAATTAATATGAATTTTGGTTAAAACAAGTTAAAATACCCAATATGATCATTTATTTAATTTAAATAGAATAAATATGGTGTTAAAAATATGCACATTTACGTGCACATCAGTTTGATTTCAGTGTAACTTGAAACTGAATTCAAATAAAGTTTGAAATTCAAAGTTTAAAAAAAAATGAAAATCTTAAATTTAAACAAGATTTAAATATGGGTTTAAGTCAAGATTTAAATAGTTTTCAGGTTTATCCTTTAAACCCAGATTTTTGATTTACACAAGTTTTGTAAGTTCTAAAAGTATGAACAGATTTAGAAGTTTAAGTAAGATTTAAATTATTTTGAAATCAAGTTAAAAACTATTTCCAAGTTTCTTTGGAAATCAGTTTTGATTTCAAAACCAGTTTGTAAAAATAAAAACGAAATTAGAAATGAACATATTCAAATGTTTTAAATGAAATTTGATTTCAAATAAGTTTTAAAAATTGAAAGAATTTGTTTCCTTTAGTATTGAATTTAAAATATGAAGTGTTAATTTTAAGTTTGAAAGTTGAAATAATCAATTTATTTTTCAAAGCTTAATTTATTTTAATCAAGTAAATTTGTTTTAAATCTTTCTTTATATTTAAATTATGAATGTTCTTTAACATTCATTTTATTTGAAGAATTTTATTTATTTAAAATTTGAATCAATGTTTAAATAGCTAAACATTTTAAATATTAAATTTTTAAATGGAATTTGAATTTAATTTAGAAATGTATTGTTTTAATACATTTTGAATGTAAATGAGTCATTTGATAAGTGGTTTAGTTATTTTGAAAATATTTAAGACAATTAAGGATTTACTTAATTATTTGATTTTTAATAATGGTTTAGACTAATTTTAATTAAAAATGATTTATTAATAATTAATCTAATTCAAAATTTTCTTAAGTATGTAATTATTGAAATGTTGTTAATTAATAAATAGTGATAATTATCTAAGGATAATTAAGTAATTAATTAATGTAATTAATTTTGATAATTAACTAGATTAATTAATTGAACATAATTAATTGTAATTTGTTAAGTATAATTAATTGTTAAAGCAATTAAGGAATTAATTACTTATTGTAATTAATTTAGATATATGATTTATTTTAGTTAATTAATTTAGTTTAATTAATTTTTGTAAATCATCTAATGATTTTATGAGAGTAATTACTTAATGTAATTGATGGAGCAGAATTACTTAGGGAAGTAATAATGATAATTACTGGAATGTAATTTGGATAATTACTTTTGTAACTAATTAAGGAATTAATTAATGATTAATTATTGGTTAATTAATTTATAAATAAGTAATGAAAGATAGTTAATTACTAAATTTAATATTAATCAAGGTGATTAATAATTAGATTAATAACGAAATGTAATTAATTTTAATTAAGTAATTTATTTAAATATTAGAGATCATTAATTATTATAATTAATGATGTAACTAAGGATTGTTTGATTAAGTAATAATTAATTAAGTGATTAGTTAATTGTAATTAATTAAGGATAAAATATAATTAATTAACAAATGAGTAATTAAATGTTAATTACTTATGATTAAGGTTAATTAATTTATGAAATTAATTAAATACTAATTACTCATTGTAATTAGTGAATGATTAATCAAAGAGGTTTAATCAAGTTAAATACTTAGGATAATTAATTAACTGGGTTAATTAATTTATGGATGTTAAGCAGGATTTAAATGTGTTAATTAATTTAATTTAATTTAAATTAATTAGTGATGGTTGTAATTAATTTAATTCATTTTAAATTAATTATAATTGTTGGTTAATAAACCATTGCTTATGGATGTTATTGGTTGAATGGTTGTGATCTCAGTAATGAGATTAGTCGTATCTATATGATATGAATGCTTGGTTTAAGTATGATGGTTTGTGATGGATTATTTGGTTATGATGATTATCTGTTTATGGATGATACAGATTATCTGTTTATGATACGAATGTGATTATCTATTGTGATATGTAGTTTATCTATCTGTGTGAATTAGATAACAATGAAATGATTTAATTATTTAAAACCCTTAAGTATAACTTGGACATTAAAATGGCATTTGGTTTCGATGAGACCGGGATCGGGTTTCCATATATGAATATCCGAAAACCACATCGATTCCAATTAAACGTTGGGTCGTTAATCCAAGTGGAGCAAGTGAAGACTCGAGGTGTAAGGGTTATACATCAGTATAACTCTGTGGGTGATTCCGTAATGAGTTGACGGAATAGTACTTATAGATTCGAGATGGAGATTTAGAGTGCAAGGGTTATCATCGTTAACTCTGAGGGTGATTCCAATACGAGTGTAACGAGATAATGCCTTCGGTTTCGTTCGAACCCGGAACGAACTTGTATGGATTGAATGCTTTCAGAACATCGTCAGGTGGAGGATGAGCATTCTAAGATTGATATGTCCTATAAAGGTAATCGTAGCCTCAAGCCTCATCAACCGGGAATGGCTAAAACAGGGGAGGTGCAGCAAAGCTTCGTGGGTAGCCCCCACTGGAGAGAAAGATTTATCCTTGTCTAGAGGTCCCTTTAAATTTCGGTTGTGTGGCAGTTGCCGACGGCCAATCTGCGGAGTAGTCTTGTTCGGAACTGTTCAGTAAGGAATGGTTCAGGCTTTGTGTTGCAGGGGAGAGGGCGTACTCCTCGGTACGGTGATCTAGGCCACGTACTGTGACGGGCGGTACCCCAGTAGCCCTGCCATTGATGGAATCCATAATCCAATAAGTGCCTATACGGTTTTGATTGTGCCCAACTATGTTGGAACGTGAGATGTAAGCATTCCATCTATTTCTGTATTTTATTTTGAAAACCCTAGACACTATTATAATATCACTGGATTTCCTATCAAATGTTTTGGTTAGCGTTAGGTAAATTTTTTTTCCATGTTTATGTGTGGGAAGTCTTACGTGATACCTTTTGTTTCAAAGGATTTTCAAAAAGTTAAGTAACTTTTATTCCCGTTTACTCACACCAGACCCCTGTCTGACCTGAGTGTTTATTTTCTGTTTTATTAAACTCTTGGGTACGCATATTATGTATGAGTAGTCAAGTGATTCAGGATTTCTTTGACAAGTTCTGGAGGAGATAATGGAGCAGGAGGCTTCAGCGTGTAGATATATGTAGTGGTTCCACTGTGTTTGAGTTGTATCTGTTTTTCTCTGATATACTTGGATTGTAATTGCTAGACAGATGTTTATAACTGTCTAGTTTGTGTTGTATTAGCTGTATTACTCTGATGTATATGATACTATGTAAAGTATTATGTGATATATTATAATTTATTCGATTCCGCTGTGAGATTCTAATGTTGTCTGTTCTTTCTTTCCTTTCTTTTCTCTTTTCTATCCCTTTCTTTCTTCTTAGCGATGCGATTTTCTGGAGTTTGGAAGTTGGGTCGTTACAAGGTGAGTATCAAAACTCACATATTCTAGGTTTGATTGAGATTTTAGGGTAAGAAATCTCAAAAAATTTTTGTTGCTGCATGTTCAATCGTAAATCTCTGTCAATAAATTGTGTATATCTCTTTCGTTTTACATCGGAATTTGATTTTCTTTGAAATTCTGAAAAGCCTGAAAAGAATGTGACAACTTTGATGTTGAAAAAATTCGAAATTTTTGAGCATAGATGGTCGAAAAACCCAAAACAATCTCGCTGCTCTGTCACTGTAAAATTGTGACTTTCTGTGCTAAGTGACGTTGGAAATTTAAAAATATCTTTTTCGTTTGATGTCAGAATTTGATGATTCTTGATGATCCTGAAAGCTTAGATTATATGCTACTATTTTCATGTTTTGAGTTTTGTCAAATTTTGATGTTTACATGGTCGAAAGTTCATTCTAGTATCGCTGTCCCGAAACTAAAACAACAACTGTAGTGAAATTCATATCTGAAATTTGTTTTGGCCATATCTTTCATGTTTCTTATCCAAATTTAATAATTCAAGATGTTACAGAAAGCATAGACTTTGTGCTAGAAGCTTTATGTTTTGAGTTTTTTGAAATTTTGAATTTAGCTTGGTCAAAACTATATTTGTTTGTTGCTGTCTCGAAAGCAAAACGACAGCAATAACAATCATTGAACTGGGAATTGTATTGGCTTATTTTTGCTCCCATTCTTGTTCGATTTTGATGTTGTTTTTGAGATGTTTTGAGAGCTATGATGCCTATCAATAGGATAGCTATATTTAGAGAATTTGAAACGCAAATTTAAATAGAATTTGAATTGACTTTGGGTTAAATTTGAATTGAATTCGTATTGAATTCAAGTTATCGGTCTTGAGTAATCTCTCTTGTTTTTCATTATTTTCGAGCATGATTTTCACTAAAACATTTTGAAGTGATTTTTGAAATAAATGGACATTTTAAATTATTATTACATTGTACTTTAAAATTATTTTTCTAATATAAAATCTATTTATTTCCTATAATAAAGAAATTTTAAATATTGGTTTTATTAATATTTTCGGGAAAAAGTTTTAAAAGCTTATTTTATCAAATAAATTATTTTATATATAAAATACACACTTTTATACTATTCGAACGTATGAGAAAGAGAATTAAACGATTTAGTAAAACACGTGGTATGGGACATGTGCGTTCACTATTTCGGTTAATTCCGGACTTGTACGATCGAAGCTATTTGAGATTATTGATTCTGAGATGTTCTACCATTTTATGGCATATTTTGAGTTTTATAATTCCTATTTATTGGACTTATTTAAGATGGCCAATATTTGACAAGTATTATGGCTTGAGATCTCCTATGTAAGAGTATGGTCGATGAGAACCATCACGATGTTTTATTTACTTGTCAATGATATAAGGCAAGTCTTGAGTATATGATTTCATATTTTGAGATTTATGGTTTATGAGGAACCATCACGATGTTTTCACTTGTCGATGAAATGAGACAAGTTACGATGTTATTTAATACTTGTCGATGAGACGAGACGAGTATGGTGTCTCTTTATCACTCGCCAATGAGATGAGGCGAGATATGATTTTATGAGTTTTATGATGTTCCTAGTGTGGCACCGACTAGTGGCCAGTAAATCGCTAAGTGCGAACGAGTGGTATGGGACACACGTTAACACTTTTCGGATTCCTATCCGTGAGTTTGTGACACATTCACGATGTTTACCTAACATAACTGCTTTGAGAGGTGTCAGCGACCTTGTCATGAGGACGAACTGCTTAAGGAGGTGTAAGCGACCTTGTTAGGGATGACAAAATAGCTTGAAGAGGTGTCAGCGACCTTGTCATGAGGACAAAATGCTTAGGGAGGTGTTAGCGACCTTGTTAGGGCTGACAAAATGGCTTGAAGAGGTATCAGCGACCTTGTCATGAGGACGAACTGCTTTGAGAGGTGTTAGCGACCTTATCAGAGGCTTCGGCCATCTGGGAATGGCACGTGCAGCATCACTTCGGCATGCAAATGGGATTTGGCCAATCTGGGGAATTTTTATAAGTTTATGATTTCAATTTCACCAATTTTGAGATGATGAATTTATTTATAGCCTTGAGTTAGAGAAAGGCATATATATATATATATGTGTGTGTGTGTGTGTGTGTGTGTGTGTGTGTGTGTGTGTGTGTTGTTTTATGGTGATTTCGATATGGGGATTATAAACTCTTATTGAGTTTCATGAGTTTTGATTTGGAGATTTTTTCGTCGGCGATTGTTTATATTATTTGAGCGTTAGTGTCGAGTTTACCTCTTTTGAGGTCTTTGTATACTTAAATGACATTGTTCACTTAAGTCATGAGTATGTGTTCTTTCTATTTCCTCTTCTCATTTGAGAAGAATTATCACCTTGTATCTTATGCTTCATATTATCGTCTATCCTTCTTAACTGATTGTTTTAGCTAGACTGACCCGCGTATTTTATACTCGGGTCAGACCGAGTTGTTTCAGGTTATCTATCAGTTCGGGACTTAGCTTTGATGCATCTGCTTGGATATCAGCCTAGCACTTTTGTGTAGTTTATATTTCTTTCCGCTGGACTCTGATATGTATTTGATTGGATGTATATAGTGTGGTCTCTGTACCACTTTTGTGTATCACTTTGTATCATACTGGGATGTATCTGTTTATATGTATTTGTATATTATGATTACTGTTCTGTGATGTGATATGCATTTTGTTGTTGTATTTTGTTCTGATAGATCCGTTAGCTACCTATAGTTTTGCATTAAGCATTTATTGGATATGCCAATCCACTTGGAATAGAAAAAAATAGATCATTTATCGACGTATGCAGTAGACGTTTAAGACAAGATTATAGATGGTCGCTCCTAACCAGCACTATTCTCCGCATTAGCAGATAGAATTGCCCAGTAATTCTCTTTGTTAATGTGGGTCTCAGGGTGGGGCATCACAACTAAGAGATGGTGAGGCACAACAAATGGCAGAGGCATGAAAGGAGGAGGCCATTGGGCACAAGACTTCGGTAAGGAAGATGTTTGACGATTGGCTGGGTGAAGTCGGCCGTGAGCTGTGGGTGGAGGCAGACGGCTGCGTGCAGAGGGGCAGAGTGGCATGCCTTGGGAGATGAGGCGTGGATGAGATATGGGCGGAGGGAACTAGTGTTGTTTGTGGTCAATGGGATGTTTGGGTCTACTGGTGGAGTATTTGCTAGGCACGGCGGAAGAGAGAGAGAGGGGAGCTGGCATGGTTTTGGCATTGGGAAGATCTGAAAAACAAAGGCGAAAATTTAGCTTGTTGTTACTTGTAGAAGAATTAGTGGGGAAGAGAAGAACGGAGCAGAGAAAATGAATGCAACGTTTCAAAATTTTATAATACAATATTTCTCAGAAGGACAGGTAAATGAAAAATACGAAATAAATGTGAAGTAGTGGGAAGGCTACTGGCATAAAGATGAATAAGCTAAAAGTTGGATTTAGAAGAGAGAAAAAAAATGCGATGTCAACATAAATGCATTATGTACGTTACCTATATTTTGGGACCAATAAATTTGAACTGATGAAATGGTTGGCCATATACTAAGAAAAAGTTATTAAAACAATTAATTGTTGCTTGGCAGTCACTGTAAAGATTTGAATAGGGTTGGGATGTTAAAAGTCACAATTTCGGTGCCGGTACAGCGCACAGTTTTATTGTTTCTGTAGTGTACTAGACCTCAAAACACATAATTGAATATACCGTAGAGATCACCATGATGGGACGATCAAAACGGTATACAGATATCAGTGGTACAATCACCTGATCAAAAGTCGTTAATCGGTACCAAAAATGCTTTTATTTTGTCAGAAATAAGATAAATGAAGCAATAGAAGTCCAATTTTGGAAAAACGAAAGATGACGACTTACTTAGAAAAGGATTTGGAAATTTACCGTGTAAAAATATTCTAGTTTGAAATTTTTTCTATTACCAGCAATTATTAACTGATTTTTAAATTGAAATAGAATTATACCATTAAATTTACGTCCAAAATTTCTGCTGAAATTTATCATTTTCTATGTTTTTAAATACGTATTCAAAATATAAAAAATTTGTTTCAAAATTCAATTATTTAAAATTTCACAAAAATTCAATTAAATATGTTATTAAAACCAATTAAAATATATGGGTTGTTACACTCTCCCCCACTCAAGACTTTTCGTCCTCGAAAAGGAAGGAGGTAGTAGAATAGAACAACCAAAAGTAAAGTAAATTGAAAGTCAAGATTAAACAATTAATTTGAGACTATATAAATTTTACTTGAAATATTCATTTGAAAGCTTCATTTGAAATTCAATTTTCTTTAATACTTTAATATTTTTCAAACCCATTTGTAAATTTCTTGCTTTCTTTATAAATATCATTTATATGTTTAAACACCACCTTTATAAATATATGAAAACTATTTGAAAACAATTATTTACATCATTAGTCATATTTACAAAGAAGCTATTGAAAACATTAAATCCATAATTCATATATTTATAAATTTATCTCAATATACTTTCAAATATTATTAATAAATCAATAATCATTTTCTCTAAATATATTTTATTTAATTAATAACTTCTAAAATATTAATAATTTTCTATTAAACCATGTAGTATATAAATAAACAGTATTTCAAAAGGATATATTCAAAAGGAAAAGAAGGTAGATTTGGAAAAACAAAATATAGGTGAATAAATAAGCTGAGTAGATAAGGTAGATTCAAAAGAATAGTAAAATACTTTTATATCGAAACAAATTTTCCTTTCAAAAATACTTTTATAACTTGATGTTTCAACAAGTTTATCCTCGTTCTTGCAGACTCTGGCCATGCGTTGATCAGGTCCAAAGCTAGAATTCTCTAAGTACTTAGTAGACCTGTTTCAACACCCTGTGAAAATACTGAAAAACTTTTAAAAACAGATATGGAATGTACAATCCAAATAAAACAACCAAACATGTCGATCATGGATCGCGGATACACAATGGTTACCCCTGAATCCCGTAGAAAACATCTGTACCCGTTGGCCACCGCAGCCCTGCGATTACGCCATGAACACTGGTAGTACCGTAGACACACAATGGTTACGCCTGGATCCCCCAGGAAACATCCGTACCAGTAGGCTCTCGCAGCCCCTACGAATTACGCTATGCAGTCGCGCCAACAATAAAAAAACCATGGGTTATGCCATGGTAGGACACTCAAGTATCACATCCGGAAAACCAAAATCGGAGAGAATAATCTCGATAGAATGAATCCACAATGTGGCCACTGAGCGGATATCAAGCAGAAGGCACTTCCTATATCTTTACTTCGAAAATATATATTATATAGTACCTTTTAAAATCACTTTCAAATATCATACTTATATAAAGTCCATTATATATAAGATTTCATGTTCAAATCGAATACTTTCCAAAAAAAAACCAATAGTATATCAAATCACTTCATACTTATACAAATCAAATTTTTATATAGGTTCGATAACTCCCAAATCAAGTATTTAGTAACACAAGGTTCTCAAATTCCAATTTGTTTCAATATCAATTCAGTTTCAAAATCATATATGATTTCACCAAATCATTTCTTCCAAATCAAATATCTTCAAATTCAAAATTTCTAAAATAATAGATTTAGAAAATAATCCTAGTTTTCAAATCAACATAATTTAGGTCAAACTAATTCATTTCCAAAATCGTCATATAAATACTGGTTTTAAATTCCAATCTATTTCGAAATCAAATATTTTCCTCAAAATCAATTATACCCAAAAATGATTACTAAGTTTAAAGCCATCCCTTTTAAAACCTTTAAACTATTTATTTCTATTCGAAAGATCCCAATTTACCTTCTGAAAATTATCATTTTATAGTTTAAGTTAAAAACATTTAAAACTAAATTTCATATTAGTATAATTCAAAATAATCTTATTTATTTTACTCAACAAAACAGTTTCAAACTCATATAAATCATATTACTTTATACTTTAATCATACAAAACTAAACTTATATTCTTTATCAAATACCTTATACTTTTCAAAATTACTTAGCTTTGAAAAGTTAACCTTGATTTGGAAGTGCTCGCACCTTCAAAATAATCGAAGAAATCATATTTTCAATCCAAGAGTTGGAAATCACCAACAAATCAGTACATCAATTTCAAAAGAAATGATTATATCACTCAAATCCAAAAATCAAGGACTAAACACCGGCTCATTTCAAAATATTCAAATATATACATATATCTTTTGAATATCAAATCATACTTTGGAATTTGAAATCAAAATTGGTTTCACAAATCAATTCGCATAGCAAAGTTACTGAAGTGGCCACTCCCCCACTCAGAAACTCAAAAATCTATGTCGATGATGCATGCATTCATCACCGAAATCATTTTCCAGCGACATAAATGGGTTCTGGACTTTTATTTTCTCGAAAACTTCTTTTGAAATTTCTTCGAAATCATTTGAAACCGATTAAAATCATTTGAAACATTTCTTATTCGAAAAATACTTTAAATAGTATTATTATATATTTTCAAAATCTTAAAAAAAAAATCAAAATACAAGGAATCAAATTCCTAAAAATTTGAATTCAAACCCTTCAGCTATAAATCATTTTTATATAACCAAATTTCTTATATATATTTTCAAAAATTCAAATCCTTTCGAAACCTCTATATATAGAATAAACATTTCTTATTCATTTTATATATAGGTATATAATCCTTATCGAAAACATTTTCACTTTTATATATAGAATAAAATCACAGTGATCAAAATAATAATTTCGGTGTATAAAAAATTTCGAAAATACAAACAAAACCCAATTTTCCAAAGGATGATTTAAGAATGTATTTCATAACAAAGATAAAGAGTCAAATTAGACGAGCTCTAATCAAATAGAACTCTGATTCGAAGATAGGCTCAAACGAAGATGAGATAATTAAATTACAAAATAAAAGATGGATATACTTATATAAATCGCGGATGACCTTAACCGAGTCAACCGTGACTTTAGGAATAAGATCGGGGCAGAATTCTGAGACAAATCAACATTCGATTGTCAGAGATAGAATTCAGCATAATAATAGATGGCAACGTCTAAATCAATGGATATATAAATCTCCAGTGAATCAATGCCAATTCAAAAGTAGTTTCACCCCTTTACAAATCATTCAAAGATTGTTGGGATCGCCTATTCTTATAGAGATCATTCGAAGTGGAGTTATGGGATACTCCATAATCAAAAGAATACGAATAGGGAGAGACAAGAATGAATTTTGGAACCGCAGGGAATGTTCGAATGTTCAAAGGAAATCGAGTCAAAAGGAAGAGATTCGACTCGAACGAAAGTGATTCTGTAAATAGATTTACATATATGCTAAGTTTGCCTAGAGCCAAAGCTCTGATACCAACTGTAATGACCCGATATTTTCAAGCATTCGCATCCGCACATGTCGGACTTGAATTTCTCAAAATTTCATATTGTTAATTTAAATTTGGAAAAACTCAGCAGTTGCAGTAAATACATCAATCACAGAATCACAGACACAAAGTAATACAATAATACGCAGCGGAATAAATAAATAGTAGTTCATGAAGCTACTATATATACATCAGAGTTAGAAATAAAATACAACAGAATATCTCAAATGCAGTGAAGTCTCCAGTACGAACATGTGACTTATCTGAACCAGTCAACTAGAAAAGATGAAAGCTGAATCGATAGTTGGATCTCCAAACGAAGCTCCAAACTCCAAAGGTGAGTCTCAAATGTTGTATCACTCAGTCTGGCCCGAGCGTAAGGCAAGATACAAAACATTCGAGTCACGATTAACATTCTTATATCAATAAATCCAACTCAAGTGAAATATCAACTGAAATACAAGTAACTCAAAGGATGTTTGGTATAACCATCCTCTAAGGATCCATGGAACTATCTACAAGGTAGCGACGTACACTATAACACCGTGGTCCTTTCAAAATAATTTATACTTCAATACCCAAATATCATTCGCATTATATATATATTTCCTCAATTTCACAAATTGATTTAAATCAACTCGAATTCCAATTCAAATTTAATTCAATCTAGAATTATCCATTTTAATTCAATTCAGTTTTTAAATAACAAATTCAAATTATATTGATTTCAAATACAGATCTGAATCACAAAATAAACCATTTAAATTCTAGCATATTTCAAAGTTTTAATATTCAACAATTTCACAGTTAAATTTAATAGTTTCATATAGGTCTCGATTTAACCTCATTATTATTTAGTCTTGAAATATTCCCTTAACAAATTTAGTACTATTTAAATAACCTTAAATTTATTTTAAACTAAATATTCCTTTTGATTTATTTAAACTTGAAGTATCCATTTAATCACTTTAAATCAAAAATCGAGTTATAAAATCAAATCTTAAACTTCACACTCAATAGTTCAAATCGATTTAATTTAGTAGAATTCTTGATTAAATACAATTTCAATTAATTCAACTTTATCTTCTCAACCTTAACTTATTCACATTATTACAACAATCTATTTGGAAATATAAATTTTAAATAAATAATTAATCATATTATTTGTATTAAGTCAATCTCAATAATAATATTATTAAATCTATATATAAAATTTCCATGTATATTTATATATATATATTTTAAGAACCAGTATTCATTAAAAATCATATATTTCTTTTCAAAACCATAAAAATTATTTTCAAAACATTTTATATATGTGGACCAACGGTGTCTTTATATAATTTTTCTATCCTATGGTCAAGTGATACAGATATTTATCATTTCAATTTGTAATTTAAAATATAAATACGAGTATATATCATTTCAACCCGCAATCCCAAATTCAATTCAAATGAAAATCGCTTGGGTTTATCATTTCAACCCATAATGATTTTCTCCTATTCTAAAGTCCGTTTGGGTATGTATCATTTCAACCCGTAGTGATTTCGATACTAACAGGGAACTTGAAGAGTGATAACAGATATGATAATAATATAACAGGCATATATCATTAATATAAATAACTAATGATGGTGTCAGATGTCACATGTGAACAAATACAGGTAATAACATATATATAACAGTGTAAATAACAAACACAAGTGTATTTCAAATGTCGTTTCAATTGAAATCAAATTTAATAAATAAAAGAACGTTAATCGTGAGTGATTGCTCACCTTTCGAGGCTAGAGAGAACAGGAGATGACACAGATACGTACTGATACAGACACTGAAATTGAGTTACGAATTCAAGCACGAATTTCAAAGCAAAGCAAGATTAGCATGAGTAAGATGGACAAAGCTAATAAATTGGGAATCAATAACCAAAAAATTAGTTTGATAAAATAGCAATTATATATTATTATTATTATTATTATTATTATTTCCATCAAATCAATATTTAATTTAAAACCAATACAAAATAAAATAACATATATATATCTAAATTTAAAAATCATTGTTTTAATTAAGTACACGTATATATATATATAAACTTATCCAAAATTTTGAAATACAATTATACAACTTTTATAAAAAAAAATGTATAACACGTACGTATACTAATATGCTATCAGCTAACCATAATTACTGACAGAATAAGGACTAATAAAATTTAACACGATAAAGGATGCAATGTAGAATTAGGTATAAATAATATACGATTTATAAAACTATAGCTGACCCACTACATATGAATATATATACCAATATATATAAAAGCTATAAATTATACATGCAAAAATATATATGAGTTTGAACCTCTCGTATATAAAAATGCAGCAGACTAAGCTACAAGTACGGATTGAAATATTATATTCCTATATATCATACTGTACATATGAAAAGTACTGCTTTTAACAGATCAACTAAAGAAATGACCGTACAAGCTATATATGATCTAAACTTATACAATTAAAATAAGCAGGCGAACAGATTACTTTAACAAAAATATATAAAACTTGTGTGTGTGTGTGCATACACACTAGCACACAATACTCAAAACAAACATTAAAGCACAAATAAAATAAAATATTCAGGTTGTACGGTTTCCCATCTATATTTATGAAGCGCATAGATAAAATCAAACACATATATTAAAATTCAATATTTTATAAAATCAACTACATAAAGTACTATAGATCATACGCAACCTGTAGATACAGATATATAGCAAAAACCTATTTACTTATATAACCTAAACTATATATAACAGTACCAAGTACACAACTAAACACATATATACAACAAATAAAAGTATCTATGAATATACCTTATACTAAGGAAGCTAAGAGATGGTGAGGCATGGCAAATGGCAGAGGCATGAAAGGAGGAGGCCATTGGGCATAAGACTTCGGCAAGGAAGATGTTCGACGATTGGCTGGGCGAAGGCGGCCGTGAGCTATGGGCGGAGGCGGATGGTTGCATGGAGAGGGGCGGAGTGGCATACCTTGGGAGATGAGGCATGGATGAGGTATGGGCGGAGAGAACTAGTCTTGTTTGTGGTCGATGGGAAGTTCGAGTCTACTGGTGGAGTACGTGCTAGGCACGGCGGAAGAGAGAGAGGGGAGCGAGAATGGTTTTGGCATTGGGAAGATCTGGAAAACAAAGACAAAAATATAGCTTGTTGTTACTTGTAGAAGAATTAGTGGAGAAGAGAAGAACAGAGCAGAGAAAATGAATGCAACATTTTAAAATTTAATAATACAATATTTCTCAAAAGGACAGGTAAATGAAACATACGAAATAAATGTGAAGTAGTGGGAAGGCTACAGGCACAAAGGCGAATAAGCTAAAAGTTGGATTTAGAAGAAATAAAAAAAATGAGCTATCAACATAAATGCATTATGTACGTTACCTATATTTTGGGACCAATAAATTTGAACTGATGAAACAGCTGGCCATATACTAAGAAAAAGTTATTAAAACAATTAATTGTTGCTTGACAGTCACGGTAAAGATTTGAAAAGGGTTGGGAAGTTAAAAGTTATAATTTCAGTGCCGGTACAACGCACAGTTTTATTGTTTCCGTAGTGTACCGGACCTCAAAACACAGAATTGAATATACCATAGAGATCAGCACGGTGAGACGATCAAAACGGTATACAGAAATCAGTGGTACGATCACCTGATCAAAAGTCGATAATCGGTATCAAAAATGCAGCTATTTTGTCAGAAATAAGATAAATGAACTAATAGAAGTCCAAATTTGGAAAAACGAAAGATGATGACTTGCTTAGAAAAGGATTTGGAAATTTACTGTGTAAAAATATTCTAGTTTGAAATTTTTTCTATTACCAGCAATTATTAACTGAATTTTAAATTGAAATAGTTTTACTTCCAAAATTTCTATTACCATAAAATTTACTTCCAAAATTTCTGCTGAAAAATTACCATTTGCTATGTTTTTAAATACGTATTCCAAAAATAAAAAAAATTATTTCAAAATTCAGTTATTTAAAATTTCACAAAAAATAAATTAAATACATTATTAAAACCAACTAAAATATATGGGTAGTGACAAGAACCTTGAACGATGATATAGTATTTTGAAATTGAGACACCAAGGGAATAGAAGCTTTAACTCTCGGCCCAGTGGTCGTGACAGTAGGAATTGGACCCGCCATGGTCCGACAAGTATTGGTAGACAGCGGCAGTTCTGTGAATATCTATTTCAAACTCACCTTTTACCAGATGAAGATCATTGTGAAAGATGTATCCGCCTACCAAACAAAGATTCAAGGATTCACCAGTGAACCCAAGCAACCCGTCGGGAAGATTAACTTACCCGTAGAACCCATAGAAGGCGACCAAAGGGTCACTGTAACGACCCGAAATTTTAGTCGTTTGATTTTGAACATTTAATTGATTTTAAATGTTGAATGTAGATTATGAATTGATTTTGAAATAAGAAATTTTGGTTAAATCATTGAAATTAGTTAAAATTTCAAATATGGATATTCAATTGGATGTGAATAATAATAATTTAATATTTGGGAATTGGGATAATTTGTGAATCTGGAGATAAATAGATATGAAAATGGTTTCTAAAATTTATTTTAAGTCTATTTGGATTTAAATAATGATGCTGGACTTTTGGATGGAATCAAAAGTCGATAAGTCAAATTTGGAAATTTTATATTTTATTTAATAATGAAATTTAATAATATAATAATGCAAATAATCAGATTTTGGTTCGAAGTGAAACAGAATGATTTCAAATGTGAATGTAAATTCTATATGATTTATAAATAAGTTAGTGAAATTTTAAAAGTGAAAATTTAAGTGATTTCGATGATTTTGAAAATCGCTCGAATTAATCGACGAGTTAAAATAGCCTTCCGGGGCACAGTCTCGGAATTTGACGAAACCAGTTCCATTGGATCCGTAATAGTTAGTTATTATCGGATTTCAATTTTCGTAGCGTTTGGAGTTACGGTTTGTCCGTACGGGTGAGAAATGCGTTGAAATTAAAATCGAAAATTTAATATTAAACTTGATTCAAAAAGCAATCTTCCACATATGATTGAATTGGGCTCCGAAACACATTCCATTGTATTCGGAATGCAGGTAAAACCATATAAACGCCTGTCGGCACGTTTCAATTGGAATTCGTTTGAAAAGTTAAGTAATTTGTGAATTACTTATTAAATTAATATATATAAACGTATATATATACACTCAATCAGAGAAAACCTACTTCTTTTCCTTCGGCCGCCGCTCTATTCTATTTCTATGGCAGACAACTTCCTATTTTTTCCCTCATTTTCCTTCAAATCTGTTTATCTTAGCAAAAAGTTTCAACTAGAAAATCGTAGAGGGGAACATGATCTTTAAATCCAACGGGTGATTCGAGCTATCATCAACGATGGAGGAAGAATTTTGGCTTCAAAGGGTCGGCGTCCGAGGTCGTCGTTCGAGAGCATGGCTTGACCGAGTTTTGTGAGGCTCTGGCCGGTGGTAGGGGCGTGGAGGCGCGCGTCGTGGCGGTGGTGGATTGTTGTCTAGGCGAGTATTATAGGTCGCGTTTTTGAGGCATTAATGGCGGCCTTAATTTCTAATCGTGCGACCACGTTTTTTTCTCTATGTAATTTTTAAAAGGAAAATAGAAATTTTAGTTTAAACTATATATACAAACCTTTAAAACTAAATAACTCTTGCATACATTATCGGATTCAAACGATACAAGAAGCGCTGGAATCACAGCGACGCGGTCTACGCGCTGCAGCAAGTCTGGAGATGATTGGAGCAAGTGGAAATTTTAGATTAAATCGAATGGTTTGACTTAATTTAAAATTTAAAACGCTCGTCGAAACTCAAGATGAGTTAATCTCACTCACATCTGGAATGCTAGTTAGTTTTAAATAGTTAATTTTTAAATGATTGATTGATTGGTTGAATGTGAATATTATTATCAGATTGAATCAATATTTATTTGTGTGCTAACATCTATGGACGCAGGGAAACAGGTTGGAGGGATCCAACTGGATTCCTCACAATATAGAAATTATTTTCATAATTGAGGATGTATTTCATTTATATACTGTGATAAATGAATTTGGAAATTAAGATGTGTTGTGTTATGATTGAATAAGTATAATCTGGCATTTTCAAAAATAAATGAAAATAAAATAAATGGGGGTTAAAGGAAAATGAAAGGAATTTTTAAGTAATGAATTTAAGGAAATTAAATTCAGGAAATTGATTTGGAATTTGTTAAGAGTTTTGAAACTGTGATGAGGAATGGGAATTTGTAAATTGGTTTTACAAATGAAGTGGAATAAAATATTTAACAGTGGATAAATTTGGAAATATAGATTTCCGGTGGAAAATTCTATAAGAAAGGTATAATTTTTTTAAAAAGTAAATATGAGATTATCTTTAAAGGATGGAAAGTGCATTTTTCCTGGAAATTTGGTATGTTTCAAAGAAAAGCGTTCAAAATATAAATTGGCAGTTTAAATGTGTTTCAGAATATTTTAGAAAAAAAAATTATTTTTAAGTATTTCTAAGTACAAGTAAATACTTATTTAAGTAATTATGATATATAATTATTTTAAAGGTAAAGTAGTATTAAGTTTTCAAAAGGAAATTATAATATAAATATTTGATTAATAACTTTATTTTAAAAGGTAATTTTGTTCTAAATTGCTTAGAAACTCCTCTATATTTTCTTAAGTATTATTTTCATTTAAGAAATTTCAAGTAGCCTTATTCTAAATATTTTAAGCATATTTTTTGAAAGTGATTTTTTCCAGGAAATGAGAAATGTGTTTAAAAATAAAATGGTATTTATTTTTAAAGCGTGGGAAGGAATTTATGGAATTTGACCGTAAATTTGAATTGAGATAAATCCAGCAGAATTTATAAAAGGAATTCTTTGGTTTATTCTGAAATGAAAGTGTATTTCCCTGAAAAGTTAAGTATGTTTTAAAGCAGATTTTTAAGTATAAGTTAAAAGTTTTAAAGTTGTTTAAAAGTATGTTTAGAAAATTTATTATTTTTAAATGATTAAATTCTAAGGTAAGTATTTTTCAAATCTATTATCACAGTAATTATTTAAAGGTGACTTGGTATTATGTTTCAAAGGAGAAATCTAGTTTTATATTTTATAAAGTAACCTCATTTTAAATATTCCTAAAGTATACATTTTTAATAAAGTATTGAAGTAGTTTTCAATTTAAATGTTTAAAAGTATATTTTATAATAAAGTGTTTTAAATTATTTTAAAATCTAAATTGTTTGTAATTGGTGATTTTAGAGGAAATAGAAATATTTATGGAATTTATTCCGCGTCAAAGGGGTGATTTGAAACTGTTTTCAAAAAGGGTTGAAAATGGAAATATATCTTGCGAAGATATTTAAGGTTAACAAATAATTTGGGAAATTGTTTATGTTTGATGGTTGTTTGTGAATGTTAATTGATAGTTAAATAACCGACTATCAATATTGGCCAATGCGTTGATCGTTTCGAAAAGATCGGGATCGAGATTTATTTCTCGAAAACCACTTCGATCCGGTTTGTACTTTTTCGTGGGAAAAACGAGTTCGGAGTCGAAGATAGAGCAGTGAAGTTTAAGGGCTAGTCGCTACTAATCCTAAAGATGATTCCAAAATGGATGTAGTAGGAGCAGTGCCTTTGGTTCCGTTCGAACCCGGGACGGACTTGTATGGATGAATGCTTTCAGAACATCGTCAGATGGACGGTAGGCATTCTAAGTGAAACGTTCTAAAAGGTAACACTTAGCCTCGAGCATCATCAACCGGGAATGACTGAAAATCAGGGGTCATGCAGCAAGACTAAGTAGGTAGCTCCCATTAGGGTGAGGTCATCCCTGTCTAGATGTCCCTTTTTATTCGGCTTAGTGATGCGGTTGCTGATCCCAACCGTGGGGTGATCTTACTCGGGATTATCCAGTAAGAGGTAGTCCCGGTCTTGTATTGCAGGGTATTGGGAGTAATCCTCGGTACGGTGATCTAAGGCCACGTACTGTGACAGGTGGTACCTCAGTGCCTAGTCATTAGTTGGAAATCCATTCTCCCTACGTGCCTTTTACGGTTTTGTTTGTATTACCAATGATTGTGGCTAGTAGCTGGAATTTAATTAATGTAACAATTTCGACTATTTTAATATGTATTTGTAAATAGACCCTATTATAATATCAGAGGATTTTACTAAAAGTGTTTTGGCTATCGTAAGGTAAAAACCCGACATGTTTATTTGTGGCGTGGTCTTACGAGATGCTTTTGATTTCAAAGGATTTTGAAACTTTAATAATCAATTTGAGTGTGATTTCTCACGTTGGTATTCCAAACTGACTCGGGTGTTATTTTATTATAATGCTCGGGTCAGACCGAGTATTATAGATTACAGGAAAGGATGCTGTGGTGCTCGGGAGAGGAGCTGGATTCCGAGACGTATTACCGTATTTGTTTAGATCCGATGTTGTGATTGTTTGAAATTGTCAGGCTGGTAATTGTTGTTTGTTTGTGATACTCTGATGATGTAATATATAAAACAGATATATTTTTCATTTTGTGTAAAGATCTGTTATTGACTATTATATTTTGTTCCGCTCCGATTGTGAGATTCTGTTGTTGTTTAGTTCCTTCTTTCTTCTATCTTCTTTCTTTTCCCTTAACTATATGTCTTTTCAAGCACTCGATCATCGACATATTATACTGTGGCATATTTTGTGTCGATTTTGGAGGGTCGACAAGGGAGGGTCGTCACACGTGGTACCAGAGCTTAGGTTGGCGATAACCTTGGCTCTCGTGGGGAAATTACTCATTTAATAGAGTCAATAATACTCTATAATGAGTTGAGTGTATTAATAGCTATGAGCGCGTACTTGTTAGTGAATATAAAAACTGTTTTTATACCGTGTCGACTTATCGGTTGAGTGTTTATGAATTCTGGTCGGTACGGGAAGTACAACCGTATCGATAGGGGTTTCTAAACTCTTAAACAAGATAAACTGACATAGTATTGTTTTTTTAGTGGGTAAATGAAATAATTTTACCCAAAATTATATTTTGATATAAAAGAAATAATTTTTTGAAATTATTATATATATTTAGATGTTTGGTTTTAATATTATAATCAAATATAAGAATCTAAAATTTGAAATGGTTTATAACCAAATAAAATTCAATAAGTATGATTTATCCAAAAGAAGTATAACTAGAATTTGAATTAAATCAGAATTTAAATCCCGAAAATTTTGAAAAGTGTTTAAAGTGTATTTAAACAAAGGTTTGGCAATCTTGGAAATGGTGGACATGTTTTCCAAAAATTTGAAGGAAATAATGGAGTATTATTTTGGGAAATATTTTTGAATAGAAATTATTTTGATAGGAATTTATGGAAGTAAGGAAGCACTGAACGCACTTCAGTCGCTAGAAAATAATCCTGATGATGATGGCCACATCATCAGTATTCATTTTCAAGTTTCTAAAGTGATGGATTGCTACCGTGGAGATTGGTTATGATATATGTTTGGACTTGTTGGGTATACAAGTTGTTTTAGAATTTCAAAGGGTAATTTGTCTTGGTATAACAAGTTGTTTTGAAATCTGGAGATTTGATTTGATATACCAGGTGTGTATGAGTTATTTATTTCAAATTGGTTTTGAAATAAAACCGGGTAATTGAATTCTGAGAACTCTATTTAAATAATGTGAAATTTAGATGAATCAACTATTGAACTTATAAAATGAAGTTGATTTAAATAAGAAAGGAAAAATGGAAATTTACTCCTGGAATTAAAATTTAACTTGAGTAAATGGGATTGAATAAAATATATTTGAATTTAACTCCAGATAAGTTAAATAAATTTGAAATTGAATTAAATTGAATATGAAGTTGAAATCTAAAATGATTATAATTGCGTAATGAAAATTTATAACCTTAAGCTATTAAGTGATATATATATATATATATTAAAAAAATTTGGAATTGTGATTTTAAGATGAAAATGGACTCAAATGAGCAATATAAGCTTTTACGTAAATAAGTTGGCGAACTTAAGAATAGGAATTGAAATTGTAAAACCAAAATAAAATGGTTGGAATTTTATGGGAAATTCTAAATTTAAATCGTAAATGAAATGTAGAGTGAGATAAGGCAAAGTGAAATACAAAAGGATGAATGGACATAGGTTACTATATAAGTTTTAAAACTTGTATATCAGAAAGTAAAAATTTAAATTGAAAGGAGAAATAAAATTGGATTGAATTGGATTTAACTTAAATTAAAAAGGAATTGAGTTGAATTTGAATTGAATTAAAATCAAACTTCGGTGTGTTATGAATAATAATGAATGGAACTTAATTCTTGTTTAAAATAGTAAAGGAAATGGTATGAATTTAAGTTGGCTAAACAAAATTTAGTTGGACTTGAATTAAATTTGGAAAAGAATTGAATTAAATGGAATTTAAATTAAGTAAGAATGATATTGAATGAATTAAATTCTCACTCAACTAAATTCGAAAGAGAATTGTTTGGAAATGAATTTAGCGTAAGCTAAATTGAATAAAAGGGTAATGGAATGAATAAAATTTTGGTTGCTTGTTAAAAATTTGAAAAGCAAAATAAAACCCAGTTCTAGTTTAGAATAATTGGAGTGGTTATATTATTAATAAATTCAGAAATGAATTAAGAAGGTGGATAAATTTAAAATGGATTGAGTATGTAAACAAATTGAATTAAAATTTGTAATGGATTGGAATTTGATTGAATAAGAATCAAATTGAAATGGAAATAAAATTGATGAAAGAAGGAATAGAGTTATTTTGGAGTTGAAATAACTTAAGGAATTGGAAAATGATTGTGGTCAAGCTTTATAAGGGGTCTTGAATGAAATTTGTTTAGATAATAAAATTTTGATGCAAGTGAAAGAATTTTAATTTCTTATCGTGATGAAATAAGAATGTATGAGCTATAAATAATCCAGAATGGAATGATATTAATATAAACTTAAGTTGGATGATGAACTTGAAATGAGAATAGGGATTTGACTTAATAATTGTGATGAAGTAAAAATTATTTGGGTTATGAATAATTCGGAATGAAATAAAATTGATATAGATTGAGATGGAATTAATTTTAAATGGTTATAAGCTTAAGTGATGGTTAATTGCATGGATAACTTTAAAATTTGCATGGAAATTGGCTGTTTGTTGTAAACGGAATTAAATTGATTTAAAGAAGTAAATTAAGCTGGTTTTTGAATCAATTGGATTAAGTGAAATCTAATTAAGTGGTTTTGCATATAAATGAATGTGGATCATAAAAGAAATGCAAATATATCAAATCGAAATAAAAATTTGATTGTGAATCAATTTGGAATTGAATTGAAGTAAATTGAAGTAAAGCACATGTTAATCATATTGAAGTAAATATGAATTGAGAATAGTAAACTTGAATGTAAATCATTCAAGTGAAATAAAATGAAGTTGGATTTGTTAGGAAATTAAAATGGTGATTGAAATCTTGGGATTTGCTTGTAATATATGGTTAACAGGTTGAATTATGAAATTTGTTTGTTTGAACTATGTAATTGAGGTGTTTGGCTAAGATTAATATATGGAAGGATGTTATAAATCTTATATTATTGAAAACTTATGGCTTGTTTGAGTAAGTACAGGTACGAGAGGCAGTCGATAGAGTTGGAGCGCGTAAATGCAATATTATTTAGCCTCTTGCTTTTAAAATGCTAATCTAAGGTACGCTTACGCAATAAAATTTGAAAAATGATATATATATATATATATATATTGTGGTATATTTTGTTTTCCGACCATGAGGGTCGATGTATATATATTTATACCTATTGTGATATTGTGAAACGCTCTCCGTACAAAGGAGACGCTGTCAAAAAATTTCAAAAATTTTGGGAGTTAGAATTTTTTTTTTTGGGAATTTTGAAATTTTGAGTTAACTAGAAAAGTTGCATTTTGAAATAATGTTGTAAACAAAGCTTTTGAGTTAAAAATAAAGCAAATGGTTTTGGAATTGAGCAAAAAGGTGTTGAGAAGTGAATGTGAGTTTTAAGTGAATGAATTTTGGGGTAAGTAAATGAGTTTAGTAGCATTTTCCAACCTTAGAAAATTTCGAGGATGAAATTTTTATAAGGGGGAGGAATGTAACGACCCGAAATTTTGGTCGTTAGATTTTGAACATTTAATTCATTTAAATGTTGAATGTGGATTATGAATTGATTTTGAAATAAGAAATTTTGGTTAAATCATTAAAATTAGTTAAAATTTCAAATATGGCCATTCATTGGATTTGAATAATGATAATTTAATATTTGGAAATTGGGATAATTTGTGAATCTGGAGATAAATAGAGAAAATGGTTTCTAAAATTTGTTTTAAGTCTGTTTGGATTTAAATAATGATGTTGGACTTTTGGTTGGAATCAAAGTCGATAAGTCAAATTTGGAAATTTTATATTAATTTAATAATGAAATTTAATAATATAATAATGCAAATAATCAGATTTTGGTTCGAAGTGAAACAGAATGATTTCTAATGTGAATGTAAATTCTATATGATTTATAAATAAGTTAGTAAAATTTTAAAAGTGAAATTTTAAGTGATTTCGACGATTTTGGAAATCGCTCGAATTAATCGACGAGTTAAAATAGCCTTCCAGCGCACAGTCTCAAAATTCGACGAAACCATTTCCATTAGATCCGTAATAGTTAGTTATTATCGGATTTCAATTTTCGTAGCGTTTGGAGGTACCATTTGTCCGTACGGGTGAGAAACACATTGAAATTAAAATCTAAATTTAATATTTAAACTTGATTCAAAAAAATATCTTCCACATATGATTGAATTGGGCTCCGAAACACATTCCATTGTGTTCAAAATGCGAGTAAAACAATATAAATGCCTGTCGGCACGTTTCAATTGGAATTCGTTTGAAAAGTTAAGTAATTTGTGAATTATTATTAAATTAATATATATAAACGTATATATATATATACACTCAATCGGAGAAACCCTACTTCTTTTCTTTCGGCCGCCGCTCTATTCTATTTCTATGGCGGACAACTTCCCATTTTTCGCCTCGTTTTCCTTCAAATCCACAGGTCTTTAGCAAAAGGTTTCAACTAGAAATCGTAGAGGGGGACGTGATCTTTAAATCCAACGGATGATTCGAGCTATCATCAACGATGGTGGGAGAATTTTGGCTTCAAAGGGTCGGCGTTAGAGCTCGTCGTTTGAGAGCATGGCTTGACCTAGTTTTGTGAGGCTCTGGCCGATGGTAGGGGGCGTGGAGGCGCGCGTCGTCGCGGTGGTGGATTGTTGTCTAGGCGAGTATCCTGGGTCGCGTTTTGGAGGCATTAACAGCGGCCGTGGGTTCGTGGGTTTTGTGCAACGAGAGGAAGAAGGTATCGGCCTTAATTTCTAATCGTGCGGCCGCATTTTTTTCTCTGTATAATTTTTAAAAGGTAAATAGAATTTTTAGTTTAAATTATATATACAAACCTTTAAAACTGAATAACTCTTGCATTCGTTATCAGATTCAAACGAAATAAGAAGCGCCAGAATCGCAGCGACGCGGTCTACGTGCTGCAGCAAGTCCGGAGATAAATGGAGCAAGTGGAAGTTTTAGACTAAATCGAATGGTTCGAGTTAATTTAAAATTTAAAACGCTCGTTGAAACTTAAGGTGAGTTAATCTCACTCACATCTGGAATGCTAGTTAGTTTTAAGTAGTTAATATTTAAATGATTAATTGATTGGTTGAATGTGAAAATTATTATCAGATCGAATCCATATTTATTTGTATGCTAACATCTGTGGATGCAGGGAAACAGGTTAGAGGGATCCAGTTGGATTCCTTACAATATAGAAATTATTTTCATAATTGAGGATGTATTTCATTTATATACTGTGATAGATTAATTTGGAAATTAAGCTGTGCTATGCTGTGTTATGATTGAATAAGTATAATCTGGCATTTTCAAAAATAAATGAAAATAAAATAAATGAAAATAAAATAAATGGGGGTTAAAGGAAAATGAAAGGAATTTTTAAGTAATGAATTTAAGGAAACTAAATTCAAGAAATTGGTTTGGAATTTGTTAAGAGTTTTGAAACTGTGATGAGGAATGAGAATTTGTTAATTAGTTTTACAAATGAAGTGGAATAAAATATTTAACAGCGGATAAATTTGGAAATATAGATTTCTGTTGGGAAATTCTATAAGAAAGGTATAATTGTTTTAAAAAGTAAAGATGAGATTATCTTTAAAGGATGGAAAGTGCATTTTTCCTAGAAATTTGGTATGATTCAAAGAAATGCTTTCAAAATATAAATTGGCATTTTAAATTTGTTTTAGAATATTTTAGAAAAAATTATTATTTTTAAGTATAAGTAAATACTTATTTAAGTAATTACGATATTTAATTATTTTAAAGGTAAAGTAGTATTATGTTTTCAAAAGGAAATTATAACATAAATATTTGATTAATAACCTTATTTTAAAAGGTAATTTTGTTTTAAATTACTTAGAAACTCCTCTATATTTTCTTAAGTATTATTTTCATTTAATAAATTTCTAGTAGCCTTATTCTAAATATTTTAAGCATATAGTTTGAAAGTGTTTTTTTCCAGGAAATAGGAAATGTGTTTAAAAATAAAAATGTAATTATTTTTAAAGTGTGGGAAGGAATTTACGGAATTTAACTGTAAATTTGAATTGAGATAAATCCAACAGAATTTATAAAAAGAATTCTTCGGTTTATTCTGAAATGAAAGTGTATTTCCCTAAAAATTCAAGTACGTTTTAAAGCAGAATTTTAAGTATAAGTTAAAAGTTTTAAAGTTGTTTAAAAGTATGTTTAGAAAATTTATTATTTTTAAATGTTTAAATTCTAAGGTAAGTATTTTTCAAATCTATTATCGTAGTAATTATTTAAAGGTGACTTGATATTTTGTTTTAAAGGAGAAAATCTAGTTCTATATTTTATAAAGTAACCTCATTTTAAATATTCCTGAAGCATATATTTTTAATAAAGTATTGAAGTAGTTTTCAATTTAATTATTTAAAAGTATATTTTATAATAAAGTGTTTTAAATTATTTTAAAATCTAAAGTGTTTGTACTTGGTGATTTCAGAGGAAAAACAAATATTTGAGGAATTTATTCCGTGTCAAAAGGTGGTTTGAAACTATTTTTAAAAAGGGTTGAAAATGGAAATATATCTTGCGAAGATATTTGAGGTTAATAAATAATATGGGAAATTATTCATGTTTGATGGTTGTTTGTGAATGTTAATTGACAGTTAAATAACCAACTATCAATATTGGCCAATGCGTTGAACGTTTCGAAGAGACCGAGATCGGGATTTATTTCTCGAAAAGCACTTCGATCCGGTTTGTACGTTTTCGTGGGGAAAACGAGTTCGGAGTCGAAGATGGAGCAGTGAAGTGCAAGGTCTAGTCGCTACTAATCCTGAGGATGATTCCAAAATGGATGTAGTAGGAGTAGTGCCTTCGGTTCCGTTGGAACCCGGGACGGACTTGTATGGATGAATGCTTTCGGAACATCGTCAGGTGGACGGTGGGCATTCTAAGTGAAACGTCCTAAAAGGTAACGCTTAGCCTCGAGCCTCATCAACGGGGAATGACTGAAAATCATAGGTTATGCAGCAAGGCTAAGTGGGTAGCACCCATTAGGGTGAGGTCATCCCTGTCTAGATGTCCCTTTTTATTTGCCTTAGTGGTGCGGTTGCTGATCCCAACCATGGGGTGATCTTACTCGGGATTATCCAGTAAGGGGTAGTCGCGGTCTTGTGTTGTAGGCGATTAGGAGTAATCCTCGGTACGGTGATCTAGGCCACGTACTGTGACAGGTGGTACCCCAGTGCCTAGTCATTACTTGGAAATCCATTCTCCCTACGTGCCTTTTACGGTTTTGTTTGTATTACCCACCATTGTGGCTAGTAGCTGGAATTTAATTAATGTAACAATTTCGGCTATTTTAATAAGTATTTGTAAATAGACCCTATTTTAATATCAGAGGATTTTATTAAAAAGCGTTTTGGCTATCATAAGGTAAAAACCCGACATGTTTATTTGTGGCGTGGTCTTACGAGATGCTTTTGATTTCAAAGGATTTTGAAACTTTAATAATCAATTTGAGTGTGTTTTCTTACGTTGGTATTCCTGACCGACTCGGGTGTTATTTTATTATAATGCTCGGGTAAGACCGAGTATTATAGATTGCAGGAAAGGATGCTATAGAGCTCAAGAAAGGAGCTGGAGTCCAAGACGTATTAACGTATTTGTTTATATACGCTGCTGTGATTGTTTGAAATTGTCATGTTGGTAATTGTTGTTTGTTTGTGATACTCTGGTGGTGTAATATATAAAACAGATATAGTTCTCATTTTGTGTAAAGATCTGTTATTGACTATTATATTTTGTTCCGCTGCGATTGTGAGATTCTGTTATTGTTTGGTTCCTTCTTTCTTCTATCTTCTTTCTTTTCCCTCTACTATCTGTCTTTTCCGGCACTCGATCATCGGCATATTATACTGTGGCGTATTTTGTGTCGGTTTTCGAGGGTCGAGAAGGGCGGGTCGTCATAGTCACCCTCATACAAACATTAATGATCATAGATGAGATGTCCGCCTATAATGCCTTCTTGGAGCAACCTACCTTGGCGGACTTTAGATTGCTTTAGCTCAATGGCGTCTAACTATGAAATTTTCGATGGGAAATGAAGTAGGAGTGATCAAGGGAAACCAACGTGCCACTAGGGAATTTTATATTGTGGAACTATACAAATCTAAAAGAAAAGAAAAGGGGAAGAATATGGGGTAAACTCTCCACATTCGTGAACCTGCTGATTAGAAACTACAGAACCGCCCCTAGCTTGGCGACCATAGCTTATTTGACAAGGCTTTAGACCCTAGAAAAAAGAGTTTAGGGGAGGAACGGGTATCACCGGCTTAATTAACGGTATTTGTCCAGTTGAGATGGATGACCCAACATGGGTCCTCAAAATCGGATCGCATCTCGGGAATAGGATGTGACTGGAACTCATCAAATTCCTTCGTGCTAATTTGGATTTATTTTCTTGGACATATTTCGATATGTGTGGGATGTCGCCATAGGTCACATGCCATGCACTTAACATTGATCCCAAGTATACGCCAGTGAAGTAGAAAAGGCATAGCCTGGGACCTGAGTGGCCCAAAGCACTAAGAGAAGAAGTGGACAAACTGATGGCTAATGGCTTTGTTCGTGATGCAACTTACCCTGAATGGGTATCTAACCCAATATTGGTCGAGAAGTTATTCGGATCTGAAAAAAGCTTGCCCAAAGGATAGCATTCCACTGCCCAGAATCGATCAGCTTAAGGATGGCATGGCTAGATATGAACTGTTATCATTTATAGATGCATACTCAGGGTACAACCAGATCATGATGCACAAACCAGACTAAGAAAATACTAGTTTCATTATCGACCTAGGACTGTATTGCTACAAAGTAGTGCGTTTGGCTTAAAGAATGCTGGGGTAACTTAATAGCGACTGGTAAACGCCATTTTAAGCGTCAAATTGAGAAGACAATGGATGTTTATGTAGATGATATGTTGGTTAAATCATGTACAATTACAAATCACTTGGTCAACCTCGTTGAAATATTTGAAATACTCCGCAAATATGAAATGAAGCTTAATCGGCTTAAGTGTCATTTCGAGGTAGCCTCTAGTAACAACCCGGTATTTTTGTGATTGTTTTAATTGTATATTTTAATTATTTTAAACTGAATTTCCTGATTTAAAAACTTTATTTTATTTATCAAAATGGATATTTTTTTATCTTTAAATATAAATTTTGATTTTTATGTGAACTATAATTCCAAACAAGAATAAATAGAAAAAAAATTCAAAAATGTGAATTTTTGTCAATGTGTTCAAACTTTGACTTTTAATTTTAAAAAATTTAAAATTTAACCTTTTGAAATTTATCTTTATTTTATGAAAGTGAATAAAATTCTAAGTATATGCTTTTTCGTTGAAATCTGATTAATATTGTGAAAGTTATGCTTTTTAAACTATTGTATGTAAATTGTTTTATTTAACAAAATTGATTATTTTAGTTTATATAAATTATATTTTTGTTTGTCATGTCATGTCCTAATTTACGCTTACATGTGTAACATGACATGTTATGTATATATATTTTATTTTTAAAACATTTTATAAGTGTAGTTGAAATTTTTCAATGTTACTTGTATTTTGTTTACAAATTTTAATTCTAGTTTCAATTAAATAGAGTATTTTCTTTATTTGTTTTCTGTTTTTCCTAAAATTATTTACTTATTTTTCATAATATATACCTCTACCTTATCTTTCTATTTTATTTATTTAGACGTTCATTTATTAATTGAATGGCTATGTGTTTAGATCCCTTATTTATTTCTTCGAAAGAAATTTCAAATAGATATACATTATTGACTTAAATGCATATCTTTTAAAATTCATTTATCAAATGTTCTTGTATTTATTTGTTTTGTGAAGGCTTCTTTGTATACATCTTTCTTTAATTTATAGGAAACGAATCAAGTAAGATACGTTACTTGTTTTAATTATAGGCATACGTTTCATTTGATTTCTTGCCTTTATATTTTCCACCCTTTTAATTTCCTACCACAACTTCTCCAAAATTTTAGCCATGCATCCTTAACCCTAGCCGCCTCCAACTCATTTTCGTGTGAAAATTTACTTCTCATCTTTAATTTCTCATGGCCACAAAAAAAAAACTGTAAGTAATGGCTTCTTCCTTTCTACTTTTCTTCTTTTTTTTCCATTTGTTTTGCCTTGCTTCCTCTTATTTAGCTCGGCCTCAAACCACCACCATCTTCTCCGACCACCACCATCATCTCCTCTTTTATATATGGGTATGTAATATTATTTATATTATATTATGTGGTGTATACTATACAGTTTACAAAGTTGTAAAAGTATGTGTGTGTGTGTATATATATGCCGGTAAGTATGTGTATTAGTTTATTTACGTTTATATAAAATTTACAGTCGTATATAACTTCAGTTTATGAAATTGTACACACACATACATATATATATTTTTTTTGTTTATATATATAGTATGTTAGTTTATAATATAAACTGTTATATATAAGTTAAATAAATATATATAAGTTATATATTCTGTTTATATTATACAATTATATATATGTGTTTATATTTCAAAGAGTTTACATAACCTGTAAGTTACAATGTTTGTCATAAATATCTTCTTTACAGTAGTATAATGTGATATAAGCACTGGTGTTAAAAAAAAAGTATAAAGGTTTGCATATGTTTGTAATTGGTGCATTAATCATACATATTTATTCATAGTTCTGCAGTTGTATTATTTCATAGAAAATGTTGATTTGTAATATATATTCTAGAAGAAAGTATATATTAATTTATAAAAGAAGTATTGTACCAATATATATATATCATACTTTAAGACATAGGCTGTGTTCTATTAGCTGTTTTATATACAGTTTGTTGTTTTGGAAAGAGAAAGTCTGTTGTTATATGTATAAAGTTTGGACAAGTTATATTAAAGTGTTGTTTATACCGCTGTATATAATGATTGATAAGTATATATATTAGATTTTGAAATGATGTAAGTTTTATATATATGCTTGCATGCTTTAAAGTATAAACTTTTACTGTACTTTATATATATGCTTAGACCTCTGCAAATTGGTTTTTATATATATATATATATATATATATATATATATAAAATAAGTTTATAGTATAAGCATATGGTTGATTTCAAAGTATATATGTATAGAGGTTTGTAATAATATTTAGTTTAGAATTTGTATGTGTTTATTATATATTATATAATGATTTTATTAACGCGTTGGTTTTGAATATATGTATATAGAAATTCTGTTTATATATGTATTGAAATTGATTTTGAAACAAATATATATTTTCTGTATATATCAAGTTGATTCTGATTTGTTCTCGTCAATTTCTATTTATCAGTTGTCTGTCGAATTCGTGCTGAATTTGTTGTTTTGGATTCGTGCCTGGATTTCATAACTCAACTTCATTGTCTATCTCTCTAGCCTCAAAAGTTGAGCAATCGCTCACGATTAATGTTCTTTTATTTATTAAATTTGATTTCAATTGAAACGACAATTGAAATATACTGCTGTAGTTATTTAAATTGTTACGTATGCTACTATCTGTAACTGTTCATATGTGGGATATGACACCATATCCTATTGTTTATATTATATTGTTATTGATGATATATGCCTGTTGTTATGTTTATATTATCTGTTATCACTCTGCAAGTTCCCTGTTAGTATAGAATTCACTATGGGTTGAAATAATACATACCCGAACGGACTTTAGAATAGGAGAAAATCGTTATGGGTTGAAATGATAAACCTAAGCGATTTTCATTGAATTGAATTTGGGATTGTGGGTCGAAATGATATCTACCCATATATATTACGGATTGAAATGATAAATATCTGTATCACTAGACCATACGATAGGAAAATATATACAAACGCCGTTGGTCCATATATAAATGTTTGAAAATAATTTCTATGGTTTTGAAAAGAAATATATGGTTTTTAATAAATATTGGTTCTTAAAATATTATTTATATTCAGTAATTTTATATAAAGAGTTAATAATAATATTATTGAGATTGATTTCATACATATAATATGATTAAGTATTTATTTAAATCTATATATCAAAATATATTGCTGTAATAATTTGAATAAGTTAAGGTTAGGAAGATAAAGCTGAATTAATTGA
The DNA here is from genome assembly GCA_030765085.1 of Allium cepa. Classification (NCBI taxonomy): domain Eukaryota; kingdom Viridiplantae; phylum Streptophyta; class Magnoliopsida; order Asparagales; family Amaryllidaceae; genus Allium; species Allium cepa. The sequence goes on along the minus strand of CM060934.1, from coordinate 507,697,964 downwards.
GATGTATTTAATTAAGAATTCTACTAAATTTAATCGATTTGAACTATTGAAGTTGAAGTTTAAGATTGATTTTATAATTTGATTTTTGATTCAAAGTGACTAAATGGATATTTCAAGTTTAAAAAAACCGAAAGGAACATTTAGTTTAAGGGTAAATTAAGGTTATTTAAATAATACTGAATTTATTAAGTTAATATTTATAGACTAAATAATAATGAGTTAAATCAAGATCTATATGAAACCATTAAATTGAACTTTGAAAATGTTAAATACTAAAGCTTTGAAATGCTGGAATTTAAATGGCTTATTTGTGATCCAGATCTGTATTAGAAATCAATAAAATTTGAATTTGTTATTTAGAAACTGAATTGGATTAAAATGGATAAATCTAAATTGAATTAAATGTGAATTTGGAACTCGAATTGATTGAAATATATTTGTTAAATTGAGGAAATATATATATATACACACTTAATGGAAATGACAATTTTGTTTTAAAGTATAAATTTATTGAAATGACCACCGTTTTATAGTGTATATTTTCTGCATTGTAGATAGTTCCATGGATCCTTAGAAGATGGTTATCCCAAACATCCTTTAAGTCAATTGTATTTCACTTGAGTTGGATTTATTGATATAAGAATGTTAATCCTGACTCGAGTGTTTTGTGTTTTGTTATACGCTCGGGTCAGACTGAGTGATACAGCGTTTGAGACTCACCTTTGGAGTTTAGAGCTCATTTGGGGATCCAACTATCGATTCAGCCTTCAGTTTTTCCAGTTGATTGGTTCAAAGATGTCATCTGTTTCTATTCGAGACTTCAGTGTATTTGAGTTATCCTGCTGTATTTTATTTCTAACTCTGAAGTTTATATAGTAGCTTCACGAACTACTATTTATCTATTCCGCTGCATTATATTACTCTATGTTTGTGATTCTGTGATTGATTTATTTACCGTATATGCTGAGCTTTGCTAAATTTTAAATAAACAATCTGATATTTTGAGCAATTCAAGTCTGACGTGTGTGGATTATTGTCGATTTGAATGGTCTAAAATATCAGGTCGTTACACCTTCGGAAAGTTTTAGGATTTATTATGAGCGCAAGAGGCGTCGAAGCAAATCCCTGGAAAATAACCCCTTTGCGGGAAGTCAAGGCCCCAAGGAATAGGAAAGAGTTGCAAAGCCTGAATGGAAAGATTGCCATATGCATTGAGTTCCGCCCTCGTATGAGAAGAAGCTAAGATCTAGTGACACGTATATTACATCAGCAAACGGTTCACTAGAGCATAAAAGAACTATCCAAAATTGGAAAAATAGGCATATTGCCTCTTGATTGCATCCAGAAAATTACGACCGTGCCTCCAGGCGTACCTTATCAGAGTGTTGACAGATTAACCCTTAAAGAAAGTGTTATACCGCTTCGAGACCTCTGGACGGCTTATCAAATGGAATATCGAACTGAGTCAGTACAGAATCACATACCATCCTAGAGAGGCAATCAATAGGCAGGCGCTGGCAGATTTTATTTTTGAATTTACAATACAAGATAGCGAGGAAAGAATGATTCCAGAAGTGGAAACACGTTGAAAGCTGTTCGTCGACGGTGTGTCCAACAACTTCTGCTCGAGAGCAGAGGTATTGCTCGAGACTCCTGAAGGATGATCCGTTTGCTATGCCTTACGCTTGGAATTCCCTACAATAGATAACGAGACAGAATATGAAGCATTAATAGCTGGGCTAAAGATTGTGAGGGAACTCGACATAAAATCTATGCACATCTACAATGACTCTCAGCTAGTCATCTGTTAGGTGAAAGGAGAATACTAGGCACGGAGGGAGAACCTCACCCCGTATCTATCTAAAGTACAGGAACTACTGAATGACATCAAGCATTACACCATAACGCACATCCCAAGGGAGCAGAACATGAAGGAAGGTTATTTGGCCACACTGGCAATTTTCGGAGAAGCTTAGTCATTGGGGCTGGTCCCAATTGAGACCTTGACCACTACGAGCATAAGCGACATAGACGTCGACCAAATTTTTGAGACAACCAAGGAACCAGAGACATGGACGATTCCAATTAAAGGCTACCTGCTCATAGGAACTCTCCCCATGGACAGGAACCAACGAAATTAGCTTCTCCAGAAGGCACCGCAATTTGTATTATAAGATGAGATACTTTATCGGAGGGGATTCTCTACCCCCTTACTCAGATATGTGACCAACGATGATGCTCAAAGGACCCTAAAAGAAGTTCATGAAGGTGACGATGGAGATCATACCGGGGGCAAACCCTTACAAAGAAGGTTCACTGGTATGAGTACTTTTGGCCAACAGTAAACCGCTATGCAGCAGACTACGCCAAACGGCGCGATTAATGCCAAAGATTCGGCAAGATCAAGAGAACCTCCTCGACGAAACTAACACATATGCTCAACCCATGACCGTTCGCAATCTGGGAAATCGATTTGATTGGCGCATTAATAAAGGCCAAAGGAGGGGCCAAATATGCTATTATTGCTGTTGACTATTTCACCAAACATGTCGGAGCGGAACAGCTGGCCGCCATTACCACAAAGAAATCCATTAGCTTTGTTACCAAAAATATTATTCGCAGGCTTCGGGTGCCATAGAAAATCATCACGGATAACTGGACTCAATTTGAAAGCGATAAGTTCAAAAAATTTCGCGAACGCTTCCAAATCGAGAAAAAAATTTCCACTGTCGCATATCCCCGGGAAAACGGGCAAGTGGAAGCAGTAAGTATCAAATCCACCATTAGAAAACGACTAACTAAAGCAAAATGCAAATTTATCGATGAACTTCCACTCGCACTTTGGGCCTACAAGACAAAGCACAAGTCTGCGACTGGGCACTCTCCGTTCGCCCTAGCATATGTTCAGAAGCAATTATCCCAGTTGAGCTAGAAGTCCCTTCTCATCGGAGGTGAAACTTCAATCAAAGGAGAACAAACAAATACTACTCGAGTCACTCGATATAGTCAACAAGAAGAGAGTAGAAGCCAAATGAAGAGTTGTCGCTCACCAAAAAAGGGTCGAATAGTACTTCAACTCCAAAGTTCATAATCGCACCTTCAAAGTGGGTGACCTTATCCTTAAGAGGGACTACCCTATGCCAGGTGCACTCAGACCAAACAGGGAAGGACCTTATATGATCGGTCAGAAGCTATGGGATGATACATTCAAGCTAATGACCATTGACCGAATCCAAATTCCCTGAGCATGGAACAGCGAATCACTGCATCGTTAATTTACCTAAGAATATTTTATGTATTTCCTATTTCTAGCAAATAGCCATCTTGGAACACCGGAGGCATTGTAAATAGGCAAAACTTGCCCAACTTTCATTAATAAAATTGATTTGCTTTCTAAACCAATAAAACTATGTTCACAAAAGTAGCATGCCGAGTCGACGGGGTCAAATCGACTCAAAATCATCTGATCGCTGCTTAAGATAGTAGAATCATGCTCAAGTACGCCACACTTATCCGCCGGGTCGAAGGAAGCAAATTGACTCAAACCATTAGATTGGTGGAACCCGATCCCCACCTTCTAAGAACCGGTGCTTCTCTAGAAACATCGGGAAGGTCCAAATAAAACCGTGCATTTCGTAAGCCATGCACCATTCTTGGATTATAGAATCACTTCCAAGCAAGCATGACCACCAAAGCCACACACCCTCATAAGCCGCGCATTACTTCTAGAGCCCTGGAACCATGCTTTCAAAACATGAACTCCTTACATTACCCGAAGATTGGTAATGACGAGAAGTTCCAAACCACTCCGGATTGATGGGTCATATCTCCCAAAAGCTATGCATCACATAAGCTGCGCACACTCTTAGTACCAGTATTGTCCCGACAATACCGAGAAACTCATCTATTGCAGGAATAACAAGAATCAATCCACTCCTACCATCGGGAGTAATGGGTATTAATCTAGCAACGTCAAATGACTATGGATCGGTGGAGTATTCCGGTTGTTTACCGACAATTTCTCTAAAATCAAGGTGCTCAAGTTGCAAGTTCTCGAAGATAGGAACCACGAAACAGGTCTAGTTACAGACATCCAAAGATCGCTTGGAACCGCCGGTCATTTACTAAGTGCTTAAAGTAAACAGCCCCGCGGACTGGGGGCACGCACACCGATACTCAAAAACGAAAAAACCAAATACTTCACAGTTTTGTTCCTCCAAACAAAGAATTTTGGCGGTAATCATAGGACTAGATAAAATAAAACAGTAGTAGATAAAATTGGCACGAGTGCATGAAATGTAGATAAGTAGACAGATAAAGTTACAATCAAAATAAACATTGTATTACTTATAACATATCATGTACAATGTCACGATTTAGGGGTCATACCAACATAATATCGGCCAACAAAAAAGGAATACATGTGCTACAACAGTCAAAGCAATAAGTGCAGACTCTGCATTAGAACAAAACATGTATCAAACAAAGTAGAATATCCCAAAAACTGGCTGCACTATTACCCGAGCATGTCAATGCTTCTTTCCACTGCTCCATTTCCCACCTTTAGTTTGAAGTTTCTACTTTCTCTTAGAATGTAACGACCTGGAAATTTCGATTTCGAAAATTCAAAATAGTTAGGGAAAGAAGAAAAAGAAGAACATAAGCACCAACATCTCACATTCGCAATGGATAAAATATAATAACAAATAATAACAGTTATACAAAGGAAAACTGTACTTATCAAAATACACTTTAATACATCAGAGTTACACATATACTCAAACATTGGACAGATACAATCATGTCCCAGATAAATACAATATATCACGGTGGAAAACACTCCATACGTTCCTGCCATCCAGCTCGCCTCCTGAGCTCCAGAATGTCCTTGCTTGAGAACGCTGTAATACTCGGTCTGACCCGAGTATCACATCCAAGTAACACCCGGGTCAGGCTGGAAACCAGCGTGAGTAAACCCATCTAAGAAGAAATACCAATGCATAAAACTATTTAAAACTTGGGGTAACTCGTATAACTACAAGTTCACAACTTGCCATAGTCAACACTTATATTCACAATCAATCCCTAAGTACCTTTAGTTTAAATGGTCCAGTCATTTAAATTATTCCATTGCAGTCCATTGATTACACATATTAATCTACAAAGAATCGTTGTAGGTTAAAAAACGAAGTGGGTTCAGGTATTTACTGATACCCGATCCCGTTCTCCTCGTTTTCAATACCATCTTAACCCAAGTTATTCAAGTGAAATGCAATTAAATTTTTAATACAAGGTATCACTTTTTACGTAGCAATTCGTCATGGATAGACAACCACATTATCACTGTCCACCCAAACATATCATATCCCAAAACATTTCATACCAGAGAAATCATCAAATTCAAGGCATTTAATCATTCATAAGCAAGATTGATCACTTCCAAAATTAATTTAATTTATCTCTAGTTAAATTAATTACTAATCTCTAATCACTTAGATTACCTTTACCTAACATTAATTAATTACAAACCAATTAATTAATCATCCTTTAATTATCCAACTTAATTAATCACCCATTGACAATTATCCTTTAATTACAATATGTAATTAACTCTTAATTAATTACACAAATTAATTAACCTTCATCCATTCACATTAATTACATTGATAATTAATTAATTACACAAACTACTTACCTTATATTCACTTACATTGATTAATTATCCCATAATTAATCACATTCATTAATGAACTAACCCTTGATTAGTTTCCTTAATCGATCAATCAATTCTTAGTTAATTACACTAAGTAATTAATCTTTAATTACTTCTATTAAGTAATTTTCCTTCAATTAATTACTTTCATTAAGTTAATTATCTCATAGGGTAATTATCTTTAATTAACCTTTAATTATTTAATTAAATTAATTAATCCTTAACAAATTTATCTTTTTATTACTTACATTAAATAATTATCATTTAAGTAATTAATCTCTAATTACTTGATTAATTAACTTTAATTATTAATTAATTAAACCTTGATCATTAATTAATTAAATTAATTAATTACTCTTAATTACTTTATTAATTTAATTAATCTTAAATTATTCAAGGCCTTAATTTACTTTAAGATAACCCATTTATCTTTATCAATTACTAAACCATTATTAGGATCCCGTTTAAATCAAACATTTTATAGTAACTTTACTATTAACAACAAATTACTTGATCCTTACGATTTATTCAATACATTTATCTTAATTTCTTACCTAATTTTAGCTTTTTAATTTGAATGCAATTAAAGGTATAATTAAATAACCCACTAAAAATTAAAACCAAAGTAATCTTAATTTCAAATACATTTATCTTCATAATCTAAACTTTGAAACATATTTGACTGACTTGATAAATATTCTGGCTTGAGAACTTATTCATTTTCCTTTGTTTTGAAATTTTGTTAACATTACCTTTCTTTTAAAACCTGGTCAAAAAAATTTCTACTTCGCTAATAACATGCTAACAAACTAAACTAACGGAGCCCAAGACAAATTCCACCTATCCAACACTCGAGCTTCTTTCCCTCTTCAAAAATTTCGAGCACGACCCGAGCTAGCAACGAAAACACACAAGCAACAACCCGATCCTCTCTCCTTCTTCTCCCTTTTCTTCTACTTCTCTGGTCCTACAACAACAAACTACCATCAGATACCAATGGTCACACGTGCACATGCACACACATTCTGGCCATCTCTAATTCACACTCCGGTAACCAACATGACGGCGCCAATCACCTCAACTTACACGACCAACCAGAAATCGCATCGACCTTCAAAATCAAGATCGAGTCAGTCAAACCCTTCTGGCCCCAAACTAAATCACTCAAAACTCGCATCGCATCACCCGCTTTGATCACCAGAGTCTTCATCATCACACCTGAAACCTCGCCACACTCCCTTCTCCCTAATTCCCTTAGACCGCAGTCACAAATCATCACAGTGTCACCAACATTCTCCATTCAAGTGCGACCACCCAGTCCAACTTTAAAACCCTAAATTGATCACTCTTACGCAAATCTTTCAATGGAAAAATGCATGGTCATTTCTTCTTGAATCCTCATCACCACGGCCACCTCCATAACCATCGATGGCCCCTAACATCATCTCGACCACCAGAAATTGACAAAGAAGAAATCTCTGTTCAACTCGAGAAATCCCCGAAATTCCAAACTTAAAAATTATGATTTGATTATCATAATTCATCATTTTTCCTTACGAATCAATTTATATAATTAGAACTTGGAAATTTAAAATTTTAATTTTTGACTTGAATTTATTTTTACTGTTATTTCTATATTCCAGTTATCCTCCTTGTTAAATATACTTAATAATATTTTTAAAAACCAAATCTGGTTATTACAAACAAATTTTCTTTAAGGATCTTAACCTAAAATTTTTTATAAAATGAGATATGAAATTTTATGGAGAATTTTTTTTCCTGTAGAACATAACGGAGGTTTTATTATATAAACACATACTTGCCCATATCTAAATTCCAGATAAAATACAATCATTCAACCATTATTCACAACATTTATGCATGCATTATAGAATAAATCTAGATTAAAAAGGTGTTTCACTCACCTCTATGTCGAATAGAGAAAGACAGATGCTCGAAGTCAAAACTATTCTTGGAATTTTGATCTGCTTCTTAATTAAACTGAGTTGAATCTGATGTTGTAAAATTTGAATTGAATTAGCTTAGCTTCAGGTTCCAAATTGTAAAGATGATTGACAGTTGTTTGCTTCCTTCGATTTGTTTGAGATAACCTGATATTTGATTATGATGATGATGAGCTGGCTTTCAGGTTTGATTTTTGTTTGATCTACTTTGCTGATTCTTTCTGGTTTTTGATTCAGGTTTGAGTTTTGATTCTTCTTTTAGTTTTTCTTCAGGTTTTTGGTTTTTGAGAAACAAAGTTTTGAACTAAGAAAATGCCCTGGTTCTCAACATTTCATTATAATTCAATTTTAAAGAAAATATTGCCACATGTAATTTTGCATGTTATCTATCTTACAACTGTTAAATTGTATGTATACAAGACTTACAAATGTCCTAATACACTTTCATATTAATTTTCTTATGTTTTGCATTAATAAGTTAATATCTTTATTAATAAATTTTAAAGTCAAAAAGAAAGTATATTAAAAGAAATAATCCTTTAGTTAAATCTTATTTTAAGTTTAAACAAAAATATATTTTAAATAAATAAGAGATTACCTTTATTGTTAAGAAATATAAACTTTAAATTTCAAATATATATATCTTAAAAGAAAAATGATATTTTTTTCCAATTGTACACTTATAAATTATTTATAAAACATAGAATTTTTAAATCCAGTTTATTTCTAAAATGTTTACAACTGAATTTCAAATCCAAATTTTATTTACTACAATATTTAATTAATAAGGCAATCATTCCTTATTTTGCTTTGAAATATAAATTTATACTATCAGAATTTATTCATTTATATACATATCCAAATATATTCTAACTACCCAAGTTTTATTTGTTCAATCAAACAAAAATCATCATTTCTATTAATTAACCCCGTTAATTGATAATTAACAAATACTCCAAAATCTGGGTTATCACATTCCTCCCCCCTTTGAATATTTTCGTCCTCGAAAAGGAATGAAGCCGGAATTATTAAAATGCTTAAAATCAGATAAATTTTCTTTGATCATTTTTAAAACACTTTAAAAATCTATATGATATTACTAAAATAGTTTTTATAAAAATACTTTTATAGCTCGATGTCTCCACAAGTCCATCCTTGTTCTCATAGAAATTCGGTCATATGTTGATCAGGCGTAGGACTGAATATCTATAAGTACTTAGTAAACCCGTTTCCAACACCCAGTGGAAATGCTTGGACAATAATTTTATTAAAAATATAGAAAACATTTTGAAAAAAGAAAGAATATCTTTTGGTGAGAATGCTTTGGAAATCATCACCCCCATCCATGGTCGCAGTTAACCCTATGATTATGTTGTCGTCCCAGCAAAATCCATAGATAACTGTAGGCCTCCGCACCCCTCAATTACGCAATGGAACTCGCTACAGATTGCAGTTACATCCAGGGTTACGTTGCCATCGCAGCAAAAGTCCATATAATTGTAGGCATCTGCGCCCTCGAATTTTGCTGCCAAAAAAATGAAACTTCTCCACTTCCACATAGGTCACAGACTACATCAGTGAAGTCCCAATGTAGCCTTAGGCTCTCATGGCCTCTCGACTTCCGCTATGTTTCTATAGGTCGTAGTCTACCGATGTAAAATCAAACATAGACCGTTGGCTCTCAGCAGCAAATACGACTTTCGCTATATTATCACGGGTCACGGTCTACCGATGTAAAATCAAACGTAGACTGTTGGCTCTCAGCGGCACACACGACTTTCGCTATGGTCTGCAGTAGATCGTAGTGACATCGAGTTAAACTGTCGTCGCAGCATAACCCAAATGCCTCTGTAGGCATTAACGCCCTCGACTTGCGCTACACACTACACATAATCCTCAAGAACTAGTTTGTCTGGACTCCTCACAGGATTAACTTAAGAACTCCCCCCAGGGTTCAAGGCAGTACCACCCTATGGCACTCCTGAGAAGTTCATTTCATGGGAGCGTCTTTTTCTCCAAAGCCATTTTCAAAACACTTTATATAGTACGCATATAGTATCTTCCAAATCATACACCTAGTATGAATCTCATATAAATCTCCTTTCTCAAAATCGATTATCCCAAAATCAATAATTCTCAAACTAGGCTTTCCATATTTCCAAAATTGATTTTTCCCAAAAATCAAAAGCCTTTCCAAATCCATAGGTTCCAAAAACCTTTCCTCAAAATCATTCTCATAAGATCCTTCATATATATATATATATATATATATATATATATATATATATATGTATGTATGCATGTATATATGTGTGTATATATATACAACTTTGAAAACCTTTGGATCACTTCAAACTTGTATAAGTTCTCCATTTTTATACTTTAAATACTTTTCTAAAACCCTTTTCTTTCGGCAATAGATTCAACAAGGGGAGATTTATCTTATATAGAAAAGATATATAACTTTGTTTATTCCAAATCAAATATTCATATTTGATTACTCTATAAAGTTACTTACCATATTACTTACTTTTATAAAGTAAATTTCTATCATAGAAATTTTTATTTCATCATATATTTCACAAAATATACTTTTCATTTCAAAAACCATTTTTCAGTTCTTATCCATAAATTTTCAAATATCAATTTCATTCAAACCCGTATGATGTACACAAATCATCCGTACGCTATATCAATCTGATCGCTCACTAGATCACACAATTTCAATTCCGAACTAGTATCGTCCCCCTCCCGACTTCCTAGTGCGGACTCAGATCTGGTTTCTTGATCAGAAATTGTCATCCTCCTTGCATAGCCATAACTATGACAGAGAATATCAAAAACCAATCAACAATCCATATTCGAGGTCGCCATCGAAAATTGAGGGAAAAATCCTAATTTGGATCGATAAACTATCTCGAAATTCTATGCTCGAATCCGGATCAAATCACTATGCGAATAGAATAATATACGACCTCCTATGTATTTATCTTTATTGGTTATTAGCCAAATCAATCTCCTTTTCTATTCACATTTCCTTTAATTCTATTCACTTATCCACAATTTCTTCAATCCCATATGGATTATTACTTTAATTATAAACAGTTTGAACTCTATCCAGCTTAAATTTAGAAAATAGCTTGAAAAGTTTAAAATAGATAAGTAATTGAAAAAATAATTATTAGTTTGTAAAATAGCTGTAAAATAGTTAAGTAATTGTAAAATTGTTGGAAAATAGTTAAGTAATTGCAAAATAGTTGTAAAATGGTAATTAGTTATAAAGTAGTTGAAAAACAGTAATTAGTTTATAAAACAGTTGAAAAATTGTTAAATAGTTCCAAAAATAATTATAAAATAAGTATAAGATAATTTGGCTTTAAAAAAGAAAGGTTGTATGTAGTAAATAGCTTGGAAAATAGATTTAAAATAGTTTATATTACAATGATTTATTTTGAAAATAGTCTAGAGACAAACTGTTCAATTTCCAATCTCCATTCCCATCAATTCAATTTAAATTTCCACTTTCATTTAAAATGACTCAATTCCAATTAAAATAACTTCAATTTCCATTGAAATTGATTTAATCCCAATTCAAGTCGAATTAACCTCAATTTCTTTCCAAATTCAAATCAAATTCCATTTGAATTTTTAACCTATTCAACTTTAATCAAATTCCAAATTATTCAAATCAATTTGGATTAATTTGAATTTGAACCAGCTTCAATTTCAAATTAGTTCAATTTCTTTTTGAATTAATCCTAATTTCAAATCAACTTCCTATTTGAATTTTGAACTCATTCAACTTCAATTTCATTTCAAATTTTCCATTTGAATTTTTAAACTTATCCATCTTCAATCACAATTCCAATTAATTCAAATCAAATTCAATTTGAACTAATTCAATTCAAATTCAAATTTAAACCTTCCCGAATTATATAAATTCGAGCTAAATTTTTAAATGTAGATTTAATCCTTTAAATCAAGTCAACTTATATCTTTAAACCATTTAACTTTCCAAGTTAAATTCCAATTTCATCTTGAAATTTCCAATTCAGGTTGCTTGTTAAATTACTTAACTTTATTAAAGTTCAATTCAATTTACTTAATCCAGCCAACCTTACCCAATTTGAATTCCCATTTCAAATTCTAAACTTCACATTAATAATCTTCCCACTTATAAGTTCAAAAACTTATCAATTTTGGTATCACATCTCATTCCAAATTTAAAACTCAACATTTAGAGTTTATTCCAAACCAACTTTTATATTATGTATATTCCTCATACATATTATTTCCTTTACACATCAAGTTATCCTTAAATTTTAGACTACCTTTGGTTTTTAATTCAAAACAAATTTCTTTAAATTTTCAAACAACTCTTGTTTGAAACAGGACCCTTCATTCAAATGCATTAAATAACATTATTTATTATTTCTTTATCACTTTGAAACGATTTTCAAATTGTGGACCTAGATTTAAAGCTTCCCAATTTAGATCATCTTCAATTCCAATTTATAAGTCATACTTCCCTAAATGTTTTACTTCCCTAAAACATTTCATTTTTCTTACTCATTAATACACATTTTATTACAACAACCATTTATGATAATAACCAAGATTATCATATCTGGAAACCAATTCATTATTATCTTATTCTAAAAAAAATTCCAAATTCAAGATTTTAATTCTAGTTTGAATCCATTTCAAACTTATCTTCATTCAATTTCGGTTTGGTTGTATTTCTATTACCCCTAAATTCTCATTATTTTATTTAATTCCAATGATTAAACAACCAATTACCTTAATATTTATTAGAAAGAAATATTGCTTTATATATCAAAATATAATCTTATATAAAATCATTTACCTTAAAAATCATTTAAAAACCTTTATATAAGAAAATAACAAGTTTGCTCTCATATATTTATACACTCAACTCATTTTAGGGTATTACTTACCATATCCTTAATGAGTAATCCCACCAGAGCCAAGGTTCTCTCTTAACCTTCAGCTCTGATACCAAATGTAACGACTCGAAAATTTCGATTCCGAAAATTCCAGATAGTTAGGGAAAGAAGAAAAGGATAGAAGAAAAAGAAGAGCAAAAACACCAACATCTCACATACGCAGCGGATAAAATATAATAATAAATAATAATAGTTATATAAAGGAAAACTGTACTTATGAAATTGCACTTTAATACATCAAAATTACACATATACTCAAACATTGGACAGATACAATCATGTCCCAGATAACTACAATATATCACAGCGGAAAACACTCCATACATTCCTTCCATCCAGCTTGCCTCCTGGGCTCCAGTACGTCCTTACCTGAAAAGGCTGTAATCTTGGTCTGACCCAAGCATTACATCCAAGTAACACCCAGATCAGGCTGGAAACCAGCGTGAGTAAACCCATCTAACAAGAAATACCAATGCATAAAACTATTTAAAACCCGGGGTAACTCGTATCACTACAAGTTCACAACTTGCTATAGTCAACACTTATATTCACAATCAATCCCTAAGTAACTTTTGCTTCATTTAAATGGTCAAGTCATAAAAATTATTCCATTGCAGTCCATTGATTACACATATTAATCTACAAAGAATCATTATAGGTTACAAATCGAAGTGGGTTCAGGTATTTACTGATACCCGATACCATTCTCCTCGTTTTCAATACCATCTTAACCCAAGTTATTCAAGTGAAATGCAATTAAATTTTTAATACAAGGTATCACTTTTTACATAGCAATTCATCATCGACAGACAACCACATTATCACTGTCCACCCAAACATATCATATCCCAAAACATTTTATACCAGAGAAATCATCAAATTCAAGGCATTCAATCATTCATAAGCAAGATTGATCACTTTCAAAATTAATTTAATTTATCTATAATTAAATTAGTTACTAATCTCTAATCACTTAGATTACCTTTACCAAACATTAATTAATTACAAACCAATTAATCAATCATCCTTTAATTATCCAACTTAATTAATCACCCATTGACTAATTATCCTTTAATTACAATAAGTAATTAACTCTTAATTAATTACACAAATTAATTAACCTTCATCCATTCACATTAATTACATTGATCATTAATTAATTACACAAATTACTTACCTTATATTCACTTACATTGATTAATTATCCCATAATTAGTCACATTCATTAATTAACTAACCCTTGATTAGTTTCCTTAATCCATCAATCAATTCTTAATTAATTACACTATGTAATTAATCCTTAGTAACTTCCATTAAGTAATTTTCCTTCAATTAATTACTTTCATTAAGTTAATTATCTCATCGGGTAAAAATTTTTAATTAACCTTTAATTATTTATTTAAGTTAATTAATCCTTAACAAATTTATCTTTTTATTACTTACATTAAGTAATTATCATTTAAGTAATTAATCTCTAATTACTTGATTAATTAACTTTAATTATTAATTAATCCTTGATCATTAATTAATTAAATTAATTAATTACTCTTAAATTACTTTATTAATTTAATCAATCTTAAATTATTCAAGACCTTAATTTACTTTAAGATAACCCATTTATCTTTGTCAATTACTAAATCATTTTTAGGATCTTATTTAAATTAAATGTTTAATAGTAATTTTTCTATTAACAACAAATTACTTGATCCTTATGATTTATTCAATACATTTATCTTAATTTCTTACTTAATTGTAATTCTTTAATTTGAATGCACATAAAGATATAATTAAATAATCCACTAAAAATTAAAACCAAAGTAATCTTAATTTCAAACACATTTATCTTCATAACCTAAACATTGAAACATATTTGAATGACTTGATAAATATTCTGGCTTGAGAGCTTATTCATTTCCTTTTTTTGAAATTTTGTTAACATTACCTTTCTTTTAAAACCCGGTCAAAATTTTTTCTACTTCGCTAATAACATGCGAACGAACTAAACTAACCGAGCCTAAGACAAATTCCTCCTAGCCAACACTTGAGCTTCTTTCCCTCTTCAAAAATTTCGAGCACCACCCGGGCTAGCAACGAAAACTCACGAGCAACAGCCCGATCCTCTCTCCTTCTTCTCCCTTTTCTTTTACTTCTCTTGTCATACAGCAACAAAGCACCATCAGATACTAATGGTCACACGTGCACATGCATACATATTCTGGCCATCTCCAATCCACGCTCTGGTCACCAACACGACGGCGACAATCACCTAAACTTACACGACCACCCAGAAATCACATCGACCTCCAAAATCAAGATCGAGTTAGTCAACCCCTTCTGGCCCCAAACTAAATCGCTCAAAACTCGCCTCACATCACCGGCTCTGATCACCAGAGTCTTCATCATCACACCTGAAACCTCGCCACACTCCCTTCTCCCTAATTCCCTTACACCGTAGTCACAAATCATCACTGTGTCACCACCATTCGTCGTGCAAGTGCGACCAACCAGTTCAACTTTAAAACCCTAAATCGATCACTCCGTCGTAAATATTTCAATGGAAAAATTCTTGGTCATTTTTCCTTGAATCCTCATCACCACGGCCACCTCCACAACCATCGATGGCCCCTAACATCATCTCGACCACCAGAAATTGACAAAGAAGAAATCTCTGTTCAACTCGAGAAATCTCCAAAATTCCAAACTTAAAAATTATGATTTGATTATCATAATTCATCATTTTTCCTTACGAATCGGTTTATGTAAATAAAACTTGGAAATTTAAAATTTTAATTTTTGACTTCAATTTATTTTTACTATTATTTCTTATTTCCAGTAATCTTCCTTGTTAAATATAATTAGTAATATTTTTAAAAACCAAATCTGGTTATTACTAACAAATTTTCTTTGAGGATCTTAACCTTAAATTGTTTATAAAATGAGATATGAATTTTTATGAAGAATTTTTTTCTGTGGAACATAACAGAGGTTTTATCATACAAACACAGACTTGCACATATCTAAATTCCAGATAAAATACAATCATTCAACCATTATTCACAACATTTCTGCATGCATCAAAGAATAAATCCAGATTAAAAAGGTGTTTTACTCACCTCTATGTCGAAGAGAGAAACACAGATGCTCTGAAGTTAAAACTGTTCTTGGAATTTTGATCTGCTTCTTAATTAAACTGAGTTGAATCTGATGTTGTAAAATTTGAATTGAATTAGCTTAGCTTCAGGTTCCAAATTGTAAAGATAATTGACAATTGTTTTCTTCCTTTTATTTGTTTAAGATAACCTGATATTAAATTATGATGATGACCAACTAGCTTCCAGGTTTGATTTTTGTTTGATCTGCTTCGCTGATTCTTTTTGGTTTTCGGTTCAGGTTTGAGTCTTGATTCTTCTTTTAGTTTTTCTTCAAGTTTTTAGTTTTTGAGAAACAAGGCTTCGAACTATGAAAATGTCTTGGTTCTAAACATTTCATTATAACTCAATTGTAAAGAAAATATTTCCACATGTAATTTTGCATATTATCTATCTTACAATTGTTAAATTGTATGTATACAAGACATACAAATGTCCTAATACACTTCTATATAAATTTTCTTACATTTGGTATTAATAAGTTAATGTCTTTATTAATAAATTTTAAAGTCAAAAAGAAAGTATATTAAAAGAAATAATCCTTTAGATAAATCTTATTTTAAATTTAAACAAAAATATATATAAATAAATAAGAGATTACCTTTGTTGTTAAGAAATATAAACTTTAAATTTCAAATATATATATCTTAAAAGAAAAATGATATTGCTTTCCAATTGTATACTTATAAATTATTTATAAAACAAACATTTTTAAATCCAAATTATTTCTAAAATGTTTACAATTGAATTTCAAATCCAAATTTTATTTACTATAATATCTATTTAATAAGGCAGTCATTCCTTATTTTGCTTTGAAATAGAAATTTATATTATCAGAATTTATTCATTTATATACATATCCAAATACATTCTAACTATCCAAGTTTTATTTATTCAATCAAACAAAAATTAGCATTTCTATTAATTAACCCCGTTAATTATCAATTAACAGATACTCCAAAATCCAGGTTATCACACAGAATCCCTGACAGGAGTAGTGTTGCCGCCTGAAATATTAACTATCTCCTTGGCGACGGCATCTCCTCTCTACTCTTCAACCTTCCCAAAATACTTCCTCTTAGTCTTGCACTTACGGGATTTGCGGGAGATCCTCTAAGATTTCCTCTCTTCGATCTTTTCCTTCTTAATGGCCACCATTTGCTACTCAAATTTATGTAGCTGGCCAGTTTGGTCCTCCTGCTCTCGAGCTTTAGCTACCAAGAAATCGCACTCCAAAGTTATGGAAGGGTCGTCTAAGCGGTGCAATGTAGCAATCTTCTCAGACTCTTGCCCTGTTTATGAGCTAGACATAGGTGCAGCGATCGAAGCAACTACAGAAATAAGTGTCGATGCGGTTGAGATAGTAGCTCGAAGAAATCGGCAGGTCAATGGGTAATGAAGACGAACCTATAAGATCAAAAATGAAAGAATTAAGTTCATCTAGTTCTTGCGGCATGAGCTGGAAATTCTCAAACTCGGGGGAAACTAGAAGGATGCCTATATTAGAGGAATGGTCGAGAATTTCAATCTCAAATTCCTCACCTTCTCCTTCTTTAGATGGCTACACTATCTTTGGAGAAGTTCCAAGGCCACCCAAAGCTTCAAAGATGGCTCCCGGAGAGGCAGACAATAGAATAGCTCCAGCCGAACTCGCTAACTAATCGCAAGACTATTTTTTATGATTCGTCAAGCCTGGAAATGAAAGGCTCTGGCAATGTTATGGCAGATGCAGTCATAGCGGTATCGACAACCTCATGTTTCCTCTCAATTCGAATGGTCTCTCGACCCTCTATTAGGGCTTTCTTCGATTCTTTATTTAGGTAGACATCCCTCAACCCTCGCTCAATATATACATCTTTGATCTCTTTGAAATGGGCCAAGATTTTTTCCCAAACCATGGAAAGAGTATGCAGAAATTTAGGACCAAAAAAATTAAGGTTTCGCTGATGTAGGAAGGAGTTAACATAGAAATTTGAGATGGTATCATCCATCTTCTCCATTTTCTTTTCAAAAGTATCCTGCAATTCCAAGACCTCCGCTATTACGACGGCCTTCTCCACTTCAACTCAGGTCTTCTCGGTGCTAAGCTGCACGACACATTCCTGGAGCGAAGCAATCTTTAGGATTGACTAGAAACAGTCCTGTCATGGGATTCCACAATTCCCGTGTAATAAGCAATTGTCTTTTTATAGGATTCGACAACTTCGTCATGATCAGCGATGGTTTTCTTCTGAGCTTCAGTGATCACGTCACAGGCTTCAAGCTCCTGTTTTAATTTAACTTCGTTTGCGTGGGCCTTTCTTGTTTCATCTTAGAATAAGATCTCTATTTTTGCTTGGGCCACTTTCAGTTTCTTCAGCAAGCTAGCGCTGTTCTTACCCTCTTGGAGTGCAGCATCCTTCTCTTGTGTTAATCGCTCAAATCTAGCATCATGTTCAGCTAACGCCCTCTCATAATCGTCTTTCTCTTATTCAAAGGAGAGGATCTTTTGAAAATTATTGTGATTCACGCCTCCCAACTGCTTCCATAACTTTTCCCGTCC
The DNA here is from genome assembly GCA_030765085.1 of Allium cepa. Classification (NCBI taxonomy): domain Eukaryota; kingdom Viridiplantae; phylum Streptophyta; class Magnoliopsida; order Asparagales; family Amaryllidaceae; genus Allium; species Allium cepa. The sequence continues at coordinate 507,679,629 of CM060934.1, read as the reverse complement.
CTTAGCTTGATCTAAATCACTTTGAATCGCCTGAAGACGGAGCATATAGGAATCTTTACGGATTGAACGCAGGTCACGATCAAACTTAATTCTATTTAGAAACCATCCAGGGAGCATAGCTTCAAGTCTAAGGGGACCGGGCGGAAGAATATAAGCCGGCCTCCTGTGAGAACATGATGGACCAGAAGCAGGCACCACCTGGATCGGCAGAGCTTGGGATGATGATGAAACTTGGACAGTAGAAGTCATAACTTCAAGTCCGATGGAGATTGGGGCGGGGAAAAAAGTTTGATGCACAGAGGAATAAAAATGCGACCCACCTTTAGCTTCTTGGGCAACACTTCTCAGTCGTCGGCAATTTTTCTCTTCTCATGACCACTCGTACAAACCTTTGTCCATTCTCTGTCATCCCGGCGATGTGCCTTGGCTTCCAAGTCTTTACGCCTTCTCCACACTTCTTCGGATTCACGGGGCTGGTGGCGGCTTGAAGACCGTTTTGACCAACATTGCGAATTAGTGAATTGTTCAAGATCATCGTAAAGTCCACATCCTCTCATGGTACCTGGTATGAAGAATCAATAACGAACTTTAGCAACTAGAAATGGACCTAAATAATGCATTCGTAAGTGAATGTGACCCCAATGAAATGTTTAATATGTCTTATGCAGCCTAAAAGGACGCCACAAACTGGAGCGGAAAGCCACCGTGATAGAAATCGGGCTGACTCTAGACACAACATGACTAGGGAAAGGAGATGATACCTCAAATTCGAAATCTCCTACCATTAGTTCATCGATATCTACAGAAACATTGCTCAAATCCCCAAAGTCAATACTGGTTTCTTTAAGTGGAGAATCTTGGCCAGATGGACATCTGAGCGAACATCTGAGCCTGGTAGGGGCAAGGCTCGTCAAAGATAGGGTTAGTAATGCACTGGATGAGTAACTCATTCGAGATAGGGTGAGAGACACCCTAGAATGAGTTTATAGTATTATATATATGAGTGCATATTTGTCAGGGACAAATAAAATGTTGTGTTAACTAGTCTGTTGAGTGGTTTACGAATTCCGATGCATATTCGATAGATATTCCTAAATACTTAACAAGGAAAACTGACATATAGTTTTTGAATGTACTATATTTTATATAAAAGAGTATCTTTCAAAAAAAATATGGATATTTATGTACGTTAGTTTGTAGTTGAGGAAGTAGTAACATCCGGTTATAATCATTTGTTGATTGAACGAACACCTTGCGAATTAAGTTTCATGATTTGACTATAAGGTATTTGATGATAATGTTGGGTTAAGGATAATGAATTTATACAAAATAATAAATGAGCATGCTGTATAAAAGGGTGTTTTACAAAAAATAAAATGATTCTGTAAAAGATGGATTTAGAATATATGATTTATAAAAAGAAATTTTGAGATTTTAAATTCTGGTATTTTGGAAAAGCTTTGAAAAATTTAAAATAATTTGGTACAAGTTATAGTTTTAGGAGTAGAGTTTATAAAATGGAAAGTTTATATATATAAAAGAGTTTTTATAAAGTTAAAATATCATTTAAGTGAAATAATTTGAAAATGAGATTTAAACTATATCTAAATTTAAAAAGGGCTAAAGTGGAAGAAGACATGGATTTCAACATCATTGTCGTAAATAAATGTTTTCGAAAAAGTAAGGAAGACATAGACTATAACACTGTTGTTATAGCAAGTGATTTCCTAAAGGAGATATTTTATATAGTATACGGGCTTTATACATATCCTATATTTGATGTTAAGATTCGAGGTGGGTAACCTATATCTATTTTTAAGTTAAGAATGACATCCATACAAGGTCTGAGAGGTAATGATACCCAACTCAATCGTCGTCATTGTTAACTTTAAATAGTTTAAGTTCGATGTCAAAAATTAATATTGAATCAAATCTTTTTTTATTTCAAATCTTCTTTCTGCAAAAACATCCTTTTCATCTTTTTTTCATGGTGCCCTGTCCCTTCCTCCCGCCTTTCCTTCTTTGAAACCCATCCTCACACCCTGTCCTTCCGTCCAATGCCCATGCCTCCTGCCCATCCACACTCTCTCCCTGTTCTACCGCCCATGCCTCCTGACCAGGTGCTCCTCATTCCTTCTCTAATTCCATCTTCTCTTCCTTCCTCTAGCACTGCTCCTCCAACTGTTCCCCTCTTCTCCCCTTCCACTGATCCATCTGTCATACCTTCCCTATCTAGCCTTAGTTCATCTCCACCTAATGCCACCTCTGCTTGGTCATCGCTTTTCAAATCCAAATCTAGAAATACTGGTAAATACAATCCCATTCGCCTTGATCTTGTTTTCAATGGTGATGCAATCGTTCCACCTGATGAAGTCATCCAAGTTGGTTCAGCTATCAGGAGAGATTATGTTGTTGGTTTTTTCTTGATAAGCCGTTATCCTTCACAACTGTTGTGGAGCACCTTAAAAGAACATGGAGACTTAACGGCTTAGTTAAAGTTAAATTTGATGGTATGTTGTTTTTATTCCAACTGTCTTGTGAAGAGGACAGAGTTACGGTTCTGAGAGCTAATGCAATAATAATAAGAAACAAGATTTTCATAATTCAGGAGTGGAGGCTAGACCTAGGTAATATATGTGTTAATGTTAAAGTTGTCCTATTTGCTTGCAAATGAGAAACATTCCTATTTATGCTTGGTCTCACTTAGGATTGAATTGGTTATCATCTTGAATAGGGAGATTTTTATGCTTGGATTAGTCCATTGAAAGGTTAGAAAGAAATACCTATGTTAAATGCATGGTAGAGGTGAGACCTGGCCAAAGCTTGTTGACAAATTTCCTGATAAACTTCTAGATGGCAGTGAATAAATGGTCTATGTTAGCTACTTGTGGAAACAGATGTCTGTTTGAAGTGTAAAGTATTTGAGCATGTTGAAGGTGGTTGTGAAAAGCCACATTACCATAAGGATGCCAAGGAATCTCAAAAGGAAAAGGCTGTGGGTAAGTTGGTGAATAATAGCAATGATAAGGCAGAAAAACTTGGTAATAAACAAAATCAAAAAAGACAGTGGAGGAAGGTAATAAAGAAAAATCATGTAATAAGAAGAGAAAAAGTTGGTGGAATTGATGTTGATTTGCATGAGAGATAGAATTGCAAAGGAATGTAAAATGAGATTTTATTAATGCTTTTCTTAATCTATTACAACACGGTTGTACTGTATTTATAAGACAAACTTGTAATGCTGATAGCTATATGGGCCAAGGCCCAAAACACTCTGCTGTGATCTGCAATCTTCAGTATAATGAGAAATGGATCTGCACCGCTACATTATATCATAACCTAACTCCCCCCTTCAATCTCAACTAGGGTTTTCTCTTCACCCTTCTTCTCTGCGCCGCTCTCTTTAATTGTGAGTTCTTTCTTCAGTTGAATGAAATATTTAGTTGAGAGGGGTTTTGTGAGAATGTCTGCTCTTTGAAATTGAGCGGGGACGTGATGAATTTTCAGTTTGCCTTCAGTAACCTTCTCACGAACAAAATGTAGATCTATTTCGAAGTGTTTCGTTCGTGAGTGTAGCACAGGATTAGCTGAGAGATACACTGCGCTCAAGTTGTCGCACCAGATTATGGGTGTATTTGGGATGCTGATCTTGATTTCTTTGAGTAGACCCTCGATCCAAATGATTTCAGCTATGGTGCTGGCAATTGATCTATATTCAGCTTTTGTGCTTGAGCGAGAAGTAGCAGTTTGCTTCTTTGAGCTCCAAGAAATCGGATTGCTCCCTAGATATATGCAGAAGCCAGTGGTTGACCTTCTGTCATCTGGATCTGAAGCCCAGTCCGCGTCACAGTAAGCTTGTATGTTTAATCCCTTTGCGTCGTTGAAATGTAGACCATGATCCATTGTTCCTTTCAGGTAACATAAAATATGTTTTACGGCCTTCAAGTGGTTGCTGAGAGGTCTATGCATGAATTGACATACTTTGTTTACGCTGTAGCTTAGATCTGGTCTTGTTATTGTGATATACTGAAGAGCTCCTACAGTGCTCCTGTGTTGTCTTCCATTTGTTATGGTTTCCCCTGATTCTTTAGATAATTTGAGATTACTCGTCATTGGTGTAGGTAGGGGATTTGCTTGATCCATATTTGTCTTCTTTAGCAGTTCCAGTATGTATCTTTTCCGTCATAAAACCATCTCTGACTTGGATGTTTGAGTAACTTCAATCCCTAGAAAATGATGTGAATTGCCAAGGTCTTTGATTGAGAAAGCTTGATTTAAGTATTTGATTGTTTGGTCTATGCCTTGACTATCATTTCCTGTAATAATAATGTCATCTACATACACTAAAATATATGTGATTTTCTCCTGCTTGCACTGCATAAACAATGAATTATCTGATTTGGTTGGTATGTAGCCTAAATTCATCAAAGTAGACTTAAGTTTCTCATTCCATACACGTGGTGCCTGCTTTAGTCCATAAATTGCTTTATGTAGTTTGCATACTAAGTTATCATTTACACCTTTCTCATATCCTTCTGGTTGTTTCATAAAGACTTCCTCTTTTAGATTCCCATTGAGAAATGCATTATTTACATCAAGTTGTCTAACCTTCCACTTCTTGTGAAGTGCAATAGTCAATATGATCCTTATGGTAGTGGGTTTAACAACTGGAGAGAATGTTTCATTGTAGTCAAAACCATATTCCTGATTATATCCTTTGGCCACCAGTCTTGCTTTGTATTTTGATATACTTCCATCTGTATTTTTCTTAATTCTGTATGTCCATTTACAACCCACTATATTCTTGTCTTTTGGCATTTGCACCAGACTCCAAGTTTTATTTCTGATAAGGGCTTTGTATTCATTATCCATGGCCTGCTTCCAGTTATTGTTACTCATAGCTTCATTGTAGTCCTTTGGCTCTGTTGAATCTAATTGAGCACTGTATACTTTAGGTTTGAAGATACCGCTTTTTGACCTTGTGATTATAGGATGTTCTGTTCTTGCAGGTGGTACATCTAGATTATCATTGTTATCTTCTGATTGTTGAGATGTTGGCTGTGAAGCTTCTCTTGAATTTGAACTGATCTGACTGGTGTTATTCAAGGAGCTGGAGGATTTGTCGGTTTCATGACCTGATCCAATGTCAACATTGGGTAATGAGTGTTGTGGCTGTTGAATCCTCTGCACACTTCCACTGGTTTGGCCCCACTCAGATATGACAGGTATGGAAGACATTGAGAAACTGTCTTTAGTATGTACCTTTTCTGTTGTCTTGATGTTTTTGTCTGCAAAAGGAAAAATTTTCTCATTAAAAACTACATGTCTATTGAAATAGATCCTACCATCGTTGCTTAAGTATCTATATCCTTTTTGATTGTTTCCATAGCCTATAAATGTACTTGGGGTGGATCTGAGATTTAATTTATGATTGTTATATGGTCTCAGATATGGGAAGCATAAGCATCCAAATGTTTTTAGTCGGTTATAATCTGGTTTAACCCCAAATAATAATTCAATGGGACATTGATGCTTAAGAACCTTGGTGGGTAATCTATTGATCAAGTATACGGCTGTGTTAAATGCCTCTAGCCAAAATTTCATAGGCATTAATGCCTGTGCCAGTAGAGTTAACCCAGTGTCTACTATGTGTCTGTGTTTTCTTTCTACTACACCATTCTGTTCAGATGTATATGGACATGTTGTTCGATGAATAATATCCTTTTCTGAAAATAATCTTTTAGTAGTAAGTATTCACTGCCACCATCTGATTGTATGATTTTAACTTCATGGCATAGCTGTTTTTCTACTTGTGTTATGAATTCTACTACAGTCTTCTGTGCATCTAATTTTGACTTTAGAAAATATATCCATGTATATCTTGAATAGTAATCAACAAAAGATATATAATACCTGAATCCATAGTCTGAATTTATTGAAGCAGGCCCCCACAAGTCAGTTGCAATTAACTGAAGTGGTTTATTAATAGTAGTTGTAGAATCTGCAAAAGGTAATTTGTGGCTTTTGCCTAGTTAGCAGAAGGTGCAAACATATGGTAATGACACATCACAGGAAATGTTATTATTCATAAGAATTTGTTTTACAACATTTACATTGGGATGTCCTAACTTGTAATGCCATAAAGTAAAATTCTCTTCATCATTTGTAACATGAGATTCAGTATTATTACACCAAGTATGTCTAGTTTTTCTCTTTCTGGGATTTCCAAAATTGAACCTGTACAATCCATGATCCAATTTACCCTGTAACAATATATCATGATTTAGTATGTCCTTGACTAAACAGAACTTCGGGTGAAACTCAAAATACACATTGTTGTCATTAGCAAATTGTGATACACTCAATAGATTCTTTTTGAGATGTGGCACTCTCAACAAATTATTAAGATGAAGAATTCTTTTACCTCGAATACTTCTAGTTCCAACATGTGTAATTTTTAAAGCTTCACCATTCCCCATGTGAATAGAATGCGTACCTGAATACTCTTTATTGCCTAAGTTGAGATTTTGCAGATTGTTTGTGAGGTGATTGGTAGCACCTGAATCTGGGTACCAATCTTCTTCTGCCACCTCATCAGGTCTGGTATGTCTTTCTGCATTTAAGGCCTGAGATCTTGTCACCTCCGTTTGAATGCCTTGTCTCTGATCTATCTGAGCAACATTTGCATTGGAGTTGTTGTTTCTTTGATTTCCCTGATTCTGCTGATTTGGGTAATACCCAGTATTGAGTCGAAAGTAGCATTGTCTAGCTGTTTGTCCTGGTTTTTCACAAATTTGACATTTTATTCTGTTGCTGTTCCATCTCCCACTTCTTCCTCTGCCTCTTTGATTTGTATTGCTTCTTTGATTGTTTTCAAATCTGAAGTTTTGACTTTCTTGTTTTCTCCCTTGATTTCTGTTTCTTGAATTTGAAGCATAATTGAGTGACATTTCTGTGTTACTTTCTTTTCTTTGTTCAATTCTTCCTTCATGAGATAGGAGGATGGAATAGACATTTTGTAAGTTTGGTAAGGTCTGTTGTGATGAAATAATCGCCACCACTGACTCATATTTTGCATCTAGACCATTTAAGATGGTCAATATTTGTTCAGATTCTGACACTGTATGCCCTGCTGCATCAAGAATATCGTAATAAGATTTTATCTTTGTAATATACTCTCTCATTGACATATTCCCCTTTCTGAGATTCTGCAGTTGTCTTTTATAGTATAAGATTCTTGCTGCTGATTGAGTATTGAAAATTTGTTGCACTGCAGATCATATCTCAAATGATCTTTTACATCCCACAATTTGTGAAAGGAGCCCGAAACTGATCGATGGAAACAACCAGGCAGCCAGTAGGCTATCTTGTTTCTGATAATTGATGAATTCTTTGTTGACTGTTCTTTCTCCAGTGTCTTCTGTCACCATTCTTGCTGGTACTGTGGCGGTGCCGTACAAGAAATCCTCCAACCCATATCCACGGATGCTTGTTTCTACTTGATATTTCCACAATATATAGTTGTTTTCATCGAGAGTAGTACTTGCCAGATTATTCTTGGGTTTAACAATGTCACTGCTTCTTGATTCTGAAGTCAGTGTATCTTGATTTCTTGATTTTGGCTCACCTTGACTTTTGATTCCACTTGTTGCAGATGACGTTGTATCATCTTCTCTAGCCATCTTGATGATGCTTCAAATTGGTGTCTGGTTGAGAGGGATTTGCAGTGCAGCCAGTAATCTTGATTTCTTGATTCAGATCCTTGGCGTGGCACTACTGATGAGTTCTGTAAGAGGCAAAATTATTCTCAGATGATGATATGCAAAGTACTGAGAGCAACCAAGGGAGGTGGGTGATGATTCAAGTCTGACACCTTCCTTTGGATGGTTCAATGATGGTGAATTTGCAAATTCTGATGGGATTCCAGTGAACAATGGATTGGATGACTGTCGTTTGACAGTTCCTTTCTCAGCTCTGATACCAAGATAGAATTGCAAAGGAATGTAAAATGAGATTTTATTAATGCTTTTCTTAATCTATTACATCACGGTTGTACTGTATTTATAAGACAAACTTGTAATGCTTATAGCTATATGGGCCAAGGCCCAAAACACTCTGCTGTGATCTACAATCTTCAGTATAATGAGAAATGGATCTGTACTGCTACATTATATCATAACCTAACTATGAGACTATAGGAAAGCAAAAAGGAAATCTGGAAGATAATAAAAACAACAATGAACAGGTGGTTGTAGAAGAAATAAATATTGGTGAAGGAAGTAATACTAGTGATCCTAATGAGTCATGTAGGCCCCTGTTGATGAATTACAGCAACTCAAATACTAATCCTTTTAATGCCTTGACTGATCAGGATGGAACTGATGAAATTGGGTATGATATGGGCATGGCTAAAGAATTGCATGCACATGCAAATATGAATAAGGAACTGTGCATTCCATCTGTGGTGATTGAAAATAACATTATTTCTATAAGTGATCAAACAACTCCACCCATTCAAAATAAATTGGTTGTACAACCCTCCAACCTTAACCTCCAACCCCACCTATCAACCTTCTTGCCATGGTCCAGGATCCCCATAACCATACACTTTTGATCCCTTCCTCTGAACCCATGAAAGTTCCTTCTTTTGGCAATCTACCTCAACCAATTTCTACCCATTTCCATACCCCAGCTCTTGTTGACATTGTCATGAATGTTTTACCAACTTCACCTGAACCTAGATCCATATGCACCCTCTAATGGGCTATCCCACATCACCCTGTCTAAAAACAACATAAGCAACCAAACACCAAACAATTCCATATCTAGCAATAAAAAAAAGGCAAAGAAATAAAAAGACAAACAAAAAACACAGGGATTTCAATAAAAACAATAATGAACAGGTGGTTGTAGAGGAAATAAATACTAATGAAGGAAGTACTACTAGTGAGCCTGATGACTCATGTAGGCCCCTGCTTATGAATGACAGCAACTTGAATACTAATCCTTTTAATGTCTTGACTGATCAGGATGGAAATGATGAAACTGGGTATGAAATGGACATAGCTAAAGAATTGCATGCACATGCAAATATGAATGAGGAACTGTGCATTCCATCTATAGTGACTGAAAATAACATTGTTTCTACAAGTGATCTGACAACCCCACCAATCCAAAATCAATTGGTTGTGCAACCCACCAACCTTAAACTCCAATCCTACCCATAAACCTTCCTGCCATGGTCTAGGATCCCCATAACCATACAATTTTGATCCCTTCCTCCAAACCCATGAAAGTTCCTTTTTTTTGGCAATCCACTCAACCGATTTCTACCCATTTCCATACCCCAGCTCTTGTTAACATTGTCATGAATTTCTTACCAACTTCACCTGAACCATACATCCATATCTACCCTCCTAGGCTATCCCTCTCACTTTGATACAAGCCACATCACCTAGTCTGGAAACAACATAAGCAACCAAACACCAAACAATTCCATATCCAACAACAAAAAAAGGCAAAGAAATAAAAAGAAAAACAAGAAACACAAGGATTTCAATGAGCCAACAATCAAAAACAAACTGATATTCTCCCTAAAACAAATTCCACCTTTCCTCTTCCATAAGAAGCAAACAAAGCATCCAACATCAAAATCAGAGTTTACATTGATGGCACAAAAAAATAGAGTTTGGAATATCAAAGAAGCATACCAGGATATCAAACTAATTCTGGCTAAAGACATCATACAAAATCAAAAAATTCAACTTCTAGCAATATTGGAAACCAAGTTAAACTGTTCATTGACTACCAGTGTGGCAGATTAATTAATCCCAACTGGAATTTGCACCATAACTTGTTGGAAGCGCCTTATGGTAGGATTATGATCCTATCAGACCCTAACTACTTTGTTGTGTCCTCTATCCTATCTCACAAGCAATTCAAACATTCCCACATAACTCATGTTCCATCATCTACATCCATGTACCTAACCATTATTTATGCAAATAACCACCCTTCCTAAAGACAACAACTATATGACTATATCCCTCATCCAACCTAAGGCACGCACCCTTGGATTTTGTCTCGTGACTTCAACAGCCTTCTTGCTCTTGGTGATAAAATTGGAGGAACCCCTGTAACTCTCAAAGACATCCCCCTTTGAACTGTGCCATCAGTACCTCCAACCTAATCCATGTTCCATTTTACGGTGCAAGATACTCTTGGAATAACATGAGTAGATCAGGCAGAGAATTTACAGTAAGATTGACCATACCCCATGCAACCTACCTAACTTGTCCTTGTGGCCTCAAATCTCCACTCATCTTCCTCCTCCTCTCTTATCTGACCACTCCCCTCAAATCATCAGCCTTGCCTTGGATACCATGAGAAGGAGTTCCTCATTTAAATTTTTTAATGTCCAGACTAATGAACCATATTTTTCTATTATTGTTAATAATGCTTGGAACACTAACATTTATGGGTCTCCTATGTATATATTCCAGAAGAGATTGAAACAGGTAAAGAAGGCTCTTGGATGTTGGCTTCCCAGAAGTTTGGCAAAGGCAATCTGTTATCTTCAACTATCAAGAGTGTTCTTACTCAGGCTCAATAACTTGCAATAAACAACCCAAACACTGGCTAAGGAGGAATATGATCTTTAAGAGCAATACAGGAATGCTTAAAAACCGAAGAAGATATGAATAGACAGAAATTGAGAGTGAAGTGAAATATTAATGGTGATAGAAATATTAGGCTATTCCATATTAGCTTGAAGATTAGACAGTCAAAATCCCATATCCACTCCATCAATGACCAATATAGCAACCAAGCTGAAACCCCAAAAGCTATTAATAGAGCCTTCCTAGATTACGTTACAAAAATTCTTGGTAACTCAGACAATTTCATCCCTGATCTTTCATTAATTGATGACATTACATTGCCTTCTTTATTATTGGACCAGAAAGCTTCCTTATCAATAAGGATATCTAAAGAGTAAATCAATGACTGTATATTCAATATGAATAGGGAGGCATGTAGTGGGCTAGATGGGTTTAATGCCAGATTTTTCATTGCTTACTGGGAGATAAGAGAAACTGATTTAATTAAACTTGTCATAGTTTTTTCTAGAAATAGGATGTTATCTGGAATTAATGCTACAAACTTGGCACTCATCCCAAAATGTGATCATCCTACTACTGTCACTGACTTTAGACCAATTGCGTGTTGTAATATTATTTATAAATATATCTCAAAGATCATTGCATCAAGGCTAAAATTAGTGCTACCAGCTCTAATATCTGAAAATCAGCTTCTTTTCTTCCTGGTAGAAGCATCCTAGACAATGTTCTATTAACTTATGAATTATTGAAAGACTACAACAAGGTAACCATTTCTCCTAGAGCCATGATCAAATTAGACCAAAGGAAATCTTATGACTCCTAGCAATGGATTTCAATAACCAAAGTTCTATCTAGTACGGGATTTCTAGCTCATTTTGGTGCTTATATATATATATATATATCTGTGTGTGTGTGTGTATGTATATCTCCATATTTAATTTTTCCTTATGCTACAATGGTTCAACTATTGGTTATTTTAAAAGTAGTCAATGAATAAGGCAAGGTGACCTGATGTCATCGTATTTCAATTATGGAAGTGTTGATAAGACTAATCAATCGCGAGGTTATTTCCAAAATATTAGTTTTCGTCCAAAATGTTGAGAACCATTGATAACTTCACTCATGTTTGCTGATGATTTGATCATTTATACAAAGCCAACAATATAATCCATTTCCAGTATTCGGAAAGTATTGACCAACTTCTATAAATTCTCGGGCCAGGCAGTCAACTATAATTAATCTAGTATCATGGTTACTGGCATTACCTAAAAGCAAGTATTGAAGAAATGATGTTTTATTGATAATACTTTGTAATAATAATACAGTTGTACACAGAATTGTATTTATATACAATAAAATGGGCCAAACAAACCAGCCCGTATATATCTTGTAATCTAAAGATATCTGCAGAAGTGCATCATTGCCGTTGATCTTGATCTTCGGTTGATATTCATTGAGAGGTGGTCATGTGGATAGATAAGTGTGCTTTCGGTATTTGTTTGCTTCATTATACACCGCCTCAAACAAAACTAGGGTTTCATTTCTTCTTTCTCTTCCATGTCGGCTGAAAAAAATTTGAGCTCTTTACGAAATCGATGAAAATTTCTGGCAGATAAAGCCTTGGTTAGAAAGTCCGCTCTTTGATAATAAGATGGAACATGGTTGATGGCGAGCTTGCCGCTTCCTGTCCTTTCTCGAACAAAATGGAGATCTATCTCCATGTGTTTCGTGCGAGGATGCTGAACTGGATTCATGGAAAGAGGATAGCACTGAGATTGTCACACCAAATAATGGGCTTGCGAGTTGATTCGAACCCTAATTCCCAAATTAGGGTTTCGATCCAGACTATTTCAGCAACCGTACTTGCTATACACCTATACTCAGCTTCAGTGCTGCTTCTGGAAACAGTAGTTTGCTTCTTTGTGCGCCAAGAAATCGGATTTGGTCCCAGATAGACACAGTATCCAGAAATGGATTTTCTGTCGTCAATGTCGTTTGCCCAATCGAAATCACTGTAAGCATGTATATTTATATCTTTGCTAGCCTTTAAAAGTAATCCATATGTATCTGTGCCTTTGAGGTATCTGAGAATCCGTTTGACGGCAATCCAATGCTCGTTTAAAGGATTCTGCATGTATTGACATACCCTATTTACACTAAAGCATATGTCTGGCCTTGTAATAGTAGCATACTGAAGTGCTCCAACGATACTTCTATATTGCTTGATATTATCAATAGGCTCGCCTGTATTTTTAGACAACTGTTTATTGCTTGTCATAGGGGTAGGTAGTGGCTTTGCTTTGTCCATGTTGTGCCTGACCAGAATGTCATTGATGTATTGCTTTTATGAAAGAAAAAATTCATTGTCAGTCATTCTTTGGATGTTTATCCCTAAAAAATATTTCAATTCACCCATGTCCTTGATTGCAAAGTGCTTGTCTAGTAGCTCTATGATGTGGTTGATTTCATGTTGATTATTACCTGTAATGAGTATATCATCCACATACACAAGTATATATACACTTGCATGCTTGCTCTTTTTCAAGTAAAGTGAACTGTCTGATTTTGTAGCATTAAAACCCAAATGTGTTAGCGTGCTTTTAAGCTTCTCATACCATGCTCTAGAGGCTTGTTTTAACTCATATATGGCTTTGTGCAATTTGCAAACATAATCTTTATTTGTATGATGATTGTATCCTTCTGGCTGTTGCATGTAGACATCTTCACATAATTCACCATTTAAAAAAGCATTATGGACATCTAGCTATCTTATTCTCTAGTTTTTGTATAGGGCTAAAGTTAGCATAATTCTTATAGTGGTTGGTTTGATCACTGGGGAAAAAGTCTCAGTGAAATCAAAACCAAACTGCTGTGAGTACCCTTTTGCCACCAGCCTGGCTTTATACTTGGATATATTACCATCTGCTTCTCTTTTGATTTTATAAGTCTATCTACATCCCACAATATTTTTGTTCTTTGGTGGTTGCACTAGTGTCCAGGTCTTATTTTTGAGTAATGCACTTAATTCTTCATCCATTGCCTTTCTCCATTTTTCATGTTTGCTAGCCTGATCATAAGAAGTTGGCTCCACCTCATTTGCTTGAGCTATGTATAATTTAGGTTTAAAAATACCACTTTTAGATCTGGTAATCATGGGGTGTCCTACTCCAGTATGTTGATCATGAGAGTCCTCTAATTGATTATCATTGAAGTTGACTGTTGCATCTGTTGCTTGCTTGTTATTAGACACATTTGCACTTTGATCATCATTTTGACCGCTGCTTGACATGCTAGTATTCTGCAGATCATTTAAATCAACTGGTGAGTGATGGTTATTATTTCCATTGTCTGAACTATAACCTGATTTGGTGCTAGATATAGATGCATCTTCATCAATATTTTGTATTGTCTGACTGTTTCTTTGAGCACATTCTGATAGCTCTGGGATGTGAAAGCCACGTGTTTTTTCATTGTTGATTTCATGATTCTGCTCTCTTTTGCCTGCAAATGGAAACACATTTTGATTAAACACAACATGCCTAGAAACATAAATTTTGCCTTGGTTGTCGTTGCACTTGTATCGTTTTTTATTGTGTGCATACCCTAGAAAAGTACATGGACTTGACCTTAGGCTCAATTTATGTTTATTATATGGTCTAAGATAAGGATAACACAAACACCCAAAAACTTTTAACTGATCATATTTTGGTTTTACTTTGAAGAGTTTTTCATGTGGGCAGTTATTGTTTAACACCTTTGTGGGCGTCCTATTAATAAGATATACTGCAGTGGCAAAAGCATCACTCCAGTAATTCAAAGGTAGGGATGCTTGAGACAAAAGTGTTATACCAGTCTCCACAATGTGTCTATGTTTTCTCTCAACTAAACCATTTTGTTCTGATGTGTGGGGGCAGGTTGTTCTGTGAAGAATTCCCTTTTTGCTAAAAAATTCTTTTAATGGTTTAAATTCTCCCCCACCATCTGTTTGTATTATTTTTACACATTTGTTAATTTGTTTCTCAACATGAGTAATAAACTGTATTATAGCATGGCTAGTGTCAGATTTAGCTTTGAGAAAATAAATCCAAGTATATCTTGTGTGTGCATCTACAAGTGATAGATAATACCTGTGTCCTTGTGTTGAAAAAAGTGGTGCTGGTCCCCATAAATCTGCAGTAATTAACTCAAGGGGTTTTTTATATATAGTTTCAGAAATTTGAAAAGGCAGTTTATGCATTTTTCCCATTTGACAGTGATCACATAAAGATAAATCAAATCTATTTGGAACAGAGATATTATTTTGTAATAAAATGAGTTTAACTACATCATAACTAGGATGGCTAAGTTTACAATGCCATTCATGAAACAACTTTACATTGCTGTCGTTCCTTGAGCTAACATTATTTGACCAAATTCTCTCATTAGCAGCAACATTGTTTTGGATGTTGCTGAACTTGTATAGGCCATTATCCAGCTTACCCTGTAATAATGCTGCTTTACTTAATGAATCTCTAACAAAACAAGTTTTTGGCTGAAACTCAAAATACACCTTATTTTCACTGGCAAATTGTGAAATGCTAATAGGGTTTTTCTTGATACTTGGTACTCTTAATAAATTGTTTAAATAGAGTAGCCTTGTACCTTTTATATAGCCAGTACCAACGTGTGTTATATTTGCAGCTTCACCATTTCCCATAAGAACAGATTGATTACCTGTGTATCCTTTGTTGCCCAGATTTAGATTCTGTAGATTGTTTGTGCTATGATTTGTGGCACCAGAATCTGGAAACCATTCATCCATGCTGTAGTCATCTGTTTTAGGGGTGTCATCAGTAGTATTATCTCCACTGTTTCTGGACTGGTTGCTTGCTGGTTTGAGATGTTTGTCCTGCATTGAAATCTTCTTTATATATGAAGTAGCATTTGTTTGCCATGTTCCCAAATTTTTCACAAATCTGACATTTGACCTTATTATTGTATCCACTCCTCCCTCTGCCTCTGCCTCTTTGAACATAGCCTCCTCTCTGACTTTGATTATCTTGTCTGGGTTGATTTGATGCATTTCTCTGATTTCTGTTTTTTGATGTGGCTGCATAGTTGACATTATATTCCTCTTGCATTGATTTTCTTTGTTGAATCCTTCCCTCATGAGCAAGTAAGGCTGTGTGTATGTATTCAATATCAGGCAGAGTTGGTTGTGTGGCAATATATGTTATTAAAGACTCATAGTCTTGATCTAATCCATTGGTGATTACTAAAATCTGCTCACTGATGGACACGTTGTGACCAACACCCTTTAATTTGTCACATAAATTCTTGATTTTGGCAAGGTATTATCTCATTGGCATATCACTTTTCTTTGCATTCTGTAATTCTCTTCTATATTGCATGACCTTTGGTGCTGATTGCGAACTGAAAATGCGTCTGATTGCCGACCATATCTCATAAGAGCTGTTACATCCAACCATTTGTGAGAGTAAGCTTTGACTAATTGAAGATAGTAGCCAAGATGATAAGAGATTATCCTACTTTTGGTAATGTTTGTAATCTGGATTGCTAACTATCTTGCCTTCTTTGTCAGTTATCATGATTGGTGGTATGATTTTGGTTCCAGCAACGTAATCATGTAAGTCATATACTTTTAATGCTATTTCAACTTGATATTTCCACAAGACGTAATTGTCTTCATCTAGTGATGTTGTAACAACTTGACTTTTAGGCTTGATCAAGATCAGATCTGAATTCTGGAGATTGCTGGACTGATTGCCTGAAGTGGCTGATGTCATTCCTTCTTCATCAAGTGCCATGGTGATTCAATAATCTTTGAAATGCCGGTTTCTTGATGAGGATTACAGCAAACAGGGATTTTTTATTTATTTATTTTGGCGTGGCTATTAAAAGATAGCTGCCAAGAAGCAAGAAATGGGTTCGAATCAAAACTGCTTATGATAGGTATATATTACTGTTTCATCAAGAAACAGTAATATGTATGAACAGCGGTGAAGAAGAAACTTGCAATCAGAGGGAAAAGTGAAGAAAATGATCTGATTTCACCTCTGAGATGGATATAGAATAGATGTAACCGATCTTGATGCGATTGAGAGAAAGGTATGTCTCCTCAATGATGATATTTTTCTGAGAGGAGCCAATGCAACCTTAAATCTTTTGAATTTTTTTGATTTTATATATATTTTTGAGAATATTGCCGTTTGGCTTTGTGCTCTGATACCATAAAAGCAAGTATTGAAGAAATGATGTTTTATTGATAATACTTTGTAATAATAATACAGTTGTACACAGAATTGTATTTATATACAATAAAATGGGCCAAACAAACCAGCCTGTATATATCTTGTAATCTAAAGATATCTGCAGAAGTGCATCATTGCCGTTGATCTTGATCTTCGGTTGATATTCATTGAGAGGTGGTCATGTGGATAGATAAGTGTGCTTTCGGTATTTGTTTGCTTCATTATATTACCTACCATAGTGCGACTGAGTTGTCTCTGCTATTAGGTTTGCCTCAAGCAAATGACTCTTCTATTTACCTTGGTATCCCGCTTGTTACCTCAAAAATAACAACTACTGATTGTATGAGCTTGTATGACAAAACAACTAATGCGGTGAATGGTTGGTCTAATAGGAACCTGACATAAGAAGGTAGGTTGATCTTAATTAAATCAGTCCTCTTCTCCTATACAACTTATTGGTGTAGAACTTTCATCTTCCCAAAGAAGCTGATTCTTATGATACAAAGAGCCATATGTAATTTTTTATGGTCTGGGACTATGCATTCCAAAAAACTAAAACCTATAAGCTTCCAGAAAGTTGAGCATATGAAAAAGAAGGATGGGCTGGGTGTTTCAAATTTAAATATCTAGAACAAAGCAGCGTTTAGCACCCGTTTCAATAACTTGCTGTCAAGAAGTAACCTGTAGGTCATAATGGCCCGTAAGTACAATCTAAAAGGCAAGTATTTCTGGACAATGGATATTCTTAATGGATGTAGCTGGACATGGCGGTCAATTCCTAAACTCTGTATGATATGCTGCCCCATATTAGAGTAATAGCATCATATTAAGGAGAGACAAGTATTAGGCATGATCCATGGTCTAGACAAGATGTTATTCTTGGGAAAATATTGTTATACAATCATCAAGTCCAAACTGGTATTCATAGGGATGCAAAGGCAAAGCATTATATAAACAATGGAACTGTCACTTTACCATATTCATCAAATCAAACTATCAGACAACTTTGGAATGAAATTATGCTACAACACTATCATATGGAGCAAACTGACATGGTGATGTGGTCGCAAGCTTTCAGAAAACATTTTATCTCTTTATTATACAATAGTTTAAACAATCTTTTGGAAATCCAGCATGGAACATGAGGGTTTGGAACCAAAATTATAGAGAAGCAAAAATTTTGTTGTTATGGAATGTTTTAAGGAATGCACTTAATACCAGGGGTAAACTCTTTTCTTTAGGAATGCAAATCAATCCAAACTATATATACTATAATGAAGAAGTGGAGACCAATGTCCATCTATTTTTCAACTGCAAATTTGTATATGGTTTGTGGGAAAGGCTTATGTTGAAGATTGGTGGATCTGACATTACAAGGATAAGCAATGTAGAGTGGTGTAATATATATAAGGCGATGAGATGGAAGGATGATTTTGGAATGATGATGCTATTAATTCTCAAGGAATTTGTATTTGTAATTTGGAGGCAGATGAATGACAGAATATTCAATGGAAAAGCTAAAACTAAGATGGAATTAGGGTTGAGCTTTCTCTTGCTATAAGATGTGGAATACACAATGGCTTTTACTGTATTGAAACTCCATTTTCAAACATTTGGCTATCTTAGCCTTTTTGTGTTTGTTTTTAGTTTTTTTCCTTTTATTTTTCCCTATTATATCCCTCAATATATCATAGCATATTATGGCATATTTTCATATTTAATGTTTTCTGCAATAAACTGGTAAGGGCCCAGTTAACCCAGCTTAGCTTTGCTAAAAAAATTAATATTAAGTATAATTAATCAAATCCCTATACTACTGGTTTTGGGTTGTCGTAACGATGTTTTACACAACATTATTTTGATCCAATAAAGGGTGTTTTGGAAAATATGAAGCTTTCCTAAAAATATTATGGATATAAGTATATAGAGGTATTTATAAAGTGTTGAAATTGAAATGGTTTCTTTAGAAAGAAGGAAATTTTCAGTGCATAAATTTTTTAAAGTAATTATATATAAAGAAGCACATCTTCATAAAAAGTGTTTAAACAAAGACAAAAGTTTAATGAAATATGTTCACAAATATTTGAGAAGATGATAAGTACATATGTTATATGCAGATCATTTCATCACACGATTTTGGTCTAAGATTTGAGTATAGAACTTTGAGGTGTTTACGCTGGACCGAAAATGAATTTTTCAATCGATACTTGATGGCGAACATTGATGAGTTTTTGTGGTTGGATACTTGCATTTTCTATCATAATTGAGGGCTATGTAAGGGAATCGAGGGTTTCAGATCAAGAAGCCTGACCAGAGTCTGCACTAGAGGATCGAGGAATCAATACTATTTCGGAAATAATGTTGTGTATTTGAGTAGTAGATCGAATCCAATATTGCATATGGAAGATCTGGGTATTCATATAGAATTGAGTTTAAAGATAATATTGTGGGTAAACTCTTTTGGGTTTTGGGTTGTGGTTAAATTTCGAGGACAAAATTCTTTTAAGGGGAAAGAATTAATGACCAAGAAATTTATCACTTTGAAAAATAATATTTATTTTCAATTATTCAAATATAAGATTTTCTAACATAAATTATAATGTTTTGAACAATATTTAATGATGTAAACTTGTTTTAAAATTATATTTACAAATATAGATATTTGGGATTTCCGTCAGAACAACAACAATAATTAAACCATTATTTCCAAACAAGTTGGAGTCGGCTAGAGATGGAACCCAAAACTAAATGACAAAATCAATTTAAAAGTAATAATAACAATAATATAAACCATGATAATAGTAATAAAACAAAGTAAAATAATTAAATAATTAATAATAATAGTAACAATAAATAAGTGAAATAAAATAAAAATAAAAATAAAATAAAAAATATAAAGAAAAAACCATGATAATAATAGCAATAATAACAATAATAACAATATTAATAATGCTACCAATAGTAATGGGAAACGGAGAACAAAAACTGTGTCTTAGACTCCATCCACTGGTCTTGTAATCTAGAACTTATAACACTATCCCTAAACCAACCCTAAGCGCAAAAAAGCTCATGGTTCTGGTACATGTATCGCTGATTTCCATGCGCTCATGTCCGACACCAACTCTTCAGATATATTCCAGTCAATTAAGTCCCGTTTTACTACTTCCTCGCATGTCAACCTTGGTCGACATCTACCTCTCTTTGAGCATTCGATGCGGCCTATAATTCCAACATGCACGGGTGCCTCGGGAGGCCTCCTTTAGAAATATCCAAACCATCTACACAATATTGGACTAGCTTCTCTACAATTGTTACTACTCCAAGTTTGTCACGTACATCATTATTTTTAATCTGGTCTCATCTTGTATGACTACAGCTCCATCGCAGCATATGCATCTCTGCTACACTTATCTTCTGATGTGTTGTCTTTTAGTAAGCCAACATTTTGCACCATACAACATGGAAGGCCTAATTTCCACTTTATAAAACTACCCTTTAAGCTTTTGTGGCACTTTCCTATCACAGAGAATGCCAGATGCTAGTCACCATTTCACCCATCCAGCTCGAATTCTAAAACTTCTTCATCAATCTGACCATCATACTTCAACATTGATCCTAGATATCGAAGGGATTCCTTCTTGGGCACTACTTGTCCAACCAGAGTGACATCTCCATCCTCTGACCTAACACCTCCAAACTCGCACTTTATATACTCTATTTAATTCTGCTAAGCCTAAAACCATTAGATTCTAAAGTCTACCTCCACAGCTCTATTTGTATATCATTCCCTATCCTACTTTTGTTAACTAGCACAACATCATCAGCAAAGAGCATACATCAAGAAATCTCACCTCGTATACCCTACGTAACCTCATCCATCGCTAAGACAAAAATGTAGAGGCTCAAAGCTGACCCTTGATTTAATCCTATGTTAATGGGAAAGTCACTGGTTTCATCATCGCATGCTCTGACACTAGTCACAACATTATCGTACATATCGTTGATAAAGCTAATGTACTTTGTTGGGACTCTCTTCTTTTTCAGAGCCCACCACGTAACCTTTGTTAGTACTTTGTCATAAGCTTTCTCAAAATCGATAAAAATCATGTGTAGATCCTTCTTTTGTTCCCTAAATCTCTCAAATAAGTTGGCTTATCAAGAGAATGGCCTCTATGGTCGACCTCCCAAGCATGAAATCAAATTGGTTTTTTGAAAAGCTTGTCATCCTTCTTAATCGATGTTTAATGACTCTCTCCCAAAGCTTTATTGTGTGACTCATAAGATTAATTTTTTTTAGTTTGTGCAACTTTGAACATCTCTTTTATTCTTGAAGATTGAAACTAATATGCTTCTCCTTCACTCATTTGGCATCATGATTGATTTGAAGATATTATTAACTTGGCTAGTCAGACTATCCCTACATCTCCAAGGCATCTTCACACCTCGATGAGGATGTCTGCATGCCCCAACACCTTTCCTTCTTTCATCCATTTTAGTGCCTCCTTTACGTTAGACTCTTGAATTCTCCAAACAAAATGTCTACCGGTGTCATCAACGGTGTCATCCAACTCGATCATAATTTTATCACCTTTTACAATGAACAGCTTGTCGAAGTATTCTCTTCATCTATTTTTTATCTCATCGTCCTTTAAAAAAGTCTACTATTATCATCCTTGATTCATTTAATTTAGTTGAAGTCTCTTATCTTCCTTTCATGGAGCGTAGCTATCCTATAGACATTTTTTTTCACCCTCCTTTGTACTTAGCTTTTGATATAGATCTTCATACGCCCGACCCCTTGTTTCACTCGCCACTCTTTTCGCGTTTTTCTTTACCGCTTTTTACTTTTGCATGTTGTCCTCGCTCCTGTGATGATTCAAGAATTTAAAGCATTCCTTCTTCTCTTTGATAGCCTTTTACACATCACTATTCCACCACCATGAATCTTTTGGTTCGTGTCTATTTCCTTTTGTTATCCCAAACACCATAGTTGCCACTTCCTGAATGCGCATTGTCATCTCATCCCACATGTCATTCAATTCTCCTTCCATATTCCATACCCCTTCTCCCATTACCTTATCATTAAACACCAGTGAGGCATCTCCTTTGAGCTTCCACCATTTCGTTCCACTAATCTTGGCTCCTTTATCATGTCGAAAACGTATCCAAAGATGAAACTCAGATATCAAAAGCTAATGTTGTAAGATGACACATTCTTCAGGCTTGACTTTGCAATCTGCACAAGCTCGTTTTTCATCTCTTTTATTGAGGACAAAGTCAATCTGGTTAGACTATTGGCCAGTATTGAAAGTAACTAAATGCGATCGTCTCCTTCTAAAGAAGGCATTGGCTATAATGAGATCATAAGCAATAGCGAAATTCAATATTTCTTCTCCTTCTTAGTTCCTATTGCCATATCAAAAACCACCATGCACTTTTTCAAATTCCCCACTATTTGTACAAACAGGGCCACTGAAATCTCCTTCTATGAAAAGTTTCTTGCTACCAGGCACACCTCTAACTAAGACATCTGGCTTTTCCCAAAATTTCCTTTTGGAGGCTTCACATAGGCCTAATTATGGTGCATAGGCACTAACGATGTTCAGAACCATATCACCAACTACCAGCTTAACTAGAATGATCATGTCCCCTCGTCTTCAAACATCGACCACTCTGTATTTAAGGTTCTTGTCAATTAAGAGCCTACCCCATTCTTTTCCTAAGTACCATATCTTGAAGCCTGTGTTCTCCACCTCCTTCGCCTTCTGGCTCGTGTATTTTGTCTTTTGAATGCATAAGATATTTACATGTCACCTTGTAATAGTACCAACTATCTCTCTTAACTTTCCCATTAAGGACCCAACATTCCAACTGCCTAACTGAATCCTACATTCATCGACTAGCTTCCATTCTCTTCGCACCCGTCGATTAAAGCGAGAAGACCCTCGCTCATTTGTCACTACGTCGGGGCGTCGATGTAGCGCACCACAAAGGGAGTGACGATTCAACCCTTGCATATTTATCACGATACCCGAGCCTCGATATGGTGCCCCACTAAGGAAGTGACAGCCCGGCCTTTGCTCAGTTATCACCATACCCGAGCCTAGATATGGAGCATCGCAAAAAGGGTTACGTCCCAATGAAATATAATAGGATTCCATTTCCATAAGAGAGGCTATGGTTTTCATGTTAGCTCGCTAAGACTATCACAACCGTCCTCCTTTATCCTGGCTTGGGACGGGCTGCATAGAAAACTACATGGGCGGAGTTGGGATTTTTGTCGAAAAAGCAACAAAAATCATTTTTCGGTATAACTAGGATTTTCTAAATATTAGATGATACGAAATTGGATACATGCACTTATTTCTCCATTTAAGCAAGAATATGTAATAGTATTATTTATTTTATTTTTGAAAATAAAATTCCTTTATAACATAATCAAGGATGTCATCACTTTTATATGTTTTCTGGAATTTTAAATTAAGTTTAAATATTCAAATACTTGTTTGAAAAATAATAATATTTTAACTAGTTATATAAAAATAGTAAACTGCTTATAATAGTTTTATAAAAATATATACTTGTTTTAAAAAAGATAAGAAAATTCATAACGCTTTGGCACTACAACAGCACTTTTTATAAACACTTGTTCAATATTGGTTTATATGGTTTTATAATTCAAATATGATCATTTTAATTAATTTAAGATGATAAGGAATTGGTTCTAAAATTTTGCTTACATTTATATGTAAATTAATTCATAAGTGAAAATGAGACCGCGAACAACATTCAGATTTTCAACGGTTTAACAAACGAAAGTTGTTTAAAGTCTTTGCAACCTTGTTTTTATGTCTTATGCACATGTATATTGTCATACATGCACATGTAGAATAAAATGCACATACATACATACATGCACATACACTTGAAATATCTAAGATATTTCACATTACTTCATCCTTGAGCTAAGATAGAGCAAACCTCTCATCAAACTCACCATCACACCACAAGCCAAGAGCACATAGGTAGGGATCGGCTTGGACGTGTATAGGGAAGGGGTGCACATGGGTAAGGTTATGGCTGATGATGTGTTGGTAGATATTTTGCAAAAAATTTCCTATAAATACCCACCCTAAGCCTTCTTAATTCTCACACAATTCTCTTCTTCATCCTCTTCTTAAGGCGCTTTAATGGCTTCTCAATGTCGTGAGGAAGTTATGCAAAAATAATGAGAAAGTTATGATAAAATAGTATATATATACACACACATGCAATATCCATACACCTCAAAAGAAAGTTCATTCTCCTCCTCTACCCTTTATAAACTCACGGCCACCAACACCATTCACCCTTAGCCGAGCTAACACGGTCATAAGGGTCATGGTCGAGCATGCAAGAAGAAAGGAGGAAGATCCGGGAAGCTTCAGAGTGAAGAAATCGGAGAGAAGTGTTACTGGAATGCCGTCGGAGTTATTCGGAGAAGTTACGGAGGGAATGCTACAATCGTAGTACTTGATTTGCATACATATTAAAATATTTAGAAAATAATGATATGCATGTTTAATTAGTAAATTAATATGCTTGATGATTAATATGTTTGAATATTGGTTGATTATATGGTTGATAACTTCGTTGTGATAAATATAACAAATAATGAGAAAATCAAATTTATCAAAATTGAAATGGTTAACTAATTAACCAGTTAATTCATGAAAAATAAATCCATATTAATATGTGTATGGAGTATATTAAGCCTCTTAATGGTTTTGAAATTAAAAAGAAAAGTAATTTGGATGGTTTAAAGTAGAAAAGATATCACTTTGAGATTTATTTAAAAAGAGGAGTTTTGGTTTGGAAAATAAATTACAATGTTTGATTTTGAAAATGAGAATTTAAAATTTTGAAATTTCATATAAGATATCATACGAGAATTTAAATGGATTTTTAAACAAAATGATAGTAAATTGAATATTATAATCATATATATTATAATATGGAATAAAAATTATTATGAGTTTTAATATGAAAAATATTGTCCAAAAATAGTGTAAAATTATTTATTATGGTTTCAAAATATTTTAAAAGTGTTTCGAACAAGTTTCATAAAATCTGACCAGAGTGATAAAAAAGCCATCGTGTTTCAGTAGTTCGCGATTTCGCGACCCGAAAAGTTAAACGAATGTGTAGGTTGGATTATAAGTCAGAATTCTATAAAAGGAAGGTTTTCCGGACCTTTGGGGTTATAGTGTTCAAATGAAAAAGAAAAAACAAGATTTCATTTAGTAGAGTTTGGAAAATGTCCAAATTAAGTTTTTAAAAACGTTGTGTTTTGGCAGTTCGAAAACCAAAGTGGTAAATTCTTTTAAAATGGATATTTTAATCTTTAAAAAATATGAAATAAATTTTATAAATATGTTAAGATGATTTAAAAGGGATTTAAGTTATAAAACATGCTTATTTGAAATGGAAAAAGTGGTTTGATCATATAAGCTTTGAAAACGCTATTCACGGCGGTTTTTGCGACGGTTTTGGTAATGAAAATCGGGATTTTAGATTACTTATTCTTCCCTATATTTTTAATAATCTTTTCAAATGAATAATTACGTATTTTGAAGGTGATTTGGAAGTTATACAACTATTTTAAAGGAGTATAAAATAAATTATTAAAAGAAAATTGTATATAAAACTTGATCCTCCCAAATCTTTTATGAATGTTTTTAAAATAATTAATCAAGTATATAGAATAAAATAGCCTATGATTTTTAATAAACGTATATACATATTCATTTTTAAATGTATTTCTTGTTGTACTATTTTATTTTTCACATAATTAAATAAATATTTGTTGAATAAAATAACTAATTCAGAATTCATATTTAAACAAATATTTTATTTAAAAGAACATTTTATTACAAATTCAAATAGTACAAATTTGAGCTCTCGCTGCATTTACACATTTTTAATCATAATACAATTTCAATTACAATACAATTTTCAATTTACAATTTTTACCTCCCTACATATTCACTCTTCAACTTTGTTCCAGGCTGTATCCATTCACTCTTCACTTGTATTTTGATCTTCAACTTTGTTCAAGCCTGTATCCAGCATCTGAACTATCTGCAAAATAAACACTGATGCGGTAAAATTGAAAAAAAAAATATTTTGCAGTGTACAATGAAATTTGTGTTTGGAAATATTATTTGCCTTGGTTATTTGGGTTGTTCATCATCATTTTTCTTTTAATTCATCATACTCGAACAACTTGTGACATGCATAGTGTATCGCTATACATGCCACAAGGTCATGCACACCGATATACACTTGCTTGTTAAAATAGCAGAGACAGGTGAGCACAAGGTCAAACGCAAGCCTAGGCTAGATTCAACTCGAGTGCAAATGCAAATAACAACAAAACAGCTTTAACACAAAATGTACACATGCAGCAAAATCATGAATGCAAGCACTCAGGTAAATAGATCTATGAAAGGCTAATAAGACACATGTATGCAAATATGAAAATATACACATACACATATATCAGTTCAGAACTAAAGTGAACCAGACACAAATGACTCCAAGTTCGAAAATCAGTTCACAAGGATGTGAAGACTCGAGTACAGCATGAAAAAGTGGCGAACTAGACCAGACCAGATAAGGTCATCAATGAACCCAAACTTGTTAGAGCATTCAAAACAAAACAACAAGTTATCCAAAATAGTACAGATTTGACTACACAGACACAATAGTGCACCATGCTTATACTTGCACAATACATGCACTTGATAACCAGAAACAGACTCAAGTGGAACCACACATAAAGCAACAACATGTAGACATGGGCCAGAACCAAGTGCAACGTGAAGATCACCATATAATGCAAACACAAGACCAGATTCAATAGCAAAACATCATGTTGAAACCAGTTCAAGTGGTGAACACAAAGACTATAGCAACAAATGCACAAGATCGCATGAACAATGTAACTCAACAAGCCAGTGAAAGGAGCCCACCAGACCACACATGAAAATCCACAAGTTCAAGATCAGACTCCAGAAATAAAAAACAAATCAACCCAGACCAAAATTGGACTCAATGCAACAAGGAACCAAAACCAGACCTCAACTGACACAAAGGCACAAGGAAACCACATGAATACTGCATTCATATGAGACCATGGACAATTGCACCAAATCAATGAAACACCAAAATGACTCAAACATGAAGATCCAAACATGAAAACACACATAGTGAATCACAATAACCTGAAGATCCAAACATGTTCAAACTCATCAAGACCAAAATAAACCAAACCAAGCTGCAGCAAGGCATGAACACACATGTAAAAAGACACAAGGAAACATGATAACATAAATGTAATACAATAGCTATGAGCAGTGGAACATCAAGCCAACCGGGTGGATAGGGACAACAATCGTACATATGTATACATACACATACTGAAGCTGTTTATATATTGCAAGTGGAAGTTTAATGTAAAGGAGCGGATTTAAAAAAATGATCAACCCATGGGTCATACATTTCAATCAGAGGTCATATAAGCAAAGAAACCAGAGCAGTGAATGGTCATACGATTTGAAAATGTCATAGCCAAAGAACCATATTATCTCAAATTCAAATGAACAAGTCGGAGAAGAAAAAAGAGGATAAAATTCAAATTCCAAAGTCAAAGGAGCACAGAATGGAACTAACTCCAAACAAAATTTCAAACTTATTCAACGGATGATTATATAAACAAGTCATAATTATCACCATGGTTTAAGCAATAATCTAATGGCCAGGCAAAATATTTGAGGAATTCAAAGAAAAATATACGAACGAAAATTTAGAGAATTTATCCCTGTTTAACCCAATTTCATCATTGGCATACAACCATTCGAGTTCAAGAAAAATCAGAGAGTAAGCAAATAAATCACGAACCAATCCAGAACTCGAATCATGTCGAGCAATAATCAATATCGAAAAGAGGCAAAATCACGTACCACTTTCACATCAGTTGAGCTCGACGCCATTGAAGCTGCCGCGAACTATCAAGGCCGGCGAATCGGTTGACAAAGCCTATCAAGTGAAAGCATATATCAATTGATCAATTTCCAAGCGGCGCTTCAATTTTCAAAAACCCTAATTCCAGACTATATGAGAAACAAGGCGGCCGAAGTTACTACACAAAAGAAAATGGAAGACTTCTTTATTTTGATTGTTTATTGGGCCGATCTTACCATTTTTATTTTTGGCTTGAAATTTTAAATAGGGTTTTGAGTCTGGCTGTTTATTTTCAATTTTAATTTTCTATTCTAAAATTTGTGAATTCTAGTTGTGTAACTAGATACAAACTAAGTAGCGTAGTTTGAGAATTCGCAACTCAGTGGCTAAGTTGTGGCAAGGTTTTGAGCTTAGAGTTAGGTTAGTCAAGTTAGCGGGTGTTGCAAGTTTACATGTGTTTGTAAGCATCTGACTACTTAATCTCTAGTAGAAACCTTAGGGGAAACACGTAGGCAGGTTTTTTCCGAAGCTGGGTAAATCTGTGTGTGATCTCTATTGCATTACTCTGTAATTTTATAGTTATTTCCCCATTAATTTTTGTACACCCTGTTCACCCCCTCTAGGATGAAAATGATCCTACAAAGTATTCGAAAGGCAATTAAGAGGTTTGAAAAATATTAAGGCTAGAGTCGATCAAAAAACTTGACCACCTTATGGCTAACGGAGAGATGGTCTCTTGGCTTGAATTTGGAAAATCAATTTCCTGCTCTCCCTAGCTATCCAGATTGGCCTGACGAAGGTAGCTAGTTTGATTTACTCAGACCAAATCTACCTAATATAAGATAAAATGTGGGAGTTTTTCAAAGGATAAATGAGATAATAAAAATTTTGGAAGCATAGAAAACATTTAGTTAAACTCTGTGTTAAATTTCGAGAAGGGAACTCATACTACCTATGTGAATTTAAAAGGTGATATCGTGATTATTAGGCGAATACTACGGGTTGAATATGGAAATTAGTATTGAGTATAGTAAATCTAATTTATATGGACCCGTTTTTTCCTTAATACTAACTTGTTTGGGTTTACAGTAAATGATGTCTTAAATAATATTGTTTTTTACCCTTTAAAGATATGTTTTGGAAATATAAAATCTTCATCTAGATTTGAATTATACTAATAATAGAATATGGAAACATTTTTCCTAAGTAATTAAAGAAAAATGATTTGGTATTTCCAAAGATGAAATGGGGTTTTAATTTACCAAAGGATTTGATAAAAGAGACTTAATGATTCCATATACTTTGATAAGATAAAGGAATAATTTAAAAGAATACATCTACAAGAGATTTTTATTTGGATGAAAAGATTTATAAATTATATGATGTTTAATAATCACCTACATACCTAACATTTTTATCGATGATTGGTTCGAGGAGACCGGGATTGGATTTGGGTCATTTCTATCCAAAAACCGCTTCAAAAGAACATATGCGTTTGAAAGTGAAAATATTTTGAAGATAGTGATTTTGAAGACGAAGATCTTCATGATGTAGGGATGTTTGCCACTAACCTCTGGGGTGATTCCCATATTATATATATGGTGGCAGTAGTGCCTTCGTTCTGAAAATCTTTGATTTGTATGGACTGCTTGCTACTAATCTTAGGGGTAATTCCCAAACAGGATTAAGTAGAAGGAGTGCCTTCATTTGTCCTTTACATGGAAAACTTTTATCGATGAATGTATGACACTACATTTTCAAGACCATGTACATTTGTTTTCACAAACGTACATCTATTTGGTGATGTAGGAGGTAACTCCTCTTATACTTAACACCCTTCCTTAAGGCATATGAACATGGGGTTGTACTTTTGTGGAAATCAATAATGTTTTTTTAGAAATGGCAATGTGGCATTCTATTTGGAACTTGCTTTATGAAAAGCAAAACATGGCTTTATGGAAAGCAAAGCGTGGCTTTGTGGAAAATATATCGTAGCCTCATGAGGCACATATCCCCGAGATGATATGGGTATTTATATGGTCTACAGGACATATTTTGGGCTATCGATTTTGTTATCGATAGAAGAGTCCAGTATCTAGACCCTCAATGGTTTAAATGGATAGGTATTGGAAGCTCGACTGAGACGGTGCAAAGCGATCGAGATATGTTGTTCCATAGTAGTGTAACAATTTAGTATGCAGGTTTTCTTGAGACAAATGAATAGTCACCGAAGACTAGGATTGCTATGCATTGATTCCACATCGAAGGAAATGGCCACTAGTTCCCTATCATGTCAGAAATCCAATTCCAATATGAGCTTTACGGTTTTGGTTGTATTCCCAAAGAAGCTGTAATTCTCTGTAAACATTTCAGCTACCCCTTTGGTATCATATACAACATCTGACATCGTCCAGGTATTGAGACCTACTTTGTGTATATATTTATTTAAAAAGTGTTTTCAAATCAATGTCAGTAATGATAATATCGAATTATTTAAGTATAAAGTATTTTGGTTATTGTACAATAAAAACCTGTTTGTATTTATGTGCGGCGTGGTCTTACGAGAGACCATTTCTTTTTAGAAAGGTTTTTGTTTAGCATTGATCCAATCTATGACTCCATCATATGATTATGTTTCAAATTTCTCATGCTAGTTTACCAAAGTTGATCCAGGTATTTTTAATACTCGAGTCAGATCCGAGTAGTTTCAGGTTTAGCCGAATAAGTTTGGAATTTCTAGAGAAGAGCTGGAGACCTTTAACAATGTATGGACATAGATTATATTCCCACTACATTAGTTTCATTATTTTTGTTTTTCAGCAATTGTAAGGAAAAAGATTTATAACTGTCCAAGCTGAGGTTAGGTTAGACATTGATATATGTATTACATATTTTCCATTGTAAAGATTATTGATATTATAAATTATTCCATTTACGTAAGATTTTTTTCTACTTTATTATCTTCTATCCTTAACAATCGATTTTTTGAGCACTTGAATGCTCGGCACGCAATATAGTGGGCATATTAGTGTCGATTTTCGAGGGTCAAAAATCTCATAGTTCAAGGAACTAGGTTTCCATCTTTTCTACGGTTCAAAGAGATATGTCTTTGTTGTCTTTGTTGTCTTAATAGGTACCCAATTTAATATATACTCTATAGTTAAAAATCATACATCCATAATCACAAAGGTTCAATTGTGCCTTTCAGCCACACCATTCTGCCATGGAGAACTAGCATTATTTATTGAATACAAATCCCTAATCGTTCTAGAAGTTTGTCAAAAGGACCAAGATATTGTCCTATTTCATCATACCTTCCATATAATTCACCATCTCTATCAGATCATACGAATTTCACCATTTTATCTAATTGTCTCTCAACTTCAGTTATGTAAATTTCAATAAAATTTACAGATTGAGATTTATCACACAATAGATGGACATAACAACAATTAGAAAATCATAGACAAAATGTAATGAATTGCCTTTCAGCAACAGAAGATGGAATGTGAAAAAGTTAATATATGTATGTATTATTTCAAGGAGATGTCAAAATGTTAACCAGAATCAAACCACCAAGTATTAGAAATGTAACGACTCGGTATTTTCAGTCATTCGCATCCATTATAAGTGTATAGGTAGACACTCATGCCAAAATTGAATTGCTCAAAATACCGCGTTGTAAATAAAAATTTGGCAAATCTCAAGATATACAGTAAATAAAAATCACAAATCACGGACACAGAGTATATAAAAAATGCAGCGGAAGAAAAAGAGATAGTAGTTCATGAAGCTACTATATAAATATGAGATAGATCAGAGTTAAATAAGATACAACAGAAGAGTAACAGGATACATCAGGTACAAATCAGATACATCACTAAACCATGGATACTGAAACAAAATAAGTGGTTGGATCTTCAAGGAAAGCTCCAACGCCGAAGGTGAATCTGGAATGCTAACTCACTCAATCTGACCCGAGCGTAAAGCAAAGCACAAAACCCTCGAGTCATGACATAAATACTTATAAACTGTAAATCAACTCAAGTGAATAGTAACAAAATGCATCAGTAACTTAAAGGATGCTTGGGACCGCCCATCCTCTAAGGATCCGTTAAACTATTTACTATGTAGTAATATACGCTGTATACGGTAGTGTCTAATCAGTAAAGTATAATCATATAGAAAATAGCGTTAAGGGGATGGTGAACCTTAACGCGGTCGGATCTTTAAAACCAAAATCGTAGTGGATATAAGGATATGACACGGCACGCGAGGCAATGCCAGGGTGGATACACCGTTTATACTCCCGGACCAGTGGTGACGGCAAGCCAGCAGCTTCCGCCCAACTCGAACAATACCCCCGAATCAAAGTGGCGCCACCGAATCGAATCACAAAAGTAATAGAATAGTTTTCGATGGAGCATGCTCGATGAAAGGGTGCGACCCTTTGTGTAGCCCGGTATAGCTCCTGTTTTAGTCATATATGCCAACTGACGGGAGTTGGGTCCACGTAACATACCTCGAGAATGTCGCCACCATCCTACTTCATTCTGGAATCTCCACCGCGTACATAGTTGTTAAAGTGGTTTTCGGTATTGTCCGGCTATAAGACAATATCCGATCCCGGTCTCTTTAACAAACAATCGTTATTATAACCCATGGATATTTATTTCAAATAATTTATACTTTCAAGACCAAAATATCATACTCATTTCAAAACAATATCAAAATTGTATCATTTCCATTTCAAAAATAATTCAATATTATATCATTCAAATAAAACCCAAATTTTCAAATCATTGAATATTTCTTTAAATTTATTAAACTTGAAATATTCCTTTAAATTATCATAGCATTTTGGAAATGTTACCTTAAGGAATCATAGCATTTTTGGAATCTACTACTTTCCACTTTACATTGTATATAATCAAAGTATTGATAAGCTTAAAATTTTAACATGTCAATTTATCATAGCCTTATAGTTAAATAAACTTTCTTACTGTAATATACAATTTAAACCGAAATTCTTATGTTAAGTTAAAAGCACCTTATTAACTTACATTATTATTACAATAAAGAAACTTTATTATTTTAATCATTTAAAGTATGCCATTCACCTAAATTAAAACTTGCTTATCAAATGTACGTTATCAACTTACATTTTATTATTACAGTAAGTAACATTTATTATTTTAATCAATTTAAAATACACCATTACATTGATTAAAATCTACGTGTCAAATGTACGTTTTAAATTTTATATTCCTATTACAATAATGAACATTTATTAATTTAAATCAATACCACACTACTTAAAACTTTACACGTTTCTTTCATTAATTAAAAACTTATATGTTCTTGAATTAATTAAAACTTTCATGTTCTCTCATTAATTAGGACTTTACACGTTTCTTTCATTAATTAAAAACTTATACGTTCTTGCATTAATTAAAACTTTCATGTTCTCTCATTAATTATGACTTTACACGTTTCTTTCATTAATTAAAAACTTATACGTTACTTTCATTAATTAAAACTTATACCTTTCTTTCATAAATTAGGAATTTACATGTTCCTATCATTAATTAGAACACCATACGTTCTTTCATTAATTAAACCTATACGTTTCTTTCATAAATTAAAACCTATACGTTTCTTTCATAAATTAAAACCTACACGTTTCTTTCATAAATTAAAACCTACACGTTTCTTTCATAAATTAAAACCTATACGTTTCTTCCATAAATTAAAACCTATACGTTTCTTCCATAAATTAAAACCTATACGTTTCCTCCATAAATTAAAACCTATACGTTTCTTTCATAAATTAAAACTTAACATTTCAGATTTATATTACCATTTCACAAATTTAACTAAACTTCCATTTTATTTAATTAATTTAACATCTTTAGTTAAAACTCAAATTTCACATTTTCAAGTCAAGTTATATTTTAAAATTTCATTTTCAACAGTCATTTATTCAACCACTTAAATTTATAGAAAATCAATAATTCTTTAATAAATCACTTAAATTCAAATATAAATCAATTTATCATATTTACCATTTTCCAAATAAAATTAATGTAACAACCCGCATATTTAACGATTTTATATTTAAATGTTTGATTTAAATATAGCATCGTTATTCGGATTTTTGGGGTCCGAAATGTTACTTTCTGCAAATGGCCGAATTGGAACTCGAAACCACCCCCATTGGTTCCAAAATGTCGTTTGCGATCTTTTTGAGTATAATCTTTGATATGTTTGGAGTTTGTGAAATTTTGGCTACTTTTCATATTGGGTTTGGGATTGGGTTCAGCCCACTAGCCCACTTAACCCCCTAGCTCAACCCTTCTCTTCATTTCATCTTCATTTCATTTCTTTCTCAACTAAAAACTGAAATGGGGGAAAGGGAAGAGAATTAGAAATTAGCAAGCCCTAGTTTCTCTTTTGTATCTTGATTTCTTGCTCCAAATTCATAGAGAATCCATTGGTAAGTTCATCTCCATCTTCTCCATCTCTTCTCCTCTTCAATTTCTGTAATTTTCCTAACCCTAACTTAGGAAATACTTTCTTTGATTCTAGATTGAAGCTTGTAGTGTTGAAGTGGAGTGTAGTTGGTTGATTCCTTGCAATTGTGCTTCTTCATCTTCTTTGTTTTGTGTAAAAAGGTGAGTTTTGAACTCACATCTACTTCTCTTGATTTCATTGATGACATATGTGAATTCCTAACACCTTGTTCATATGCACTTGCAATTGGTTTGGGTTGAATTGGAGAATATTCCAATTTTTAGTGTTTTGGGTTCAAATCTTTGAAATCCTAACTTTGATATTTTAATCATGTTTTGGTGATGCATCGAGGAACATATAGGGCCGGTTGTCGATTGGCATAAGCCCTTGGAGCCAATGTTCGTCCGATTGCACTTTGGGAGAGTTTGCTCTTCATTTGAATAAGGTTGAAAAACAGCCCAGGCATGATTCAGTCGACTGAAAACTCTGTTCAGTCGACTGAACCTGAAACCCGAGAGTTTCCAGGCATGATTCAGTCGACTGAAAAACTCTGCACAGTTGACTGAACCTGGAAACAGAAAGTTTCCTGAACCTAGAAAATTTCCAGGTACAGGGTCAGTCGACTGAAAAACTCTGTTCAGTCGACTGAACCTGCTGTTTCTGCCCACTTTGCCTTTTTGGATTGAATTTTCAATTTGAATCGATTCATGATGATCCTATGTATGATTATCAATTGTTTTGACTTTGATGATTCCTTTTAATTTTAATCCACAGGTTTTTATAAAATAATCTCTCGAATCGCATTTAAAAGTTCGTTTCTCTAATTTATAAATTCAAATTAAAACACACACACTTTCGCACTTCGAACGAAGTGGAAGGGTGATTAAATGGTTGGGCAAAACACGGACCATGAATCTGTGCGTTTATCCTTCCGATTAATCCTTGACCTATTCGATTGATTGTTTTGACCTTCGGGTTTGGTTTATCAATGATATGAGGTAAACTTTGTACTGCTTTGAGTGTGAAAGGGACTGACGGATAGTAAACCGTTTAGTGCGAACGAGTGGTTATGGGACATACGTTAACACTTTTCGGATTCCTTTTCGAGAGTTGTGACACATTCCGCCAGTTAGTGGTGTCCAGTACTGGGTCTTCGACCTTCACCACTACGGTTTGTTGCCTCTGGGATAGTGTCTTCGGACTGTCTCCCTAGGTTTGTTGCCTTCGGGTATGTTGCCTTCGGGTGTGTGCCTTCGGGTGTGTGCCTTCGGGTTTGTTGCCCTATATAGTTTCGCTCTGATGTTGGCCTTAGGTGTCGCATGGGTGATACTTGGGTTTGGAGTCTTCGGGCTCATGGATCCTTGTTTGTACAGTACTGAGCTCGAGCAAATTTTATGATGTTTCATTGATATGTATATTCCCTTGGTATCGCCCTTCGGTGTTGGTCTTTGTGAGCCGCATGGAGTATAGCGTTTACCTTGTGGAACTTGTATACCTTATTGGTATTTGTTGTTTGCCTATTGGCTTGTTTTGGGATGTTTGTATCCTTTGTTTCTATATTTTGCCGATGATATGAGGCTTGTTCTATATGATTCATCTCTTGTTGATGATTGTGTTATCTCTCCTAGAGATATTTGTTATACTGTATGACCTTGCAGGTTTATTATTGTTCAGTTAATCTAACTGATTTGTTATCTAGACTGATCCGGGTATTTTATACTCGGGTCAGACCGAGATGTTTCAGGTTAGGTGCTTTTGGGGACTTAGCCTATTTTGCTTCCGCATGGACTATTCGCTAGCTTCATTTTGTTATAGCGTCTTTTGTAGTCCTTATCTGCTGTAATTCTGATTTATACTCTTTCGTTTCGTCTGTATATTGTGGTCTCCTGTACCACTTGACATGTATTATTTTGTATACTCTGTAGTGTATCTGTGTATGTGTATATTATGATCGACTGTTCTGTGATGTACTTTACATTTGAGTTGTTATATTTTCTTCTGATAGATCCTATAGCCATTGTAGTTTTGCTTTAAATATTTATTGAATAGGTCGAATTTTAATGTGTTCTACTTTTCGACATATTTAGTGAATAGTTAAGGTAAGATTGCACATGGTCGCTTCCATTACACTCTATTGTCCGCGTTAGCCGACAGTATTATCTATATAATACTCTTTGTTAACGAGGCTCTCGGAGTGGGGCGTCACAGCGTGGTATCAGAGCGAGGTTCAGAACAAATTGTGATAAACACAGAATAGATGCACATATTATGGTACATCAAAGTGTACAAGTGATACCGATCCTTGAATCATCGTATCTCTTTATTCTATCAAGGTTAGATAGATATTGGGAATACGTCTAGGAATGCATTTATTCTGTAGTATCCCATATTGTAACATCTACCTTGTGAATAATCTTGTTCTTATCTTACTTTCAGCTTATGTCTGGAAGAGGCAGGGGTCGACGTTCGGATGCTGGGCAATCTAGTGGCTCGCATCCGGATGGCGTATATATGTCTGCCGATCAATTTTTGGAATTGTTTAGGAGCACTCAGCCTCCCGTTCCTCCTCGAGTGTCTCCACCTCGCAAGTCTGCTTTTGCACGTCAGTGCAGTGATTTTGCTCATCTTGGAGGAAAGCCGTTTAAGGGCTCCGAGTCTGTTCTTGAAGTCCAAGCTTGGCTTCGCACGTGCGAGTGTATTTTCTCTCGCATGGATCTTTCTGACCATGATAGAGTTCTTGTAACTTCTAGCTTATTATAAGAGCGTGCTCTTGACTGGTATGAGCTTCTTGTAGCTGAAATTGATGAGTCTACTCTTTCTTGGACTCATTTTCGGGGACGATTTGAACTCAAGTTCGTTCCTGAATCTGAAAAAGTTTTATTGACCCGTCGCTTCCTTGAGTTGAAGCAAGGGAAATCTTCTGTTTCTGAGTATGTCGCATCGTTCGAGGCTTTATCTCAGTATGGTCTTGAATTCATCAGCACTTCTTATAAGAAGAATTTGAAGTTTGTTTCTGGCCTTAAGAAATATCTTAAGAAGTCCTTGTTGCTCCAGCTTAAACTTTCTTTTGAGGAATTGGTTGATTCGGCGCTTCATCTCGAGACCATCGAGAAGGAGTGTGATAGTGATGTTGATGTTGAGGTTTCCAGAAACCCTAACAAGAAGCAGTTTCCAATTCAGAAGAAGCCTTTTCCTTATAAGAAGAAGAAGACCGGTGGTCCTAGCTCTCAGCCCCAATCTTCCGGAACACCTTTCGTTCGAAAGTGTTTTAATTGTGGTTCTCCGGATCATATTATTCGAGCTTGTCCAAAACCTCTCTTCTGCCGTAATTGCAAGAAGGAAGGTCATCATGTTTCTGCTTGTCCTAGTGCTCCTGTTAATGCAAAATCTGGCAAGCTCAATGTGGCTAATGCTTCTGGAGGTCCTTCTCAATCCAAAGGTATGACTCCATCTATTTTGGAGGGTTCAATTCTATTTCATGATCATAGTATACGAGTTCTTTTCGATACGGGTGCTTCACATTCTTTCGTATCGAAGAAGCTTGTGGATGATTTATCTTTGGATGTTTCTTGTATGGTTACTTCTTTAAGGATTGCGAATCCTATTGGGGGATCCGCGACCCTTAGTTTGCTTTGTGATGATATTGAGATTGTTTTATGTGGCTTTTCTTTCCGTGCGAATCTGCACGTTGTTTCTCATTTGGGTTTTGATATGATTTTTGGTATGGACTGGCTGGTGAGGTACGATGCCAGGATTATTTGTTCCGAGAGAATCTTATATCTTTGTCATCCTGATTCACCTTCTCAGTTATCTCTTGTTCTTCGGGATATAGATAATTCCGAGATGGCTTTGTATTCTCTTGATTCGCGAGATGGTGATGATGTATCTCGTATTCCTATTGCTTGTGACTTTTCTGATGTTTTTGAACCTGTTTCGGGTTTGCCACCCAAACGGGCAATTGAGTTCCGCATTGATCTCATTCCAGGCGCGCAGCCAGTTAGTCGTCCTCCCACGAGGATGTCTACAAAGGAAAATGAGGAACTCAAGAAACAGCTTTTAGAGCTCGAGTCCAAGCAGTTGATTCAGTCCAGTTTTTCTCCGTGGGGATCCGCGGTCGTTTTTGTGAAGAAGTCTGATGGAACTCTTAGGCTTTGCATTGACTATCGCAAGCTTAACGAGTTGACCATTAGAAATAGGTATCCATTGCCTAGGATCGATGATATGCTCGATCTATTGAGTGGTGCCAAGGTCTTTTCTCAGCTTGACCTTGCCACAGGTTTTCATCAGTTACGAGTCGCGGAGGATAGCATACCTCTTACCGCTTTCCGCACTCGTTATGGTTCTTTTGAGTGGCTCGTTATGCCGTTCGGTTTGACGAACGCTCCTGCTTTCTTTGTTGACCTCATGAATCGGGTATTCCGGGAATATCTCGATAAGTTTGTTCTTGTCTTCATTGATGATATCCTTATTTATTCTAAGTCTGAAGCTGAGCATGCTAATCACTTGAGAATTGTCTTGAGTACTCTTCGTCGTCATCAGCTTAAAGCCAAATTCTCCAAGTGCTGCTTTTGGGAGAATAAGGTTAAGTTCTTAGGCCATGTTGTATCTTCCGATGGCATTTCTGTCGATCCCTCAAAGATCGAAGCCATCCAGAATTGGAAGAGGCCTGAGAATGTGCATGAGATTCGTAGTTTCCTTGGATTGGCGGGTTATTACCGGCGGTTCATTAAGAACTTTTCCCGTGTTGTGCTTCCTCTCACTTGCCTTACTCGGAAAGGCATTCGTTTTATTTGGTCTGACAAGTGTGAAGCTTCCTTTCAGACATTGAAAGAACTTCTCACTAATGCTCCTATTCTTGTGGTTCCCGAAGGGAATCATGATCTTTTTGTCTACACCGATGCGTGTGGTAGTGGTCTCGGTGCTGTGCTTATGCAGAGAGATCGGGTAGTTGCTTATGCTTCTAGGCAACTGCGTCCGAATGAAGTTCGCTATGCCACTCATGATCTTGAGTTAGCCGCCATTGTCTTTGCCTTGAAGATTTGGCGACATTATTTATTGGGCGAGCGCTTCATTCTCCATACCGATCATAAATCTTTGAAGTATTTGTTTACTCAGAAGGAACTCAATATGAGACAACAGCGTTGGCTCGAGTTTCTTGCTTCCTATGACTTTGATATCCAGTTTACCCCTGGTAAGGGTAATCGTGCTGCAGATGCGCTTAGTCGTAAACATTCGGCTGTTATTTCTATGATGCTTGCCGAATGGAATATTCTTGAGACTCTATCTTTTTGTGAAATTCGTGATCGAGGTTCATCTTCTGATTCTCCTATTCTATTATTTAGTTTGGGAGCTCGACCTATTTTATTGGATCGTATTGCCGATGCTCAGCGGCGTGATCCTAATTTGTTGCATTTTATTCAGCTTTGTGAGGCTGAATCTTGTGATGAGGCGTTGCAAGATGTTAGCATTGATTCTCATGGGTGTCTTCATAAGAAGAACCGTCTTTTTGTGCCTTCTGATTTTGCACTTAAGCATGACATTCTTGATGATTGCCATCGTTCTAAGTATACCATTCATCCCGGTAGTAGTAAGATGTATGCCGATATGCGTCGTCTTTATTATTGGGAAGGCATGAAGCGCGATGTGGCGAGTTATGTGAGCAACTGCATGACATGTCAACGTGCGAAGGCCGAACATCAGCGTCCTTCTGGACTTCTTCAACCTCTTGAGATTCCATTGTGGAAATGGGATCAAGTTTCTATGGATTTTATTGACGGCCTACCTCGTTCGAGATCAGATCATTCTAGTATTTGGGTTATCGTTGATCGCCTCACCAAGTCTGCTCATTTTGTCCTTATTAAGTCTAATAGGACAGCTTCGCATTTGGCTAAGTTGTATGTCAAGGAGATCGTGAGACTTCACGGTGTTCCTATTTCTATTGTGAGTGATCGTGATCCTTTATTCACGAGTCATTTTTGGAAGAGTCTTCAACAAGCTTTGGGAGCAAAGCTTAATTTTTCTACAGCTTATCATCCGCAGTCTGACGGACAGACTGAACGGGTGAATCATATTTTGGAAGATCTTCTCCGTATTTGTATCTTTGATTTCGGTGGTAGTTGGGAGGATCACCTACCTCTTGTAGAGTTCTCTTACAACAATAGTTTCCAGTCTAGTATCGGTATGGCTCCTTTCGAAGCCTTATACGGAAGGCCATGTCGATCACCTTCTTGTTGGTTGGAATCTGGAGAGAAGCTTATTCTTGGCCTGGACTTTGTTCGTCATTCTTCTGAGAAGATTGATCTTATTCGATTGAGGATGAAAGAGGCACAGAGTCGCCAGAAATCCTACGCGGACAACCGTAGGAAGCCTCTCGAATTCTCGATCGGCGATCTTGTTTTTATTCGTGTTGCTCCTTTGAAAGGGGTTATGCGTTTCAGTGCGACTGGAAAATTGGCTCCTCGTTATATAGGACCGTTTTCTATTACTGAACGTATTGGCCCTGTGGCTTATAGAGTTTCACTTTCAGCTCATTTATCTGGCATTCATGACGTGTTTCACGTCTCGCAACTTCGGAAGTGTCTTCGAGAATCAGATTCTGTTATTGATTCTCCGGATTTGCAAGAGCTTGAGATCTCACCGGACTTATCTTTTGTACAGCAACCTATTCGCGTGCTTGACACGGAGGTGCGACACCTTCGGAACAAGGATGTGCCGCTCGTTAAAGTTCAATAGTCCGCTAATCCCAATGACTGTACTTGGGAAACCAGAGAGTATATCGAGCGATCTTATCCAGGTTTTCTATCCTTGCTTCGTAATGGTAAGTCTATTTCTGTGTCTAAAGTTTATTCTTTCTTTTGTATGTAGTTGTTACAAATATTGTCTCTAGGAATTGCGGGGACGCAATTTTGTAAGGAGGGGAGATCTGTAACAACCCGCATATTTAACGATTTTATATTTAAATGTTTGATTTAAATATAGCATCGTTATTCGGATTTTTGGGGTCCGAAATGTTACTTTCTGCAAATGGCCGAATTGGAACTCGAAACCACCTCCATTGGTTCCAAAATGGCGTTTGCGATCTTTTTGAGTATAATCTTTGATATGTTTGGAGTTTGTGAAATTTTGGCTACTTTTCATATTGGGTTTGGGATTGGGTTCAGCCCACTAGCCCACTTAACCCCCTAGCTCAACCCTTCTCTTCATTTCATCTTCATTTCATTTCTTTCTCAACTAAAAACTGAAATGGGGTAAAGGGAAGACAATTAGAAATTAGCAAGCCCTAGTTTCTCTTTTGTATCTTGATTTCTTGCTCCAAATTCATAGAGAATCCATTGGTAAGTTCATCTCCATCTTCTCCATCTCTTCTCCTCTTCAATTTCTGTAATTTTCCTAACCCTAACTTAGGAAATACTTTCTTTGATTCTAGATTGAAGCTTGTAGTGTTGAAGTGGAGTGTAGTTGGTTGATTCCTTGCAATTGTGCTTCTTCATCTTCTTTGTTTTGTGTAAAAAGGTGAGTTTTGAACTCACATCTACTTCTCTTGATTTCATTGATGACATATGTGAATTCCTAACACCTTGTTCATATGCACTTGCAATTGATTTGGGTTGAATTGGAGAATATTCCAATTTTTAGTGTTTTGGGTTCAAATCTTTGAAATCCTAACTTTGATATTTTAATCATGTTTTGGTGATGCATCGAGGAACATATAGGGCCGGGTTGTCGATTGGCATAAGCCCTTGGAGCCATTGTTCGTCCGATTGCATTTTGGGAGAGTTTGCTCTTCATTTGAATAAGGCTGAAAAACAGCCCAGGCATGATTCAGTCGACTGAAAACTTTGTTCAGTCGACTGAACCTGAAACCCGAGAGTTTCGAGGCATGATTCAGTCGACTGATAAACTCTGCACAGTTGACTGAACCTGGAAACAGAAAGTTTCCTGAACCTAGAAATTTCCAGGTACAGGGTCAGTCGACTGAAAAACTCTGTTCAGTCGACTGAACCTGCTGTTTCTGCCCACTTTGCCTTTTTGGATTGAATTTTCAATTTGAATCGATTCATGATGATCCTATGTATGATTATCAATTGTTTTGACTTTGATGATTCCTTTTAATTTTAATCCACGGGTTTTTATAAAATAATCTCTCGAATCGCATTTAAAAGTTCGTTTCTCTAATTTATAAATTCGAATTAAAACACACACACTTTCGCACTTCGAACGAAGTGGAAGGGTGATTAAATGGTTGGGCAAAACACGGACCATGAATCTGTGCGTTTATCCTTCCGATTAATCCTTGACCTATTCGATTGATTGTTTTGACCTTCGGGTTTGGTTTATCAATGATATGAGGTAAACTTTGTACTGCTTTGAGTGTGAAAGGGACTGACGATAGTAAACCGTTTAGTGCGAACGAGTGGTTATGGGACATACGTTAACACTTTTCGGATTCCTTTTCGAGAGTTGTGACACATTCCGCCAGTTAGTGGTGTCCAGTACTGGGTCTTCGACCTTCACCACTACGGTTTGTTGCCTCTGGGATAGTGACTTCGGACTGTCTCCCTAGGTTTGTTGCCTTCGGGTATGTTGCCTTCGGGTTTGTTGCCCTATATAGTTTCGCTCTGATGTTGGCCTTAGGTGCCGCATAGGTGATACTTGGCTTTGGAGTCTTCGGGCTCATGGATCCTTGTTTGTACAGTACTGAGCTCGAGCAAATTTTATGATGTTTCATTGATATGTATATTCCCTTGGTATCGCCCTTCGGTGTTGGTCTTTGTGAGCCGCATGGAGTATAGCGTTTACCTTGTGGAACTTGTATACCTTATTGGTATTTGTTGTTTGCCTATTGGCTTGTTTTGGGATGTTTGTATCCTTTGTTTCTATATGTTGTCGATGATATGAGGCTTGTTCTATATGATTCATCTCTTGTTGATGATTGTGTTATCTCTCCTAGAGATATTTGTTATACTGTATGACCTTGCAGGTTTATTATTGTTCAGTTAATCTAACTGATTTGTTATCTAGACTGATCCGGGTATTTTATACTCGGGTCAGACTGAGATGTTTCAGGTTAGGTGCTTTTGGGGACTTAGCCTATTTTGCTTCCGCATGGACTATTCGCTAGCTTCATTTTGTTATAGCGTCTTTTGTAGTCCTTATCTGCTGTAATTCTGATTTATACTCTTTCGTTTCGTCTGTATATTGTGGTCTTCTGTACCACTTGACATGTATTATTTTGTATACTCTGTAGTGTATCTGTGTATGTGTATATTATGATCGACTGTTCTGTGATGTACTTTACATTTGAGTTGTTATATTTTCTTCTGATAGATCCTATAGCCATTGTAGTTTTGCTTTAAATATTTATTGAATAGGTCGAATTTTAATGTGTTCTACTTTTCGACATATTTAGTGAATAGTTAAGGTAAGATTGCACATGGTCGCTTCCATTATACTCTATTGTCCGCGTTAGCCGACAGTATTATCAATGTAATACTCTTTGTTAACGAGGCTCTCGGAGTGGGGCGTCACAATTAAAGTCCATTTTATTCATGTAACTTAAATATCATTTTTAGTCAAAATTCCAAATTTCAAACATAAGTTATATTTCAAAATCCAGTTAATTCATTCATAAATTACATTTTTAACACATAGAAAAATCATAATTTATTTATTTTAAAACCTTTCAAAATCTATTTAAATCAAATTTCATAATTTTATATTTTTAAAATACTTAAAATATTCAAAGCACTTTATAGAATAACCACGGGTCTGTATATAGTTTTCTAACCTTGGTCAAGTGATACTTATATGTATCATTTCAATCCGCAGTTTAAAAGGTAAAAATCCGGGTTCTATCATTTCAAACCCCCAATCCCAAGTTTAAATAAATAAATAAAATAACTCAGGCCTATCATTTCAGCCCATAACATTTTTTCTAACAGGGAACTTGCGGTGTGATCATTTACAGAAATAATATAAACAAAGTCAATATCACAATATACAGTCATATATCAGATGTCAGGTGAAAATTAACAGTTTTAACATGATAATAACATGGCATAACATATCATATGATCGTCATTAACTTGCATAAACATTTTACATTACTAAATATTTGTCATCAATCCACTTTTCATAAGTATATATGTGAGAGTGAGAAAGTCTCACCTTTCTCAAAGCTAGAGACCAAAACAACATACAAGCACGACTCCAAAGGCACGACAAGCACAATTTCACGACTTTTGAT
The DNA here is from genome assembly GCA_030765085.1 of Allium cepa. Taxonomy (NCBI): domain Eukaryota; kingdom Viridiplantae; phylum Streptophyta; class Magnoliopsida; order Asparagales; family Amaryllidaceae; genus Allium; species Allium cepa. The sequence continues at coordinate 507,634,996 of CM060934.1, read as the reverse complement.
TTGAGTTGAAAGATAGACAAGATATGATTTTGTATCATCAACCCAAAACAAAACAAACCAGGCAATATATAAACATTCAACATAAAATAACATTGAAACAATTTTGAAATACAAAGCGAAATGAACAAGATAGATTGGACCTTGCTTCAACCACTTCAATGCTTGGCCTAAGGGACACTTATGCTTGGCTATGATGATGCTTTGGCTCTGGTATGACATCATATAGGTCAGGTTTAACATCATATAGGCAAGGCAACAAGTGGAGATGAAGGGAATGAAGCAACAATGGTCAAAAACATTGTTTTTAGGCATGAAGATTGCAATTTGAAGGGTTTGGCCACCATAGATGGCTCGGCCATGGTCATGGTTGGTGGAGTAGATGGTGTTGGAAGCATGGAAGATATGTAGGAGTTTGTGGCTGCGGCAATGGAGAAGAGGCCGATCCAAACTTAGAAGAGAAACAAGGCAAAATTGCATAGAAAAGTAAGAAAAGTAGAAAGAAGAGAGGGATTTACCTAATTTTTTTTTTCTTCAAGGTGGAGGCCATGATTTTTAGGGTTTTGGGGCTTCAAAAATTCGTGAATGACAAGAGAAAGTCGGCTGCAAAGGATGGGGAAAGGAATGGCTAAGATGAATTGATGTATTAATGACAGAAGAAACTGCAAAAGAAACGGATAAAACGTTTTTCCGTTTCTTAGCTCTTAACCCTTTCAAATTTCTCATATATATTTATATACATCCAAATAACTGAAAATAATTAAAATCTCAGTTAAAATTCGAAAATATAACAGATAAACAAAATATTAAAAATTAAATATTAATTAGACATGATTAAATAAGAAAAATAGCATAGAAAAATGAAAACTAGACTTAAGAATTAGAAATAACTTCAATACACTTTGGAAAAATTTACTTAAATTTAAATACATGTAAAATGAATAAAATAAAGTAAAACACAGAAAATAAAAGTGAGTGCATAAAATAAATAAATAAAAAATTTAATTATATATAATTAAAATAAGAAAATGGCTTAAAATTGTAGACTGGGCTTTAAAATTAGAAATAAATCCAAATGAACTTTGGAAAATCTTCATGGACTTGTAAAATATTAATAACAAAAAAAAAGTGCATTCACAAAAAAAAAATTATTAAATATAATTTATATGAAGAAAATGGCAGAATATTAGAAAACAGCCTTTAAAAATAGGAAATAAATACAGTAAATTTTGGAAAAATTCTATTATCATTTAAAAATATTTAAAAGTCAAAATATACATAATAAAACATATTATCACATATGAAAATAAAATATAACCAAGAAGAAGTAATTTATACAATTTAAAATAGTCATTGTTAAATAACCCTATATACGCACAATATTGTAAAGGGTATAACTTTCAAAATTTACATCCAAATTCAACGAAACGAAAAGTGGTGTTCTTATAATTTTATTTACTTTCATAATAAAAGAAAATTTTAAATTTTTAAACTTTTAAAATTTTAAGTTGAAAGTCACAGTTTGACTATTTTGACCAAAATCAGCATTTCAGGCAAATATTCAACTTACAAAATTTTGGAATTATAACTCATATAAAAATCAAGATTATATTTAAATAATAAATTTAATCATTTCAAATAAGTAAAATAAGTTTTTAAATCAAAATCATACATTAAAAATAATTAAAATATACAATAATTACAAAATACAGGGTTGTTACACTCTCCCCCACTCAAAACTTTTCGTCCCCGAAAAGGAATGAGGTATGGAAGGGCACAGAAAAGATAGAGTGAAATAGGATTTAAGATAAGATGACAAGAAAATTGAAGTTATACCTGATAACTGTTGTTATTGGTAAGTTTTACAAGGTGGAGATTATCAAAGATTATAGAAAGATTTCTAAACAGAAAGATCATAGAAAGATGCATATACCAGTCTATAGCAAGATGAGGACGATAAGAACAACCAAAATATAGTTTGAAAAACAAAATAAGAAAATGAATTTGAAAGCATGGAGATTTCAACTTAAATAGAAAATAAACTTTTACACAAGTTACATAAATCTTAACTATCTCAAATTTCATTATCTTATTATCCAATCATCTTAAATTAACAATTTTTTTTTTAAAAACCATGGGTTAGAAAAATAATCATTTATTACACTCACAATGTATTTAATAAATTTTATTCTTCTTTATTCCTAATAAAATTAAATTTATTCCTCTCAATATATTTATCACTCATGTTCAATATACTTACACTTATTATAACCGCTTTCTTTTATTCTTAGTTCTTTTAACATCATTTTATTGTAAATTATTCAATTACCCTTTATTATATTTACCTCTGTTAATCATTTTATAATTAAAATTTAAGTGTATAACATTTACTATAACCACTCAAATTTTATTCATAAAATCTTTTTATATTGTATATTACCCAATTACATTGTTAACTTCTGAAATTAAGGTAAGTTATATTGGAATGAAATTATGTCATACAAATAAAACTTTCCAATTCAATTATCTCAAGTTTAACCATTTATCCAAAAAAAATTGATTTTCTTTTTATAATTAAAATTATTGTTAAAAATAAAATTTAAGAATTAAATTTCCGATTTCTTCAAACCATTTAGAGATAAGTAATTATATATATATAATATGTCCAATCAAATTTCAATCATATATCTATATATATTATAAATTAAGTCATATTTTAGAAATTGAAATCAATTTAATTTCCCAAAACAAAGCTGTAGCAAGACTACAGAACAGTCTCTTCACTTCGAAACTCGAAAATGAACGTCGATGATGCTGCAGTCATCATCGAAGTTATTTTCCAGCGACAAAGAGAAGAGTACTAATTTTAAACTTAAAATTCTTTGGAAACAAATTTCTATTTGAAAATATTTTAAATATTATATCCCTTTGAACTTTTAAACAAAAGGTTTGGAACCATCGGAAATTAAATTCTCAAATTTCTTTTTCTGAATTCATTTAAGTTCCCATATAAATTTATAAACAATTATTTATAAATTCATTTATAGAACAATAAATGATAAATCAAGTATTATCATTTCAAATTATCAATTTGAATCATTTTATTAAGTTCCATAAATATATATATCAAAATTTTATTTCATTAACCAAAACAAAATTTAAAATAATATCGTGTCAGTTTGTTCTGTCAAAGTGTTTTAGAAATCCTATCGATAGCGTTGATCAGACGAATCGATCGGAAACCCAAATCAACATCAACAACTCCAACAACACAATAAAAAAAATATAGATTGACAAATACAATTCAAAATGTTTGAAAATATGTTGGAAACAAAAGACAAGATGATTAAATACAGAGTAGGGAGGTGGATAAGCTAAAATAAATCACGGGCAACCTTAATCGGGTCAACCATGACTTAAAGTATAAGATCGAAGTGGATTTTCTGGGGTAAATCTACGTTTGATCTCAAGAGTTAGAGTTTGGGATAATAGGAGATACTAGCATCTAAACCGAGGATATAAGATCTTTGCTGAATCGATGCTGTTGTAATGGAGTTTCACCCCTCTTACAAGAAAATTTTTGAGATTAGCGGGACCGCCAATTCACTATAAAGATCATTTGTGGAATACTCCAGAATCAAATGAAGATGAATAGCGGGGAATAAGAATGGACTTTGGAACCGCAAGGAACGTTCCAAAATTCAAAGGAATCGAGTCAAAAGGGAAGAGATTCAAACTCGAATGAAAGTGATTCTGTAAATACATTCACTCTATATGCTGAGTTTTTCCTAGAGCTACCAAAGTTCTGATACCAACTGTAACGACTCGGTATTTTCAACCATTCGCATCCATTATAAGTGTATAGGTAGACACTCATGCCGGAATTGAATTGCTCAAAATACCGCGTTGTAAATAAAAATTTGGCAAATCTCAGGATATACACTAAATAAAAATCACAGATCACAGACACAGAGTATATAAAAAATGCAGCGGAAGAAAAAGAGATAGTAGTTCATGAAGCTACTATATAAATATGAGATACACTAGAATTAAATAAGATACAACAGAAGAGTAACAGGATACATCAGGTACAAATCAGATACATCACTGAACCACTGGATACTGAAACAAAATAGGTGGCTGGATCTTCAAGGAAAGCTCCAACGCCGAAGGTGAATCTGGAATGCTAACTCACTCAATCTGACCCGAGTGTAAAGCAAAACACAAAACCCTCGAGTCAGGACATAAATACTTATAAACTGTAAATCAACTCAAGTGAATAGTAACAAAATGCATCAGTAACTTAAAGGATGCTTGGGACCGCCCATCCTCTAAGGATCCGTTAAACTATTTACTATGTAGTAATATACGCTATATACGGTAGTGTCTAATCAGTAAAGTATAATCATATAGAAAATAGCGTTAAGGGGATGGTGAACCTTAACGCGGTCGGATCTTTAAAACCAAAATCGTAGTGGGCTCGATATAAGGATATGACACGTCACGCGAGGCAATGCCAGGGTGGATACACCGTTTGCACTCCCGGACCGGTGGTGACGGCAAGCCAGCAGCTTCCGCCCACCTCGAACAATACCCCCGAATCAAAGTGGCGCCACCGAATCGAATCACAAAAGTAATAGAATAGTTTCTGATGGAGCATGCTCGATGAAAGGGTACGACCCTTTGTGTAGCCCGGTATAGCTACTGTTTTAGTCATATATGCCAACTGACGGGAGTTGGGTCCACGTAACATACCTCGAGAACGTCGCCACCATCCTACTTCATTCTGGAATCTCCACCGCGTACATAGTTGTTAAAGTGGTTTTCGGTATTGTCCGGCTATAAGACAATATCCGATCTCGGTCTCTTTAACAACCAATCGTTATTATAACCCATGGATATTTATTTCAAATAATTTATACTTTCAAGACCAAAATATCATACTCATTTCAAAACAATATCACAACTATATCATTTCCATTTCAAAAATAATTCAATATTATATCATTCAAATAAAACCCAAATTTTCAAATCATTGAATATTTCTTTAAATTTATTAAACTTGAAATATTCCTTTAAATTATCATAGCATTTTGGAAATGTTACCTTAAGGAATCATAGCATTTTTGGAATCTACTACTTTCCACTTTACATTGTATATAATCAAGGTATTGATAAGCTTAAAATTTTAACATGTCAATTTATCATAGCCTTATAGTTAAATAAACTTTCTTACTGTAATATACAATTTAAACCGAAATTCTTATGTTAAGTTAAAAGCACCTTATTAACTTACATTATTATTACAATAAAGAAACTTTATTATTTTAATCATTTAAAGTATGCCATTCACATAAATTAAAACTTGCTTATCAAATGTACGTTATCAACTTACATTTTATTATTACAGTAAGTAACATTTATCATTTTAATCAATTTACAATACACCATTACATTGATTAAAATATACGTGTCAAATGTATGTTTTAAATTTTATATTCCTATTACAATAATGAACATTTGTTAATTTAAATCAATACCACACTACTTAAAACTTTACACGTTTCTTTCATTAATTAAAAACTTATACGTTCTTGCATTAATTAAAACTTTCATGTTCTCTCATTAATTAGGACTTTACACATTTCTTTCATTAATTAAAAACTTATACGTTCTTGCAATTAATTAAAACTTTCATGTTCTCTCATTAATTAGGACTTTACACGTTTCTTTCATTAATTAAAAACTTATACGTTTCTTTCATTAATTAAAACTTATACCTTTCTTTCATAAATTAGGAATTTACATGTTCCTATCATTAATTAGAACACCATACGTTCTTTCATTAATTAAACCTATACATTTCTTTCATAAATTAAAACCTATACGTTTCTTTCATAAATTAAAACCTATACGTTTCTTTCATAAATTAAAACCTATACGTTTCTTTCATAAATTAAACCTATACGTTTCTTTCATAAATTAAAACTTATACGTTTCTTTCATAAATTAAAACCTATACGTTTCTTTCATAAATTAAAACCTATACGTTTCTTCCATAAATTAAAACCTATACGTTTCTTGCATAAATTAAAACCTATACGTTTCTTTCATAAATTAAAACCTATACGTTTCTTTCATAAATTAAAACTTAACATTTCAGATTTATATTACCATTTCACAAATTTAACTAAACTTCCAGTTTATTTAATTAATTTAATATCTTTTGTTAAAACTCAAATTTCACATTTTCAAGTCAAGTTATATTTTAAAATTTCATTTTCAACAGTCATTTATTCAACCACTTAAATTTATAGAAAATCAATAATTCTTTAATAAATCACTTAAATTCAAATATAAATCAATTTATCATATTTACCATTTTCCAAATAAAATTAAAGTCCATTTTATTCATGTAACTTAAATATCATTTTTAGTCAAATTTCCAAATTTCAAACATAAGTTATATTTCAAAATCCAGTTAATCCATTCATAATTACATTTTTAACACATAGAAAAATCATAATTTATTTATTTTAAAACCTTTCATAATCTATTTAAATCAAATTTCATAATTATATATTTTTAAAATACTTAAAATATTCAAAGCACTTTATAGAATAGCCACGGGTCTGTATATAGTTTTCTAACCTAGGTCAAGTGATACGGATATGTATCATTTCAATCCGCAGTTTAAAAGGTAAAAATTCGGGTTCTATCATTTCAAACCCGCAATCCCAAGTTTAAATAAATAAATAAATAAAATAACTCAGGCCTATCATTTCAGCCCATAACATTTTTTCTAACAGGGAACTTGCAGTGTGATCATTTACAGAAATAATATAAACAAAGTCAATATCACAATATACAGTCATATATCAGATGTCAGGTGAAAATTAACAGTTTTAACATGGTAATAACATGGTAATAACATGGCATAGCATATCATATGATCATCATTAACTTGCATAAACATTTTACATTACTAAACATTTGTCATCAATCCACTTTTCATAAGTATATATGTCAGAGTGAGAAAGACTCACCTTTTTCAAAGCTAGAGACCAAAACAACATACAAGCACGACTCCAAAGGCACGACAAGCACAATTTTACGACTTTTTATTTGAGTTTAAAGATAGCCAAGATATGATTTTGTATCATCAACCCAAAACAAAACAAACCAGACAATATATAAACATTCAACATAAAATAACATTGAAACAATTTTGAAATACAAAGCAAAATGAACAAGATAGATTGGACCTTGCTTCAACCACTTCAATGTTTGGCCTAAGGGACACTTATGCTTGGCTATGATGATGCTTTGGCTCAGGTATGACATTATATAGGTCAGGTTTAACATCATATAGGCAAGGCAACAAGTGGAGATGAAGGGAATGAAGCAACAATGGTCAAAAACATTGTTTTTAGGCATGAAGATTGCAATTTGAAGGGTTTGGCCACCATAGATGGCTCGTCCATGGTCATGGTTGGTGGAGTAGATGGTGTTGGAGGCATGGAAGAGATGTAGGAGTTTATGGCTGCGGCTATGGAGAAGAGGCCGATCCAAACTTAGAAGAGAAACAAGGCAAAATTGCATAGAAAAGTAAGAAAAGTAGAAAGAAGAGAGGGATTTACCTAATTTTTTTTTTCTTCAAGGTGGAGGCCATGATTTTTAGGGTTTTGGGGCTTCAAAAATTCGTGAATGACAAGAGGAAGTCGGCTACATAGGATGGGGAAAGGAATGGCTAAGATGAATTGATGTATCAATGACAGAAGAAACTGCAAAAGAAACGGATAAAACGTTTTTCCGTTTCTTAGCTCTTAACCCTTTCAAATTTCTCATATATATTTATATACATCCAAATAACTGAAAATAATTAAAATATCAGTTAAAATTCGAAAATATAACAGATAAACAAAATATTAAAAATTAAATATTAATTAGATATGATTAAATAAGAAAAATAGCACAGAAAAATGAAAACTAGACTTAAGAATTAGAAATAACTTCAATACACTTTGGAAAAATTTACTTAAATTTAAATACATGTAAAATGAATAAAATAAAGTAAAACACAGAAAATAAAAGTGAGTGCATAAAATAAATAAATAAAAAATTTAATTATATATAATTAAAATAAGAAAATGGCTTAAAATTGTAGACTGGGCTTTAAAATTAGAAATAAATCCAAATGAACTTTGGAAAATCTTCATGGACTTGTAAAATATTTATAAAAAAAATAACAAAAAAAATAAAAGTGCATTCACAAAAAAAAATTATTAAATATAATTTATATGAAGAAAATGGCAGAAAATTAGAAAACAGCCTTTAAAAATAGGAAATAAATACAGTAAATTTTGGAAAAATTCTATTATCATTTAAAAATATTTAAAAGTCAAAATATACATAATAAAACATATTATCACATATGAAAATAAAATATAACCAAGAAGAAGTAATTTATACAATTTAAAATAGTCATTGTTAAATAACCCTATATACGCACAATATTGTAAAGGGTATAACTTTCAAAATTTACATCCAAATTCAACGAAACGAAAAGTGGTGTTCTTATAATTTTATGTACTTTCATAATAAAAGAGAATTTTAAAATTTTAAAATTTTAAACTTTTAAGTTGAAAGTCACAGTTTGACTATTTTGACCAAAATCAGCATTTCAGGCAAATATTCAACTTACAAAATTTTGGAATTATAACTCATATAAAAATCAAGATTATATTTAAATAATAAATTTAATCATTTCAAATAAGTAAATAAGGTTTTAAATCAAAATCTTACATTAAAAATAATTAAAATATACAATAATTACAAAATATAGGGTTGTTACAAGAAAGAATACAAAGTAAGTTTGATTTGAAACATACTAAAGCGAAAGACTTACCCTTTAAATCAAAACAGTTGCCAAATATGAAGAAACGATATTTGCACTTACATAAGGTCTTCTCAACACAATTGTAGAATTGTTCATTCAAATCCTTAAAATATGAAATAAGCTTGAGTGGTATAATTTTAATGTTGTTAATTTAAGGCTTTCCTATACTAGAACTAGTATGCACGTCATTTCATTCACACTACACTTGTCTTTAGTAGTGTAATAGTGAATTTGAATGATCCATACTATGTAGGTGAGGAATTTAAGACAAACTTGATGACAAAGTAATTAACCACAAAAATGCCTAAATTCTTTAATTTAACAACTAAATTAGTTAACTCAAGGACACGTTCATAAATACCATGAGTACTATCAATATGAATAGTAGTCAGTTCAACTGTTAATTTTCAGCTGGCGGTGCGAAAATCATCTTTTATCAAAGGTTATTCACATAAACAGTATGCTTAATTTATTTGATCTTGGTCGTGCATAATGCTTATCATTCTCCTCCTTAATGTTTTTATCAAAATAATATTAGATTCAACAATGAGGAGATAGAAGCCAAGATATAGAACTCCCACTATACACAACTAGATCTGTTCATTCTCGTTCATTGATATAATCTCATTACATATAAAATAAATTAAATATGTGAATGAGTATAAAGAGAATATAAACATGCTCACAACATTAGTCAACACATTAATAAAATTTATGTGGGTAATATTTTGGTAATACTATAAATGGTGACGTATCATATGAACAAAACAAGAATGGCATCCGTGGATGTCCTATACTCATTTATCATAGATACGTGCAACCACTTAATTTTATCCAATCTAACATATGTTTGATCTACCCGTAGGTTGGTCAAAAATGCAATTGAATAAATAGACAATAATGAACTTAGTCTAATATTCAAAATAATATTTGATTCACTGTGGTGAAACAAATCATAATATAAATGTTTAAGAAAGTTTAATATTCATCTGATGTACTGGAATCACTGTGGTGGATACTAATAGAATACTTTATATGAATATAACACGAACAATGTCCATAATCGGAATTGCTCACTTTGATGATACCAAATCTCGATAATATAAACCTTAAAGGAATAAATATGCACCGGAACAAAAAATATATCAAAAAGCATCTTACTTTAAAGATAATCTAGTAGATGCCAGACATGAATAATATGGATATAAACCCCAAGAATCAGCATAAGATATGCAAGTTTGAATTAAGCTTAGAAGTCAATAAAATCATGATATGAACTAGCAAGAAAGATAATCTAAGTGTAATGCCCAAACACATTATCCATAAGCTATAAATATTAGGCCCAACGATATGGTGTTATCTTTATGGAAATCTTGTGCAAATAGTAATTGAAAATACTAAACTACCAAAACACTAATGGACAAGACTATAAGTCTAAATGATAATGGGTCTAGTATTACAAGATGGTATATTAATAAACATACTTGGATTCACTGTGGTAAATGACAATAAAAATCTTAACATGAATATTGCACAAGAAATTAAATTTTATAAAACCTAAATTGGAATCACTATGGTGAGTACCAAAATGTTCTTGTTATGAACACAACTAGTACATAAGTCTAACTTTTGACCCAAAACAATTAATATGGGCTATAACAGTATGGCCCAACGGGTTCTATATTGAGAGAAAGAATTAGAAATTAGCTTGATTGATAACCTTTATTTTGGGTGCTTAATACATGCAATTCTGAAATAGGCATGGTATAAGCAGATATGACTGTTTGAAAAAAAAAATAGCATTCAATATTCATAGGCATACATGGATTAACTATGGTTAAATACCAATAAAACACAGCACGAATATAGAATACTAATAAAAAACACTTAATTAAATTCTGCATGTATACGTAATCATGCTTGTTACACATGGATGTTAAGTTGTGATCATGCATACATACATAGCTGTCACACTAAAAAAATCATGCATAATCAAAAGTTTCTCACCATTTCCATTTCATGAATTTGGTGAAATAATTGTTAATAGCAACTATGTACTATTAGTATGTTATAAACCTTTCAAGACATAATTGTTGACCGTGTTTAATCAAAATAAATATGTTGACCATGCTATTATATTCGTCATGATATATAATCATAGTCCATGGATATCAAAACAGTTTTCACTTGTAATCTTAATCTTATTAATGTTGGTGCAACATGTTGTAAATGTCATAATATGCACTTTTATTATTATTGATATGATTTATGCTAGTACTAATATTAAACATATACATAAATAATGAAAAACCCAAAAATCCCATACCTCGGGAAAACATCAAATAAACAATTTGGCATACAGAAATGGATTCACACAAGATAAAACATAGACTAAAATACAATAACCCAATTAACCGAGATACGCTTTTTAGTTTTGAAGCAAAACAGAATTAGTAATGGATCTATACATGATGATTTGTTCCAATGTATATAAGTCATATTAGTGGATAATCATGCATTCTAGAATTAGCTTTGATACCACATGTTAGATATTTTATACATAACATGAACCCTAAGATCTTGAATTACATGACTACCATATGTGTAATGAAAATTAATCAATTATGCATAGCTCCAAACATCCTGATAAAGATAGCAATCTGATTCTACGTCTAGAACTGTTGTGGTTGTTTTTGAAAACTGTTTCTATATAGGAAGAAATGATTTCTCCCCCATACCTATATTCCTAAGTTATTTGTTACTTGATAATGATTTGAACAGCCTTTGTAATGGACAAAGACTTTGTTTTATAGATGGATAGAGGACCGAATTTCCAAATCTTAAGGCTTAATATTGACCATCCATCAAGGTCAATAATTAAAGAAAATTAATACTTTAATTGAACCATTTCAATTGCTTATTAGCATAGTTAATAAGAAAACTGATTTCCTATAATGACTATATTTTTAGGAAGTAAAACTATTGTCCTATTTATCTACATAAATGGTGTCCTTACAATTTTAACCTATAGCTTGTAAATTGACTAATTTGTTATACATAGTACACGTACACAAATGAAGACCCTTAGGCTGTGTAGAATATAAATGATTATTTAATTATCTATTGACACCATACTACTAGTTATATTATCCACTCACCTAACCTTATCTGATCTCCTCTATTTTTTCCTCCTTATACCTATTGCAGGATGACGGGGTAGTAAATGGTACAATGATAAGATGCATGGAGGAGGTGACCATGAGCTATGGAGCTATATTTATTATTGTCATTCTCTATGTATAATATTACACCCATCAGTTGGACTTGTATTCTTATTTAGAGACACTATTTAGGCATTCCTTGTTTAGATACTGTTAATTTGAAAAATAATGAATTTGTTAATTTGAAATAATAATGAATTTGGAATATTTCAATATTTATATTTTATTCCTTCCACTATGACATCTGAAAGTATAGAATTTTTAAAAGTATACCAGTCTTTGTATCATGCAAAGCACAAAAACCTAACGATCCATACATTTTGGCACGGCGCGAGTCCAAATGCCATTTTTGGGCTTTGGATTGGTATGTCTTGAGGTGTGGGTTGTTACAATGTGTGTCTAAATATTATTGTTGATAATTTTCATTTAAAAATATAAAAAAAAATATACCTTGGTCCTTTTCATTGTGGTGATACAAACATAAATAATAAAAGTTGTAAATATCAAGTAACAATTGGATAGACGTAAGTTAGAAGAAGTAGTTTACAAATAATAATATACAACTTAATGAAGTGAATAATATCCATATATTAACTGGTACTATAGTACATTCAACATAAAATGCTAATAAGTTTGTTTCCATTTTAAACATCCTTCCATTATGCTATTCACCATCATATGCAACAATAGCAACAACAAAAGTGCTAAAAAGGGCCTAATTCAGCAACAAAATAAGAGTCTAAACCCCTTAAGAGGAAAATTCATTTTGAACCCTCTCATGTCTTGTAGGTTTGATAAAATTCTTGATACTTGCGAATGTCATGGTCATTCGGCTCTATATGAAAAAAAAAATTGGTCGTTCAAATTAAGCAACTTTAGTCTCTCCAATCTCGTCCTATTTGTATTCATTCTTGCTTCAACATAGTATTGTTTAACTCTTTTCGTGCCTTATAGATAAGTTGTTCGTTGGTCAAAATAATGGAATCTTCGAAGAAGTAAAATGATGAATTTATGTAGGTCAATAAATACATTGCAATATAACCACTTACAAATATTGTCTAAATTCATTCCTCAATGATGCAATCCCATATAACTAAAAAGTTATAGCATAACTGGATGTTATAATATCAATACACAATTTTCTTACTTCTTATATATATATATATATATATATATATATATATATATATATATATATATATATATATATCGAAAGTAGGCTAGGTAGAAAATGAATCAACTATACAGATAGTAAGATGTTGGAAGTATGGTGATGGAGGAAAAGTCGTTATCCATTTGCTAATGGAGCAAACAATAGTGCATTCAATAATCATGTAAATTTTGATGTGGATGGAGACATGATTTTTTCTAAAACTTATGCAAAAAACATGTTAATAGAGGGAAAATATTTTAGAGATGATATATGTTACCCCAAATATGTAGTTTAAATACCACTTTGCCATGAGTTGCACTATTGTAATGACCTGGAATTTCGAGCACACCAAACTTAAATATTTGAATCTTCAATTTAATATGATTAAATTGATTTTATAACCTTGGTAACCCCTTTTAATTAATAAATGATAAAGGAAAATTTTATTTTGAAATATTTTTACAAAAATTAATAGTTCGAATAAATATCGATAATGTGACCAAAATTATTTTATCAATAAAAGACATTTTTCTCGATAAAAGTTGTTGGATATTTTTGGGCATGTCTAATGTGTAATTAATTAGCAACTAAAAATATTTTAGTCTTTATGGCTGAGTAAATGTGAAAAGTAAAAAAGTTAGCAAGGGGATCAAGGAGAAGAAATTTTGAAGAATAGTAAAAAGATATTTTCCCAAGGGGATGAGGTGTAAAGTTCACATGTGAGGGGAAGCATGCATGGTGATCTTCCATGGAGGGTAAGAGGTGAGTAGTAACCTCGTGGAAACTTCTACTTATGAACCTTCATATGTTATATTAATCCATTTGTTAATTTTTAAAGGTAGAAACACTTAGTTTTGATCCTCTTCTAACTTCAATAATCAATCTTTAATCATAGTTACTCTTATTTAATCTTCACCAAACTCAAGTTTAAGGCTTAACACATCATAGCAACATGGAATAAAAACTAAAATCATAAATAAAAGAAGCAAGACGCCCCACCATAACTTGGGCCATGAGCAACAAGGGGAGGAGAGAGGTGGCCAAGAGCATAAATAAGGGAAAGGTAACGTCTTTTGGATGCTTGGTGATGGTACGATTCTAGGTTGGCTTAGTTTTGGGTGAGTTTACTTTGGTGATGTTTGTTTATATTATGTATATATATAAAATTAAGGTGAACTAATTAAAGTTATAACTTTGGACCATACTTGCTTTTGAAAGCAAGTGACAACTCTGTATTGTATATAATCATTTCAAGTTCCCTCTACAACATGTAACGTGACTTTGACTTTGTGTTTACATGTTTGTTTGATTTGGTTTTGTGAGGCATTGAAGTGTGCTTGAAAGTGTTTAAAGCAAGAAAATTCCCTATAATTACACTTTGAATTTCTTGTGTTGAATGATTATATGTGAATATGTTATGAAATAATATATTTTGATTGTTCCCTACACTTAAAATAGTATATAAGATAGCAAGGAGACGGTTTAAATAATTACAGAATGATAGAACAAAGTAGTAAAGTTAGGAGCGAAATACTTACTACAAATGCACTTTGAAATGGTTCTCTTGTGAATTTTTATAGTATTTTGTAAAGACATCTTCAAGGGTTTCTTTGCATAGTATCAGGTAAAATTAATAAAATAATTGCTATAAAAGAAATTGGAGTTTAAATTGATTAATAGCTAGTTGAAAACTGGTCAAACATTTAAGGAAGTAAAACTGGTATTGTGGCACAAACAGGAAACTTTCAACACTTTCTAACTAAAATACTTTCTGGATGTTTCGAACCTTTGACAGCATTTCTGTAAAATGCTATTATTTGCTATTTAAAACTTTAAATGGTTTAAAATGACATTTAAACAATGTATTTTTTACAATCTTTTTAGAAGTGTTTAATAACATATAATAGAGTATTTTAAAAGTGTTTCTAAGAATAAATATATTTTAAAAATTATTTATTGATTTTCAAAGTAAAAAGTTTTTAAATATAAAACATGTTTTTTAATGATTTTTTAAATTTGAAATTAGTTATTTTTAAGTAATATTTTATATAGATATCTAAAACCTAGTTAAAAGTATTTTTATAGTACTTTTATATATAAGTTTGGTAACGTAAGTTAAGTATTTTATAAAAGGATAAAGTGGTTTTTTTATACATTAAGCTAAATGAATGGTTTTGAAAAGGTAATTAAAAGAACATTACTTTATTAAATAATTGTAGAAATACTTAGATTTTAAAAAAATGTTTAAAGATAATAACAAGTATAAAATAGTTTTGGGCTTTTAGAAACATTTATTTTAACCTATTTGAATTTACTTTTGAAATGTGAAATCTTGTTGAGAGATTTTTGAATATTCGTATACATTTGAGATAAGAATATGAATACAATTTTACGTATTGAAAAGGATAAAAATGGATAATGGAATGGTAGTATACTAATGTATACCTTTGTAAAGGTATTTCAAATACACACACACATAAGTATTCACAAAGAAGTTTTAATTAATAGAAGTATTAATTAAATATAAAGAGGATTAAAAGTCGCTTATTTGACATAATCATGCTTTGTGTGTTTACTTGTTTATGGAAAATATTTAATCCAATATTTTGCACTAAAAGCAACAAAGTTGACTTATTCTATATGTGAGAGTTGATAATGAAGTGTCAAGGTAGGGCTTTAATGCAACCAATGCTTTAACCTATCAAAATTCCTTCTTGATCAAGGGACAGCGTAAGTTGAGAAGGTCAGAACAGTGATAAGTATATAAGACTTGATTTCCATATGCAATCATTTCTGATTAGGACTGGGTGCACGTGAAAAGTGGTTCTTACA
This sequence comes from Allium cepa, assembly GCA_030765085.1. Lineage (NCBI taxonomy): Eukaryota > Viridiplantae > Streptophyta > Magnoliopsida > Asparagales > Amaryllidaceae > Allium > Allium cepa. The sequence continues at coordinate 507,618,894 of CM060934.1, read as the reverse complement.
TTGTTAACTACGATGAAGCTTTGACTCTTACCCTTACACATCCCTTTAAGGGTCGGTTGGTTTAGAAAGCCGTGAGGTTGGTCGTAAAACTAGCCTAGGAGGAACTAATGATGGCAACAGCAGGGTTAGCCATGAAAGATCATTACACTTGGTATCATAGCTAAATATTAAGTAAGATCCTTGGCTTTGTTTGGGTATAACTTATTAGAGAAAGGGTAATTGACGCCTTAGAATGAATTGATTTAATTATATATATGAGAGCATATTTGTATTTGTTATAAACATATGCCTTAAAGGTAATTCCAACTAAGAAAATTAAAAGATCTTATGTATAGGTAACTTATATAGGTATGGTTTGTAATGTAGTTTAATTAATGTTAGGATTAATGATGTTCATTCATTATCCCACCTTGATTAGTTTAGTCTTTTTTTGCCAGTTTATGAGCATCTCTATCCTTTATTAGATCGATTAACTTTGCTCCGTAGTTTACGAGCATTTATATCATTTATAGATCGAATAGTCATGGTTGGCCAGTTTCTGAGAATTGATTATTGTTTGGTGATTGTTGAATTATGCTCGGCCAGTATGTGAGCATCTATTATCGTCTATTTATTGTTAATTTATGGTCGATCATTTTATTAGCAGTTTACCTTTTTACTAATGAGTTAGGTAGACAGTACTTGTGGGTACATTGAAACGAACACCTTATGAATTGAATTTCATAGTTTGAGTCTAAGGCATTCAGTGATATTGTTGGATTGGAAGTTTATTCTAATAAAGGGGGATGAATGTAAATTTTGTAAGTATGATTTATAAAATATATTTTATGAATAAAGAGGATATAAATTGATGTTTTGTGAATTTGAACCCCAATGCCGCAGAAAATGTTATTCAAAATTTTAGATTAAATAATAACATAATTATTTGAAAGTATTTGTGGATACTAACATTTTCAAAAGTTGATTTGTTCGATTTCAATGTTTATCTCGGAATCAGCAAGTCAATTTAGTAACAAAATATTTTATGTATTAAGTTCGAGTGGCTCGAAAGTGAGTAAGTGGGCGAGATATGTGTTAAGTTGGTAAGCACTTCTCATGGGAACTACCCTTCTTAGTAAGGGGATAATGGTACAACTTAGTAGGATCGGCTTCCACGGTATCATTTCTGTGTTACTCGACCTATATATATATATATATATATATATTCTATGGATTTTAAAGTTAATATTTGGGAAATAGGTTTATAAATTTAGATCATGATACTTAATAATATTTATGAAATATTTGATATAGCTTTGAAAAGAATTTTTTGGTTAAATCTTGAAAGTATCGTTTGATATACAAAAAACATATGTATATATTATTATTTCAAATGAATTGAGATAAAACCTGGGAGTTTAGTTCAAAAGTTTTCTTTAAAGAAATTTTAGATAAAATGTAGAGTAGTTTGAGATAGAGTTATTTTGGTAATACAAATTTTCCTATGAACTTTCTATAGAAAAGATTTGTATGTATGGTACGTAGGAAGCCCAAATGGTAATGGCATAACCCAAATAATTACGAAACCTATTTTCTGTCTTTTCTTTATAGTAAAGTGTATCTAACAAATAAGTGTAACTTTGTTATGTTATTTTATCGACGCATCTATCTTATACATTTAGGGCAATATGGAATGTTCATCATATTTGAGGTGTTTGTTTTGTAGTTTTCATTTGTTAGAAACGAAAAGAACTTTTCGACGATTTTGGACAACTAGAAACTTTCACATAGTTATAGAACTTGAAGCTACATGTTTTTGAGGATATAAAGATAAGTTTTAACTCTTTAATAGAGAATGCAGTGAGTTAAAACAGGTTTTAAATTTGTTGAACAACTACGTTAAGTAATCTTTCGATATTATTGGGCAACTAATAAACATCTTTACATTAGGGTTGTCTAAGAAAGTAGACTTTCGATCTGACTTTGGATACTAATATCCTTCTCATTCTAGCTACTTTCTTAATCCGACGGTTAAAGAAATCTAAAAGGTTGACTCAGTTATAGGACCCATATTTATTTTAGGCCTTCACCTGAATTTTAGAAAGTAAAATGAATCTGATGCTTTGTATATACTCTTAGGATGTAGTAGAAATTATACGAGAAATAACTTGAAGTGTGTTTTTATGAAATATTTCATAAATAAAGATATATCTTTAAAATAATGTTCATAAGATAAAGGTATGTTTAATGAAATGATTTGCTCATGATATTAGTATTAAATAAGATATACTATATGTGCAAATGAATGTGATTATAAAGAAACTGGTATAGTTAAAGAAATGAATATAATAAACTACATAAGTTTAACGTAGATCATTTTATTTGCATGATTGTTCTTAATCTAGGATTTGAGTACATGGTTTCTAGGTGATTTACACCAGTCCAAACAAAGATTTTTCACTCGATTCTCAACGACGAACACTTGAAACTAATTCTTAATATGATCATGAGGTTTTCTATCATAATAAATTGCTATGTTAGGGAAACAGAGGTTTATAATCATGGAACTTGATTGGAGTCCGCACTAGAGAGGTCAAATGATCTATATTAGTTGGAAAGTGAAATTTATGTGATTGAGTAAGTGATTAGATCGAATACTGCATATGGACGATCGACGCACATCGTACGGGCTTAAGCATTGGAAATATTATGTTTTGTTGGCTTATGGGGAGTTAAGGGAATTACTCTTCAATTTGTTTTGGGGGTAGCTTGAATAATCGTTTAAGTAATAGCCTAAGGTTGTTGAGTGTAAGATACGCTCGGTAGATTATTTATCATCCTTGCACGATGAGAGGGATTTTGAACTTGAACATGTGAGAAATGCGGATTAAGGATCTTAAGGCTAGAATTAACACTAGAGGAGGGTGAATGGTGCTATAAGGAATTACTAAATCTTTTTGAATTTATTTTAATTTTAACACGAATATATGCGATATTCAGACACAGATATGATCACAGAATCAAACATAGATGTAAAAATAAAGCAAAAGCAATAAAGGAAAGAACACACCAGATTTTATACTGTTTGGAGTTACCCTATATCCAGTCCCACACACAAGTATGGATTTCCTTTCAAAAGCAATTTTTGCAATTACACCCTCGATTTCAAGGCCACGAGGTACACCACTCCAGATTCACAATCCTCTGGGTAGAGATACTTGATTTTATGGGCAACAAGTTCACCCAATTGATTTCATAGGCTACAATCACACCTTTTCTCGCTTGATTGATTTCATAGGCTACAATCACACCTTTTCTCACTCAATTTATTGCAAAGAAGCCTATAGCTCTGAATAGCACTGAGATCTTGTTGAGATAGTGATAGAGAATCAAACCAGAGATGATCTAGTTAGATTCAATGGTGATTTCGGCAGAGTAATGGTAAAAATATGTGTAAAGAAATGTGGAAGAAGAAGAGGAGTGAAATCAGAGAAAATATATATATAAATTCATTTAAAACTGCCCCTATTTATAGTAGAACAATAGCCATGTCCATTCGTGAAAGGATATGATGAATAGACACTTCTTTTGAAATTCAAAATTTTGAAATCAACTGCCACCTTGTCGACAAGGGTATGTAGGGGTTGTCGACAGGCCTATGGTAATTTTGGTAATTTATTTTTCTTTGAAAATAACTTCTATCTTGTATTAACACTATTTTTAAACTTTATAAATATACTTAACTATAGTTAAAATACATAAATAAGTATAGAGAATAATATTTTGGTATATATAAAATTTTGCTATAATTTTATATTTACATCTAAGTATAAATATTAAAAGTTAAATATATTATAATTAAAAGATAGTTTAAAATCAAAGATAATTTGATTTTGAAGATAAAGATTACTTTGAGGCTAAAGTATTTAAAACCAGGATAGATGTTTTTGATTCTTTTAAAAGGACGGTTTTGAAATCATTTTGAAAACAAGATATAATTTTGTAAAAAACATTTGAATAAAATTTAGTGGATACAAAATAATGTTCTACTAGATTTTTCCACTACATGAAAATATGTTATTGGTAGTAGTATATAGTAGCATTTAATAACTAAGTGCATCCATTTGTAAAAATAAAAAAATATAAACTAAAATATAAACGCTGCTAAAATGTAATCCCGCCAACATTTTCAGTTGATGCCAAATCTTTCTCCTTCCCCGCTTTCCTTTTTTATTTTTGTTAACTCATCTTCAGTAAAAATCACCCAAATCCCTAAATTAAACTTATCTCAATAGGAAATAAAAAATATCTTAAATATGATTAATAAAAAACACATACCTCCTTGGTCTTCAGCTTTGGGCCTCATCCCATTAGAGTATACAGTCAACATATAGCTTCACAACATCGCTTCACTTCTCAGCCTCCCATGCCATGCTTCGGCGAGCTTTTTAAAGATTAATTAGTTTTTCAACTTTGTTCAAATTTGAATGACATTAAAATTCAAAATTAGAATTGGCAAGGAAGAGTTCAACTTTCTTTCTTTGTTATTTTTTAAATAAATAATTGTTTTGCAATTGTAATTATATGAAAACAGGGGTTTAATCATTAATTGTTAATTTGGATTGTTAGGATTTGGGAGAATTTATAAAGAATTTTATGAGTGTTGTAGAAGGGGTAAGGTCAGAGGTGAGTTCATTGATTTTCTGATTTGAATATTGGATGTTTAAAGTAAGTTAAAGGTTTTCAATGTTAATGTTAATGTTAGTGCATTTATTATTTCTCATACTGTGAGGAGCTTTGAGGAAATACAGCAGATGTTTGATGATTTGGTGAGTGGAATGAGGATGGATTTCAGTAACTTAACCAGTATCTTAATAATTTCACCTATATAGATCTCTGTTCCTACTTCATCTTGTAGGTATGTCTACTTCAATCAAAGATTTTGAAAATGCTATTCTTTTTTTAGTTGTTGGGATGTGGTCAAGTTAGACTGGCTTACCTATAACACCTAGATATTTTCTTGATTTGTTGGCCTCTAAAAGGTTGTCTTTATGTACTCAACACTAAGTTGAGGTGCTACGTATGCTTCCAATAGAAGATTCATATACATAATCTCCAACGTAGAGTTTCAAACCTTGGCAGCGTCAGTTTGTAACCCAATCGGTAGTAAATGTCAGCGAGGAAAGTAAATGAGATGAAAGTAAAATGAGATGGTGTAAAAACATATAAACATGTAATCCGTGCATGAGCATTGTCCTTTTTTCATGCCACTGCATATACTGATTTATACATCGTTTATGTTCTTTATTGTCATTTCAACTGTTATTATAAGAACGGCTTGTTTCATCCATGTTAAGTTAAGAAAACCCTGAATGTTTTTATATTAGGTGTACATGTTTGAATCAAACTATGTTCTATTATATTTTGAATTCTATCTTTCATGACATATGGCATTTTATTAGCTCCCCGTAAACAACTGATGGTTTTAGATGAAATATTGATGCAAATCATTAAATAATATATTTGTTTCATGCACCTTCTACATTTGTTTAATCATTTAATCACTGATGCTTCCAAGCCTAAGATTATATTCTACTTTCGCCTTAATGCATTGCTTAAAGATTTAAGTAAACTCTTTGAATAAACAACCATAATACTCCTATGCTCATTTGTCTTAATGAAACCGTAACTTTGATGTTAACATTGAATTTCATATGCTTCTTAAAATAAGGTGGAAGTGAAAAGAAGTATCAAACATGATAAGAAGATATTCAACAAACTTTCAATTGAGGAAAGTGGAAAATTTAATGAGGATACGCTTGTTAATGTGAACAATATCAAGTTGCAAAGAACATCAACCCAAAAATCCAGAAGTTTCAACTATGTGTACATTGTGGTAAGTCCATCTTTATCATGTTATTGTATATTTGTATTTATGTTTTATTTGAGAAATTGTGAGCTATGGATGTTTTATTTGTGTTGGACGAATGATTACATGTTAGCACTATTAAACAACAGTCAAATCATAAAGTATTTAATATATTCGCAATTCATATCTAAATGTATTAATATATGTGCAAAAAATATGCTATATATTTTAGGTGGGAATTTTGTTATTTCTAGTTACTCCTATTCATATTTTATACTCATTATTACCGCGATTAAATTCAAGCTAACAGCCTGTATATTCCTACTAAAGATCTCAGCACAAGGAATCAAATTTGGGAGATGTCAAGGCCGGGACTAATAAATCTTAAATCTGAATGTGGTCTATAGTTCCGATACTTCTGTGGCTATATCATATTTATCGACAGTTAAGTACGTGGTTTATAGTTCTGGTACTTTTGTAGCTATATCGTGTTTCTGGATAGTTAAGGGCTAAGTTTTTATTAAGTACCTTTATATTTTTTTGTCCCGAGTGATTGTATTTATCCTAGATGACATTAAAAAGAGAGGGCTGATGAATGATCAAAATTTTAAAAGGTTTAGCTGACTATATTAACTTTGAATACTTTACAGTTATGATAATTTGCAGAGAAGACATGGTTGACCTCTAAGCTAGCGCCACTTGGAGGACACGTCATTTCAACCAAAACAGGATGCGTGTCATTTTGTAAAACATCAAAGTGTTAGAGACTGAAATTCCGATGGTGTCAGGAAAGGGGTGATATCAATTGTCGGGGCTGGGGTGAGGCCAGCATGAGGGAGCAGATCCATGGCGGTGGAGGATCAATGATTGGAGTGAGAAGATTACTTCTACAATTTGGTTGTACGATTGGCCATAAGAGAAGGTAGAAGTGGGCCTTGAGATTGCCTGATAGTATGCACTAGAAAAGGAACTTGATTGTATGGTGAAGGAACCAGATTGCTGGGAGGAACTGAATGACCTTTGCAAGGAGCAATGGACTGCTGCTGAACCAGCTGCTCGACTTGAAATGGCACCAATGGTTTGTTTCAAATGCATTGGCATCCACAGTCAACACACATGAACAGTTTGTTATAATTAATACGCTTTAGTGATTTATTTTCTTCAACTTGGGCTGCCATTGCTGCTTGGATTATGGGTGAGTGGGATCGAATGTCTGAATGTTTCTAAATTGGATGATGGAGATGAAAGCAAACTTAGAACTGTTGGTAATACCACTACAAGGGGTGATGGTATTAACAATGGTGCCTTCTTTAGAGTCGTTCTTTAAGTTCATCTCCATAAGGTATCACTTGTTTAAAATGAAACGTCTAGCGTAGGTTTTTTCACAGTTCTACTGATACTACTGTTGTTTTCTCAGTATGATGAAGCACGTGCGTATGCAGAGAGAGCAAGGAAATGCTTGGCATTTGATCTGGTTGCATTGGTTAGAATCTTAAACAGTAAATGAGTAAACGAGAAAAGGATAATTGTTTGACTAATACTTGCAATTGCATAATCTGTTGCTTCTTTGATTTTACATAGGTACTTGAAAGCTACGAACGTGCTTACAACAACATGGTTCGGGTTCAGCAGTTGTCAGAATTAGAGGAGGTCAATCTCATTTAACATTAAATGTTCTTCATTTATATAGTCCTAAGAGCATCTCTTTTTGTGTACTTAATTATTCTAAAAAAAATGGAAAATATAGTAAAATTGAGCACCAGTTGTACTTCAGTTTACCAAATTGGAGAAGAAAATAGGATTCTTCATTTTGGCCAACGCCACTCTTTTTCATTGAATATAAAGAGTGAGCTCTGCAATTAATAGGATGAACAATTGAAGATACAGTTGTACTTGATTCTCTATTTTGTCAAAATGTATAATTAGACATAACTATTGGAGATGCTCTACTAATGTGGTTTTAAGCACCTACAATAAATGGTTTGAGCTACTTCTTTATGGCATTGCAGGTCATCGATGCTGTACTTTGCTAATTGGCAATCCTATTGCTGATGGATGAAGAGAACTAATTTGGAACATGTAGAACGAGCACATACATCGAGAAAAACGTAATGTAGAGGTTAATTTATGTTCCTACTTTTGAACGAAATAGTTCTGTTCTTTAGAAGTTTTTATATGGTCGCATCACGATACATATATTTTTCACTTCTAACACCTTGGAATTTACTGCACACTGTCATTCATCTAACAGGGTTGGCTGTGTTTATCGAGGTGATTGAGTGAGTTGACTTCTGCTTGATTTTTGAGACATCGGACAAAATAAACGAAAGTTGGTGTTTATTGTAAAATTTAGTTAGCTTAGCTTAAATATTGGGAAGTTTGTTAAGGTTTTATAAGCACAATTCACTATGTTGAAGGTTTTCTCAATGACCTATACTATTTGATTGAATTTGGTTTCACCTGACATAAGTGAGTTTCTATTTTCTCACTGATAAACCAGAAAAAATCCTCAAATCATTTCTACAAGAACTTTGAGGTAGGTTGAAGAAATAATGGCATATTTCATTTTTCTCATAATGAATAAACAATACCATTCTGCAAAATACATTTTAATTAGTTGTTTACATTATTATATTATTTGATCCTCATTTGGTTATATAAATAAATGGATAAAATAAATCCAATTCTAGAATAAATAGCGTGTATTAAAAAGCATGTAAGAATGGAAATATAATTTTAAACTTATTACAGCATGAAATATGTAATATGCCTACCTAGGAATTCATCTCTTTTTTATTTCATCATATAGAATCAGACATTTGAAGACAATTATTTGAACGAAAATCTTTGTGAATGAACAGAGAAAATTATTTCAAATTCCTTATGCTTATTGGTATATAAAGTACATTCAATATAGTAAGAGGACACTATACTACCATGGTATATCATAATACAAACCATAGTTGTCACCATAGGTACAACCACGAAGGTGTACCACTAGTACAGACTCGTATTCCTTTATTAAATAACTTGTATTATGATGCGATATTTAACGAAAAGGATTAAATTATGCATATGTCAAGTAATTAACTAAAAAAGAGATCAAAATTTATTTTAAAATCTACAGTAGCAAATCATTAAAGTAAAAATCAAAACTTTTTGCAATTATTTTAAAGCTGGTAATATTTTTCTTCTTTACTCTGCATGCTTCATCATGCATAAGATAACAATGTAGAAAATAATTATACAAATGATAATAATAATAATAATGCAACACAAACCGTTGAATGTAACGGAGAAAACATAAGAAACAACAACGGTGTTATAAGAAGAGATGATATTATTGTTGGAGCAAGTGATAGAAATGTTGTCCTCTGTAGTGAGTAGTACCATTGACAATGATCGGATTCATCTATTTTGATGTTCTTTATCGTTGATATGCATCATAATAGCATACAGCATGAATACTAGGGGATTAAATTGACAAAACGGTCTCCAATAATGGTTACGCTACTTTGTTTATAATAGACTTGTTATAGAATTGTCATTTTATTCATGCATGTATCCTGAATTGGAGTTGTTTACTCTAACACACTAGGAAAAAAAATACTATATGGTACAAGTTGTGTGTGTATATTCGTATAATTACTTTTCAGGCACACCAGACATGACTATATGTTAATACGTAACCTGAAACTATAAATACTCAGCTAATGTGCATCCAATTCTTAAACCATTCCCATATTGCATTTAGTTTAACTGCCTTAAATATCCATCTACTTTTTACGTACTTTACTTGTTGATCAATTATTTATCGTTTAGGAAATGGAACTAAAACCTGGTATGTCTGCTTTAGTCACTGGGGGTGTTAATGGAATTGGCAAAGCTATTACCTTGGCTCTTGCCAAAAAGGGAGTCTTTGTAACTATTGTTGATTTTTCAAAAGACAGAGGAACTGAAACAGCTTCCTTGGTAGAAACTGTGAACAAAAATTTCCATCATGATATAACATTCCCATCGGCTATCTTTGTCAAGTGCGATGTTACTAGTTCTGGTAACATCTCTTTACTCAATATTATTCAAAATTGTTGGAAAAAACACTATTATTTAAATCTAACATTTTTTTTCTATTATTTATAGAAGACGTATTTGCTGCATCTGAGAAGCATGTACAAGTATACAGAAGTCTTGACATATGCATAAATTGTGCAAGAGTAGGTAGTACAGTGAAAGGTTTTGATGTAGATGAATCTGATGGTCTTAGTACATGGAAGCGTATCATCGATATCAACTTCATTACTCTTGTTGACTGCACACGAATTGCAGTATGTATGATTTACAATATACATAATTTAAAACACAAACAATTCTTATACAGTAACTTCTACAAAATGCTAGAAAGACATTTTAATTAATTTGCGTAACCTTTTTTGCAGATTCAAACAATGAGAAAATTTAAGAAACCTAGAGTCATTGTCAATCTTGGTTTAGGAGGAGGTCTAAACCGATGTATTCTGATCTAATCTATTCAGGCAGTAAAGGTACATTCCGCAGTCAATCATGAATGTATACTTATGATCAACAAACAGTTAGTTAACTGATTTCAATATTCATTTAAGTGTAGGTGGTGTTGTTCTGTTTAGTGGGTCTTGTGGTTCATTAGGGCATGAAGGTATCAAAGTGGATGTTGTGACGCCCCACCTCTATACCCACGCTAGCCAAGAACACTACGGAGTAATGCCGTCAACTAGCACGAAGAATAAGGCTGTTGAGGAGCGATCATCCATGTAATTGCTTTGTGCGAGCACCGATATGTCAGATAGTATAATATGCATTTCATTTCAAGAAGAAATCCGATATGTCGATACAAACTCAAAGCTACTACACGGTGGCTGTGATATCTTCGGAAACAAATATAGAAATAAACAAAACGCAAATCAGTCACATATATTCATATCACAAAGAAGGAAATAAATATGAATATAACACATGAAAGTGTATATCAGAGTAGTGGTCAAAAAGATACACAATATCACCAAGGAATAGTTACAAGTGCTACATAAAAGAATAAGTATACATCATGGAGTCTATATCTCAAATGTATACAACAAAATAAACTACTAATCTAAGTAGTTTGCCAAAAGTCAGAATAATAATCCCAGATGAGGAGTCAAGCAGAAGCACCTGTAACATCTCGGTCTGACCCGAGTATTATTTAGTAAGAAAATAATAAACGGATCAGTCTAACTATAAATATCAGATAAAATGAGATAGAATATGGGATGTGACAAAAACGTATGATAACAATAATGCCATTCAATGACAAATATACCACAGACAACGCTAAAATCATACAACATCTCAAGAAATCTCAAAACATGGAAAAGAATGTCATATTCTTTATTTTTGTTCACCACACCATAAATATTAACAATTACATCAATGCCAATCACAAAAGTTAATGACACACAAATTCACCAATAAAAAATATTGATAAAACTTATGAATGTAAATCACGAAAATTGGTGAAACACAAATTCTAGAAATCATCAACTAGAAATCCAGAAATCACAAAGATGGGGGGTGTCCTATCACAAAACGGGAGAATGAAAGCTCACCAACACGTGTATCACAAAACGGAATGCTATTCCATGGTTGGTAACCATTAATTTTGAGTCGAGGCTCCAAAAAACGGCCCGAAGACCATGGGTCGCTACCCCACCAATTTGAGTCGAAACTCCACAAAAACGGGGTTTAGTCTCCCTCGCAAACAAAGAGACATTGCACAATGCTAGTCTAAATCACAAAAATGATCATCATCAATCATCAAGAAATGTCAATTACACTAAGCTAGTAAATATATGAGCTTAGCTTCATGTCTCATAACCACTAGCTTAAGTTAAATATTTACGAACAAATTGTAGATCTCCACTAGAAAATTGTCACAAGAGATTCAATCGAACAAGTCCAAGAATTATCGGACGAAGTAAACGCAAGCGTTTCATACCACTTGTTTTACTAAGTCGTTTAATTAGATTTCTCATACGAGTGAGGTAAAGGTTTGTATATACTAGTAGATTGGAAAACAGTTTAGGAAACGAGCTTTGTAATAAAATAGTGTTGAAATCGTTTTGATGAAAGAGTTTTGATATTTACTACTAGTACTGAAACCTTTATATTTTTTAAAGTGATAAATCACAAAAATGATTGTAGAAAAATCATTCACCAAAAATCACATTCGAAGATGTAAATAAAATCCAAAGAAATCGATACCAAATCCACCAAAATGGATATTCCCAAAAATCCCAGAGAAAATGTCATTAAAGTCGATAATAAATGATAATAACAAAAGAGAAACAACACGAATCGATTAAATTTGGAAACTCAAGCTAAATAGGTAAAATAGTGCCTAGAAAGAAGATTCAGACGTCTGAAATCAAGGATTTAGATGTTTGAATCTGGAAAAATAAAAGTTTTCCTGAACACAATTCAGACATCTGAACCCTATATTTCAGACGTCTGAAATAGGCAATTTTAGCCTATTTTCTTTCTGGTTGCATTCGAGCCAATTCAGACGTCTGGAGGTTTGGATTCAGTCGTCTGAATACTAGGGAATAAAAATTCCCAGTATAATATTCAAACGTCTGAAAAGGAGCATTCAGACGTCTGAAACCTGTTTCTCAGGCCTTTCTTGAACCTTGGCCAAAAGTGGCCAAAACGAATATCGAAAGCGATTGGTCGAGCAACGACAACTAAGGATTTATGCCAAGCGACAACCTAGCCTTAAAGGCTCTTCAATACGCCTCGAATATCAACGTCTAAATATCCATAATAGGATTTTCATAAAATTTGCTTTCAACACACCAAAAGTTGGAATATTCACCAAAGCAATCCAAATCAAAAGCAAATGCACATAAATAAGTGTTAGGAATTCATACCAAGCAATAAAAGATAATTATAGACAAGATGTGAGATAAAAATCTCACCTTTAAACCCAAAACAAATGAAGAAGAAGCTATAGAGCAATGGCAAGAACAATCACTCTTTAATTCCAACCCAACAAGCTTGAATCTAAGCTTAAAAGAGAAACATTTCCTAAGTTAGGTTTAGGAATTTCTGAAATTGGAAGGAGAATGAGTTGGAGAAGAAGAAGAGAAGGCTTACCAAAGCTTCTTCTATGAGTTTGGAGCTAGAACATGAATTTGCAAAGATGACTAGGGCTTGGAGTTTTAATTTCCCATTCCTCTCTCCATTGTTGCTAAAGCTTGAGTATTAGAAAAATAAGAATGAAGTGAAGAGGAGAGGTGGACTGAGCTAGAGTAATAAGTGGGGTTAATGGGCTGAAACCCAACCTAAAGCCCTAAGTGAAATGTAGCAAAGTTCTACTATCTCCAAACATATCGAAGTTTATACTCAAAATGGTCGCAAATGTCATTTTGAACTCGATGGGGGTGGTCTCAAGTCCTAATTAGACCATTTGCAAAAAGTAGCTTTTCGGACTAAAATCCGACTAACGATGCTATATTTAAATAAAATATTTAAATGCACAATCGTAAAATATGCGGGTTGTTACAGACTCCCCTCCTTAAAGAAATTGCGTCCTTGCAATATTTAAGAAGAAAATAAAACGTAACAACCATAAAATCATATTCAACACAAAAGAAATTTGAAATAAAATGTTCACCTCAAAGAGCACTAGAAAGTAAGTCTAGATGTGTTCGCTCGATGAATTCTCTAGATTCCCAAGAACAATCCTTAGGATTTGAAGACCATTGAACCTTCACAAGAGGAATATCATTATTTCGAAGGCGTTTAACCTCCGAAGCAATGATTTGAATAGGATGTTGCTCATAAGTTAAATTAGGCGAAACTTCAATTTCTTCAACAATACCGGGCTCAAGAATAGAATCAGAATCTCAAAGGCATTTCCGTAATTGAGAGGCGTGACACACGTCATGAATAGCAGAAAACTGAGCCGGTAATAAGAGGCGATAAGCCGCAGAACCAATACGTTCGGTGATGGGAAATGGACCAATATATCGAGGTGCTAACTTTCCTGATCGACTAAAACGCACAACACCCTTCATAGGTGAAACATGAATAAACACAAAATCTCCCACAGAAAAATCTAATTTCCTCCTTCGGTTATCGGCATAGGATTTTTGTCTACTCTGGGCTTCTTTCATCCTATTACAAATAAGATCAATCCTTTCTGTGGAATCTCGAATAAAATCTGGACCTAAAACTAACCTCTCACCGACCTCAAGCCAACAAGAAGGAGATCGGCATGGCCTTCCATAGAGTGCCTCAAATGGTGCCATACTAATAGTAGATTGGAAGCTATTATTATAGGAAAACTCAACAAGAGAAATATGATCTTCCCAACTTCCACCAAAATCAAGAACACATGCACGAAGCAGATCTTCAAGAGTTCGATTCACACGCTCGGTTTGTCCATCGGACTGAGGATAATAAGCGGTGCTAAAGTTAAGCTTTGTTCCCAAAGCTTTTTGATGACTCTTCCAAAATCCACTAGTAAACAATGGATCACGATCACAAATAATAGAAGTAGGAACTCCATGTAATTTAACAATTTCTTTAATAAAGAGTTTGGCCAAAAGAGGTACGGTCCGATTGGACCGAACGGGAATAAAATGGGCGGATTTTGTAAGTCTATCAACTATCACCCATAGGCTATCATGACCCGAACGAGAACGGGGAAGGCCGCCAATAAAATCCATGGTTGATCCCATTTCCAAATTGGAATGTCCAAAGGTTTCAATAACCCACCGGGCCTTTGATGCTCAGATTTAACTAGTTGGCAAGTCATGCAATGCCTAACAAAGTTAGCAATATCAGATTTCATCCCATCCCAATAATAAAGTCGCTTCATATCTGCATACATTTTACTATTATCGGGATGAATGGTAAATTTAGAACGATGAGAATCTTCTAAAATATCTTTGCGAAGATCACCAATATTTGGCACGATAAGTCTACCAAATTTTCGAATACCACCACGAGAATCAATATCAAAGTCTTTCAAACCTTCAATATCAATTTTATCCCTAAGATTTTGGCTTAGAAGAGCCAATTCGGGATCTAACTTTTGAGCTTCAAGAATGCGGTCTAAAAGAGAAGGATGAGCCTCAAGGCTACATAAAACAAGAGATGAGCATAAATCGGATACACGATCTCGAATCTCACAAGTGGATAAAGTCTCGAAATTATTCCATTCGGATAACATCATAGAAACAACCGCTTGTTGCTTTCGGCTAAGGGCGTCGGCAACACGATTTCCCTTTCCGAGAGTATAAAGAATATCAAGATCATAAGATGTGTCAGGACACGATTCTTCGTCTTCCGAAAATTCAACATCGACACTCACTTTATCGACTGCCGAGAAATCGAACGACGGAAAACCGAACACTGAGGGTTTTAAGAAAAAGAATTTAGGAAAAGAGAAGAGAAAAAGATAGAAATTAGGGAGGAGAGAAAATAGAAAATTAGAAAATTTTAAAAATAGAAAGAAAAAGAGAATAGAGGAAAAGAGAAAAACAGAAGAAAATAGATCAGAACAGAAAACAACAGAACAACATCAGAATCTCACAATTCGCAGCGGAACAACATATAATAATAAATGAATAATCTTTAAACAAAGAACTATATCAGTTATTACATTACATTTCATTACATCATATCATCAGAGTGTACAACAACAACAACCAGTGCAGCGGAAAAAGAAATACTATATAAGTAATATGCCATGCCATCCATCTTTCCTCCAGCAACTCCAGAATATCCAGAATATCCTGATAAATCTAACTCTTGACTGCCCGTGTGAAAATTGGTGGGCACCTAGAGTTTAGGAAGGAAAACAATAAACTCCAAGTCAGTCATGTGACTGGTGTGAGAACTCAAAACAGTTTATTTATCTTTAAAAATCAAAATAGAGGAATATTTTTAAATTCAATTCGCAATGCTTTTAAAAATGAGACTACCATAAGACCTCCTGTCACACACACAATGCAAACGCAGACTTGGAGAAGATTTCTCCTTATGATAGTCAAAGATGCTTGATACGCATTAAAATCAAATCAATTTTGATATTATTATTAGTGCATAGTGTAGAAGAAATTCATTTCGAAAGTAGAATATAAATCTTAGCCAGCATAGGTACCATTATATTATGCCTACTATAGCTACTTCCTGAGGAAGCAGGTTCTACAACTAAAACCGTACAAGTTTCGTATTGTTTCTTTGGATTTCCAACAAATGGTCAGGCCAAGGAACTTCCCATTGCCACATGAGAATGCCTCTGGAAAGACATCCCCGAGAACCAAACCGGAACTCTGCCAACACAAGGCCGGGTTACCCCTAACTGGGTAACTACTGACACGAGCATGCCATTCCCCGATCGTAAACGACCTTTCTCACGGGATCCCGAAAACCAACAACCACAAAGTAATAAATTCGTAGTAACCACATAGGTTAAATATCTGGGCTCCATACCATGATACCACCTCTATCAAGAAGGAAATGTACATACCCTAAAGGGTGCTACCCCTCATAACCTTGCTGCATCTTTCCTGTTTTGACCATTTCCGGGGTGTGAGGTTCGACGAAGTCACGTCCACAAAAACATACTTTATACAAAAGCCATGCTTTGGGTCAACAAATGATCAACACAATGGTCACTAAGATAGACGATCAAATAAACGATCCTATCACAATAATCAACACAATGTTCATTTCAGCATCACTCAGCATATCACATTACCAAATTGGGAATATATCGCTGATAACTTCAACTATATAACCTCTGAGCTCGTACGTCTCAGAGAAGGGTGTTGAGCTAAAAGAATAAATTCTCCGCCACCAACAGAAATATATTTGAAAGAAATCGGCTTTATATCTCAACTTGTAATGTCAGACACACAATCCATACAAGTTTGTTCCGGGATCGAACAAAACCGAAGGCACTTACAAAGAAGTCCTTGCAATCCGGATATTCACAATCCTGATCGGATTTCCCATCACTTAGGGAGTCTCTATACCGTTGCAACTCAGTGCAGAGACAATCGACAGGTCATCCTATCGCTCTCGCAAATACCGGGTCTTCAACACCGATCTTCAATGCAATTCACAACGACGTATCACATATTCGGAATGGGTTATACGACCCCATGGTCCTTTCCCGGTTAACCCGAATAGTGAGCGCTTATTTAAAAATAAGTGTAGCATTCACATTCAAACAAATCATATCAATTACCCATTCAAAGGGAAATATTGATAGTCGGTTATTGAACTATCAATGGGTATGCACACATCACCAGTTTCCAAATAATTTTCCAAATTATTTATTTTCCAAAAATATCTTTACAAGATATATTATTTCACACTTCAAAAAAATAAATCAATATTTATTTCTAGACAAATTCCACTTCCTTTATAAATTCCTTAGTGAATTTATAATTCCCAAAATATCAATGAATATTCGTTTTCAATTATTCATTTCAATATTTCTTTTCAATTTATCTTCAAAAAGATAAATTCTCAAAATATTCACTTTATATTGGAAAACATTTCCATACTTATTTATTCATAAGTAATTCACAAATTTTATTTATTTTCAACACTTGGAAAATATTCAATATACTTCAATCGAGATTAAGTATATATTTCATTCTTTCAGGAAATCATTCTCTTAAACATATTTATTTGGGCCAAAACGAATGTTGCGTAGAACATCGTTACGACAACCCAAAATCACTAGTATAGGGATTCGAAATTTAAATAGATATATAATCCCAATACTATACAAAACATTTCCTTTCGGAAATCATTTACTATAACAACAGTGTTATAGTCCACCATTTCCTTTTATTTCTCGAAACATCTATTTCAACAATAAATGTTGAAATCTATGGTTTCGAATCTCAACACATTTTAAAACATCGCTAGATCGTTTTAACTCTATTTCAAAAATCACATTCAAACCAATTTCTTTAACATCTTATTCACTATTCAAAAACGTGAATATATTTCATTAACAATTTCATCCTTTTATTCATTTTAATTCAAAGGATTATTCACTATTCAAAAATGTGAATATAACTCCATTTATAGGTTTCAACAAATTTTCTTGTCAAAATAAGTCATTTGCGAATTTATAAAACAACGTTTATAAATTCCATTTCTATTTGTTTATAAAAACTTCCTTTTTATAAAATTCTTTTATTAACCTATTCCCGGTTATAACTTAATTATAACTAAAAGTTCATATTATAAGTTAAATACTTATAAAACGATTATTTTACAAAGATCGTTCTTTTAACTTCATAATTATAAATCTTATAACTTATAAGATTCAATTATTTATCCAAAATTCATTCTTTCAATAACTTTATAAATTTTATAAACCTACTGTTTATAAAATTCCATTTATAACTTCACTGTTTAAAATTCTATAAATTTCATTCATTTATGAAATTCATTTTCACTTCATTCAAACACTTATAAAAACTCGTTTTATAATGTCCATATTTCAATTTATAAATATCCATTTATAAATCTCTTAATATAAATCAATTTATATTATCCTTTTAAAACATATCTTTCAGGAAATCATTCTCTTAAACATATTTATTTGGGCCAAAACGAATGTTGCGTAGAACATCGTTACGACAACCCAAAATCACTAGTATAGGGATTCGAAATTTAAATAGATATATAATCCCAATACTATACAAAACATTTCCTTTCGGAAATCATTTACTATAGCAACCGTGTTATAGTCCACCATTTCCTTTTATTTCTCGAAACATCTATTTCAACAATAAATGTTGAAATCTATGGTTTCGAATCTCAACACATTTTAAAACATCGTTAGATCGTTTTAACTCTATTTCAAAAATCACATTCAAACCAATTTCTTTAACATCTTATTCACTATTCAAAAACGTGAATATATTTCATTAACAATTTCATCCTTTTATTCATTTTAATTCAAAGGATTATTCACTATTCAAAAATGTGAATATAACTCCATTTATAGGTTTCAACAAATTTTCTTGTCAAAATAAGTCATTTGCGAATTTATAAAACAACGTTTATAAATTCCATTTCTATTTGTTTATAAAAACTTCCTTTTTATAAAATTCTTTTATTAACCTATTCCCGGTTATAACTTAATTATAACTAAAAATTCATATTATAAGTTAAATACTTATAAAACGATTATTTTACAAAGATCGTTCTTTTAACTTCATAATTATAAATCTTATAACTTATAAGATTCAATTATTTATCCAAAATTCATTCTTTCAATAACTTTATAAATTTTATAAACCTACTGTTTATAAAATTCCATTTATAACTTCACTGTTTAAAATTCTATAAATTTCATTCATTTATGAAATTCATTTTCACTTCATTCAAACACTTATAAAAACTCGTTTTATAGTGTCCATATTTCAATTTATAAATATCCATTTATAAATCTCTTAATATAAATCAATTTATATTATCCTTTTAAAACATATTTAATCTCCTTTATAATTTCACCATTTTTGATTCATAAAATAATTAAATTTTATAAATCCTATATTTAAACTTTTCACAATGAATTCTAAAATCCCGATTAAACTATTTTATAAAATCATTAGCATCATATTCTCAAAAATCAGTTTTTAACTATATTTCTCAAAAATCATAATTTTTATAACATTAAAAATTATAACGTTTATTTATTTAAAATGGATCAGTTCCAAAATTATTTTATAAAACGTATACTTTCTAAAATCACTTTAAAATCATTTTAAAATTCCAAAATCTGGGTCCAATGATGCTACACACCAAATAGTCAATCACGACAACAACGATATCATATATCAATAT
Source organism: Allium cepa (assembly GCA_030765085.1). Classification (NCBI taxonomy): domain Eukaryota; kingdom Viridiplantae; phylum Streptophyta; class Magnoliopsida; order Asparagales; family Amaryllidaceae; genus Allium; species Allium cepa. The sequence continues at coordinate 507,599,147 of CM060934.1, read as the reverse complement.
GATAATCCATCAAATATCAAAATATCTGAAATCAAATAAAAACTGTTGAGGAATCCAGTTGGATCCCTCCAACCTGTTTTCCTGCATCCAAAAACATTAGCACAATACCAATTTCGCTCCAGTACGAAATTATCGCGGTATATGTTCTTATTAAATATTATCCGCTTAATAAAGACGTAATAGGGTCTCATCCACTAAACAAAAAATGCGGGAAATCAATCAACTGCAATATATACATATGCCAATATATATATATATATATATATTGATATTATATATAATACCAATTTCACTGTTTATGAAATATTCACGGTATATGTTTTTATTAAATAACATCCGCTTACTAACGGCGTATAATGTCTATTTTAACAATCAATAGATATCAATCAACATTCAAACATGCATTCAAATATTTTAAATTTAACTATTTAAAATAAAATCGAAACTGATTCGATTGAGTGAGAAATTCTCACCTTGATTTTATTTCCGTTTTAGCGATTTATTTCGAATAAAATTAAACGGACGTTTAATTTTACCCAAAATTCTCACTAACTCCAAACGACTCCAAACCAACTCCATCGCGTAGTGCTCGTCCATACGATTCCAACGCAACTGGTTTCGCGCGTTTTCGACCTCGTATGAAAAAGTTATGAATTTATGAAGTTTGTACACGATTTATATACAAATTACAACATAAATTATAAAATTTATAACCTAAACCATCTAGATCGTGAGATCCAACTTGCATCCATCATGACCGTTCCTATCTTCTCCTTCTCTTCACGCGTATTGCCTCCAGATGATAAAAAACACGGCCGAACCCAACTATGATATTAGGGTTAATTATTGCATCGCCTACGTCGCACTACAACTCGATCAAACTACATCACGTCGCGCGCCTTGCCTAGAGCTACACTCGGCCCCAGAGGCACAGAGCTCGGCCCCCTAGGTTGCACGCACTTTGAGGACGAACGGCCAGGCTTCTAGCTTGATTTCTGGCCACCACGTCACTCCAAATCACATCTCCACCGTTGACATCCAAGATCTCACCATCCTCTACGAGTTTCTAGTTGAAACTTTCTTGAATCGATGAATGGATTTCGAGAAATTGGAGGGGATAGATAGAAGCTTTCTGGCCGTAGGTTAGGGGGGTGGCGGCTAGGGTTTTGTTTCTTTTTTTATTTTTATTTTTTTTATTTTTGTGAAGGGGTAGGGCTATTTATAAGGAACGAGCGACACTATTCATCCCGGAAATTCCGAACTCCGATTTACGCGCCGTAACCAGCGTTTCTAGGGTTTACCCCGCGTTCCGGACACAATGGAACAGGTTTCGGAAGCTAATTCGGACATCTGTGCGAGTTATGGCTGCAAACGCTCAATTTGAATTAAACCGATTTAAGTCGATTTCTAGGCGTTTTAATTTGTACCGGACAAACGGTAAATCCAATTGACTTGAAATTTGAAACGTTACAATAATATCACATTACGGATCCGATGAAACTGGTTTCGTTGAAATCCGAGACTTTTTGAAAAATGGCTATTTTCACTCGTCAAATTTAAATTAAAAATAAATCGATGCGTTTCGAGCTGCCACGATCAAACGGTAACTCCGATTGACACGAAAATTTGAAATCCGGTAATAACTAACTATTACGGATCCAATGGAACTAGTTTCGTTCAATTCTGAGACTGTTCAAAAATTGACTATTTTACAGTCGATTATTAAATATTAAAATATTCAATTTTCACAAATTAACTTTTAATTCGATTTTAAAAGTTCTAAAATATCATTCTAACTTCCATATGATAAAATAAAATTTTACAAATCATTTTCAATCATATTTAACTATATTTTCAATTATTTCCATAATTTAACGTATTAAATTATTGATTTAATAATCCAATTAAATCCAAAAATTCAAATTAAAATTTATTTGACTTATAAATTCACTTTTTAATATTTAAAATTAATTAAATATTCAAATTTTAATTTCTAAAAATTCTGGGTCGTTACAAGATGCAAGGAATTCGAGCCAACGCTGTTGACGCAAATTAAGTTCCTTTTGAGAAAATAAATACTTCAAAGATTTATGATCGGTATAGAGAATAAATTTCTCTCCCAAAAGGTAATGACGCCAAATTCGAAGGGCGAAAACAATAGCCGTAAGTTCTAAACCATGAGTGGCATATCTAGTCTCGGCAGGCTTTAATTGTCTAGAAGAATAAGCAATAACACGTTCTCTTTGCATAAGAACGGCTCCCAAACCAACACGACTGGCATCCGCATAAACAATAAAATCTTGATTTCCTTCAGGAATCACAAGAATAGGAGCATCGGAAAGGAGTTCTTTTAATTTCTGAAAAGAAGCTTCACACTTATCCGACCAAATGTGTTTAACTCCCTTCTTTGTTAAACTAGTAAGAGGCACAGAAATTTTAGAAAAGTCTTTTATGAAACGGCGGTAATAGCCCGCCAATCCAAGGAAACTACGGATTTCCGTCACACTCTCTGGTCTCTTCCAATTATGAATCGCTTCAATCTTTGAAGGATCCACTGAAATTCCGAATTCAGAAATAATATGACCGAGAAACTTCACACGAGATTGCCAAAAGTGGCATTTAGAAAAAATTTCTTTTAATTGATTACTTCTAAGAGTTTCCAACACAATCCGAAGATGCTTTTCATGTTCCTCCTCGGTTTTTGAATACACAAGAATATCATCAATAAAGATGAGAACAAATCGATTGAAGAAATCTTTGAAAACTCGATTCATAAGGTCAACGAAATAAGCCGGAGCATTTGTTAAACCAAATGGCATAACAAACCATTCGTAAGATCAATAACGAGTACGGAACGATGTCAAAGGAATGCTATCCTCTGCAATACGAAGCTGATGAAAATAGGTTGCAAAGTCTAATTGTGAAAAGATTCTAGCACCACTAAGTTAATCGAATAGATCATCAATCCGAGGTAAAGGATATTTATTCTTGATAGTAAGATCATTAAGCTTGCGGTAGTCAATGCAAAGCCTAAGTGTACCATCGGATTTCTTCACAAAAATAGCCAAAGCTCCCCAAGGCGAGGAACTAGAGCGAATAAATTGCTTCGTCTCCAATTCGGATAGTTGTTTGCGCATCTCCTCATTTTCCTTATTGGACATGCGATAAGGAGGACGAGTAATAGGTAAAGCTCCAGGGATTAGATTAATTCTGAACTCAATTGCTCGCTTAGGTCGTAATCCTAAAACGGGATCAAATATGTCGGAAAATACACGAACAATGTGAATAAGAGATATGACATCTTCCTCATCATCATTATCGTCATCACGAGTATTTAGATAATATAAGGATGCTGCCAAAGTGGAATTCGAATCTTTAAGAACAATAGAAATCTGATTAACAGATTGTGGATGTCGAAGGTAAATAATCTGCACAAGACATATGATACGAGCTTCATAATGATTAAGCCAATCCATTCCCAAAATTATTCCAAAGCCTAAGTAACGCATGACATGCAAATCGGCTTGGAAAGAAAAATCACATAAAACAATCTCAACATCTTTACAAAGTAAACTGAGTGTTGTGGATCCACCAACCGGATTCGCGATTCTCAAAGAGGTCATTAAAGCAACAACACTTAAAGAAAAAGTATCAACAAGTTCCTTTGATATAAAAGAATGGGACGCAACCGTATCAAATAGAACTCGAATAGGATGATCATGAAACACAATAATGCCATCAAGGATAGAATGAGAAATACCTTGACCACGAGAAGTGTTGCGAGGGACTTGCTCCACATTAATCTTTCCCTCCTTCTTGTTTTGGAGTTTGGGGCATGCAGATAAATAATGATCCTAGTTTTTCCAATAGTAACAAGCGTGCGGCTTTGAACACTTATTCGCATAATGGTCCTTAGAACCACAATTGTAGCATTGCCCACCACTAGAGGCAGAAGTCTATGCTGCTAGAGATAATTGTTTCCCCTTTTTATTGCGATAAGGACCTTTGAATTTATTAGGCCTTTCCTTGTTTTTGTTGAAGTTCGGTTTGGCACTTCCAACTTCAACATCACCCTCCCTATCCGCTTCTTCAAGACGAAGAGCGATATCAATGAGTTGATCAAAAGAAACTTCTAATTTTAGAAGTAATGGCTTCTTGAGATTTTTGTTCAAGCCATAGACAAATCTTTGGTTCTTCTTCAATGGAGTGTTTATGTATTCGACCCCGTATTTAGAAAGTGACTCGAAGGATGCGACATAACCTGCCAGAGGATTCACCTTGAACAAGGTCTATGAAACGATGAGCCAATGCCATCTTCTCAGCTTCTGGCACAAACTTTAATTCGAATCGTCCCGGAATTGCTCCTAGGTAAGATCTGATTCATTCATTTCAGAAATTAGAAGCTCGTACCAGTCAAATGCTCTTTCTTGGAGCATACTAGAGGCCACCTGGACATGGTGAAGATCGATAAGATTCATGCGAGAAAAGATTCGATCGCATGTTCTAAGCCAAGCCAGGACTTCAATAATGGTTTCAGAACCTTTGAATGGCTTCCCGCCCAAGTTGGTATAATCGTTGCACAAGCGTGCAAATCCAGAATTAGGGTGCATAGGCCCCGGAATAGAACCGGCTGCTTGAGCATTCTTTACAAGATTAAGAAGCTGCTGGGCAGACATAAAAACTCCATCCTGGGTAGTAGCACTAGGTTGTCCGGCACTGGGACGATTTGATCTAACCATTTCTCTTCTTTAAGAAAGAAAGAAGAAGAAAAGTTATTCTCAAAATAATTATCAAACAATCATGATTGATAAAACAAGGAATCATAAAAGAAAATAGGATAGAACGGTATGAAGACACGAATCAAATCCTAAGACATGACTCCTAAGAAAGACTTAGGACAATGATCCTTGCTAGATTATTCTACATTGTTCCAAAATTTGGCTCTGATACCAAGCTATGGCGCACCATCTCTATACCCATGCTAGCCAAGAACACTACGGAGTAATGCCGTCAACTAGCATGAAGAATAAGGCTATTGAGGAGCAACCATCCATATAATTGCTTTGTTTAAGCACTGATATGTTAGATAGTATAACATGCATTTCATTTGAAGAGCAAATCCGACATGCCAATACAAACTCAAAGCTACTGCATAGTGGCTGTGATATCTTCGGAAACAAATATAGAAATAAACATAACGCAAATCAGTCACAGATATTCATATCACAAAGGCGGAAATAAATATGAATATAACACATGAAAGTGTACATCAGAGTAGTGGTCAAAAAGATCCACAATATCACCAAGGAATAGTTACAAGTGCTACACAAAAGAATAAGTATACATCATGGAGTCTATATCTCAAATGTATACAACAAAATAAACTACTAATCTAAGTAGTTTTCCAAAAGTCAGAATAATAATCCCAGATGAGGAGTCAAGCAGAAGAACCTATAACATCTCGGTCTGAGCCGAGTATTATTTAATATGAAAATAATAAATGGATCAGTCTAAATATAAATATCTGATAGAATGAGATAGAATATGAGATGTGACAAAAACGTTTGATAACAATAATGCCATTCAATGACAAATATACCATAGACAACACGAAAATCATACAATATCTCAAGAAATCTCAAAACACAAAAAAGAATGTCATATTCTTTATTTTTGTTCACCACACCATAAATATTGACAATTACATCAATGCCAATCACAAAAGTTAATGACACACAAATTCACCAATAAACAAATATTGATAAAACTTATGAATGTAAATCACGAAAATTGGTGAAATGCAAATTCTAGAAATCATCAACTAGAAATCCAGAAATCACAAAGATTGGGGGTGGCCTATCACAAAACGGAAGCATGAAAGCTCACCAACACGTGTATCACAAAATGGAACGCTATTCCATGGTTGCTAACCATTAATTTTGAGTCGAGGCTCCACAAAACGGCCCGAAGACCATGGGTCGCTACCCCACCAATTTGAGTCGAAACTCCACAAAAACGGGGTTTAGTCTCCCTCGCAGACAAAGAGACATTGCACAATGCTAGTCTAAATCATAAAAATGATCATCATCGATCATCAAGAAGTGTCAACTACACTAAGCTAGTAAATATATGAGCTTAGCTTCATGTCCCATAACCACTAGCTTAACTTAAATATTTACGAACAAATTGTAGATCTCCACTAGAAAATTGTCACAAGAGATTCAATCGAACAAGTCCAAGAATTAACCGACGAAGTAAACGCAAGCGTTTCATACCACTTGTTTTACTAAGTCGTTTAATTAGATTTCTCATACGAGTGAGGTAAAGGTTTGTACATACTAGTAGATTGGAAAACGTTTAGGAAATGAGCTTTGTAATAAAATAGCGTTGAAATAGTTTTGATGAAAGAGTTTTGATATTTACTACTAATATTGAAACCTTTATATTATTTTTTAAGTGACAAATCACAAAAATGATGTAGAACAATCAATCACCAAAATTCACATTCGAAGATGTGAATAAAATCCAAAAAAATCGATACCGAATCCATCAAAATGGATATTCCCAAAAAATCCCAAAGAAAAGGTCATCAAAGTCGATAATAAATGATAACAACAAAAGGGAAACAACACGAATCGATTAAATTTGGAAACTCAAGCTAAATAGGCAAAATAAAGCCGAGACAGCAGATTCAGACGTCTGAAATCAAGGATTCAGAAGTCTGAATCTGGAAAAATAAAAGTTTTCCAGAACACAATTCAGACGTCTAAATCCTATATTTCAGACGTCTGAAATAGGCAATTTTAGCCTATTTTCTTTCTTGTTGCATTCGAGCCAATTCAGACGTCTGGAGGCTTGGATTCAAACGTCTTAATACTGGGGAATAAAAATTCCCAGTATAATATTCAGATGTCTGAAAAGGAGCATTCAGACGTCTGAAACCTGTTTCTCAGGCCTTTCTTGAACCTTGGCCAAAAGTGGCCAAAATGAATATCGAAAGCGATTGGTCGAGCAACGACAACTAAGGATTTATGCCAAGCGACAACCCAGCCTTAAAGGCTCTTCGATACGCCTCGAATATCAACGTCCAAATATCCATAATAGGATTTCATAAAATTTTCTTTCAAAACACCAAAAAATGGAATATTCACTAAAGCAATCCAAATCAAAAGCAAATGCACATAAATAAGTGTTAGGAATTCATACCTAGCAATCAAAGATAGTTATAGTCAAGATGTGAAATTAAAATCTCAACTTTAGACCCAAAACAAATGAAGAAGAAGCTATAGAGCAATGGCAAGAACAATCACTCTTCAATTCCAACCCAACAAGCTTGAATCTAAGCTTAAAAGAGAAACATTTCCTAAGTTAGGTTTAGGAATTTCTGAAATTGAAAGGAGAATGAGTTGGAGAAGGAGAAGAGAAGGCTTACCAAAGCTTCTTCTATGAGTTTGGAGCTAGAACTTGAATTTGCAAAGATGATTAGGGTTTTGAGTTTTAATTTCCCATTCCTTTCTCCATTGTTGCTAAAGCTTGAGTATTAAGAAAATAAGAATGAAGTGAAGAGGAGAGGTAGACTGAGCTAGAGTAATAAGTGGGGTTAATGGGCTGAAACCCAACGCAAAGCCCTAAGTGAAAAGTAGCAAAATTCTACTATCTCCAAACATATCGAAGTTTATACTCAAAAAGGTCGCAAACGTCATTTTGAACTCGATTGGGGTGGTCTCGAGTCCTAATTCGACCGTTTGCAAAAAGTAGCTTTTCGGACTAAAATCTGACTAACGATGCTATATTCAAATAAAATATTTAAATACACAATCGTAAAATATGCGGGTTGTTACAGATGTCCGCTTCCCTGAGGTATTTATAGTCTAGGGAGAAGATACAACATTTGTTAAAACTTCATGTAGCCATATTGTATTATTTGAAATGTTTGAAGATGACCATGCTTTTATGCATATGCAGCTTGTTGATGTAGACATTACGTCGATATTTTGGAACCGATCACCTGGATTGAGGTATAATTTTGTTTTGTTAGCTGTTTCTTTTAGGATGTTTGATCCAGTTGCTATCTTAATGTAAATTTTGTATATGCTACGTCGTGTTGTGAACTGTATTTGGGTCCATTACAAAATAATACTAGAGCTTTAGCTTCAGCTTCATTACAAACTAATATGTCTAAAAAGTTATGCGACAAAGCATAGTTACGTTAGTATGTTCTATTGTTTTAATTGACTGTTATTGTCTGCAGACTACAAGGCTGTCGCCTGTTTCGTACAAAAAATGATTACTTTTAGGAGAATAAAGGTTGACACGTTATGCCAGGTTCTTATTATTTATTTCATTTTGTTTCTGGTATTTCAGTTGTATAAGCTTCTCAACGTATGGATTTTATGTTAACTTTTGTCTTGAAACTACTGTATTTATGTACTAGTTGTGTGACCATGTACGGTTATGTACTACTTCTGTATCAATGTATGGTAATGTACTACTCGTGTTTATGGTAGTTCATTTGTTTATATATTTTTTGTTTATTATTGAACTATTTATTATTACTGTTTAATATAAATTATGAATAAAGTAAATTGGAGAGTGAACGAGCTAGCAGAATGTGAGAAATAGACAAAGAAAAGCAAAAATATTTAGTTGCGTTTATCAAACGCTATGGAAAAATATAATGGCAGAAAAAAATCGCTGCCAAAAAATATGGTGGCAGAAAAAAACGCAACCGAAAAAAAATTGTTGCGGCGAAATATATATTGTGGCGTATAATAAACGCATCCATAAGGTTTGGGTTTAAATTGTAACCCAAAACATCACTTTTGGTGGCGTTTCAACATGTTACAAAAAAGATTTACGGTGGCTTTTTTTGCCGTCGCAATAAGGCACATTATAACGGCGTTTACAAAAACGCAACCAAAAATATTAGCTTTTTAGTTGCATGTCGTATGGTGGCGTTCTCTAAAACGCAACCATAAGTTATGGTTGCGATTTTTTGCACCACCAAAAGTACTTTTGGGTGTAGTGTTTGTAGGTTCCATCCTACTTAGGGTTCCATCCCTTTAACAGGCTCGAAGTGAATTACATTCCACGAATAAATTGGATTTTAAGATGCCAGTGCTCTTCTAGGAGTTTTAACAAAATTCCTAATTAAATTACTTATTATTGAAATCTTGAACTCTTGATAATCTTGATAATCATGAGTCTTCAATCTTGATATCTTCAGTCTTGAATCTCTATACTGTACAGTCTTCATTCTTGGTACCTGCATGGTTAAATCCTACATATACATATATATCTAAACTATAATGTTAGTATTTATTTTATAATCTTATTCTAGGGCTGTTGTCATCAAAACCATCTCCTCAGGGACTAACAGAACAAACCTAAATTTTGGTTGCTAATAATTTCGAATACTATGGGAACTGATGTATGGTTGTTTCATTTCTTAATTAGTCGTGTTGGAATTTTGAGGACGAAATGTAAGTAAGGGAGAATGCGGCAACAACTCGGAATTTCAGACACTGCACATTTAAATATCTGAATTATTTAAATATTTAAATCTTAGATTAAGTGTGACTAAATTGATTTTATAACCTTGCTAACCCCTTTTAAATAAATGATGATAATAAACTTGATTTCGAAATATGTTTACAAAAATAAATAATTCGAAGAAATATTGATAATTTGACCGAAAATCATTTTATCGACAAACAGCTTTTTTCTTGATAAAAGTTGTTCGAACATTTTGGGTATGTCTAATATTTTAATGTGTAATTAATTAGAAATTAAAAATACGTTGGTGTTTATCGCTAACAACATGTGAACAGTAAAAGGATTAGCAAGTGTGGTGATAGTAAAAAAAATATTTTCTTAAGAGGATAAGGTGTAAAGTTGGCACGTGAGGGGGAGCACACATGGTGACCTTCTATGGAGGGTAAGAGGTGAATGGATACTTCTTGGAAATGTCTATTCAAGTTCCTTTATATGTTACATTAATGAATTTGTTAACTTTAAAAGATAGAAACACTTAGTTTTAATCCTATTCCAACTTCACCAATCAATATTTAATCAAAGTAAATCTTCTTTAATCTTCACCAACCTCAAGTATAAGGTTTAGCACATCATAGCAACATGGAATAACAACTTAAATCATAAAGAAAAGGAGCAAAACAGCCCATCCCAACTTGGGCCATGAGCAATAACACGAGAAGAGAGGTAGCCAAGAGCACAAACAAAGGAAAGGTGAAGTCTTTTGGATGTTTGGTGATGCTAAGAAGTGTTCATGTGATTCTACGTAGCTTGCGTTAGCTTGATTTTGAGTGAGTTTACTCACCATTTGATTGTATATATTTTCTTATATGTGTTTTGTATAGATACAGAATTAAAGTGAACTAATTAAAGTTATAACTGCAGACCCTGCTTGCTTTTGAAAGAAAGTGACAATATATCATCACTTCTAGTACCCTCTATAATATGAGATGTGGCCTTGACTTTGTATTTACATATTTGGTTTGGTTGTTTGTGGCATTGAAGTGTGTTTGAAAGTGCTTGAAGCTAGAAAAGGCATTGTAAGTGCACTTTGAATCTCTTGTGTTTTACCTTGTGTTAAATGATTACATGTGAATATATTATGAAAGAATATATTTTCGTTGTTCTCTACACTTATAATAGTGTATGGAACAACATGGAAATTGTTTGGAAAATTACAGAAATGATAGAACAAAGTTGTATGTTAGAAGCAAAACAGTAGATGCACTTTGAAATTACTAATTTTTGTGAATATTTATTTGTAAAGACATCTTTAGAGGTTTCTTTGCATAGTTATTAAGTAAAATGAGTAAAGTACTTACTGTAAAAAAATGAAGTTTAAATCGATTAATAGCTAGTTAAAAACTGGTCAAACATTTAGGTCAGTAAAAATGGTTTGGTGGCTTAAACATGAAACCAAAGGGAATGAGCCAAAAATACTCTAACCCAATGGATCACTAGCGATCCATGCCCTATGGATTGCTAGCGATCCATTAGATTAGGTCGGCTCATTCTTGTGACGACCCGAAATCGTTACCCTTTGAATTCGACAATAAACCACACATGTCCGACCTAGAGCGCACTAGTTGCAGATAATCACGAGAAAGAAAAGAGAGGGTGAGAAGAAAGAGAGAAGAAAGAAGAAGAGAAGAGAAGAAGAAGAGAGAAGCAAAACCAAAACAATACAGAATCTCACATCGCAGCGGAATAACATATAATATAGATCAACAATCTTTACAAAGAGAAACTGTAATGTACATAAGTCCGTATCATAGTACACAATAAGTAATCATCAGCTGGGACAGTTATAATAACCCGTCCTCACAAATGATGATAATTTACAACAACAACAATGCAAAGCAATGCGGCGGAATAATAAACAGATACATGTATATGACATGAAGATCTCCAGCTCGCCTGTTGAAGCTCCAAAAGCACGAAATCTAAACCTGTAAAAGTACTCGATCTGACGTGAGCATTGAAAGGGAAGAACGCCCGGATCAATCTGGTAAACTAGCATGAGAAAACACACCTTAAATGAATTTCTAAAGTTATCAAAAAAATTCCTTTATCAAAACAAAAGGTATCTCATAAGACACGCCCACATAAAAACACGGACGGGTATTTTCCTTACGATAACCGTAACATTTTCATGTCAAATCACGTTATATTATAATAGTGTCTATTATACAAATAATAGATTAAATAGCTGAAATTGTTACCATTATTAAATTCCAGCAATAATAGGCTCTACAAACAAAACCGCAAGTTCGTAGTGGATTTTGGATTCCTTACAAATGAATAGGTAAAGGGACTATCTTTTCGAAAACTCGGTACACCTCTACAAGGATGTAGCTAGGGTCGAGATACTCGGCGCCTAAACCAACACAAGACTAGCCTACCCCTTCCAGGATAGTACCTAATATGTCATCACTCCGGTCATTACCAACCTAAAATCTGTGGCCACAAGCATACACAACAATAATTAGATACATGACGTCATAGCGTGTAAAGATATATCTAAAAGAGTGATGACATCTCCTAATTGGGAGAGACCCACTTAGCCTTGCTGCTTCTATCCCTATTTCAGTCATTTTCCGAGTAGTGAGGCAAAAGAGGCATCGATTACCTTTAACACATCACTTTGAATGCCACATTACTATTTCCGTTGACTACTAATTGCCTTCCACAAAAATACAACCCCTGAGCTCGTACGTCTCATGGAGGGTGCTAAGCTAAGAGAAGTTACCTTCTCCGCCACCATTGATGTACATTTGTAAAAACCAACGTACGTAATCATAGAAATGCAATGTCAGACACTCGTCCATACAAGTTGTCCAGGAACAGAACAAACCGAAGGTACTTTCCTACCACATCCGGTCGGGAAATCCCTAGTATTAGTAGCGAATAGTCCTTGCATTGTATATTTCATAATGAAGAGACTACCGCTACTATATGTATATTGAGATTTTAACCCCAAACGATCAACAAGCAGTCCTTCACTATGAAATTCCTAAATATCAATATCATCAACTAACCTATACAATCGGTCGTATAAATGTTGGTCCAAAGTGGTTTTTAGATAAATTTGATCACGATCACTTCGCACCAACAACGCAAAAGCTTTTCTCAACCTCACACAGAAACTAGGTCTCGTAGACTTATCATGTCTCCAACTTTTAAATTGCTATCCTTCAGCCAAGAAGGAAGCTCGATAGATTGGAGTAATCACTCCGCACTATATGCATCAACATTGTCAACACAAACAATGATCAAGCCTACACAGTTAGCTACATACTACGTGTACAAATAATTATTTCCCATATCAAGTTGAGGAACTAAAATGTCCAATTTTGATAGTCAGTTATTTAACTATCAAAGCAACAAACAAAATCTAGGACCTAAGTAATCAGTTGGCCTGATTTTATTAATCGTTTATAAATCAAATCACTTTCCAATTATTCACTTCAAAATATCTTTAAAGAGATAATATTCACATCCATTTCACTTATTAGACATTTGGAAAACATTTTCATATACTTATTTCAATAATAAGTAAATTTACAATTCATTTTATTTTCAATCCATTTAAACTCCATTTTATAATATCACTTTCCAAAACATTCATTTTATTTAAAGGATTATTCACTGCCCAGAATCATGAATATAACTACTTTATCTAATTCATTACATACACTTTTAATTTAAAGGATTATTCACTGTCCAAAATCGTGAATATAATTCTCTTACCAAATTCATATTTCTGCACATTTTATTTAAAGGATTATTCACTGTCTAAAATCTTGAATATAATTCCTTTAATACACTTTAATATTTAACTTATCAACTTAAATTGATTTCATATTTATAAAACAATGTTTACGAATTCTATTTATAATTTATAAACATTTCCATATTTAAATTCTTTTTTATAAATTTCCATTTCTATCTCATTTATAGGTCAAAATATAATTATAAGTTAATTACTTATAAATATCTTATTTAAAAATTCATTCCTTTCTAATCTTATTGTTTATAAAATCCATTATAAATTCTTTTCCAAATTACAAGCGCAAATCCGTATATAAATTTGATTACAATCCCATTTCTAATATTTATAAAACACTTTTATAATTCCATTACTATTATTCATAAAATATCAATTTTATGAATCTTATATATATACCATTTATAATAAATTCAAAGAATTTGTTTCCTTTCTTTTATCTTGGAAAGCTTAATTATAATCTTTCAGAGCATCCGGGCTTTCCTTTCAATCTATTCCACCCCTCATCTAAAAGATAAAATGAAGGCCAGGTAATTTCAGCGCAATGGTTGCTCCATTCCTAACCTTAGTTAAACCCCTTGTTTTACCATTTAGATCTCACAAGCGGGACAAATGTACTAGTCGTTTCCGCGTACTCTTTCATTTTTAGAAATGATTTATAAAACTTCCAAATCATTATTTAAAACACTTATTCATTTGTTTAACCATTTCATAAATCCTTCAAATCACCCTTAGAATACTCTATTAATCATTTAAGAACCTTTACAAAAGCTTTGGAAAAGAATGGTTGTGCTAAAACTATATTTCAAATGTTATTGAAAAGTGCTGTGAAAAAGTGCTACGGAAAGTGCTTTTTAAAGCTATATTGATTAAAACGACTTTTTATTATTTGAAAATCTATTTTTATTACTTAAATCACTTTTTAAAACATTTTAAGACATTTATAAGATTTATTTCATATTTCTAAATAGTTTTAAAACATCATTTTCTAAGAATTCCAACTTTGGATTCCGAACTGCAAAACCGTGATTTTTCCAATAACTTGTTTTACTCATGTCTTAAAATCTTCTTATTGAAATCTCAATTTTCTTTCTTCATTGGAAAAGTATGGATATAACAGTTTGGAAAATTCTTATCTCGAAGAATTCCGAGCTATATTGTAATGACCTGCCTTTTTGGACGTTTTAAGCAGACACACATGCCAGAATCAAACCATTTAAAAGGGCAGATTGTTATGTTGTAAATAAGAAAAAGAGAAAGAAATAAAACAAATACAGAATCTCACAGCAGAATGACAAAATATAATAGTCGAACAATAGTTCATGAAGCTGTTTTATAAATACATTTGATTATTCTTTTACAACACAAAAATCAGAGTAACATAAACATGAATAAATAAATAAATAAATAATGCAGCGGAACAACATGATGCGGTGGAATACATATCATAAATAATAATAGTACAGATCTTCGTCTTCGTCCTCTAGAAATAAGGTCTTCAACCCTGAAATGCTCAGGCTGACCCAAGCGAATTGAAAAGACAAAACACTTGAGTCAGAACTAAACGATCCTATGTAAGTTATATCAATGGAAAATATGAGTGTGATGGCGTCAGAGATGTTTATGGTGTTTGACATCTCCTATCTAGTGTCTAACGTGAGTGCAATAACTTAAGAGATGTTCGAGATTTACATCTCCTAAGGATCCGTTAAACTATCTACTGTGTAGCACAATATGTTATTATAATGTCTACAGTTTAGTAAAAGTATTAAAATAGCGCTAAGGCATTACTCATATCCCCCTTAACACATTTTATATATTCCCATAGTTTATACAGTACCGTACACTCCTCGTTAGACTGGAAGTTTACACAGAGGGCGGTCCATAGGTATGGTACAAAGCAAACTCGTAGAAGGTGCGCTAGGGCATGTGAACACGCCACTCGAGGCAATGCCAGGGTAGATATACCAATTGCGTATCCAGACTAGTGGTAATGCATAGCAGCTACTATCGCCCACCTGGAACACACTCCCATAATCAAAATCAAGGGGTGGCCACCAAAGCGATCACAAAGCAATAGATATGGTATCGAGAAATGTGTCAGATAGGAGGAATGACCTCACTTGGCCCGGCGTGGCTCTTGTTTTAGTCACATCTAATCTTACTCATGGGAGTCAGGGTCATGTCATACCTCATAAAGAAATCATTCGCCAAACCATCCTACTTCATTTCTGGAATCTCTACCACGTACACAGTTGTTAAAGTGGTTTTCTGTATTGGCAGAGTGTATGAAAATATCTGATCCCGGTCTCTTTAACAGCCAAACGCTTATTACACACAAGATGGTTCTTTTAAATTTCCAAAATGTCAATTCGCAATTTATATCAAAATATCATATTCAATTTCAAATCATATCTCTTTCGAAATCATATTCACTTTAAAAAATCATATTTACTCAAATATGTCATTTCACAAAAAGTATCCATACCAAATTCCAACTTAGGTTGTATCATCATCAAAGATTTAAATATAAATAATTCAACTTTACACAGTCTGAAATTTTAGAAAATAGTATAGATAATCATAAATAGTTTTAATAGTTAAAAATAGTTTAAATAGATTAAAACAGTTTAAATAGTAAAATAGTTTAAATAGATTAAATTTGGTTTAATTAGATTCAAAAATGATTTAAATAGATTTAAAATTGATTAAATTGATGTTTATTAGGTTTAAAATGTTTTAAATGGATTAATTATAGATTAGATTGATTTAAATTATATTAAGTAGATTTTTAAATAGATTAAATAAATTTTAAATAGATTAATAGATTTTAATTATATTAAATAGATTTAAAATATGTTAAATAAGTTAAATTAGTTTAAATAGGTAAAATAGATTAAATTGTATTAAATAGGTTCTAATAGATTAAATAAATTAAAATAATTTTAAATTGATTAAAATAGTTTAAATTAATTTAAAATAGATTTCAAAGCTATCGCCAAACATTTCAATAACTCAATTCCGATAAATTCGTTTATATTTGCCACTTCAACTTTAGAATTTCAATTTAAATCCGTTGGATAATTCATTCAAATCGATTCCAATTTTAGCATCAACACTTGGACTATCGAATATACTTTAGTTTATATAAATCGATTATTTTGTCCAAAATACCAGTTAACTGAATTCAAATTTTAAAGAGTCAAAAATGATTTAATTTAACTAATCCAGTGTCCGTATATAATTTTCTACCCTAGGGTCAAGTAATACGGATATTTATCATTACAATCCGCAATTTAAAATTTTAAGGCTATATATCATTTCAAACCGTAATCTCGAATTGAATAAATCCATAAAATCGCTTGAGTATATCATTTCAACCCATAATGATTTTTTCATAATCTATAGATCATTCAGCTATGTATCATTTCAACCCATAATGATTTTTTTCTAATCTATAGATCATTCAGGTATGTATTGAAAGTGTATAGGATCGTGCAATATGGATATAATAATGCATAGTATAGAAATGTAGTAAATAGTGCAGAATAAAAAGCAGAATAATGATAAAAATAACACCAGAGATTTTTATACTGGTTCGGAGCGTCGTCTTACGTCCAGTCCCAGACTCCTTCTGGAATTTCACTAAAACAATAATCCTCACTTAACCCGGAGGAACAGGTATATAAAGTCTGAAAAGCAGAAAAAAGAGCAGCAGAACAGGATTTTCGCCTCAGCAGCAGAAGAGGACTTCACTAATACAATGAATATCTGACACTGTGTGTTTTTGATAACACTAATTTGTCTCTGATAGTACAAACCTCCTATAATCAAATCCTCAAGTATATGAAGTGTATGTGAAGGTATGAAGAGAAGGTAATGCTAAGAATCAAAGATTATGAAAGTTTATTTGAAGATTCAAAGCAGTAAAATGTTTGTTCGCTGTTTGAATGCAAGTATGAGAGCACAAGAAGAATATTAGAGAGTTGGAATGAAATTCGGTGAATGTGAAGTGTTTGGGAACATGTATATATAGTAGTCGGAGAGTTACCGCCATTGGTGAAGGATTCTGACCAAAAGGAACATCCATTTCCATTCAGAGAAGGATCGCTTCCTTTCGTAGTAGAAGATGTCTATTCAAAAAATGACAGTTGGGCTCAGGTCATTCGACTGGTCGTTCTTGGTCAGTCAACTGACTATGCAACATGTTTTTAAAAAATAAGCAGTGCATATCGTGTATGTACACCAGTCAGTCGACTGGTGGAATATATCCAGTCGACTGGCTGTGGTGTTTTTTTCACAATTTGCTCTGTTTTGATTAAAAATGAGAAATATGACGTGCGGACTACTTGAGGATAGATTTTAAAAAATCTCTAAGACTCAACCATAAGTAATAGACAGTGAAATCATAGATTAAAAGTCTTGATATAGCCATAGTCCTTTGATTGTCTCTTTTTGTTTAGATTAATAGTGTATTCTCTTTTTCTTCTAACTTGCTTTGTCATGAATCAAAACCAGTGATTCAACATTCTCCCCCTTTTTGATTGATGACAAACCTGAATATAAAAATCCTAGAGAACAAATATAACAACTCCCCCTGAATATATACCAGCATCAAAATGATTAGTACAATTCTTCTCCCTCTTTGTCATCGACAAAAAGGAGATATAGCAAAAAGGAGATAATACAAAGTGTGGAAATAAAATCCAATGTGAGATTAGTTTGTACTAGTCTCAAAGATAAACAATAAGCAAACATCCAAATGTTTAAACTGAAAATAGTGTTTCAAATAAGAAAATAACAATAGTTCATACCAAACTTACCAACCAAAAACTTATTCATCAAGATCCCAATTATACTCTCCTTCCGGTACAGGCTCCTTTCCTGGTCTAGAAGTGCCTTGAGCAACACTGCCTGCTCCACTAGTGTCGCTACTAGTATGCTCCTCTGATTTAGACCATGTAAATCGAGGTGCTGGACACTTTCCTTGGGCGACAGATATGGCAGCAGTGGAAGAAGAACATGATAATGCATCGCATAAAGTAGAAAAGAAGCCTTTGATCTTATCAAGCTTCTTATCCATTTTCTTGAGCCTTGAATCCAAAATAAGTTGATTTCGGAAAAGAATTTCAATGGAATCACGGATGCTGGAGGAGGTAGCTAAGCGAATATCGCCTTCTTCTTGATGTGCTTCTGGTTCTCTAATTGTAGGACCTCCAGTTTGTTGTTGTGTTTGTTGATGCTCCCAATCTTTAAATGCGATAATAGGTGGAGGTCTTGTTGGAAGCTTCATAAGACTGGTGGTCCTTATATTTATTAATCCGATGGTAGAGAATTCGGAATCTGGTTGACGAACACCAGCATCTAGAAGAAGTCTCGTAATATATTCTCCAAAGTAAATGACAAGCATATTCCCTTTGGGAAAGGTGAGAAATTCATCCAAAATACAACGTAACCAATTTACGCATATATTTCCCCATATGGCATAGAGAGCTTTGAAATTTTTCGGATATATTAATTCGTATGCGCCAGTTCGTGGGAGAATAGATCTCATAAGCGTCTTGTGCAAGATTCTTGCTTTAGGCCAAAGAAGCTTAGAATGCAATTCAATCATGTCGTCACTCATAAACATGTGACTAATTCTATTTCCATGTCTTGGATTGCATTCGACATCATTTAAATCCATACCTACATTTGGAGATTGAAGGATATGTTCCATTCGATCAAGAGAAAAGAAAACTGGTTGCCCACAGACCAAACTCCATACACAATTATTTAGATTTGACGGTTGTTGGTGGCCAAGATTAAGATTTGCAAAGAAAAGTTTTACCATTAGATGGTTAATGTCGTGGCGATTTGAATTGTAGTCGAGTAGTGACTCTAATCCACATCTCCACATTAATTCTTGAAGAGAATAAGCTCCAAAATCAGAATATACCATGAACGAGCCTTCAAAGATTCAAGAATTTTTCATCTTCTCCCATCTTTCGATTGCGGTTGCGACGTATAGCCAATGAGCAACATGAGTATCAACAAAGTATGAAGAAGCTTGTTTTGAACGTTTTGATCTTGGAGGAGCCATTAATTTTATGGTTTTGAGAAGTATTTGAAAGAAAAATGGGGGCTAGGGTTATGGAGGAAGTAAAATATATGAGGAAGGTAAAGTGAAAAGAAGGGTAAAAGGGGTTAAAAAGGAAAAGACAACAGTTATTTTGTACAGCCAGTCGAATGATCGGGGTAGGTCAGTCGACTGGTTGATAACCCGAGAGTTTTTTTTCCTGTAAACAGTCGACTGGATTATATGACTCAGTCGACTGGTTGTCAACCCGAGTGTTTTTACCCCTGTAAACAGTCGACTGACTATTTGTTTCAGTCGACTGGCTGAAGTCAAGAAATGCAGTTAAACATAAAAGAAAATTTAATTCAAAAATTATTAAAACAAACATATACATAAAAGATATAAAAGTGAATATAGAACAATAAAACACAAGAAGATTGATTATTTAGGAGTCTTAGGAGAGCATTCATCTGGTTCAACCTTGGTGATCTCAACATGAGGTTGCAGAGGAGACCAATAGTTTTGGCGTTCCCAAGAGTTTGGAGATGCCGGAGGTTGTTGTGGAGTTTGCTCCCATTGATTCCAGCCAGATGAATGTGGTTAACGAGATATGGAAGGTTCGATAACGTCATTCTTAGGTGATTTGCCACAGAATTTGAGGGCAATCGATTCTATAAGGCTAAGACATCTGGAATTCATCCGTTGTTCATCAAAGGATACATGAAGTGTTTCTTCGATGATATTTGTTCTTTTATTATAAATTCGATAAGCTTTGCTTCGATCTGAATATCCTACAAAGATTCCTTCATCGGATTTTGGATTGAATTTGCCAAGCTAATCTTTTGTGTTTAAAACAAAACATTTTGAACTGAAAACTTCAAAATAAGAAATATTTGGTTTTCGTCCATTAAGAAGTTCATAAGGAGTATTCTTAGTTAGTGGTCGAATAGAAACACGATTCAGAACATAACAAGCTGTTGCAACTACTTTAGCCCAGAAATGTTTTGGTAACGTACTTTCATTTAACAAAGTCCTTTGACATTCTTGTAAGGTTCTATTTTTACGTTCTACAACTCCATTTTGTTGTGGAGTTCTAGGAAACGAAAAATTATGGAATATTCCCTTTTTCTTACAAAATGTTCAAAGGCTTCATTTTCGAATTCACCTCCATGATCACTTCTTATGTTTTTGATTTTCAAACCTTTAAAATTTTGAATTCTTTTGAAAAAAGTTTTGAAATTATCAAAGGTATCATTTTTATTTTTCATAAAAATAGTCCAAGTATATCTAGAAAAATCATCAACAATTAAAAACACATATCAACTATGATTAGTGGATTATACTTGTGTTGGTCCAAATAAATCCATATGTAGTAATTCAAGTGGTTGTAAAGTTGAAATAACCTTTTTAGATTTAAAAGATGACTTAGTTAATTTTCCTAAATGACATGCATCACAAATATGATCAATTTTAAAATTCATTTTTGGTAGACCTTTTACTAAATCATTTTTAAAAAGCTTGTTTATAGCTTTGAAGTTAATATGACAGAATCGTTTGTGCCATAACCAAGGATCATTTTCTTTGGCTATTAAACACATATCTGAATTATAATTTATTTTCATATTTAGAACATAGATATTTCTGTCTCTATTTCCTTCAAAGATAAGATTTTGATTTTGATCAAAAATACTACATTTATTTTCAGAAAAAGTGATTTTGAATCCTTTGTCGTGCAATTGGATGATACTTAGTAAATTATGTTTTAAATTTTTGACTAGTAAAACATTTGAAATAAGAGGTAAATTTGAAATACCGTTGTTGCTCACAACGCATTTGCCAATGATATAGCCTTTAGAGTTTTCTCCAAATGTGATGGAGCCTCTATCTGAGTAAGTAATATTTGATAGCATATCTTTGTCTCCAGTCATATGTTTTAAGCAACCACTGTCGAGTATCCATTTTCCTCTTTTCTTGAGTGGGACCTACAAAAAATATGTGATAACAATGGTACCCACTTTTTTAATAGGGTCCTAAGAGTTAAATCTTAGGAAAACAACCCCACGAGGGCTCAATATCATATTTTAAAATGCAATCTTTAATTTTATGAACAGTTTCTAAAAAGGTGTTTATATATTTCTTCCTAATCAAACTGTTGTTTGTTTTAGGAACCCAAACTTTTATGCTTTTTGGGTAAGAATTCCTTTTTGCCTGTACTGTAGTAGGATTAATATCTCTCCTAATATTTTTTAGGTGAAGCTGTTGTTTTCTTAACATATCCTAATCCTTTTCTACTAGAAACAGATTGAGAGCTATCGATAATTTTAGATAAAGTTTCTCTTCCTTTATTAAAGTTTGAAACATTTTTTGTGATGCTTTATAACTTAGTTTTGAGACTAGTATTATCCAATTCTATCAATTTTACCTTAGTTTTTAGTTCATGATTTTCAGAAACAAGATCGTCATTCTTTTCTTTTTTAGTTTTAATTTCTTGACTCAAAAGAGTGAGTTGAGAATTGATATTAGAGATTGATTCTTGTAATTTTTCAAGTTCTTCCTCTAGTATTCTCTTCTCATCTTTAAGCATATCTCTTTCGAATTCTGCTTTGTTCTGATGTTTACGAGTCTCCTTATATTTTCTTTTGAGATTTTTCAGAGTATCAACTAGCTCTGAATTTATTTCTATCATATCATCAAAAGTAAAATCACTAACCTCATTTTCAGTAGCCATGAAACATACATTTGCTTGCTCGTTTTCACTGTCACTACTGTTATTTGATGAAGAAGTATCTGAATCATCCCATGTTATGGAGAATGCTTTCTTTTACTTATCTTTTCTACTCTTGTTGAAGAAATTTTTCTTTAGTTCTGGACATTCTTTCTGAATATGACCTTTCTTATGGCAATTAAAACATTCTAGAGCTAAAGATGATGGTTTGTTTGGAAAGCTTCTTTTTCCATTATTTCTGTTGTTTTTTGGGAATTTCAAGAACTTTTTGAAGTTTTTGGCAATAAATGCTAGATCTTCTTCATCTGAATCTTCATCTTTTTCTTCTTTAGCATGGAAAGCTATGTTCTTTTTGTCTTGTGCTTGTAATCGTTTTGCCTGCAAATTCACTTCATCGGACATTAGATTTCCTATTAACTCTTCAGGTTTTATGGTAGAAGGTCATTAGCTTCTTCAATGGCCAAGACTTTTCTTTCCCATTCATCCGTTAAAGAGTTTAGGATTTTTGATGCAATATCAAAATCAGTGTACTTTTCTCCTAATCCTAATAGTGAACGATAGATATCTTGAAATCTAGAGTACATATCATTGATGGATTCATCTTGTTTCATTCTAAAGTTTTGAAACTGATTTTTGAGCATGGAGATTTTGCTTTGTTTGACTTTGTTAGTTCCTTCATGAGTGATTTTAAGTGTTCTCCATATTTCATAAGCAGTTTGACACATGCTAACACGATTGAATTCATTTCTATCTAGTGCACAAAATAACATGTTCATAGCTTTAGCATTGGCAGTAGCATCTAATTTTTGTGTGTTTGACCATGTGGAGTATTCTCTAGTAGGAAGAGTGAATTCATTCTGTGTGATATTCCATGATTCAGAACTATTTGATTACATATAGATTCTCATACGAGTAGTCCAATAATTATAGTTCAAACCACTGAAAAATGGAGGTCATGAAGTGGATTGACCTTCAATAAAACTAGTATTAGTGATAGTGTTAGTGGTAGTGTTGGTGTTGTTTTCCATATTAGCAAGATATCAGATAACTGTGTAACGGTTATAAGATGCCTTGCTCTGATACCAAATGAAAGTGTATAGGATCGTGCAATATGGATATAATAATGCAGAGTATAGACATGCAGTAAATAGTGCGGAATAAAAAGCAGAATAATAATAAAAATAACACCAGAGATTTTTATACTGGTTCGGAGCATCGTCCTATGTCCAGTCCCAAACTCCTTCTGGAATTTCACTAAAACAATAATCCTCACTTTACCCGGAGGAACATATATACACAGTCTGAGCAGCAGAACAGACACCTGAGCAGTAGAACAGGATTTTCGCCTCAGCAGTAGAAGAGGACTTCACTAATACAAAGAATATCTGACACTGTGTGCTATTGATAACACTAATTTGTCTCTGATAGTACAAACCTCCTATAATCAAATCCTCAAAGTACATGAAGTGTATCTGAAGATATGAAGATAAGGTAATGCTAAGAATCGAAGATTATGAAAGTTTATTTGAAGATTCAAAGCAATAAAATGTTTTTTCGCTGTTTGAATGCAAGTATGAGAGCACTAGAAGAATATTAGAGAGTTAGAATGAAATTCGGTGAATGTGAAGTGTTTGGGAACATGTATATAAAGTTGTCGTAGAGTTACTGCCATTGGTGAAGGGTTCTGACCAAAAGGAGCATCCATTTCTGTTCAGTGAAGGATCGCTTCCTTTCTAGAAGAAGATGTCTATTCAAAAATGACAGTTGGGCTCAGGTCAGTCGACTGGTCGTTCTTGGTCATTCGACTAACTATGCAACAAGTTTTTAAAAAATAATCAGTGCATATCGTGTAAGTACACCAGTTAGTCGACTGGTGGAATATATCCAGTCGGCTGGTTGTGGTGTTTTTTCACAATTTTCTCTGTTTTGATTAAAAATGAGAAATATGAAGTGCGGACTACTTGAGGATAGATTTTAACAAATTTCTAAGACTCAACCATAAGTAATAGACAGTGAAATCATAGATTAAAAGTCTTGATATAGCCATAGTCCTTTGATTGTCTCTTTTTGTGTAGATTAATAGTGTATTCTCTTTTTCTTCTAACTTGCTTTGTCATAAATCAAAACTAGTGATTCAACATGTATCATTTCAACCCATAGGGAACTTGCAGTATTATAACAATATAAAATACAACATCCAGTTAACCAATATCAAAAATCAAACATCCATCACAATCATCATCCAAATCAATCAATAACATCGATAGATAACTGATAATCAATAATAGGTATTAATTGACAATTTTAAATTCAATATTAAATTGAACGATGATTAAATGCAATAAAAATCAAATTTAACTAGAATACAATTAAAAAATACCAAACATCAATCAATTAATTTTTAATCACATCATAAATTAAATTTAACTAACATAAGATAATTTAGAAGTTGTGAGTGGGTTAAAACACTCACTTTTGATTTCAAATCGATTTGAAATCCAATTTAGGGCCTAAAATCTAACAGTTTCAGAATTCGACCAAACAAGTTTCGAAATGTCTGAAATTCCAATATAATCCCAGTGGAGAAAATTTGTGTGAATTTGAGCTCCTATACAAAAGTTATCAATGTTAGAAATTGCAAATTTTCGACTTCGGGTCTTACTTCGAGTCGCAACCTCAATTACCCGGTGTTTGCTCTGAGTTTTCTTGCCAAAATGACCCGAGACCCAAGGCATTTGGCTCCTGACCCGAAGTGGCTCCATGGTTTCCTCCTGTGGAACACGAAGCGCGTCGAGATCCGACTTGTTTGGTCTCGAACTCTCTGACCCAAAGTCGCTGCAGGGTTTCCTCCTTTGACACTCGAAGTAAACTTCTTCCCGACTCAAAGTAAACCTGGAGCAAAAAAAAATTTCCATTTTTTTTTTTTTGAAATTAGGTTTTTGAATTTGGGAATTAGGCTTAAGGAGGAGGAAGAAGATGTACGTATAGAAATAATAATATGAGAAACAACTAGGGTTTATAACCGCCTATATATAGGCAGGGTTGGATCGAAACAACTACGTGACCCAAAAAGCCCATTCTAACCCTGAAACGAAAATATGTAAACCCATATATCAAAATAAATATTTTTGATAATTTTAAACTCAATGGAACAGGATTCAAGTCCTAATTCCATCGTATGAAGAAATTAGCTTTAAGATCAGCTTACTTCAAATTGATTTCAATTGAATAAATTTCTACGCATTTCGAGTCCGTACGATCAAATGACAAGTCCGACTGCTACGAAACTTGAAATCCTACAATAATTCACCGTTACGGATCCGATAAAAGTAGTTTCGTCAAAATCCGAGTCGGTGGCCAAAATGGCTATTTTCACGCTAATTAAATAAATTAATATTAAATAAATTAATCAATTTTTATATTTAAATTAATTAACTAACCAATCTTTATCATTTTTGATTGCATAGATATTTAAAATAAATTAAAAAAAAGCTTACGTATAATTCGGTGTTAAATATTATACAAATTACAGTATTCAATTACAATTGTAATTAAATCCAATTAATATAATTTAATTTCAATAAATTTATTTAATTTGGTTTCGATCTTTTAATTCAATCAATTATTTCTCTACATACATAGTTAACATTGTTATATATTTTATTACATTAATATCTTACCATTTTCATCTTACTTTTCATTAACGTAGTCCTTAATTGCATTTAATTGTAATAAATCCATTTATTATAATTTAAATTCCAATAAATTGGGAAAACTTGATTCCAATTCTTTTTATTCACTCAATTGTTATATCATACATTAAAATTTCCATTAGTTACATCTAATTGAATCAACATTCTACAATTATCAATTTAACCTATATTAACTACACTAATTAAGTGAATTAATTTCAATTGATTTCCACGTTTAATTTTTTTTTTTTTTACCGACGCACAAAGAAAAAATCTAAATAAAGAGGTAACATATAATAATTGTCACCCTTAACTTTTAGTTACCTTTGTATGTTTGTTATTTACACACAAATATCATAGTCGTTCATACAACATTCATTTTTTTCACGTTACAATTTATTACATACTATTTAATTAATACAGCATTTAAATTATCAATTACTCTTTTAATTCAGTTATCAATTAATACATACATTACTAAAATTTATTCACAACCTATATTAGTTATAACTCTTTAATCCTTTTAATTAACTGGACTTACATTCCAAGCCATTATCAATTTCCTTAAATTAATACAATTTAATTTCATTCCAGTTATATTCTCATCACTAATTCATAAATTTTTATTTCTTCCAACATTAAATCACAAAACCTTATTAATTATTTTTAATTATCGGAATTTATGGGTCGTTACATATATTCCAAACTTTACACTCGTTTGACTTTTATGGCGCGAAATCGCGAACTACCGTTACGCGACGCTTCTATTTTTGACTAAATTTTCATTTTCTTTTCAAACTTCATGGAAACACTTTTAAATGTTCATAAATCATTTCTAAATCATTTTAAACTCATTTTAAACAATAGTTTTCATATTTCAAATCCATTTTCCATTTCATTTCATCTTATAGTATTATATCATTTTCAATCTTCTTGCATATTTTGATTTCATTAAGAGGCTAAATAATTTCCATACACACATTTACATGAATTTAAATTCTTGTTAAATTAACTATGCTTACTAATAATTTTTCTTATCATTTATCAAACTAAGTTATCATCCATATCACAAACATATTATCAACCAAGTTATCATCCATTAAATCATCCTACATATACTAAAATTTTCATATTATTAACTTGAAATATTTTTAGAAATTAGTAGCTTTAAATATGAGTACTCACCTTAAACCAAATCGATTAACTTACTGCCGACATTCATTTAATCCAACACTTCACTATTGTTTCCAACTTCAACCAATCAACTTCTACTCCATTTCTTTTGCTTTATGCTATCGGCCTCTTCTTCCAAACGCCCAAAAATCCGGCAGAGCTTTCCGCGGAAACTTGAATTTGCTCCTAGCTTCTTGGAATGAAATCGATGGCACTTCCTTCTTGTTTTCTTACTCCGAAGCTTCCCATACTTGCTTCCTTTTCTCATATGGTTTGGCCTCCATGGGTTCCAACCTCTCCTCCATCATTTATTTCATTCTCAGATGCTAAACCATGTTTTAGTGGTATTCTAAGGTCTTTGGTAAAGTTTGGTTGTGTTTGAAATTGATTTGAAATCATTTTAAAAAAGTTAGTAAGGAAAATAAAGAAGAAGAAGTCATTAAAGAGAGCTTCAAGGAGGAAGAAGAAGGTAGAAATAGTGTGGAAAAAAAATGAGAAAGTGGTTGGCATTTATAGAAAAAAATGAAGTGGTAAGTTACCAAAATTTCCCTTTACCAAATTACCAAAATAGCATTACTTACTTTTTAAGCAACCTTATTTTTTTTCAATACTTAACATCATATTTCAAATCAATATTTTATGTCATTTTCATTTAAATATTAATTAAAGAGAGTAATTATTATATTTGTTTGATTTGATGTTTTACTTTTCGATTTTGTACTTTTTTTGTCTTTTTACGCTTACTTTTTGTTAATTATATTCTAGAATTTTCTAAGTATGTTTGGTAAAAGTAAACTTGAATAGTGGATTAATTAATACTTATACTATTTGAATACATGTTCCTATATAAGAAAAGAAAGGAGTGACAATGTTGCGACAAATTTTAATCGACAAAACGTTGATTTTCGACAAAATATTTTACATTCACATTTTGACGTTTTAGTTAAACTATTTATTTATGTAAACCAAATTTAAAAATAAATTTTTATATTGCTATTAAAAAATATAAAAACACTCATAAATTAATTAAAATAATTTATTTAAGCATTGAAACTAACTTTTTTGAAATCAGCATTTTGTCTCTTTTGTCGATGTAGACAAATGTTTCTACTTTTGTGTATACTTCTCTTTCAAAATTCTATCTAATATTGTTTGAATCACATAACATTGCATATTTTATATTTAATGTCACTTTATATAGTACATTTTAAAGTGGTCAAATCTGGGTCGTTACATTCTCTCCTACTTAAAAGAATTTCGTCCTCAAAATTACTCAAAACAAAAGTTTGCCTAAAACATTAATCTTTAAACTTATTTCCATATAATATACACAAATCATCTGTATGAAATATCTTATTCGATCTCCTACTCGAATACACAACTTTATTTCTAAACTAGTATCGATCCTCTAGTGCGGACTCTGATCAGGCTTCTACATCAGAAACCTTTTCTTTCCTTGCATAGTTCTCAATTATGATAGAAAACTCAAGTACCTAACCAAAAACCCTCATCATTGTTTGCCGTCTAGAATCAAGTGATAAATCCTTTTTCAGACAGGTGTAAACACCTTGAAATCCCGAACTCGAATCTTAGATCAAAATTTGTACGACGAAATGATTTACATATAATATATGTATTTATTAAATTTTAAAAACTTTTCATAAAAAGTTTTATCCTAAGTTCAAATATTTTATAAAGGTGCTTCTTTATAATCCTATCAATTATTAATTTTTAAATATTTTTACTAAAGGAAAATATTCCAAAGGAACCTTTTTCACTCCAAGGGCAACTTATCTTTAGTTTAAACATTTTTATAACTATTACCTATCAATTAATGATTCACATTATGTAACATCCCGCCTTTTCGCACACTTTAAAACGACACACGTGCCAATTCAAAGCATACGCAAGGGCGGATTGTTATGGGGTAAATAAGAAAAAAACAGAGAAGAATTAAAACAAAACAGAATCTCACAGCGGAAGGATAAAATATAATAACAAATATACAGTTAATAAACAGTTTACAAAAGCTTGATTTTACTTATACAATGAATATCAGAGTTACACATACCAAATACGACAATGCAGCGGAATATAAAGAGTGTGGTGCAATACTATATATAGAATAATACTGATTCTTCGTCTTCGTCCTCCAAAGCTAAAACCTGTTATCCTGAAACGCTCGGACTGACCCGAGCGAATTTGAAAAGACAAAAACACTCGAGTCAGACTAGAATATCTTATGTGAGTTAAATAAACAGAAATAAATATGAGTACAGTAACTCAAGAGATGCTCGGGATTTACATCTCTTAAGGATCCGTTAAACTATTTACTATGTAGTATATTGCGCTATTATAATAGTGTCTATTTATAAAATAAACTTACTTTTTAATAGCGTTAAGGGGTTACCCATATAGCCCTTAACACGTAATAGTCCCAGTAGTCCGTCCAATATCATAGTCCCTCCTGATCGGGAAGCCACCAGAGGATACCACACGGGCTACGGGAGAAAACCAAACTCGTACAAGGCGCGATAGGGTAGGTGACACGGCACAACTAGGCAATGCCAGGGTAGATATACCAATTGCTATCCAGGCTGATGGTAACGCGCAGCGCGCAGCTGCCGCCCACCTCGAACTAACTCCCCCAAAATCAAAATATAGAAGTGGCCACTGAATCAATCCAAGTCAAAGTATAATATCGAAGAGGAGCGTCCGATCAGAGGAATGACCTCATTGGCCTGAGAATCGCTCCTGTTTTAGCCACCTTATGCCAACTCACGGGAGTTGGGTCCACGTATTTACCTTACAGGAAACGTCGCCACCACCTACTTCATTCTGGAATCTCCACCGCGTACACGGTTAGTCAAAGTGGTTTTCGGTATCGACAGAGAGTATGTCCATATCCGATCCCGGTCTCTTTGCCAACCAATCGTTATTATAACACCGCGGTTATTTAAAAACAGTTTATACTTTAAAACCAGAATATAATCCATTTCAAAACCATAATATCTCGATATCATTTCTTCTTTTAAACCCAAACAATTCATTTTGATATTAATTTATAAAGACTCAAATCAATGATATCGTTTCCCAAATAAATTTTCCTTTCCAAAAATTATGTCACTTTTATTATTTAATATCCCATGTAACCAATATTTTGTTTGTACTTTCAACATAATTCTTCGAAAATCCATAGTATTTTAAAACCATTATTTTCAAAACTAAATGGTTTGGATATTCAACGGTATGCGAATTAAAAAGGTTTAACTTTACTGTTGCTTTATAAAGAAATAAATTACATGGCTTTCCAAATATTTCTTCTTTAAAAGTTAATCCAAAATCCAAAATATTACTTCAAGTCCCCAAAACCATTTCAATTTTATATATATTTATATCCATTTTGAGCATTAATATTTCAACTAAAGTTGGATTTTTTTTATCCTTTCGAAATCAATATTCTATTAATTAATCTTGACCATTCACATAAAATCCATAATTAATAAGACTTCAATTTCTAGTAAAATATATATATATATATATTTCCAAATTCAATTTTTACTAGAATATTCATTTCAAAATATTTTGGGAAAAATCCAATTATAAATATCATATCTTTAAAATTTCCAACTTAATATTTAAATATAGGATATAAATCATCAAACTCCATTTTCTTAATTTTCTTCCATTTTTAATAAAGAAATTTATTCACCTTTTTATTTCAAAATTTCAACTTCATATGCATATAAATATGGAAGAAAACATTTATTCAGTATAAAAATTTAAGATTTTTATAAACCGTATTCCATCCAAACCATAGAAATCACATTAAAATAGTTATATATAGACCGCGGTGCCTGTATATAATTTTCTATCCTATGGTCAAGTGATACGGATATTTATCATTTCAATCCGCAATTTAAAAATAAAACTTTGCGGTTTTATCATTTCAAACCACAATCCCGAATGAAATGTGAAATGTATGCTAACTTGCAGTTTAATGATATCCAAATAAACATCCATTCAACAACACATCCATAATCCAATCACAAAACATCCATCATCCAATCACAAACATCTATCAATAACAATATGTGTTTGGTAATATACAACAGGTAATAACTAGCAGTTTTCTTCAATTTAGATTTATCAACTATTTATCTATCAGTTTATATTCCCCAATAATTTATATAACTGTTAACTAGCAGTTCATATGCAACAATAATTTCTAACAGCCAATTAATATGCAATCAATCAATTTAATTAACAGCTAAATTAAAAAAATGCAATTCAACAGATATGGATGAAATAACATGCCAAAAGCTCATAAATAAATTTCTATTCATTTCTAAAATTTATTTAACAAACATAAAAGCTTCTAGTAATTGTGAGTGGGTTAAAACACTCACCTTTTGAATTTAAATCGAATTTAAATTCAATTTAAACCCAAAAATTCGCCCGTCTCGGAATTCGTCCAAACCAGCGTCATCGAGTCCGGAATTAAATTACGATCCTAACAAAAGAAACCGTACGTAAATCGGATATCGTGTGCGAGAGTTATGTCGAAAATTGCACTCGAATTCAAAATTAAAAATAGCAAAGAATGGTCCATATTTACACACCTCAATATGCATAGCCACGTCACTGCATCTTCTCCTTCACCCCCTGAACGTGCGCACGAGACCCTGCACCAGAAACCCGCACAACTCACATTCGAACCCAAATCGAAGATCTACGACGATCTAACCGTTGAACTGCCAAACAAATTACATAGATGCGCTCCCCTCGGTTCCCTCTCCAAAACCCAGAAACCGTTTTCCGATCCGACGAAGTTTCGCGCGACGATGATGAACGGTTTTGGGGCTGTTTGAATTTATTCTGGATGAAAGACAGCTCCAATTGACAAACGAATTTCACCAGTATATTACGCGTATCGAATACTTCAACATATATTTTTTCTGGAATTTTCTGAAATTTTTGAGTTTTGACTTTTGATTTTGAACTGTGGATGGATCTGGAATTGGATCTGGGATGTATACATTTGGGGAAGAGAAAAGAGTGAAGAAATGAACGTACAGCAAATGAAAAAGAAAGGAGCTAGGGTTTATAGATGTATATTTATAGATAGGCTAGAGGTAGGGTAGCTAGACTGGATACGCGAACGTGCGTGACAAACCATGGTCCAAAAAGCCCGCTATGCCTCCGGAGTCGAATTTGTTAAAACTATATATCCAAATAGGTGTTTTAAAATATTCTGAACGCGATGGAAAAAGTTTCGTGACCAAATTCGATCGTATGAAGAAGTTATGCTAAAAAAACAAAATTTCAAATTGATTTCAAAATGCGTAAATTTCAAGGCGTTTCGAGTCCGTACGATCAAACGACAAGTCCGATCACTACGAAACTTGAAACATTATTATAATTCACCGTTACGGATCCGATGAAACTGGTTTCGTCGAAATCCGAGTCCGTGACAAAAATGGCTATTTTTAATATTTATTAAATAAATTAAAATAAACCATAAAATCCAAATTTTCTTTCAACTTTAAATATTGGCCAAATTTCATTACTTACATAATCCAATCAATTTCAAATAATTTAGCAAGCTTGGATATGAATTAAAATTTATAAGTATATCAATTTCGCAGTGTTAACCTCTGCGTTTTCTTATTATTAATTTCTTAGCCTATAAATAACAATTTACAGCACTTAAATTTCTCGTCACTTTGTTCCAACTGGAAATTCTTAGACTTAAATTCCCATGGTTTCATTTCATTTAGTCATTTGCTTCAAAAAAAATCACAGATCTTAATTTCTGCACTTTCTTATTAATTGGGAATTATAAATTTATTCTCACAAATTACCTAATCTTATACTTATACACTCTCATCTTAAACCAAATTAAATAAATAACTTGATTTCCATCTCAACTTACTTTTAATTGCAGTTAACCCTTTTCACCGTAATTAAAATTCCAAATTATAAATAAATTTTTATTCCCATTCCCTTAATTTTCTTAACTATTTATTTATTCAAATTTTCAATATTCAACATAAATAGTTTGGTTAAGTTCATTTATTTACCTTCTTCCTATGATTCACAGTTATGGATGTCAATATGATGAAGTTTACATTAGTTAAGATTTCACTCAATTGTTCTCTAAGTCAAATGTTTACAGCTTTCATTTAACTTTAATAACGTACTAATTTACGTTAAATTCCATTTTTTAAATGAAGTAATTACCATTCGTTGAATCAAATACTCAATTCATAAATAAAGTCTTGTTTTCAAAAAGTTATATCACAAATGGTCAACTAAAATTTGAATAAGCTTTACTAAATTCTATGGTATTAAATGTTGCAATAAATCCAAATTGCCATGTCTTAAATCCAAATTGCTAATTAAGTCTTGATTCCTTTATTATTCCTTTGGTTTTCAAATAAGTTTTTATGATGAATGTGAATTCAAATGAACAATGGAAACCCATTCCCATTTGATTTCACTATTCCATTAAATATCTTCATATTCCAGCTAAATCAACTAACGTATGAATTAGCTATTTCAATCTTCATTAAATTGCGGTTTTTATACAATAGAAATTAAATCCCATTAACATATAAATAAAGGTTGATATCCATCTCTTTACATTATATCACACTTGTGCTTCTATTTAGCTTTGTATAAATGTATGAATGCGGAGTCTTGCCTATTAACGTATTAAATAAGCCTTAAAATCAATTAATGCCCCTCCTTAGTTTAACCTCTTTTTATCCGTATTTATTTTTAGAGTAACCCTTGGATTAAATTCCCAAATCACCAATTCAATTAATTATACCTTTCAATCCAAATGTAAATCTTCCACCTTTGAATTCTTATATTAAATGAATTTTATTCTAGGCAATATTTTTTTTACAAATGTTTACTGATTCCACATTTATAGGTTTCTTAAATTTTACTCCATCTAAATGTGACACATTTTTATTTCATTTCAAACCAATATATATATTCATTCCTATTCAATATATATATTCATTCCTATTCCTTTCATTTGGTTACTGCATTGAAATCTATTTATTAGCTAATACTACGTTACTATCATTAATTAAATTTTGGATTATATTCCAATTCCTATAACTAGGCCTTAAGTCACCATTTTACATAGTTTTAATTTAGCGTTTATTTAAATCTTCGTTTATCGTTTAGAATTTCTACTAAATTGAAATGCACAACTTATGAACTTTAACCAATTTAGTCCACCTAATAAATTTTTCAAATGTTTGTGTGTATGTAATCCAATTCAGTTATTGTTACATTAATACCATTAAACCAACAAATTAAGACTTATAACTACAACACAACTTTCAGTTATTTTCAAATCTATGTCATATAACCTTTTAAATCTCTACCTGTAATTACAGTTACTATCTAACTCCTACATTCATCCTTTTAAAATCCTAAGACTTTAATTTTATACTGGATTAAATTAGCAAACATATAAATTAAATTTATAAAAATATCATAAATTTATCAGGTCGTTACAATCTCCCCCACTCAAAACTTTTCGTCCCCGAAAAAGAAAAAAGAAGGGAGAAGGAAGAATAAACAGTACTTTTTATTTCAATTTTTAATTTATAAACAATATTTTCCTGGATTAATCCTCCTAAATGAAATATTCTTGTTTTATAATCATTATATCCTTTAATACTTGAGTTATTAAAGTTGGAAAAATATCTTTAACAAAATTCTAAGTCCAAAATTTACGAAAAATTTTGGCAGAGTCTCCTTTGTACGGAGGGACTCTGGAGAAAATATAATATCCAAATATACAAATATATTACACATATATCCAAAATAAAATATCCCAACTCGGGAAAATATATAAAATAGCGCTTTAAACGTAATCCGGAAACGTACCTAATTGTCGGGCAATACGCTTATTATTTTGGAACCAAAAGCAGTAGCAGTTGCTTCCAACCCCTGTATTCACTTATATAATCTAAAAGTTAAATATCTATATTACAGTGAAATGTTTGGGTAGATTCAATCATTCATATCCAATCAAATGCAACAACCACAATTTTTTTTTCAACAGCACACACCACATTCAACAAACAATCATTTAATCAAACAACAATTAGTTGTTCGGGTTCAAATTCTGAAGTTGTACGAATGAAGAATAACTATCAAGTACATCCATTGCTCAACAGCCTTGGATGGAACAAAGATAGATTATTTGTAAATCTAACAACTCCATAATTCCTTACCCAACAACATACATCAACCAACAATTCAAATCAACACCAAAATATCTCATTATACATTTATTTCATAATTCAGTGTTTTGATTTTTCTTTCCTTCATTTATGAGGGATTTCTTTGTTTCTTACAAGTTTATTTTCCAATTATCACCAAATTCATTATATTTGTATTTCCTTTTTATTACTTAAGTTTCCTTTTATTACTTAAGTCTATAAAATAAATTCTCATTAATAACAACAAATATTTTGAATATCTTCACTTGTAAGATTTCCCTTTACATTTTCTTACTAACATTGCAACTTTTATTATATGGTAAGTTATGTATGTTTAAGAATGCAAGTGAAAATTTACAAGTTTCTTCTCAATTCCTGTTTATTTATTAATGGTTCAATAAATATATATTCGTTTTATAAATTACAATTTCAACTTACCCTTAATTTCATTCCTTTATTTAATGTTTACGTTTTATTATATTTAATTACAGTAACCCTCTACTTACACTTAAATTATTAACCTTAAAACCTCCATTTTATAAATAAAGGATCTTATTAATTCATTATCTAGGGTTTACAGACATTTATTTATATTACCTACTTTTTATTATATTACTAGTAGCATTTTAAAACATACTTAAGTTTATAACCCTACACATCAATCTTTATTTATTAAAGAATTTCATTTTATTTACTTAAGTTAAAATCACCTATTAATAATACTCACCTTTAATTTGGGTAAAATTTCAATTATCACTTAAGTTTATACCAATAAATTCTTATTATAACAGTAATTTATTGAATACTTCATTTTTCCTAAATTCCTACTTGTAAAATATTCAATTCCAGTTCCTCATTTAACACTTCAACTTTTATATTTGGGTAAGTTATTTATGTTAAGGAAATTGCAATTGAACTTATACAAGTTAAATCTCCATTCTTTTAATTCATTGATTATTCACTAAGTCTTTACCAATATTCATAAGTTAAAATATTTATCTTCCTTTATCCTTAGCATTAATTCTCTTATTTCAATTAGGGGTTTCAATTCATTTATTACCTAACTTTTATTTCACTAAAATTTTCAATTAGTTAACGGAAAATTTTAGAATTAAATACCAAGTTGAATTTCCATTTATTTCAAAATAATAGATAAATAAGTTCTTACTACTCAATATCTCTAATTATAGTTAGAACAATAAAAGAAAATTTTTAGAAAGTTCTAAAATAAATCTGTAGTAGAATTTACTACAGTGGCCTTTCCTCTTCGAAACTCGAAAATGAAAGTCGATGATGCGGCCGTCATCACCGAATTTATTTTCCAGCGACAGAGAAGAAAGTACAAAATAAAAATTTTCCAAAATCTTCTTTAAACAGTTTTTTTTTCTTTTCGAATTATGCTAAATATTTACATAAGAAAATACTTGTAAACCGAATCATTATATCTCATAAATTCTTTGAAAACGAATTCGGAAAAATCCCGGACTTAAGTTCTAAAATCTCCAAATTGGGTTTATTATGATTTCACCTAGCTTCAGTTATTATAAATATTTTATTTCCTAACACCCAATCTATAGCAACCAAAAAATATATATATATATATCTTTATAAAATATTTTTATATATGGAAAATATAATAGGCAAAATTATTTCATTCACCTATATTAAAAACAAATATTATGTCGGTCTGTCCTATTTAGTGTTTAGAAATCCCTATTGATGGCATAGCGTCCCATGCATCAACCAGAATTTATAAATACAAAGCGGAACAGATTAACACAATATTAAAATCTTTTATGAATACTAACAAATACGCTCTCTCATATATATACACTCAGCGACTCCCATAGGATATTTCTACCCTATTAACAAAGAGTCAAACCCCACAAAGCCAAGGTTTATCGCTAAACCAAAGCTCTGATACCAACTGTAACATCCCGCCTTTTCGCACACTTTAAAACGACACACGTGCCAATTCAAAGCATACGCAAGGGCGGATTGTTATGGGGTAAATAAGAAAAAAACAGAGAAGAATTAAAACAAAACAGAATCTCACAGCGGAAGGATAAAATATAATAACAAATATACAGTTAATAAACAGTTTACAAAAGCTTGATTTTACTTATACAATGAATATCAGAGTTACACATACCAAATACGACAATGCAGCGGAATATAAAGAGTGTGGTGCAATACTATATATAGAATAATACTGATTCTTCGTCTTCGTCCTCCAAAGCTAAAACCTGTTATCCTGAAACGCTCGGACTGACCCGAGCGAATTTGAAAAGACAAAAACACTCGAGTCAGACTAGAATATCTTATGTGAGTTAAATAAACAGAAATAAATATGAGTACAGTAACTCAAGAGATGCTCGGGATTTACATCTCTTAAGGATCCGTTAAACTATTTACTATGTAGTATATTGCGCTATTATAATAGTGTCTATTTATAAAATAAACTTACTTTTTAATAGCGTTAAGGGGTTACCCATATAGCCCTTAACACGTAATAGTCCCAGTAGTCCGTCCAATATCATAGTCCCTCCTGATCGGGAAGCCACCAGAGGATACCACACGGGCTACGGGAGAAAACCAAACTCGTACAAGGCGCGATAGGGTAGGTGACACGGCACAACTAGGCAATGCCAGGGTAGATATACCAATTGCTATCCAGGCTGATGGTAACGCGCAGCGCGCAGCTGCCGCCCACCTCGAACTAACTCCCCCAAAATCAAAATATAGAAGTGGCCACTGAATCAATCCAAGTCAAAGTATAATATCGAAGAGGAGCGTCCGATCAGAGGAATGACCTCATTGGCCTGAGAATCGCTCCTGTTTTAGCCACCTTATGCCAACTCACGGGAGTTGGGTCCACGTATTTACCTTACAGGAAACGTCGCCACCACCTACTTCATTCTGGAATCTCCACCGCGTACACGGTTAGTCAAAGTGGTTTTCGGTATCGACAGAGAGTATGTCCATATCCGATCCCGGTCTCTTTGCCAACCAATCGTTATTATAACACCGCGGTTATTTAAAAACAGTTTATACTTTAAAACCAGAATATAATCCATTTCAAAACCATAATATCTCGATATCATTTCTTCTTTTAAACCCAAACAATTCATTTTGATATTAATTTATAAAGACTCAAATCAATGATATCGTTTCCCAAATAAATTTTCCTTTCCAAAAATTATGTCACTTTTATTATTTAATATCCCATGTAACCAATATTTTGTTTGTACTTTCAACATAATTCTTCGAAAATCCATAGTATTTTAAAACCATTA
Organism: Allium cepa; assembly: GCA_030765085.1. Lineage (NCBI taxonomy): Eukaryota > Viridiplantae > Streptophyta > Magnoliopsida > Asparagales > Amaryllidaceae > Allium > Allium cepa. The sequence goes on along the minus strand of CM060934.1, from coordinate 507,560,633 downwards.
TTTTCAAAACTAAATGGTTTGGATATTCAACGGTATGCGAATTAAAAAGGTTTAACTTTACTGTTGCTTTATAAAGAAATAAATTACATGGCTTTCCAAATATTTCTTCTTTAAAAGTTAATCCAAAATCCAAAATATTACTTCAAGTCCCCAAAACCATTTCAATTTTATATATATTTATATCCATTTTGAGCATTAATATTTCAACTAAAGTTGGATTTTTTTTATCCTTTCGAAATCAATATTCTATTAATTAATCTTGACCATTCACATAAAATCCATAATTAATAAGACTTCAATTTCTAGTAAAATATATATATATATTTCCAAATTCAATTTTTACTAGAATATTCATTTCAAAATATTTTGGGAAAAATCCAATTATAAATATCATATCTTTAAAATTTCCAACTTAATATTTAAATATAGGATATAAATCATCAAACTCCATTTTCTTAATTTTCTTCCATTTTTAATAAAGAAATTTATTCACCTTTTTATTTCAAAATTTCAACTTCATATGCATATAAATATGGAAGAAAACATTTATTCAGTATAAAAATTTAAGATTTTTATAAACCGTATTCCATCCAAACCATAGAAATCACATTAAAATAGTTATATATAGACCGCGGTGCCTGTATATAATTTTCTATCCTATGGTCAAGTGATACGGATATTTATCATTTCAATCCGCAATTTAAAAATAAAACTTTGCGGTTTTATCATTTCAAACCACAATCCCGAATGAAATGTGAAATGTATGCTAACTTGCAGTTTAATGATATCCAAATAAACATCCATTCAACAACACATCCATAATCCAATCACAAAACATCCATCATCCAATCACAAACATCTATCAATAACAATATGTGTTTGGTAATATACAACAGGTAATAACTAGCAGTTTTCTTCAATTTAGATTTATCAACTATTTATCTATCAGTTTATATTCCCCAATAATTTATATAACTGTTAACTAGCAGTTCATATGCAACAATAATTTCTAACAGCCAATTAATATGCAATCAATCAATTTAATTAACAGCTAAATTAAAAAAATGCAATTCAACAGATATGGATGAAATAACATGCCAAAAGCTCATAAATAAATTTCTATTCATTTCTAAAATTTATTTAACAAACATAAAAGCTTCTAGTAATTGTGAATGGGTTAAAACACTCACCTTTTGAATTTAAATCGAATTTAAATTCAATTTAAACCCAAAAATTCGCCCGTCTCGGAATTCGTCCAAACCAGCGTCATCGAGTCCGGAATTAAATTACGATCCTAACAAAAGAAACCGTACGTAAATCGGATATCGTGTGCGAGAGTTATGTCGAAAATTGCACTCGAATTCAAAATTAAAAATAGCAAAGAATGGTCCATATTTACACACCTCAATATGCATAGCCACGTCACTGCATCTTCTCCTTCACCCCCTGAACGTGCGCACGAGACCCTGCACCAGAAACCCGCACAACTCACATTCGAACCCAAATCGAAGATCTACGACGATCTAACCGTTGAACTGCCAAACAAATTACATAGATGCGCTCCCCTCGGTTCCCTCTCCAAAACCCAGAAACCGTTTTCCGATCCGACGAAGTTTCGCGCGACGATGATGAACGGTTTTGGGGCTGTTTGAATTTATTCTGGATGAAAGACAGCTCCAATTGACAAACGAATTTCACCAGTATATTACGCGTATCGAATACTTCAACATATATTTTTTCTGGAATTTTCTGAAATTTTTGAGTTTTGACTTTTGATTTTGAACTGTGGATGGATCTGGAATTGGATCTGGGATGTATACATTTGGGGAAGAGAAAAGAGTGAAGAAATGAACGTACAGCAAATGAAAAAGAAAGGAGCTAGGGTTTATAGATGTATATTTATAGATAGGCTAGAGGTAGGGTAGCTAGACTGGATACGCGAACGTGCGTGACAAACCATGGTCCAAAAAGCCCGCTATGCCTCCGGAGTCGAATTTGTTAAAACTATATATCCAAATAGGTGTTTTAAAATATTCTGAACGCGATGGAAAAAGTTTCGTGACCAAATTCGATCGTATGAAGAAGTTATGCTAAAAAAACAAAATTTCAAATTGATTTCAAAATGCGTAAATTTCAAGGCGTTTCGAGTCCGTACGATCAAACGACAAGTCCGATCACTACGAAACTTGAAACATTATTATAATTCACCGTTACGGATCCGATGAAACTGGTTTCGTCGAAATCCGAGTCCGTGACAAAAATGGCTATTTTTAATATTTATTAAATAAATTAAAATAAACCATAAAATCCAAATTTTCTTTCAACTTTAAATATTGGCCAAATTTCATTACTTACATAATCCAATCAATTTCAAATAATTTAGCAAGCTTGGATATGAATTAAAATTTATAAGTATATCAATTTCGCAGTGTTAACCTCTGCGTTTTCTTATTATTAATTTCTTAGCCTATAAATAACAATTTACAGCACTTAAATTTCTCGTCACTTTGTTCCAACTGGAAATTCTTAGACTTAAATTCCCATGGTTTCATTTCATTTAGTCATTTGCTTCAAAAAAAATCACAGATCTTAATTTCTGCACTTTCTTATTAATTGGGAATTATAAATTTATTCTCACAAATTACCTAATCTTATACTTATACACTCTCATCTTAAACCAAATTAAATAAATAACTTGATTTCCATCTCAACTTACTTTTAATTGCAGTTAACCCTTTTCACCGTAATTAAAATTCCAAATTATAAATAAATTTTTATTCCCATTCCCTTAATTTTCTTAACTATTTATTTATTCAAATTTTCAATATTCAACATAAATAGTTTGGTTAAGTTCATTTATTTACCTTCTTCCTATGATTCACAGTTATGGATGTCAATATGATGAAGTTTACATTAGTTAAGATTTCACTCAATTGTTCTCTAAGTCAAATGTTTACAGCTTTCATTTAACTTTAATAACGTACTAATTTACGTTAAATTCCATTTTTTAAATGAAGTAATTACCATTCGTTGAATCAAATACTCAATTCATAAATAAAGTCTTGTTTTCAAAAAGTTATATCACAAATGGTCAACTAAAATTTGAATAAGCTTTACTAAATTCTATGGTATTAAATGTTGCAATAAATCCAAATTGCCATGTCTTAAATCCAAATTACTAATTAAGTCTTGATTCCTTTATTATTCCTTTGGTTTTCAAATAAGTTTTTATGATGAATGTGAATTCAAATGAACAATGGAAACCCATTCCCATTTGATTTCACTATTCCATTAAATATCTTCATATTCCAGCTAAATCAACTAACGTATGAATTAGCTATTTCAATCTTCATTAAATTGCGGTTTTTATACAATAGAAATTAAATCCCATTAACATATAAATAAAGGTTGATATCCATCTCTTTACATTATATCACACTTGTGCTTCTATTTAGCTTTGTATAAATGTATGAATGCGGAGTCTTGCCTATTAACGTATTAAATAAGCCTTAAAATCAATTAATGCCCCTCCTTAGTTTAACCTCTTTTTATCCGTATTTATTTTTAGAGTAACCCTTGGATTAAATTCCCAAATCACCAATTCAATTAATTATACCTTTCAATCCAAATGTAAATCTTCCACCTTTGAATTCTTATATTAAATGAATTTTATTCTAGGCAATATTTTTTTTACAAATGTTTACTGATTCCACATTTATAGGTTTCTTAAATTTTACTCCATCTAAATGTGACACATTTTTATTTCATTTCAAACCAATATATATATTCATTCCTATTCAATATATATATTCATTCCTATTCCTTTCATTTGGTTACTGCATTGAAATCTATTTATTAGCTAATACTACGTTACTATCATTAATTAAATTTTGGATTATATTCCAATTCCTATAACTAGGCCTTAAGTCACCATTTTACATAGTTTTAATTTAGCGTTTATTTAAATCTTCGTTTATCGTTTAGAATTTCTACTAAATTGAAATGCACAACTTATGAACTTTAACCAATTTAGTCCACCTAATAAATTTTTCAAATGTTTGTATGTATGTAATCCAATTCAGTTATTGTTACATTAATACCATTAAACCAACAAATTAAGACTTATAACTACAACACAACTTTCAGTTATTTTCAAATCTATGTCATATAACCTTTTAAATCTCTACCTATAATTACAGTTACTATCTAACTCCTACATTCATCCTTTTAAAATCCTAAGACTTTAATTTTATACTGGATTAAATTAGCAAACATATAAATTAAATTTATAAAAATATCATAAATTTATCAGGTCGTTACACATTATCTCTTTAACTTAAGAAAATTATATAGATCGAGTAACTCCAAAATAATACCAGGGAACTGAGAGCTACCAATAGTATCATGTATCCTCTTAACAAGAAGAGTAATACTTAAGAGAAGTGTTTAACATCCGAACACATCTTCTGCCCATTTTTAGTTTATTTTTGAGCCATTCATACTAGTTATCATAAAATACCCCTTATTTTTAAAAAATAATACCATTTTCTAAATCCTTTAGAGATTACTTTTGTTTATAAAACTAATTTTATAAATTCTTTTCATAAATTCATCATATATTAATTAACTTCATTTAAATTTCCACAATTATTTTAAATTACTCGAATTTAAATAGTCATTCCTTTTACATTTATCTTTTACATAATCATTTTCTATTTGTTAAATACATTTTATCTTATATGTTTATTTCTAAAATAAAACTCATTATCAAACACCTTATAGTCAAATCAAGAAACTTAATTCACAAGGTATTTGTACTTAAAATTTTAAATCAAATAATTTATTAACTTATGATTGTAACTAAACATTATCATTTCTTAGTTTGTTATTTCGGAATAAGTATTAACGATCTTGATAAATTTATCAGATTTCTTACTTATCGATTATCTTTATGAAACATCTTATAGTCAAACTGTGAAATTCTAATCATAAGATGTTTGTACTTAAATTTCAGTAACCTTGATCATTCATTTCTAACTAAATAACCTTTTAAATATATACTTTATATTTAAATATACACCTAGGTAAAATTATTTCATTTACCAATTTTTCAAAATCAGTGTGTCGGTTCGCCTTGTTTAAATGTTTAGGAACCCTCATCGATAACGGTGATCGGGCGCATCGATCAGAATCCATAAATCACTCAACGAATAAATTAACACAAAACAATTTATTAGTCATTAACAAATATGCATTCGTATATAATACACTCAAACTCATTCTGGGGTGCTAATAACCCTATCGCTAATGAGTTACTCATCCTAGGGTATTACTAACCCTATCTCTGATGATTCTGGACCCCAACAAAGCCAAGGTTCTCGTTCAACCTTTGGCTCTGATACCACGCTGTGACGACCCGAAATCGGCACTTTCTGAATCCGAAGATAAACCACACTTGTCCGACCCAGAGCGCACCAATTGCAGATAATCATGAGAAAGAAAAGAGAGGGTAAGAAGAAAGAGAGAAGAAAGAAGAAGAAGAGAGAAGCAAAAGCAAAACAATACAGAATCTCACGTCGCAGTGGAATAACATATAATATAGATCAATAATCTTTACAAAGAGAAACTGTAATATACATAAGTCGATATCAGAGTGTACAAGAAGTAATCATCAGCTGGGATAGTTATAATAACCTGTTTTCACAAATGCTGATAATTTACAACAATAACAATGCAAAGCAATGCAGCGGAATAATAAATAGATATGTGTATATGACATGAAAATCTCTAGCTCGCCTGTTGAAGCTCCAAAAGCCCCAAATCTAAACCTATGAATATACTCAGTCTGACCCGAGCGTTGAAAGGGAAGAACACCCGGATCAAAACCAGGGTGAGAAAACACACCTTAATTGAATTTCTAAAGTTATCAAAACTTCTGGTTTATCAAAACAAAAGGTATCTCGTAAGACACGCCTACCTATAAACACAAATGGGTTTTCCCCTAACGATAACCAAAACTTTACATATCAAATCACATTATATTATAATAGTGTCTATTATACAAATAATAGATTAAATAGATGAAATTGTTATCATTATTAAATTCCTGTAATACTAGGCTCTACAAACAAAACCACAAGTTCGTAGTGGATTTTGGATTCCATATAAATGACTGGGTAAAGGGACTACGTTTTCGAAAACTTGGCACACCTCTAGAGGGAAGTACCTAAGGTTGAGATAGTCGTCGCCTAAACCAAAACAAGACCGGCCTACCCCTTCCTGGATAGTATCGAATATGTCATCACTTCTGTCATTACCGACCTAAAATCCATGGCCATAAGAATACACAACAATAATCAGATACACGACGTCATAACATGTAAAGATATATCTAGAAGAGTGATGACATCTCCTAATTCGGAGCGACCCACTTTGTCTTGCTGCTTCTATCCCTATTTCAGTCATTTTTTGAGGAGTGAGGCAAAAAAGGTATCGATTACCTTTTACATATCACATCACTTTAAATGCCACATTTCCATTTCCGTTGACTACTAATTGCATTCCATAAAATTACAACCCTTGAGCTCATACGTCTTAAGGAGGTTGTTAAACTAAGAGAAGTTGCCTTCCCCACCATCACTAATGTACATTTGTAAAAACCAATGTACGTAATCATAGAAATGCAATGTCAGACACTCGTCCGTACAAGTTGTCCAGGAGCAAGACAAACTGAAGGTACTTTCCTACCACATCCTATTAGGAAATCGCTAGGATTAGTAGCGAATAGTCCTTGCATTGCATATTTCATAATGAAGAGACTACTGCTACTATATGTATATTGGCAACCCCAAACGATAAACAAGCAATCCTTCATTATGAAAATCCTAAATATCGATATCTTTGACTAACCTGCACAATCGTCGTATAAATGTTGGTCCGAAGTGGTTTTCAGATAAATCTGACCCCGGTTTCTTCGCACCAACAACGCAAAAGCGTTTCTCAACCTCATATAGATACTAAGTCTTATATACTTATCACGCCTCAAACTTCCAAATTGCTATCCTTCGACCATGAAGGAAGCTCGATAGAATGGAGTAATCACTCCACACTATGTGAATCAACTTTCTCAACACAAACGATAATCAAGCCTACACGGTCAGCTACGTACTAAGTGTACGACTAATTAGTTCACATATTAAGTTGAGGAACTAAAATGGCCAATTTTGATAGTCGGTTATTTGACTATCAAAGCAACAAACAAAATCTAGCACTTAAGCAATCACTAGGCCTGATTTTATTAATCGTTTATAAATCAAATCACTTTCCAATTATTCACTTCAAAATATCTTTAAAAAGATAATATTCACAGCCATTTCACTTATTGGATATCTGGAAAACATTTTCATGTACTTATTTAATAATAAGTAAATTTACAAATCATTTTATTTTCAAACCATTTAAACTCCATTTTATAATATCACTTTCCAAAAGATTCATTTTATTTAAAGGATTATTCACTATCCAAAATCATGAATATAACTCATTTATCTAATCCATTACTTATACTCTTTTAACTTAAAGAATTATTCATTGTCCAAAATTGTGAATATAATTCTCTTACCAAATTCATGATTCTACACATTTTATTTCAAGGATTATTCACTGTCCAAAATCGGGAATATAATTCCTTTAATACACTTTCATATTTAATTTATCGACTTAAATTGATTTCACATTATAAAACAGTGTTTACGATTATAATTTATAAACAATTCCATATATAAAATTCCTTTTTGATAAATTTCCATTTCTATCTCATTTATAAGTCAAAATCCAATTATAAGTTAATTACTGATAAATATCTTATTTAGAAATTAGTTCCTTTCAAATCTTATTATTTATAAAATCCATTATAAATTCTTTTCTAAATTTCAATTGCAGATCCATATATAAATTTGATTACAATCTCATTTCTATTATTTATATAACACTTTTATAATTCCATTACTGTTATTTATAAAATATCAATTTTATGAATCTTATATACATATACCATTTATAATAACTTCAAAGAATTTGTTTCTTTTCTTTTATCTAGGAAAAACTTAATTATGATCTTTTAGAGCATCCGGACTTTCCTTTCGACCTATTCCACCCCTCGTCTAAAAGATTAAATGAAGGCCAGGTAAGTTCAGAGCACTAGTTCCTCCATTCCTAACCTTAGTTAAACGCCTGGTTTTACCGTTTATATCGCACAAGCGAGACAAATGTACTAGTTGTTTCCGCATACTCTTTCATTTTTAGAAATGATTTATAAAACTCCCAAATCATTATTTAAAACACTTATATATTTATTTAACCATTTCATAAATACTTCAAATCACCCTTATAATACTCTATTAATCATTTAAGAACCTTTACAAAAGCTTTGGAAAAGAATGGTTGTCCTAAAACTATATTTCAAAAGATATTGAAAAGTGCTGCGTAAATGTGTTGCGGAAAGTGCTTTTTAAAGCTATATTGATTAAAACGACTTTTTATTATTTGAAAATCTATTTTTATTACTTAAATCACTTTTTAAAACATTTTAAAATATTTATAAGATTTATTTCATATTTTTAAACAATTTTAAAACATCATTTTCAAAGAAATCCAGGTTTGGATTCCGAACTGCAAAACCGCGATTTTTCCAATAACTTGTTTTACTCATATCTTAATATCTACTTATCATAATCTCGATTTTCTTTCTTTGTTGGAAAATTATGGATATAATAGTTTGGAAAAATCTTATCTCGTAGAATTCCGAGCTGTTCCAACCTTTACACTTTTTTGACTTTTATGGCGCGAAATCACGAACTACAGTTACGCTACTCGTCTGTTTTGACTAAATTTTCAATTTCTTTTCAAACTCTATGGAAACACTTTTAAATGTTTATAAAACATTTCTAAATCATTTTAAACTCATTTTAAATAATATTTTTAATATTTAAAATACATTTTTCATTTCATATTATAGTATTATATCATTTTCAGTCTTCTTAGATATTTTGATTTCGTTAAGAGGCTAAATTATTTTCATACACACATTTATATGGATTTAAATTATTATTAAATTAAATATGCTTACTAACAATATCAACCATAATATCAACCAAGTTATCATACATTAAATCATCCTACATATACTAAACTTTTCATGTTGTTGACCGAAAATATTTTTAGAAATTAGTAGCTTTAAATACGAGTACTCACATTTAACCAAATCGATTAAATTCCTACTAACATTCATTTAATCTAACACTTTACTACTGTTTTCAACTTCAACCAATCGACTTCTACTTTATTTATTTTGCTTTATGCTACCGACCTCTTCTTCTAAACTCCCAAAAATTCAGTAGAGCTTCCATAGAAACTTGAATTTGCTCCTAGCTCCTTGGAATAAAATCGACGGCACATCCTTCTCTTTTTCTTACTCCGGAGCTTCGTGAACTTGCTTCCTTTTCTCATATGGTTCGGCCTCCATGGGTTCCAACCTCTCCTCCTTCATTTCTTCCATTCTTAGATGCTAGACCATGTTTTAATGGTATTCTAAGGTCTTCGGTAAAATTTGGTTGTGTTTGGAGTCGATTTGATATGATTTTGAAAATGTTAGTAAGGAAAAGAAAGAAGAAAAAGCCATTAAAGAGAGCTTCAAGAAGGAAAAAGAAGATAGAAATGGTGTGAAAAAAATGAAAAAGTGATTGCTATTTATAAAAAAAAATAAAGTGGTAAGTTGCCAAAATATCCCTTTAACAAATTACCAAAATAACCTTACTTTTTAAGCAACCTTATTTTTTTTTCAACGCTTAACATCACCTTTCAAATCATTACTTTATGTCATTTTCACTTAAATACTAAGTAAAGAATGTAATCATTATGTTTCTTTGATTTGATTTTTACTTTTTGAATTTTATACTTTTTTTGTATTTTGTACTTTTTTCTTCTTTTTATGCTTACTTTTTATTAATTATATTCTAGAATTTTCTAAGTATGTTTAGTAAAAGTAAAATTGATTAGTGAATTAATTAATACTTATTCTATTTGAATATATGTTCTTATATAAGAAAATAAAGGAGCAACAACGTTGCGACAACTTTTAATCAACATAACGTTGATTTTAGACAAAATGTTTTACGTTCGCATTTTGACGTTTTAGTTAAACTATTTATTTATGTAAACCAAATTTAAAAATAAATTTTTATATTGCTATTAAAAATATAAACACTCATAAATTAATCAAAATAATTTATTTAAGCATTGAAACTTACTTTTATGAAGTCAGCATTTCGTCACTTTTGTCGATATAGGTAAATGTTACTATTTTTGTGTATACTTCTCTTTCCAAATCCTATCAAATATTGTTTGAATCATATAATGTTACATATTTTATATTTAAAATCACTTTATATAGTATACTTTAAAGTGCTCAAATTTTGGGTCATTACAGTTTCGATTTTTGGGAGTGCCTGTGTATCTTCGAATGGGGGTCTTTGACAAAGCAGCTTTAGCCCAAGTGCTTCCAGCCCTTATAAATACAATTCTACCATCAACATAAAAAGGATCTTCTAGACTGGTTGTTGAACTCTACAGAGATTATCCTTCACTTTTCTCCTTCCACACAATAGTCATATAGGGGTTCATTGCGATTCTCCAGTGAACTCTTATGCTTGTGACTTGATCTAACTTAGAAGATTCAATCATATTGTAATCTGATTCAACTTGTAATAGCAGTCAGTTTGTAGAAAGTTATAAAGTGTAAGTAGGCTTCATTAACAGCCGAATCACTATAAAAATCTTCTTGTCTTTTTATAATTTCTGCTCTTTTCACATTTATCTCTATATTATTGCTCTGTAAGAACAAGGTTATTGATTTCACACTCAATCCAGGGTGTTGATCCATTTTTTGCTTTAACATTTTAGTGCTTTCGTTGAGAACCCAACTCAGGCTTAGATCTAAGTATCTACTTTGGATAGGTTCAGAAGTTATATCATCAATCTATGCTTAGAAGATTTGCTGTTGAAAACCAATAGCACCAGGAAGAAAGAGTACAACTTTCGAAAGAACCATAGGAGCTACCACTACTGGAGATGAAAGATACCCTGCATATTGAAGTGAACAATCCTAACAATCTGTGGTTAGGAGAAAACTCCAGTAATCAGATTTCAGGATCCTCCATTCAGTGTGAAGTTGTCACTAGAGATGAGTTGAATAAAATGGTTGATGAGATTAATCAGAAAATGGAAAACAGCCAAAAGGCTCTAATAGACAAAATGAATGCTCTATTGAAGTTGTAGTCTCAAGCTGCTTCAAGAACCATGACAAAGCTTGTGGCTACCGTGGAACAAGAAAATTCTTCTGTTTTTAGCCATAACAGGAGAAATTGGAAGCAGCTGTAGAAAGGAGTGATCGATGGAACCATGGGAATCAACATGAAAGGAAACACAAGCACTCCACCAACTGCGAGGCAATTAGCTACGAATTTAAATCTTGGGGTGAAAACCTCTCCGACTCAGAGATGGCGAGCGACTTGATGACGACAAGTTGGAAGGAAATACCAATGCATCAATAACACCATGGAGATCCAAACTGCCCATATCAAACTAGCCGCAAGCCAACGGAACCTCGAGCGAGTGGCTCTATAACACCATTATTTTTAATAACATTATTCAGGAGATTTAATTAGAATAAATTAAATAGAATAATGTAGAGTGATAAAGGGATTGAGATTGGTAAATGAATTTAGTGGCCATGCTTATTAAAATGAATGGGCTTATAAATGGTTAAATGTTAACTAATTAATAACAAAGGGGCATTAGGGTGATTGCCTCCCATATTTCTACCCTTACATTATTATCCCATACCATTCACCTTTATTTTACCATAAGCAAAACAAATGAAAGAAAGTTAAAATCAAGCTAGTCATTAGGAGTGAGAAGAGAAGAGGAAATTCAAGATAAGCTTAGGATTCAAGCTAGAAGAATTAATCTCAAATCAATCTCCAATTTCCTTACCCAGCCTAAGGTGGGTAATAATCACAACATCTTTGTTTTATGATCATTGATTTTTGAATTTAAGGGTAATTTTTTTTATGATGTATTAGATGATGATATGTTTGATTTATAATTTGTTTAGTTTAAACAAGGTTGTTTAAAAAAAGGAATATACACGGTTTTAGGGCAAAACCAAGAATAAATTATTTTTAAATACAATAGAAGAATTATATGTTATGAGAAACATGATTTTGGAGTTGGGTTTCAATTTTTATAATTTTCCAAGTTGTGGAGAGTTAATTACGAATTTTTAAAGGAAAATATGGTTAATTGGGTTTGTATATTTATTTCGAGAATTATTTTGAGAACTTGAGTCTGAAATTTTGATATCTTTGATAACATGATTAAAGTGAATTTCTGGAACTTTTGGGGGTTTTTACTAAGAGATTTATTATGGAAATTAAATTATTTTGAAAGGTGGACCTAAATGATTTAATTAAAATTTAAATGGAAGGGCTTGATTGTAAAAGCTATTTAGTTTTTTAGATCTGAGAAAATACAGCAATTATTGTAAAAATAATTTGAAAGTTTATGGTAACCAATCAAGTGTTTACATGTGGGCATGCTAGTTACAAAGGATAGCTTTATTTGGTAAAAACAACTTTATACTCAGAAAAGTTGGTTCTGCCACTTTTGGAAGGATCCTTTCGACTCATACCCTTCGCCTTCAACCAAGTCGAAACCTACTTGGTCGAAACTAATAAAGCTAAAATTAATACACATGGTATCGCTTAGTTGGTATGCGGTGGATTGAAGAAAGGTGGATGGTAGGGTGTCGAAACATAGCTATTGAAGGGGTCGAGACCTTTGGTTTGTTTTCTATGGAAAAGCACTTGCCTGTTTACAAAGAGGTTTCGAAGGAGTTGAAACCAATGCTTGCAAAAGGGTATTTTAAAACAAGCTTTTGAAGGAGAGCTGCTTCCTTTTTAAAGAAGTAGCTTCCAAAGAAGTTCCTTACATTTTGAATTGAAGCTTTCAGAAGGGGTAGTTTCGACGAAGTCCAAACCCTTTTGTAAGTATTGAAGATATCAATGTTATCGAAAGGTACTTTGTGTTTCTATAAATATAAGCCACTTCCTATAGATTTCGAAAGAGGTTTGGGGTTTCGAAGGCAATAGTTTTGAAAAGGGGTTTCGAAGCCAACCTTCAATGGTTTTACGTAGATGTTCTTTGCTTTCAAAAGAATGGTTTCGACACCATCATGTTTTACCCAATACTTTTATGAGATAGAGAATAATTTCAAAAGTGATCCTTTCGCTTTTATTCATTGACCCAAGATGATTTTTTAAATATAAACCCAATGGTTTCGAAAGGATAACCTCCAATGGTTTCAAAAGGCGACCTTCAATGGTTTCGAAAGGGGTACTTTCAAATGGTTTTAAAGCTATGCTTCTAAAGTTAAATGTTAATACTTTAATACAGTCAAAAGGTTTCCAAAGAAAGGTTTTAAAGTATTTGTAAGGCAGAAACCTAATGTTTTGAAGATAAATTGTTAAGCTTTCAAAGGAGTCAACCAATGAGGTTGAAAGCAAGGTTTCGAAAGGCTTTACAACCCAAACTCATTTTTAAAGGAAAACCCCATGGCTAAATAAAGGAGTTTTGAAAAGATTTTAAGTATGTAAATTTGAAGAAGTGTTTCCTTGATAAAATTATAGATTAAAGGGATTAACCATGTTTTATGAAAAGTATTTCAAGGACATTATACCCACAAGAGTGGTATTGTTTTGTTATTAAGTTTGCTTCTTTAAGTATAAATATATTCACGTTATAATGGAGACATAACTACATTTTGGGGATAATGGGTAGAAGAACCAGCTAAGTTAACCAAGTAGTGAATATAAACTGATTGAACTCCTAAATGAGTGGAATTGCATCTAGGAAGTCAGGAGGACCAGAATATAGGTTGCTTAAACCTTGAAGTTGTCTGGGAGATAGGTTCATAGTAAACCCATGAAAACTACGATTTGGAAGTCATTGGGATAATCAATAGGTTCATAGTGATCCCATGAAAACTTTATATTAAGGATGGTTGGCAGGGGCCAAACTATTTGTAGTTAACCCATGAAAACTTTATTCGGATTAAGTACTGACATCAATCAATAGGTTCCTAGTCAACCCATGAAAACTAGGATAAGAGAGGAGTTATTGGAATTACCAATCAGTTCAAGGGAACCAATGAATTATTTAAGTTGATTGGCAGGGGCTAATAGGTTCGCAGTGATCCCATGAAAACTATGATATAGGATGAGGAGTCCATAAATTATGAAAAGGTTATTAGTAATCCCATGAAAACTAATAGGCTAATAATAACCCTAGGAATTATAAATATGATAGGGAGTCAATCAAACAAGGGATGGGAAATCCAAGATGTTTATATGTGTGCATATCGTTGTATGTTTTGAAATGTATGTTTTAACCATTGTGGATGCAGAAGCATAGTATATGGTTTTATAAAGGTTTTAGGATACTAGCGAGGGAAAAATCCATTTCGCTAAACAGCGTGCTCTCACTAGATATCTAAATTGTTTGAGATGTTAGATTATTATTCATACCAGGCTTTATGTCTGACTTGAATTTTTTGTTTTCCCCTTAAACTCTTGGGTACTCAACTGATTTTGAGTAGTTTGAGGCTTAGGGTTTCCAGGTTCTCTTCTTAGATAAATAAAGCTTCCGAAGACGTGGAGGAGGCATTCTAGTTATTTGGAGTTAAATTTTTTCTACTGTGTATTTTGGATGTAATAACAGGCTTCTTCTATTGCGTTATTGTATACTTTGATCAACTAAGAGGGCATCTTCATATGTGCTCTTGGCATATGTGTAATAATTATGTTTTTCTGAACGTGGTCAACGTTTGTGGGGTTATGTAATGAACATGAAATGTTTTGAATGGAATGTGGAAATGTGTTTTGATTTGTTAAAACTTTTCCATATTCTAGTGATTTGTGTATAAATGTATCTAGCACCGCCGTATTTGGTCATCGAGGATTAATAACTATGGATAACTGCAGCATCGGTAGCTGTTAGTTTCGGGCCTCCAAGTAAGGGGATGTTACAGGCTCTCCCGAAGACAGGAGAGCCTACGCTTCAGCCTACTCACCAAGATTGTTTGCAAATCCAAACCCTCGTGTAGTTTTTGACAGCTGACCCCCGGATTACCAATCATTTGAGGCGTATATTGCAAACATGGTCAAGCGACTGATGAATGAACGTAAGGATAGAAAGAATGATGAATCGGGACCCGCTCCAAGTCTAACTCCTTTCGCTGATGAGATTTTGAATTAATGGTACCCCAAAAATTTCATTATGCCAACTATTTCATCTTATGATGGAACGAGAGACCCGAAACCCCACTTATATAAGTACAGTTGGTACATGGACGGAGCGAATGCTTCGAATGTCGTTCGATGAAGATGTTTCCCGATTTTTCAGGAGGGAATTGCTTCTATGTGGTTCACCAGGCTTCCGGCAAGATCCATCTTCACCTTCAATAAAATAGCAACAAGGTTCCTTGATTAATTTAGACTTCACATAGCATGGCCCGAAGACATGATTCCTCGTCTGTCTTATTCCAGGGACAGAATGAATCTCTGAAGTGTTTCATGAATCGGTTCAACAACTGAAGTAAGTAATCCAAATGAGGATATGGTTTTCATAGCGTTAGTCCATAACTCACCCCGAGACTGAATTTGGGAAATGGATCAAAATGAAACAACCCACCACTAGGAAGGACATCAATCGAAAGGCGAGCCAGTAGATGAGATTGGAAAAGGCATAGGAATTGAAAAGGAAATCGGCTAACCTTCAACCGATTGACATTGGACAGAATGGTATGGAGATGAACCAAGATATAAACTACTCTGGGACCGCTGAAGGGAACATGGGAAAAAGAATCAGAAAAGAAAGAACCAGAGTACTGACAAGCGAAATAGAAGTAGCAAGCAACTCAAAGGTTTACGGTCCGAAGAATACACCCCGCTCAATGATACTCTAGCAAACATCTATCGCGCGACACAAGGGACGGAAGAATACTAGAAGCCACCTAAAAAGTAAGCAACCGAACAGCAGAAGCATTTCGAAAAGTATTGCCACTCCCATAAGGCACATGGCCACAACACGAACAAGTGTTGCCACCTGAAGAACTTGATTGAGGAGTTGATTCGGTAAGACAAGTTCCACTAGTATGTGAGGAAACCACTAAATCCTTACCAACCTATAGCGCCCTAAGCTCCTAGAATCCATGGGAAGCAGCAAAGAGGGATCCAGACGGACTGACCAGAGACTCATCATTGGAACAATATTTGGAGGGCCCCATCCTACGAAAAAGAGTTGGGGAGAAATGGAGCGGTATGCGAGCTCATTAAAACACTCTCCGAAAGATGTGTGCTTTGCGATCGAAGATGGAACCCCTGCTAAGCAATAGAGAACCTTTAATGATGACATAGTATTCCAAAATCGAGACACCAAGGGAATAGAAGCTTAAACTCCCGACCCCTTGGTTTTGACAGTAGGAATTGGACCCGCCGTGGCCCGACAAGTTTTGGTAGACAGCGGCAGTTCTGTGAATATCCTTTTCAAACGCACCTTTGATCAGATGAAGATCGGTATGAAAGATGTATCCAACTGCCAAACAAAGATTCAAGGATTCATTGGTGAATCCAGCAACCCGTCAGAATGATTAACTTGCTTGTAGAACCCGGAGAAGGCGACTGGAGAGTCACCCTTATCCAAACCTTGGTGATTGTAGACGAGATGTCCACCAACAAAGCCTTCTTGGGCGACCTGCCTTGGCAGACTTTAAAATTGCTTTAGCTCAATGGTGTCTAACTATGAAATTTCCAACGGAAAATGGAATCGGAGTGATCATGGGAGACCATAGTGTCGCTAGGGAATGTTATACCATGGAACTACATGAATCTAAAAGAAAAGAATGTGGGGAGAACTCTCCACATTCGTGAACCTACTGAATATCAACTACAGAGCCGCCCCTAGCTTGGGGACCATAGCTGAGTCGACAAGGCTTTGGACCCTAGAAAGAAGAGTTCAGGGGAGGAACGGGTAGCACTGGTAGAATGGACGGTGTTTGTCCCTGTTGATGTGGAAGACCTAACACGGGTTCTCAAAATTGGGTCGCATCTCGAAAATACGGTGTGACTAGAACTCATCAAATTTCTTCGCGCTAATTTGGATGTATTCGCTTGGACACATTCCGATATATGTAGGCTGTCGTTGGAGATCGCATGCCATGCACTTAACATTGATCCTAAATATACGCTAGTGAAGTAGAAAAGGCATAGCCTAGGACCCAAGCGGTCCAAAGCATAAGAGAAGAAGTGGACAAACTGATGGCGAATGGCTTTATCCGTGATGGAGCTTACCCTGAATGGGTATCTAACCCAGTCTTGGTCAAGAAGTCCAATGGGAAATGGCAAACTTGTATCGACTACTCGGATCTGGACAAAGCTTTCCTAAAGGATACCTTTCCTCTGCCCAGAATCGATCAGCTTGCGGATTGTACAGCTGGATGTGAACTGCTATCATTTATGGATGCGTAATCGAAGTACAACCAGATCATGATACACGAACTAGACAACAAAAATACCAGTTTCATTACCAAAGTGGGACTGTATTGCTACAAAGTAATGTCGTTTGACTTAAAGTATGCTGGGGCAACTTACTTGCGACTGGTAAATGCCATGTTTAAGCGTTAGATTGGGAAGATAATGGAAGTTTATATAGATGATATGTTGGTTAAATCATGCACAGCTAAAAATCACTTGGTCAACCTCGTTGAAATGTTCGGAATACTCCGTAAATATCGAATGAAGCTTAATCCGCTTAAGTGTCATTTCGGGTTAGCCTCTGGAAAGTTTTTGGGATTTATCGTTAGGGCTAGAGACATCGAAGCAAATCCCTAGCAAATAACCGCTTTGCGGGACGTCAAGGCCTTGAGGAACAAGAAAGAGTTGCAAAGCCTGAATGGAAAGATTGCGGCACTGAGCCTATTTATCTCAAAAGTGACCGACAAATGTATACCATTATTTAACACACTAAAGTAGGGAAAGAAAAACTTCAAATGGAATCAAGCTTATCAAACTACGTTCGAAGAGCTCCTATGACATATGGAAACCCCACCAATCTTGTCCAAGCCAGTAGATGGAGAAGATTTGTACATCTATTTAGCAATCTCCCCACATGCATTGAGTGTCGCGCTCATACGAAAAAAAGCTAAGATCCAGTTACCCGCATATTACATCAGTAAACGTTTCACTGGAGCATTAAAGAACTATCCAATATTGGAAAATTTGGGATATTGCCTCTTGATTTCATCCAAAAAATTAAGACTGTACTTCCAGGCACACCCTATCAGAGTGCTGACAGATTAACTCTTGAAGCAAGTGTTATACCGCTCTGAGATCTCTGGATGGCTTATCAAATGGAACATCGAAATGAGTCAATACGAAATCACATGCCATCTTAAAAAGCGATCAACAGGTAGGCATTGGTAGATTTTACTAATGAATTTAAAATACGAGATAGCGAGGAAGGAATGACTCCAGAAGTGGAGACATGTTGGAAGTTGTTCGTCGATGGTGCGTCTAACAACTTCTGCTCGAGAGCAAGGATAGTGCTCAAGACGCCCAAAGGACGATCTATTTGCTATGTCTTATGGTTGGAATTCCCTGCAGCAAATAATGAGATAGAATACGAAGCATTGATAGTTGGGCTAAAGATTATAAGGGAACTCGACATAAAATCTGTACACATTTATAACGACTCTCAGCTAGTCGTCTGTCAGGTGAAAGGGGAATACCAGGCTCGAGGGAACACCTCTCCCCATATCTATCTAAAGTACAGGGACTACTGAATGACATCGAGCATTACACCATAACTCATATCCCAAGGAAGAAGAACATGAAGGCGGACTATCTGGCCAAACTGGCTAGTTTCGGAGAAGCTCAGTCGTTGGAGTTGGTCCTAATTAAGATCCTAACCACTCCGAGCATATGCGAAAGGGACATCGACTAGATTTTTGAGACAACCAAGGAACCAAAGACGTGGATGACGCTGATTAAAGACTACCTGCTCATAGGAACTCTCCCCGTGGATTAGAATCAGCGGAAAAAACTTCTATGGAAGGCACCGCGATTTGTAATACCGGATGAGATACTTTATCGGTGGTGATTCTCTACCCCCTTGCTCAGATGTGTTAACAACGACGAAGCTTGAAGGATCCTGAAAGAAGTTAATGAACGTGACTGTGGAGATAATTCTGGGGGAAACCCTTGCAAAGAAGGTTCTCCGGTACGAGTACTTTTGGCCAACAATGAACCACTATGCAGTAGACTATGCCAGATGGTGCGATTAATGCCAAAGATTCAGCAAGATAAAAGAACCCCCTCCACAGAACTAACATAGTTGGTCAGCCCATGGCCCGTTTGCAATCTGGGGAATCGATTTGATTGGCGCATTACCCATGGCTAAAGGGGGCCAAATATGCTATTGTTGTTGTTGACTATTTCACCAAATGGGCCAAAGCGGAACCGCTGACCACCTTTACCACAAAAAAATTCATTAATTTTGTTCCTGAATTTGTTATTTGTAGGTTTAGGGTGCCGTAGAAAATCATCATGAACAACGGGACTCAATTAGATAGTGCTGAGTTAAAAAACTTCTACAAACGCTTCCGAATCAAATAAAATTTCCATTGTCGCACATCCCCAGGCAAACGGGCAAGTGGAAGCGGTAAATAAGATCATTAAATCCACCATCAAAAAATGATAACGCAAAAGGAAAATTGGTCGGTGAACTTCCACTCGCACTACGGGCCTACGGGGCAACGTACAAGTCTGCAATTGGGCACTCTCCGTTTAGCCTAGCATATGTTCAGAAGCAATGATCTCGGTTGAGCTAGAAGTCCCTTCTCATTGGAGGTGAAACTTCAATAAAAGGCAGAACGAACGAATCCTACTCGAGTCACTCGATATGGTCGATGAGAAGAGAGAAGAAGTCGAATTAAGATCTGTCGCTCACCAAAAAAGGGTCGCATAGTACTTCAACTCCAAAGTTCATAATCACACCTTCAAAGTGGCAGACCTTGTCCTTAAAAGGGACTAACCTGTGCCAGGTGCACTCGGACCAAACTGGAAAGGACCTTATGTGATCGGTCAAAAGCTAGGGGATGGCACATTCAAGCTAACGACCATTGACGAAATCAAAATTCCTTGAACATGGAACATCGAATCCTTGCATCGTTACTTTACCAAAGAATATCTTATGTATTTCCTATTTCTACCAAATAGACATCCCGAAATACTGGAGGCATTGTAAATAGGCAAAACTTGCCTAACTTTCATTAAAAAAATTGCTTTGTTTTCTGAACCAATAAAATCATGTTCACAAAAGTAATCTGCCGAGTCTACGAGGTCAAATCAACTCAAAATCATCTGATCGCTGCTTGAGATAGTGGAACCATGCTCATTTACACCCCACTTACCCACCGGGTTGACAGAAGCAAATCGACTCAAACCATCGGATTGTCAAAATCCAATTCCCGCCTTCTAAGAACCGGTGCAGCTCCAACAATGCTGGGAAGGTCCAAATAAAATCCGTGCATTTCGTAAGCCACGCAGCACTTCTTGGATTATGGAATCACATCCAAGCAAGCATGACTACCAAATCCATGCACCCCCATAAGCCACGTATTACTTCTAGAGCCGTGGAACCATGCTTTCAAAACACGAACTCCACACGTTACACGAAGATTGATAATGTTGAGAAGTTCCAAACCATTCCAAGTCAATGGGTCATAATGATCCCAAAAGCCATGCATCCCATAAGCTGCGCACACTCTTAAGTACCAGCATAGTCCCAGCAATACCGAAAAAATCGTCTACTGCAGGAATAACAAGAATCAATCCACTCATACCATCGGGAGTAATGGATATGAATCCAGCAACGTCAAACGACTAGAATTTGCGGAGAATTTCAATTGTTTACCGACAATATCTCTGAAATCAAGGCCCTCAAGTTGAAAATTCCTAAAGATGGAACCGCGAAACAGGTTTTGTTATAGGCATCCAAAGATCGCTTGGACCAACCGGTTATTTATCAAGTGTTAGAAGTAAACAGCCCCGCGAACTGGGGGTACGCACACCGATACTCAAAAACCAAAAAATCTAAGTACTTCATAGTTCTGTTACTCCAAACAAAGAAATTTGGCGATAATCATAGGACTAGATTAAATAAAATAGCAGTAAATAAAATAGGCACGAGTGCATGAAATGTACATAAGTAGACAGATAAAGTTACAATCAAAATGTCAACATTGTATTACTCATAGCATTTTTTGTACAAAGTCAAAATGTAGGGGTCATACCCACATAATATTGGCCAACAAAAAAGGAAAATATAGGTGCTACAACATTCAAAGAAATAAGTGCAGACTCTTCACTAGAACAAAATATGTATCAAACAAAATAGAATATCCCAAAAACTGGCTCCACTGTTACCCGAGCCTGTCAATGCTTCTTTCCACCGCTCCCCTTCCCACCTTTAGTTCGAAGTTTCTACTTCCTCTTAGAATACCTACCAGGAGTAGTATCGCTACCTGAAATATCAACTATCTCCTCGGTGCTGGGATCTCCTCCCTACTCTTTAACCTTCTCGAAAGACTCCACTTTGGCCTTGTGCTTCCGGGATTTTCAGGAGCTCCTTGAAGATTTCCTCTCCTCAATCTTTTTCTTCTTAATGGCCACCACTTGTTGCTCAGATTTATGTAGCTAGCTAGTTGGGTCCTCCTGCTCTCGATCTTCAACAGTCGAGAAATCGTACTCTAAAGATATGGAAGGGTAATCTAGGCCGTGCAATGTAGTAATCTTCTTGGACTCTGGACCTGGTTATGAGCTTGACACAGGTGTAGCAATAGAAGAAACTACGTAAACAAGTGTCGAGGCGGTTGTGATAGTAGCAATCCCGGGCATCGAATAAATCAAAAGGTTAGTGGGTAAAGAAGACAGACCTATAAGATCAAAAATGAAAGTATTAAGTTCATCTATTTCTTACGGAGTGAGCTGAAAATTATCAAACTCGGGGAAAACTAGAAGGTTACTATATCAAAGGAATGGCTGAGAATTTCAATCTCAAATTCCTCGCCTTCTCCTTCTTTTGATGCTACACTATCTTCGGAGAAGTTCCAGGGCCACCCAAAGCTTTAGAGACATCTCCTGAAGAGTCTGATGGCAGGGCAGCGCCAACCGAACTCGTTAACTGATAGCGAGACTATTTGATGATTCGCCAGGCCTAGAAATGAAAGGCTATGGAAATGTTTTGGCAATTGCAGTCATAGCAGAATTAGCAACCTCCTGTTCCATCTCAATTTGAATGACCTCTCGGCCCTCTATCAGAGCTTTCTTCGATTCTTCATTGAGGTAGGCATCCCCCAACCCTCGCTCAATATATACATCCCCGTTTTCTCATAAACTGACCAAGATTTCTTCACATGCCATGGCAAGAGACGCGGAAATTTAGGGCCCAAATAACTGAGGCACTGTTGATGCGGGAAAGAGTTAATATAGAAATTTAAGATGGTATCATCCATCTTCTCCATCTTCTTTTCAAAAGTATCCTACAACTCCAAAAACTCTGGTATTATGGCGACCTTCTCCATTTCAACTTGTGTCTTCTCGGTGCTAAGCTGCACGACCTTTTCCTAGAGTGAAGCAATCTATTGAGCTTGATCAAAACGGTCTTGTCGTGGGATTCTACAATTCTTGTGTAATCAACAATTGTCTTTGTATAGGATTCGAGAACTTCATCCTGATCAATAATGGTTTTCTTCTGAGCTTCAATGATCATGTCACATACATCAAGCTTATCTTTTAGCTTAACTTTGTCGGTGTGGGCCTTCTTTATTTCATCTCAGAATACGATCTCTTTTTTTGCTTGGGCCTCTTTCAGTTCCTTCAACAAGCTAGCGTTGTTCTTACTCTCTCAGAGTGCAGTGTCCTTCTCTTATGTTAATCGCTCGATTCTAACATCACGTTCCACTAACGCCCTTTGATAATTGTCTTTCTCTGATTCAAAGGAGAGGATCTCTTGATAATTATTGTGATCCATGTCTGCCAACTGCTTGCATAACTTTTCCCATCCCTTTGCTTGATCTAAATCACTTTGATTTGCCTGAAGATGGACCATATAGGCATCTTTACGGATTGGACATAGGTCGCGGTCAAATTTAACTCCCTCTAGAAACCATCCAGGGAGTGCAGCTTCAAGTTTAGGGGTAACGGACAGAAGAATATAAGCCGGCCTCCTACGAGAATGTGAAGGACCAAAAGTAGGCACCACGTGGGTTAACGAAGCTTGGGATGAAGATGAAACTTAGACAATCGAAGCTGGAACTTTAAGTCGAACAGAGATTGGGGTCGCGGCAAAAGTTTGATGTTCAGACGGATGAGAACTACGATCCATCTTTAGCTTCTTGAGCAGCACTTCTTGGTCGTCGGGAATTTTTGTCTTCTCGTAGGCACTCTTATAAACTTACTCCGTTCTTTATCATCTCGGTAATGTGCTTCGGCTTCCAAGTCTTTCTACCTTCTCCACTCTTCTTCGGATTTATGGGGCTGGTGGTGAGGTGAAGACCGTCTTGACCAATGTTGTGAATCGGTGAATTATTCAAGATCATCATAAAGTCCACAGCCTCTTATGGCACTTGATATAAAGAATGAATAAAGAACTTTAGCAACAAGAAATGGACCTAAATAATCATGTGTAAGTGAATGTAACCTCGATGAAATGTGTAATACGTCTTAGGCGACCTAAAAGGACGTCACAAACTGGATCGGGAAGCCATCGTGGTAGAAATCGGGTTGAATCTAGACAAAAATGACTAGGACGAGGATATGATCCCTTAAATTTGAAATCTCCTCCCATGAGTTCATCGATATTTACAAAAACATTGGTTAAATCCCAAAGTCAATATCGGTTTCTTTAAGTAGGGAATCCCGAAGTCGCTCGGCTGTAGGGGGAGTGTCTTTATCTCGAATTTCCCAGGGAGGTGAATCCACGAGAAAGGGACTCATTCCTTGAGTCTCATTGCACGATTCAAAGTCTCCATCGCTGAACTTGCATCAAATTCATCATCATTAGAGTTGGAATCATAACTATTGATGCCCTCAATTTCACCCTCCTTCTTTTCTATTGCCACTACAGCCTTGCCCTCACGCTGCTTGAATTCTTCCTCCCCTTTCTCCGAATAGGGGCATTCTGGCAGGGCAGCTAGCATCAGCCGTAACACCCCTTCCTTCATGAATTTCTTTGGTTGACTCGCTAGACGGACCTTCTCTTTTTTGGAGATCTCCCTCTTCTGAGCCGTGTGATGAAGAAGTGGAACGTGCTCGTATTCTTGAATGGGAGGAGACGGGACTTCGATGGCCATGATGGATCTCCCAAGGTGCAACAGCCTATACCAAAGAAAATTCTCATCTGTTAGCAAAAATTTAATTGATCTCTCCTTAGCGTCTACGGCCTTTAGAGTATGGAAAATCGGATCATGTGATGGATTTTTATTTGGCCTCGGATAGCTGCAAGAAGTATTCGGTCTATAGGAAGTCCCATAGCGATGTATTGAAACTCAATAAGTAAAAGAGATAACTTACCCCCTGTCGTCCAAAGGCGGTTAAATCCCTCGGGACACTCAACAAAGAAATATTGGGTCTTGAATTAAGATAGATTACTTTGAAGTTGCAACACGAACTTGTGGTTTCATTGGGCCTCAATGAAGACAAGGGATGGACACTCGTCTCGCTTCTTAAATAAGAGAAAATATCTCAACTCATCGAAACTTGGGGAACAATTAAATGTTCCCATAAACAGGATGTGAAGGCAGGTCATGATCGCATACCCATTAGGATGAAAATGAAATGGAGCGATTCCAAAGTCCAGAAGAGTTTCTTTCAAGAAGTTATTTAAGGGGGCACTACTCCATTTAAGAACATATACTAGTGGCAAGTAGTATACCCCGAAGGTGGCATATATGCAAACTCATTCTTTGATTGAAGGCACACATCATTGACCGGAATGCCATGTTATAAGAAACTGTTATGTAAGACTTTATTGGAGATTACGGAGGAAGCTCTCTTAGGAGGATTAAGTGGAATTCTAAAATTTCGATGAGTCTGGTCTACAACCGGACCAAGTGGAACGAGCTGACCGTATTCAGCTTGCGGGATTAAAGAGGTAGGTGCAACAGATGACGATTCAGCTTCTAAAAGTGTTGGACTTCCTCTGCTGAACTTTCAATGAGAGGACGGGTGCTTCAGTCGATATAATTGAACTTGTATCTAACATTGTCGGGTAATTCTATCTTTAACTAATAGTTCCATACCACACTTGAACTTCAAAAAAGTATCGATTTTTGTCGACACATCAAGTGTCAAGTTTAGGCCGAGGCAAGTGCAGTATGTAATCTATATGAGATGGGCTTTGTGTCCTGAACACTACAAAGTTGCTATCCTATACAGATTATTCACTCACGGTAAAGAAAGAAAAGAGTTTCTCATACCATTTATTAAAGTAATTTCACCTACACTTACCCGTTATCGATCAACGATCGATAAACCGATCCGTTGTTTGAAGCAATGCGGGAAGCTCTTCCCATTTTAGGTACACCAAGTGTGCAATAACGAAACCAACCTGAACTCTTCGAAAGGTGATAACAACATGATCTACATGCCAGAAGCTACCTTAAGCTATTATCACACCCCGGAAGAACCAAAACCATTTCGCGGGACGTCATGTCGGATTAACAATGTAACTCGGTGCAAGTCAATTCTAATTCTGTGGACGAAGATAGCAAAACAAGTCAAGCACTAGGGTATAACCCGAGTATCGTTCCATGAAGAACTCATGACTCGATTTACTAATTTTTTTCCACAAAATCGCAACTAACTCGAATTCTCCATAACGGTTAATTCAACATCATCACCAAATTGCTAAACGAATGCCAAATTTTAACCACCCACCTCAAGTAAAAAATCGATTGGCAAGAATTGACAATGTTTAAGTCAGTAGCGATCCAAGGTTGGTATGTCAATGGTGATCCAAATTGATGAAGTTTAGCTAAAAGGCTGGCCCAAGATGGTGGCGAGCCAAGGCAAAATCAGCGATTGGAAGCTTCGGCGATGGATGGCCGGCAACGGCAATTGCGTGAATGGAGCTAGGGTTTGGATTGAATTTAGGTCGGGTCGCAGGAGAATTGGTTCGAATCGTTGAATGGAGGTATATGGGCAAGCAAGTTGGCTTGAATGGAATAAATAAGGCAGAGTAGTAGAAATCATGCTAAGTCCTTGGATTACTAGCGATCCATGGACTATGGATCGCTAGCGATCCATACAAAAGCAACCAAATTTTTCCCAATTCAACAAGTATGATCTAAGTATCTTTTCCAAGCCTCTTGGAGGTCATGCGATTGAAATTGATTCATTGTTATAAGCTATGACGATTCCCATCGGAATTTAACAAACGGCTGAATAGGGATGGCAATGGGGCGGGTCTAGGGTCCAAACCCGGTCGACCCGCCCCTGTTTTGGCCCGTCCAGACCCGCCCCATTGGGTCATTGGGGGCGGGTAGACCCGTGTCCCGTTCTTGAGTGTTACGGGTCTAGGGTCGGGCCGGGGCTCGGTTGACCCGCCCCAACCCGACCCGCACTACTAACATCTCATGAAACTGCTTTATTACTATAATGATTTATTAATCTTCTTAGATATAAGTGATTCTAGCATGGATATTAAAATGTTCCAATAAATAATCTATATAAAAAATTAGAGTATTAAGTTGCGTCATTGATAATTATACAATAACATATGTAAATATTTTCTGAATTGTTATTGTACACATTATTTTTACTAACTTTCCTTAGACACATTGTTATTTGTATTTCATGTATTATTTGGTGATAACGAGTATAAACAAATAAATATACGTAAGTTGGTACACAATTTTGAATCAATACATGAGACTCATCGGGTCTTGGGGCGGATCGGGTCTACCCTGACCCGTACGGGTCCCGGGTACGGGGCAAAATTCCAGACTCGCACCGGGTCTACGGGGCGGGTCTGGAGCGAGGTCTAAAAAATCCGGGACGGGTATGGGGCACTAAAAACCCTCCCTAACCCACCCCATTTCCATTCCTACGGCCGAATAACCGGAGCTAAATTCACATGATGGCCTCAACACGAACACTTGAACTTCACCAAATGGGAACTCGGTAACTTCCAGAGCACGCCTTATTTCCAGTGAAAGCATACTCTAAGGGGAAAATGTTATCCGGGTTTCTAAGCCAACGGAATTCAATGGAAATCAGAACATCTACGTCGAGTCAGAGCAACTCAAGAATCAACCTAGAGGACTAGAATAATCAACCAAGAGAAACCGAAGAAAAAGAAGTCAAAAATCTCTTAAGGTGATGGATCACTAGCGATCCATCTCCTATGGATTGCTATCACTAATGATCCATCTCGTATGGATTGCTAGCGATCCATAAGGGTTGCTCATGGATCCTCCAGTCCTCTTGTACCATGATCTAATAAGTTTTCTATGAATGTCTACTAAGTTTGATGTAATTCCAAGCTAGTTAGATCGAGAAGTGAGCATTCATATAACTTTATCAATAGTTTAATGCAATCAGTACATGAATCATCATCAAAGCAAAGCATCTAGTTATGAAATTACATGTAGAGAATCTAC
Organism: Allium cepa; assembly: GCA_030765085.1. NCBI lineage: Eukaryota > Viridiplantae > Streptophyta > Magnoliopsida > Asparagales > Amaryllidaceae > Allium > Allium cepa. The sequence goes on along the minus strand of CM060934.1, from coordinate 507,532,798 downwards.
ACAAGGCAAAATACATGATCCAAAGGGAATGAGTCAAAAATACTCTAACCCTATGGATCACTAGCGATCTATCAGATTGGGTCGGCTCATTCTAGAATTTTGGGAGCGCTCGTGTACCTTCAAATGTGAGTCTTTAACAAAGCGACTTTAGCCCAAGTGCAATCCTGCCCTTATAAATACAATTCTACCATCAACATAAAGCAGATTTTCTAGACTGACTGCTGAAATTCTACCGAGATTATTCTTCACTTTTCTCCTCCTACACAATAGTCATATAGGAGAACACTGTGATTTTCCAATGAACTCTTATACTTGTGACTTGATCTAACTTAGAAGATTCAATCATATTGTAATCCGATTCAACTTGTAACAACGTTCAGTTAATATAAAGTTATAAAGTGGACGTACGCTTCATTAGCAGCTAAACCACTATAAAAATATTTTTATCTTGTTACTATTTCTCAACACTAATTAAAAATAAATAGATTTAAATGAATTTTTGTAATATCAGAAATATGGATAATTCTGTAAAAAAAAAATTGTTTTAAAACTAAGGGGTTTTAAGAATTTTCTAAAAATTTGGAGTAAGGATGTTTTTGGTAGTATTAAAATTAATATAGAAAATATTCTTCCTGAAATACTTAAAATAAATAAGATGGAAGAAACTAGACAACTAAATCTAGGCGAGCATAGCATTCTCGTTAATTTAAAAAAAAAGCTTAGTTCTATTTTAGAAAAAGAAGAGGTTATGTGGAAACAAAGATTTAGAATTCAATGGATTAATGAAGGTGATAATAATACAATTTTTTTTCATAATATGGAAAATGGTAGAAAATGTAGTAACACGATAAAATCTAATTTTATGAATAATGTAGAATTGGTTAATCAAAGGGGTCTTAATATGGCTTTTACTGATTATTATAGAGATATATTTGGTACTAAGAATAAACATAGAATTAACGTTAGATGGAATGATATTTATCCTATTGATTCTGGAGTTGACCTTTCTGAGTTTGATAATCCTTTTTCTGAAGAAGAAATTTTGAAAAGCTACTAATAATATGCCTAGTGATAAATCCCCGGGACCAGATTGGTTCCCTGTTTTATTTTACAAATTAATTTGGGATTTTTTAAAATTCGATTTAATTAGCGTGTTTAATGAATTTTATAATGATAAACTAGAATTAGGAAGATTTAGTTTTGCAAATGTAGTTTTATTTCATAAAAAATAGGTGCAAAAAATTTAAAAGATTTTAGACCTATTCCTTTAATTAACTGCTCTATTAAAATTATTTCAAAATTTTTAGCTAATAGACTTAATACTTGAATGAATGATCTAATTGATTGTTCATAATCTGCTTTCATAATGGATAGAAATATCACTAATGGAGTGGCTGATGTTCAAGAATACATTAATCATTGTTGTAAAAATAATATTACACGTGTTCTACTAAAACTAGACATTGCGAAAGATTTCGATTCGGTTGATTGGAATTTTCTATTTGATATGTTATTAGCTAGAGGTTTTAGTCATAAATGGATTGGTCAGATTTTTACTTTACTTAAAACAGGTAACTTTAGTATAATCGTTAATGTTATTTTAGGGAATAAAATTCAAACTAAACGAGGTTTAAGGCAGGGAGATCTTTTATCGCCTCTTTTGTTTAACTTAGCCGCAGATGTTTTTGCTATGATAATTAAAAAAGCGGTAGGTAATGGTTCTTTGGGGAGTGTTGGTAGTGAAATTTCGCGCAGCGGTCTCTCTATTCTTCAATTTGCGGATGATACCTTGCTATTTACCACCCATTTGCCTAATCACATCATTACTCTTAAATTTATTTATACAGCTTTGAACTTCTTTCGGGGCTAAAAATTAATTTCGATAAAAATTCTGTTTTAGTATTAAATGATGTTGATTAGGTTGTAGGTTTAGTTACTAATACGCTTAACTGTAAAACTATGACTTTCCCTTTTAATTGTCTTGGTTTTTATATTAGACCAACTACGCTTAAGCTTGATGACTGGTTAATTATAACAGATAAGATTAAAAATAGAATTTCACATTGGAATGGAAGGTTTTTATCCAGAGTGGGTAAATTAGTTCTTATCAACTTTGTTTTATCAGCTCTCCTAGTCTATTGGATGTCTATGCATCTTTTTCCTAATTGGGTGATTGATAAAATTGATAAAATAAGAAGGGACTTCTTATGGAGTGGTGATAATTCCAACAGTAGTCTTAAATGTTTAGTTAATTAGTAAAAAAATTGTAAATCGAAAAAGGAAGGTGGTTTGGGAGTTATTAATTTACGTAACATGAATTTATCTTTATTAGGGAAGTGGTTATGGAAATTTAAGGATATTAATGATAATTCTATTTGGAAAAAAATTATTTCTATGCATTACTGTAATGGTAGTAATACTTTATATCAAACTACACCTATAGTAATAAATAAGTTGCCTAATTTTTGGAAATCAATTTTAAAATGTCATGAGACTTTTAACCTTGGTGCTTATACAATTGTTCATTCAGGAAATAATATTTCTTTTTGGCATGACCGTTGGATTTCTGTAATTCCTCTTAGGATAGAATTTAAAGAGCTTTATGAAATTTGTAACTTTAAGAATGCTTTAATTCTAGATTTTTTTTGCCAGATAATGACCCCCCTTGGAATTTTAGTTTTAAAAGAATTTTAGAAGGTACAACTCTTAGGAAACTTTCTCTATTTTATGCTAGATTGAATTTATATAATATTGATAATTAAAATGATAACATTAGCTGGGAATGGGAAAAGAGTAAGAAATTTATTGCTAATTCTTTTTATAAATTTCTTAATTTCTCGGGAGTAGCTAATAACTCTTTTAAATTTATTTGAAAAACAAATGCTCCTCTTAAATCTAAATTTCATATGTGGTTAATCATGCATGGTCAACTAAATACTATAGAATTTTTAAAAAGAAAAAAATATGCAAATTAATAATAATTGTTCTCTCTGTAATCTGTATCATGAAGATATTAAACATGTATATTATGATTGCATGGATACTTACTACATTCTGAATAATACTCTCAAAATCTTTAACTTTAATTTTACAACTAAAATTACTGATTGTGATTACTATTGGAATAATTTAAGATTTAACTTTAAAAGAAAAATAGATTTTTACTAGATACTTTATTCATTATAATTTATGGTATATTTGGTTTGAGAGAAACCAGAGAGTTTTTACTAATAATAATAATAGTCATTATAACAAATTGGTTTTTTAATATCATCATTTTGTTTTAATTGGATCTCAAATCCAGAATATAAATTAGCTAAAAATAATCATTTCAAGAATATCTTAATAAGGTTAGTGATAGTGTTAAGATTTTTAAACATAATAATAATATTTTTAACAATAATAATTATAGCATTAACATTTTTTCTAATTTTGAATGATGTTTTTACTAATTATCATAACGTCCTTTTGATTAAAGGAGCATAAGGATAATTTTAAATTGTTTTAATTTATAGGAATTTAACTGTTTATTTTTTTAATCTTTTATATACCTTTAGTGTTGGTTAAGATGATACATTATGAGTTTGGATTCCTTTTAAGTGCTTCTTATTTTGTTGCTTTCCGTCTTATAATTTTAGATATAGTATTACTACTTTTTGTCCATTAATACATATACATACATATATATATATATTTCATTTACATACATATATATGTATTGCTCTTATAATTTCATTTAGTTCCATTTTCAGATACAGGTTTAGGCTAGAAATGGTACTAGATTACTATTTACAGGTTCTCAGGATTGCTGCTGACAGGATTTTAGCGAGACGATCATTCTGGACCTTCCGCTTTCATAGTGAGGAGTTCTTCTACATCTACAGTGTGGCGCTTTTCATTTAGGATTATAGAATTTGCATTAAGGCGTTCTTTCCAGTACTTCCACATAGACAGGGTGGCATATTTCATTCTAGATCATTCCCAGTTGCAACGTGGCGTTCATTCTAGATTTTCCGTGTTTGCATCGAGGAGTTTCTCTCCCAACCGAAGCTGTCTTCAGATTTCATCCGCATTGAGTTGCTTCATGGTTTTTGGGTACTTCTAACACTCCATTATGGGCGATAGCCTTGCCGGAGCTCGATAATGGGGTGTAATGGGCGGTGGCCTTACCGGAGCTCGATAAAGAGGTGTACCCGAGTCCTTTATATTGTTTTTTTTATTTTGATTAGCTACCCGCTACGCATGTTGGCAGCACCTTTGTTTTAGTGTTATATACACACACACACACACGTGTGTGTGCTCTCCTCTACTTTAGAGGATAACACATTTCTCTCAAAATTAATTAAATAAAAAGAAGATTAAAAGTCACTTATGTGACTTAATCATGCTCATTTGTTTACTTGTTTATTGAAAGTATTTAATTCTATACTTAGAACTAAAAGCTGACAAAGTCGTCTTGTTTTGTCTGTGAGATTTAAGAATGAAGTGCGAAGGTAGTCTTTGATGCAACCAGTGCTCTAACCTACCAAGCTTCACTCTTAACCAAGGGATAGCGTAAGTTAAGAAGGTCGAAAATGGTGATAAGCATACGGGACTTGATTTCCATATGCAACTTTTTTCCTTGTTATCGAATTGACCAATTAACTTAGGAAGTATATAAGAGCTTCACGACTTCATATGGTATGAGATCCCCCAGGACTCGCTGATATGAAACGTCTTTCGCTTTAAGAACATATATATACGAGATCCACAGGGAAGGACTCCTTCATACCATTCGCTTACTTCTAAATGAACATGAATTGAGTTAACTGGAAATATATCGATCTAGTTTTGAAGACTCTATGATCGGATAAGTATACTTATGTATTACTTACTGAAAACCACTTCAAAACTGATGTATGAGTTCTATACTTTGTAATATCCCGAAATTTCCAAGAGTTTAAAATGCTGATAATCTCTTAATTTAAATTATTTGAATTGATTAAATTGTTATTTTCAAAAATAAATAACTAAGTAATATTTTAATTATGGTTATGAATTAGTTTTAAAATAAGAATAATTATTTTATTGTGTAAATAAATTTTAAATTGATTTATTGTTTTTTTAAATTTATAAGTGTGTTTAAAATGCATATATATCTATGTATTTAAATCTGTGTATTTTATATTGATTTTAAAATAGGATATATTATTTGTAAATAATAATGAGCTTATTTTAAAATAGATGTTTATATTTAAATTTATTTTAGATTTAAATTTTAAATTTGACTTTGAAAATGAATATAAATTTGAAATTCAAAGAAATACATATACCTTAAAATAGAATAACAATATAATTTGGTTTTAAATTATATAGATAATGTTTTTAATTAAAAATAAGATTTGTTCATATTGTTTTTATAGAAATTTATATGTGGAGATTTGGATTTGTATTTATTTAATAAAAATGAATACATGGCTTTTGAAATAGCACTTTTTAAAATAAGTTTGAAATGTTGTATAATTTTATTTGGTTTCATTTCTTTTTAAAAGATTGTATTTTATAAATTAACATACATTTGCAAATGTATAAATGTATTTGTTTATTTGATTTTAATTAGAAAAGCATTTTTTTAAGAGCACAATAGTAATTAGGAAAAATAATTTTAAAATGCTTTTAAATTTCTTTAGAATTAGAATAGAAATTAATATTGACAAGTGTTTACTTTTATAACACTTTATTAACAAGTGTAAACCATTTGTGTAAATAGAGACAAGTGTCATAATATTTGTATTTTCTTTTCTTTTTATTAAAATCTGAAATTTTTCCTATAAAAATCCTCTTTATCATTTTCTTCAATTCTTTGTTCATTTCTAAGATGAGAACTAAAACCATCATGCCACCTTCATTTCAAAACACCCAAAACCAAAAAATATTCAAAACAAAATCTGCATTTAAATTCCTCAAACTCAATTATCTGCATCAAATATTCTTATGCATGCAAGTGTTACCTGAAAACAAATATCAATCCCTGTGATCAATCCAGTTTTCCAAATTCAAAAAGCCTGTAAACCTTTTCTTGAGCAAATCAAACTGCAAGCCTGCAGTTATTCTCATTAAACCTATCACAGCAAAAGTTCCAATTCATGTCTACATCAAATTTTCAATTGCATGCAATTCTCAAAGGGATATTACCTGAAGCTGCAAGCAAGAAACCAGAAGCATTGATTTTCAAGCTTTTCAGTTTTGCAGTTCAAATGTTCAAAAGCTTTTCAAAGTTTCAAGTTCAATTCTTGTGCAAACTTCCTGTTCCAGTCATCTTTAAAATTATGCACTGTCTTATTCTTTTTGAGGTGAGTAAACAACAACTTAAAAAGCTTAAGTGGTAATTGATCTGTTGCTTGTTTAATTTTTATAATAATTAATGCTTGCATGTTTATATGTTGGTGATTGATCTGTGTATAAGAATGTGTTGAGCATGCATGCTAATTAAACTGCTTCTCTCTGTTATTTTTATGCACAGAGATTAAAATGAACCAAAGGACCAAAACTCTTTATCAAATCACTTTAAAGATTTGATTCTCAAACATGTAATTTGGTTTAAATAGCATCTAGTTTTTAAATGACAAGTTCAAGTATTTTTATTTTTGTTTTTAGTCTACTGGAACAAGACAATACAGTAAAACTCAGATATATGATAAAATTAAATGTTAATTCATATTGATTGGAATATACATCTTGAATCATCTTCGGAAGTTAGGATTTTTAAAAATCAAAATAACAATTTTTAGTAAAGTATTGAATGGGAATTTGGGGTTCTCTGCAAATTGGATTTCTGCCAATTTCTGTTGATTTGTGTAACTGGGTGACTTGAGATTGTGGATGGAGCTAGAAGTAGGGTCAGTGAATAGATTAATAAAGGAAATTTATAAAAGGAAGTGTTATAAAATAAATAGAAATGGAATTTATAAACATTGTTTTATAAATTCGCAAACTACTTATTTTGATAAGTAAATTGTTGTAATTTATTAATGGAGTTATATTCACGCTTTAGACAGTGAATAATCCTTTAAAACAAATTGAATAGAAGGGATGAAATTGGTTAACAAGTATATTCACGTTTTTGAATAGTGAATAATATGTTAAAGAAATGTTTTGGATGTGATGTTTTAAATAGAATTAAAACGATCTAACGATGTTTTAAATGTATTAAGATTCGAAATCATAAATTTCAACATTTATTGTTGAAATAGACGTTTTCGAGAAATGGAAGGAAATAGTAGATTATAACACTGTTGTTATAATAGATGATTTCCGAAAGGAAATGTTTTGTATAGTATTGGGATTTATATATCTATTTTAATTTCGAATCCCTATACTAGTGATTTTGGGTTGTCGTAACGATGTTTTACGCAACATTCGTTTTGGCCCAAATAAATATGGTTAAGTGAATGATTTCCTTAAAGAATTAAATATATACTTAATTTCGATTAGAGTATATTGAATATTTTCCAAGTATAGAAAATAAAAAGACTTGTGAATTACTTATAAATAAATAAGTATGGGAATGTTTTTCCAATATTAAGTGAATATTTTGAATTTATCTTTTTGAGGATAAATTGAAAATGAATATTTGGAAACGAATGGGAATCGTATATTCATGAATATTTTTGGAAATATAAATTCAATATGGAATTTATAAATGGAATTTGGAAAATGAGTTTAAAAATAAATATTGATTTATTTTTAAAGAATGGGGAATATATATCTTATAAAGATATTTTTAGGAAATAAACAATTTGAAAAATTATTTGGAATCTGGTGATGTTGGCATATCTATTGATAGTTCAATAACCGACTATCAATATTTACCTTTAAATAGGTATTTGTTGTGATTTGTTTGAAATTGAATGCCACACTTATTTTTTAAAATAAGCGCTCACTATTCGGGTTAACCGGGAAAGGACCTTGGGGTCGTATAACCCATTCCGAATATGTGATACATCGTTATGAATTGCATTTGAAGATCGGTGTTGAAGACCGGATATTTTCAAAAACGTAAGGGTTTCTTGTTGATTGTCTCTGCACTGGCTGATCCCCGGTATTGAGATCTCCATATGTGATGGGAAATCCGAACGTGATTAGAGATTATTCGGATTGCAAGGACTTCTTTGTAAGTGCCTTCGGTTCTGTTCGATCCCGGAACAGACTTGTATGGATAGTATGTCTGACATTACAAATTGAGATATAAAGCCGATTTCTTTCAAATATATTTCTGTTGGTGGCGGAGAATTTATTCTCTTAGCTTAACACCCTTCTCTGAGACGTACGAGCTCAGAGGTTATATAGTTGAAGGTTATCAGCGATATACTCCCAATCTTGGTAATGTGACATACTGAGTGTTGCTGTGAAATGATCATTGTGTTGATTATTTGTGATAGGATCATTTATTTGATCGTCTATCTTGGTGATCATTTCTATGATCATTTGTTGACCCAAAGTATGGCTTTTGTATAAAGTATGTTTTTGTGGACGTGACTTCGTCGAGCCTCACAAACCGGTAATGGTCGAAACAGGAATTGTGCGGCAAGGTTTCCAAGGATCGCTTCCCTAGGGTATGACCATTCCTTCTGGAAAGGGGTAGTATCATGGTATGGAGCCCAGATACTTACTCATGTTGAAAACACTTATTATTATGGTGTGATGTTGGTTAGAGAGCTCTCGTTTAAAGGTTCCAAAGGACCGGGGGTGGCATATCTGAGGTTTTGTAATATTCCTTGGGAAAAGGGATTCCCGGCTTTGTTTAGCGGAGAACGGTTTGGTTCTCGGGGCGTCCTTCCAGAGGCGTTTCCATGTGGCAATGAGAAGTTCCTTGGCCTGACCATTTGTTGGAAAATCCATTCTTCAAATACGAGCCTGGTACGGTTTTAGTTGTATAACCTGCCATGGAATATGGCGGTAACCCGCTACTGAACATGGTAGCTATAGTAGGCATAGTTCGAAATGTCTATGCTGGCTAAGATTTATATCTTTATTTTCGAAATGAATTTTCTCTACACTATGCACTAGTAATAATATCAAATGTTCTTTTTAATACGTATCAAGCATCTTTGACTATCATAAGGAGAAATCTCCTCCGATTCTGCGTTTGCATTGTGTGTGTGTGCGGGAGGCCTTATGGTAGTCTCATCTTTAAAAGCATTGCGAATTGACTTTAAAAATATTCCTCTATTTTGTTTTCAAAGATAAATAAACTGTTTTGAGTTCTCACACCAGTCACATGACTGACTCGGAGTTTATTGTTTTCCTTCCTAAACTCTGGGTGCCCACCAATTTCCACACAGACAGTCAAGAGTTAAGGTTTATCAGGATATTCTGGAAATTCAGGAATTGCTGGAGGCAAGCTGGATGGCATGGCGTATACTAGTATATAGTATTTCTTTTTTTTCCGCTGTTTGTTGTTGTTGTACACTCTGATGATATGATGTAATGTAATGTAATAACTGATATAGTTCTTTGTTTAAAGATTATTCATTTATCTATTATATGTTGTTCCGCTGCGAATTGTGAGATTCTGATGTTGTTCTATTTCTGTTCCGTTCTATTTTCTGTTTTCTTTTCTCTCTATTTTCTATCTTTTCTCCCTTTCTTTTTCTTTTCTTTTTCTTAAAACCCTAACTATTCGGTTTTTCGGCAACGAAAAATCGCGTATGTTACATTTGGTATCAGAGCATATGGTTAAGCGACAACCATGGTTCTGTTGGGTGTTACTCATTAGAGATGGAGTCAGCAGTACTCTAGAATGAGTTTGAGTGTAATAATAGATATGAGCGCGTATTTCTTAGTGAATATAAAATTGTTTTTGAATCGGGTGAATAAGATAATTTTGCCCAAAACTATTTTTGATAGAGAAAAGAAATGATTTTCTATGAATTATTATAGTATATGGTTGCATGGTTGTTAATAATATTAAATTATTATCATTAGTATATGGAATTAAATAAAATAAAATGGATTCGATTCAAGTAAACTAACTTGATAAATTCTTGGACTAATGAATTGGAATTTGAATTGGTTAAAATTAAAGTTAGTCGTGAGCTAAATTTGAATTCGTATATAAATTCCAGTAAGTAAAAGAAATAAAATTGAAATTTCCTTTGTTAGTAATTAAGTAAATTCGAGATGAATTGAATAGGGAAATTGAAATTTAAAATGAATAAGCGAATGTACTAGTTGAAATGAATTAGTGAATGAAACTAATTTAAAGTAGTAATATGAATTAGCTAATGAGAGTTAATCGATAGAATTCAATAAATAGAATTGAAATTGTGAATTGAATTGAATTGTAAAATTGAATTCAAATGGAATTGAAATGTTAAATTGAATGAAAGTGAATATGTAACCTCAATAGTGAAGTAAAAATGTATAAGAAGCATATATTGAAAATTTTGTAATAAAATTGGCAAAATGGTTTGTATGTTGGAATTGGATATTATGGATAACAGGATATACAGGTGTATAAAGGGATTGGATTTTGATTTCAAAGTTAAAAATTGAATTGCTCGACAAAAAGGTACGTATTTCAATTTCAGTATGAAATTTGATGATTTTCTTCTCCAGCCACTTGGCTTTCTCTTTTCTTTTTGATTCTGAGGGGCCGTGGTGCCATTTTGTAGTCGTACCGAGCTAGCCGCGCAAAGGAGACGCTGGCGAAATTTTTCGAAAATTTAGGGTGTTAGAAAATTTTTGAGAAATTTTGAAAGTTTGAAATTTGAATTTGAATTTAAATTTGAATTGTTAGGTAAACAATGTTGGTTGAAACTTATAATTGAAGTTAGAAAGCTAGTTGAAATGATACTGAAGCTCTAGTAAAAAGATTTAGGTTAGTAAGTTGATAAAACTATTTGAATTGTGAAAAATGATAGACGGGATAAGGGCATTCTTCTTAACTTGTAATTTCGGGACGAAATTCTTTTAAGGGGGGAAGATTGTAACGACCCAGAATTTTGAACAATTTAAATTTGAAATATTTAATTTATTTTAAATATTTGAATGATGGTTTGAATTGAATTTCAAATTATCAGAATGAATTGGCGATTAATTATAGAATTTAATCTATTGAAAGTTGAATAAAAATTTGAATCTTCAACTTTAAGCCGATTAAAAATATTTCAAAGGCTTGTAAAATTCATATTGATAATATTGAAAATTATAGAAGCTTCAGAATTTAATTTGAAACTGCTTTGTTCAGTTTTGAAATTTTAATCGTTTGAATCGATATTTAAAAATAGCCGTCCGAGGCACAGTCTCGGAATTCAACGAAACCAGTTCCATTGGGTCCGTAATATTGAATTATTCTCGGATTTCAAATTTCGTAATTTTCGGAGTTTATATGTGAGCACACGACGTGTAAACGCATTGAAATTAAAACGAATTCGATTTAAATTTAAATTTAAATTAGTCAAACATCACGTTATCTTCCCTAGCCCTACGCCTAAAATCACGCAGCAGATCACGAACAAGAACAGGCAAGCACGTTCTCTTGTTCCCTCCATCCCTCTTTAAATAATAACGCAATCGTTCGTATAAAAAAAAAAGAGAGAGAGAAGAAGGCCGAAGCCCTTTTCTCTTCAAAAAGAAAAAAAAATTAATGGCCGAAGCCGATTCGAGCTCAACGCTCGAACGAGTGACGCGCGCGTGCGCGCGGCACGAGGCAGCAACAATTCTCGAAGCAAAGGCGCGCGATTCGATTGGCGCGGCAATATGGAGCTCGAAGTCGAGCAAGTAATCAGCTGAGCAAAATTCCTTCTTCGATTTCAAATCGAGGCGTGCTAGGGTTCAGTGGCGACGGCGACACTGGTGCGCACGCGTATGGGTCTCGAGCATCACAGGAGGTGAACAGCGGCGGCTACTAGCGTTCGCGATGGTGGGGGGGTTCGTACGACGATGTCGCGTGGGGATGGGCGATGACGATCGAGGCAACGATGATTCAAGGCGAAGAGGGGGTCACGAGCACGAATTGGGGAAAATGAGGTCGCGATTTCACTGTAAGGTATTGATCTTTGTTTTTATTTTATTTTTGATTTAAGTTAAATAAACATTTATTCAGTATAAAAAAAAATTATATAAACAGAAAATGCAGTAAGTGTAAGTACAGTATTTATAGATAATAATAATAACTATAGGTAAAGTTAAAAAGTTAAAAAAACAGAAAAATAATAATAATACTTTATGCAGTTTTGTTTTTATTAAAATATATAGTTAAGTTTGAATTAAATAAATGAATACAATCTGTTTACAATAAGAGAAAAAAATGAATAATAATATCTATTTCAAGTTGAAAACTAATGTAAGGAAATTAGCTTAAAAAAAAATTTAATGATTTAGTTATTATGTTAAGTTAAAACTAATTTATTTAAAGTAGTAAATCATTCAAGTAACTTATTTAATCATTTTAACTATTGAAATTTAATTTATTAGTTTGAATTAAAAACATTGGTTAATTTGAATTATTTTTAAGCTACTAAACGATATCTGTTAATAAAGGAATTTGTAAAAGAAAATTAGTTGGAAATTTTACTTATTTAATAAAATGACTTATCAAAAGAAATATTATTTATTTTGGAAAAATGGGTAATTAAGGACTAAATGATAGTTTATAAAAGAAAATTTGTTTAAATTTAGGTTAAGTGGTTAAAAATAATTTATTTAAAGGGAAATTAAATTGTAGTTAAATAAATTTGTTTAAAGTAAATTTAGTTGAAGTTTAAATTGAACTAGACAGATTTGTTAGGAATTTGATTTATTGGATAAATGAATTATTAAAAGAAATTGATATAAGGATATTAATTTAAAGTAAAATGTTTAGTTAAATAAATTTATTTAACAGAAATTTGGTCGAAAGGAAAATAATTTTATTTAAGAAAAATTAGTTGATTTAAATTAATAAAAAGGAAATTTAGTTCAATTGGGAATTTCTAGTTAGAATTATTTTAGAAGGAAAATTTGTTAAAATAAATATTTAAGAAGAGATTGGTTTAAATAAAACTATTGATTAATTAAACAATCAAGAACGAAATTTATTATTCGATCTGTTCGAATATTAATAAATTGTGTGAATATTTATACAAGGTATAAATCAAGAAAATCGAGTCAAGAGGGGAAATGGATTGCTAATAAAAGCAAAGGTGAGAACTTCTCACTCAAAAGGATTTATTTAAATTTTAAATAGTTAGATTTAAAATTGTTAGTTGTGTTGATTGAATGCTTGAATGATGATTGTTATATATATATATATATATATATATATATATATATATATTGGATGTGAATAGACCCTATACGCCGTTAGTAAGCGGAGGTTATTTATTACACACATATACCGCGATATTCCACCTTGAAGTGGAATTGGTATTATATTATATATATAGCAATATATATATTGGCATATGTATATATTGCAGTTGATTGATTTCCCGCATTGTATAGCGGATGAGACCCTATTGCGCCGTTAGTAAGCGGATAATATTTTATAAAATCCCATATACCGCGATATTTCGTCTTGAAACGGAATTGGTATTGTGCTAATGTCTGTGGATGCAGGGAAACAGGTTGGAGGGATCCAACTGGATTCCTCACAAATATTTATTTTATGTCATATATTATGATATTTGATTGTTTATCATGGATGATATATGATGTTTGAAAGTCGTGATTGACTATTGATGTGTTGCATCATCGGATCCAATTTTTGAAGTTTAAAAACAACGATTTTGATTTCTAAAGTGATTTTTGGAAATATACGTTTATATAATATTTTTGAAATTGATTCATCTTAAATAAATAAACGTTATAATTTTAATGTTATAAAAATTATGAATTTTGAGAAATACAGTTAAAAGTGATTTTTTGAAAATATGGGATTGATGATTTTATAAAATAGTTTAAACTGGGATTTTTGAATTTATTATAAAAAGTTTAAAAATAGGATTTATAAAATTGGATTATTTTATAAATCAAATGATGAAATTATAAAAGAGTTTAAAGACGTTTTAAAATAGTAATATAACATTGATTTATATTAAAAGATTTATAAATTGATATTTATAAATTAAAAATATTGGAATTATAAAACGGGCTTTTACAAGTATTAGAATGAATTGTAAATGAATTTCATAAATTGGAATTATAGAATTATAACGGTGAAGTTATAAATGGAATTTTATAAACAGTAGGTTTATAAAATTTGTAAAGTTATTTAAAAGAATAGATTTTGGATAAATAAAAGAATCTTATAAGTTATAAGATTTATAAATTTGGGGAGTTTAAAGAAACAATTTTGTAAACAAATAAATTATAAGTGTTTGACTTATAATATGAATTTTTATTATATCATTGAGATATGAAATTGAATAGATTAATAAAGGAAATTTATAAAAGGAAGTGTTATAAAATAAATAGAAATGGAATTTATAAACATTGTTTTATAAATTCGCAAACTACTTATTTTGATAAGTAAATTGTTGTAATTTATTAATGGAGTTATATTCACGTTTTCGACAGTGAATAATCCTTTAAAACAAATTGAATAGAAGGGATGAAATTGGTTAACAAGTATATTCACGTTTTTGAATAGTGAATAATATGTTAAAGAAATGTTTTGGATGTGATGTTTTAAATAGAATTAAAACGATCTAACGATGTTTTAAATGTATTAAGATTCGAAATCATAAATTTCAACATTTATTGTTGAAATAGACGTTTTCGAGAAATGGAAGGAAATAGTAGATTATAACACTGTTGTTATAATAGATGATTTCCGAAAGAAAATGTTTTGTATAGTATTGGGATTTATACATCTATTTTAATTTCGAATCCCTATACTAGTGATTTTGGGTTGTCGTAACGATGTTTTACGCAACATTCGTTTTGGCCCAAATAAATATGGTTAAGTGAATGATTTCCTTAAAGAATGAAATATATACTTAATTTCGATTAGAGTATATTGAATATTTTCCAAGTATAGAAAATAAAAAGACTTGTGAATTACTTATAAATATATAAGTATGGGAATGTTTTTCCAATATTAAGTGAATATTTTGAATTTATCGTTTTGAGGATAAATTGAAAATGAATATTTGGAAACGAATGGGAATCGTATATTCATGAATATTTTTGGAAATATAAATTCAATATGGAATTTATAAATGGAATTTGGAAAATGAGTTTAAAAATAAATATTGATTTATTTTTAAAGAATGGGGAATATATATCTTATAAAGATATTTTTGGGAAATAAATAATTTGAAAAATTATTTGGAATCTGGTGATGTTGGCATATCTATTGATAGTTCAATAACCGACTATCAATATTTACCTTTAAATAGGTATTTGTTGTGATTTGTTTGAAATTGAATGCCACACTTATTTTTTAAAATAAGCGCTCACTATTCGGGTTAACCGGGAAAGGACCTTGGGGTCGTATAACCCATTCCGAATATGTGATACATCGTTATGAATTGCATCTGAAGATCGGTGTTGAAGACCGGATATTTTCAAAAACGTAAGGGTTTCTTGTTGATTGTCTCTGCACTGGCTGATCCCCGGTATTGAGATCTCCATATGTGATGGGAAATCCAAACGTGATTAGAGATTATTCGGATTGCAAGGACTTCTTTGTAAGTGCTTTCGGTTCTGTTCGATCCCGGAACAGACTTGTATGGATAGTATGTCTGACATTAAAAATTGAGATATAAAGCCGATTTCTTTCAAATATATTTCTGTTGGTGGCGGAGAATTTATTCTCTTAGCTTACACCCTTCTCTGAGACGTACGAGCTCAGAGGTTATATAGTTGAAGGTTATCAGCGATATACTCCCAATCTTGGTAATGTGACATACTGAGTGTTGCTGTGAAATGATCATTGTGTTGATTATTTGTGATAGGATCATTTATTTGATCGTCTATCTTGGTGATCATTTCTATGATCATTTGTTGACCCAAAGCATGGCTTTTGTATAAAGTATGTTTTTGTGGACGTGACTTCGTCGAGCCTCACAAACCGGTAATGGTCGAAACAGGAATTGTGCGGCAAGGTTTCCAGGGATCGCTTCCCTAGGGTATGACCATTCCTTCTGGAAAGGGGTAGTATCATGGTATGGAGCCCAGATACTTACTCATGTTGAAAACACTTATTATTATGGTGTGATGTTGGTTAGAGAGCTCTCGTTTAAAGGTTCCAAAGGACCGGGGGTGGCATATCTAAGGGTTTGTAATATTCCTTGGGAAAAGGGATTCTCGGCTTTGTTTAGCGGAGAACGGTTTGGTTCTCGGGGCGTCCTTCCAGAGGCGTTTCCATGTGGCAATGGGAAGTTCCTTGGCCTGACCATTTGTTGGAAAATCCATTCTTCAAATACGAGCCTGGTACGGTTTTAGTTGTATAACCTGCCATGGAATATGGCGGTAACCCGCTACTGAACATGGTAGCTATAGTAGGCATAGTTCGAAATGTCTATGCTGGCTAAGATTTATATCTTTATTTTCGAAATGAATTTTCTCTACACTATGCACTAGTAATAATATCAAATGTTCTTTTTAATACGTATCAAGCATCTTTGACTATCATAAGGAGAAATCTCCTCCGATTCTGCGTTTGCATTGTGTGTGTGTGTGCGGGAGGCCTTATGGTAGCCTCATCTTTAAAAGCATTGCGAATTGACTTTAAAAATATTCCTCTATTTTGTTTTCAAAGATAAATAAACTGTTTTGAGTTCTCACACCAGTCACATGACTGACTCGGAGTTTATTGTTTTCCTTCCTAAACTCTGGGTGCCCACCAATTTCCACACGGGCAGTCAAGAGTTAAGGTTTATCAGGATATTCTGGAAATTCAGGAATTGCTGGAGGCAAGCTGGATGGCATGGCGTATACTAGTATATAGTATTTCTTTTTTTTCCGCTGTTTGTTGTTGTTGTACACTCTGATGATATGATGTAATGTAATGTAATAACTGATATAATTCTTTGTTTAAAGATTATTCATTTATCTATTATATGTTGTTCCGCTGCGAATTGTGAGATTCTGATGTTGTTCTGTTTCTGTTCCGTTCTATTTTCTGTTTTTTTCTCTCTATTTTCTATCTTTTCTCTCTTTCTTTTTCTTTTCTTTTTCTTAAAACCCTAACTATTCGGTTTTTCGGCAACGAAAAATCGCGTATGTTACAGTTAGGGTGGCTCCTCGGTACGGTGATCTAGGCCACGTACTGTGACGGGCGGTACCCCAGTAGCCCTGCCATCGTATGGAATCCAAAATCCAATAAGTGCCAACGGTTTTGATTGTATTACCCACTTTTGTGGCTAGTAGATGGAATTTAATAAATGTAACAATTTCGGCTATTTCTTATTTATTTGAATACCCTAGACACTATTATAATATCATCGGATTTCATATCAAATGTTTTGGTTAGCGTAAGGTAAAAACTTTTCCATGTTTATGTGTGGGAAGTCTTACGTGATACCTTTCTTTTCAAAGGTTTTTAAAGTTAAGCAACTTTAACCGTTTACTCACACCAGACCCATGTCTGACCCGGAGTTTATTCTGTTTTTCTTAAACTCTTGGGTACTCAAATTTTTACGAGTAGCCAAGGGATTCAGGTTAGGATTTTAGTTGGCTTGACGAATTCTGGAGGAGCAATGGAGCAGGAGGCTTCCGCGTGTAGATATAGTATTCCGCTGTGTGTTCTCTGAGATGTTGTTTGTATTGAGTTGTATAACTAGACAGGTGTCTATAACTGTCAAGTATGAGTTGATTAAGCTGTGTATCTCTTATGTATATGATACTATGTAAAGTATTATGTGATTAATATAATTTACTCGTTCCGCTGTTTAGATTCTGATGTGTTGTTCTTTCTTCTTGTCTATCTTTTCTCTTTTCTATCCCTTTCTTTCTTAAAGATGATGCGATTTTCTGGTGGTGGAAAGTCGGGTCGTCGCATACTTTGGAAGAGATTATGGGGTAAAATGTTATAGAGTTGAACTGCCTATCCTAAGGTTAAGTCCAAAAGAGAGGTTGGAGTAAACATTTCAAACGATGCTAGTGAGGGTACTGTCTATCTTGAGGTTGATTCTAAGAAAGATGACAGAGTTAGCATTTGTCGGATGACTTGTGCTGGAATCCATGGAGAGATTGTGATCTATTTGAGTGATGCAGATTCATGTAAGAGATGTTGAACATGACTTTACCATCGGTAATGATAGAAAATAGGGTAAGGGTATAGACAGGGCTTTAACTAATCCAAGGATACATCAACTCCAAATATCTAAAGACGCTTTCGGTTGTTGCTAGTAGGAGTTGTTCTTATTGTAACATGTCGGTGCATGGACCAATTATGTTCTTTGTGACATAGTTTATCTAGAGATGTGTGTGGTTTCATAAGGTAGTTTCTAAACCTTGTCAGTAGGATGGTCTCGATGTTTTGAGAAGACCTCCAATGGAAATCCATATACGAACGTACCTTAGCGGTTGTAGTTGTACTTATAAAATTATTGTATTGGGGATGCAAGCAGCATGGCTATTTTTTGATTTATAATCTACACCCTAGATATTATCTGTTACATCGCCATATGCACTTATTAGATGGATTTGGTTCTTTTGTGGGGAAAACCATTTTGGTGATTTGGATGGTCTCGAAAGATACTGTTATATGCTGATCACATATTTCTTGAGTTTGTCTGACTCATGGTTTTATCTTTCCCTAAATTTCTCAAGTGCTCTTTTGGATAGTCCGAAAAAGGCAGGTTTTCGTATATTTTTTAGAGCTTCGGTAGACGAGCTAAATGCTTTTATTTGCCTACCGTAGTATTCTAATTTCCACTACACTACTGTTATGTATATATATCAGTATTTGTGATGACAGACTATTATAATTGTCCAGGCTGATGGTAGTACTTAAGATTGTAAATCTGAAATGTTATGTATCTTAAGGTGAAAGTTTGTACTGTCTTTTGATATTATATATTATCGTTCTGTTGTGAGATTTAGTTGTTTTGTTCTCGTCTTTCTTTTCATTTTATTTTTATATTACCCTAACAATTTGTCTTTTTAGCACTTGAGTGCTCGGAATATGAATACTGTGGATGTATTAGTGTCAACATTTGGGGGTCGAAAATGTGGATTGTTACAACTATTTTGATAAGGTTACTTTTAGGTTATCGCTACAAATAAGAAACAATCTTTATAAGGTATTTTCATAAGGTTAGTAACATACCGACTAGATAACTATAACAAATAATAAGAGTTGGCTATAACATGAAAAAATAAAATATTCAAATTTATTTATACTGTTGTACATACTAACTTTGCCCACGTTAGTAAAATAATGGAGAAGATATTGAAGTGCATAGTAACTTATATAATCATTGAGTTAGTCATGACAAAACAATAGTATATATTTTAATTAAAAGATTTTGAAGGTAAATACTGCTATTATGCATGTACCTATTACATTAGACTTAATGATTAATCCAACATATAACGTTTCATGAGATTTTTCATTACATTTTATAATTACTCTATAGTTTTGGATTTGTATTAATCATTGGAACTATCATGCTTTAGTTAGTTGTTTACAACCCAACAAAATTTGTATATTCACTTATCTTATACTTTTTAGCAACTTAACTATATGTTGGGGATAACTTGTTTTAGCGTAAACAAAAGAGAGTATAGTTTGATTGGTTAAGATACACATAAGGACTTGTTATGCAAGGAAGCCAAAAAATTTAGGAAGTAGGTAAACCATAAAATGATAGCAAAATACAATACATGACATAATTTAAAATATAATATCTGCAAAATCTCCAAAATGAATAAATTAATGTCATATATATTTTTTGTCAATTAAATCGTAAATATGAATTATCTTAGTTTATTTCTAACGCAATCATCTACTCCAACCATTAAAGTTTCTTTGACTTAAAACTAAAACTCATCCAAATTTCAAACCTTACTCATCCTCCATGTTTACACCCAAATTCACCTCATTGTTTAACAATAAATAATACTATAACACGAATCCTACTTTAGCTTACCTAAGTAGACAAGCACCATTGTCCCAACGGTTAAGTGATTCGACTTTGGTGCGAGATGTCACAAGTTCGAAACTTGCGTAGCGTGATTTGAATATATATTGACATATGGTTTGTGTTCTTTTGTCTTAGTGACATGTTTTATCTGATTACCATTTCAAAAAAAACTTACATGAGTAGAAAATACTCAACAATATTTAGCAACGTAAAATATTCAACATGCTAAAAACTGTGTGCATTATATTTATTAAGTATAGTTTGCATTGGAAAGCAAAAATTATCTTATTTTTGGTGTAATGTGCATACCAAATCTAATTGTCCTATGAAGAAGAAAGTTCTTTGCATTGGTGTAATCAAACACATTAAATAGCTTATAAAGTTCATGTTTCTTCTTTCTAATGATGAAGATGAATCAAAAATCTTACGTGGTGATCCTACTATAATGCATAATAAAAAAATTAATATCAAAGAATGGTCCCCGGACCTAGGAAATGTTTGTGGCAAGGTAAAGTGCCAATTTGGATACAACTATCAAATATTCCTATTTATGCTTGGTCACACCTTGGTATTAATTGGTTAGCCTCGAGAATAGGCAAACTTTTATGCCTTGATGAAGCTATAGAGCAGCTTGACAGAATTTACTATGCTAAGTGCACGGTGGAAGTTCACCCTAACCAGGAATTAAGTGATTGTTTCCCTGTCAAACTGTTAGATGGATCTGAACAACTTATACATGTTTCCTATCTATGGAAACCTGATATCCGTCTCAACTGTAAGGTGCTTGGTCATAAAACTTGTGAATATGAAGTAACATGTAATACCGAGAAATCAAGACAAAATAATGCAAGTGCTTAGAGAAAGGATACTGATGCAAATTGTACAAGTAAAACTAAGCCAGTGATAAAAGAAATAACAAAAAACAGCAATCGGAAAGTGTGATAAGAAGGAAATCTGTAATGAGAAATACTGGAATGGCTAAAAGGAAGGTGGCTTCTGATGAAGTTGGAAAAACTAGGAATTCTGGTGAAGCATTGCCAATAAATAATGAAACTGATGTTAATAAAGTTGTTATTAATCAAAAGAATGGTGATAGATTCACAGAGGATGATGTTATGACAAGAGTGGATGACTTTGAGGCACCTTATATGCAACCGGCGATCAACTTCGGGAAAATGAGCTGCCTACTTCTGTAAAAACAAGTAATGCTAGCATTACATCTGACAGCTCAGTGGAAAAAGCGAATTGCTCCGGGGAAAAGTGTTTGCAACTTTAGGGATCAGCTTTGAGTTCAAGTCATATCGCATACCGACACAATGAATGATAGAATTTTATGTAAGAATATGTTTTGCTCTCTCTCTCTCTGAAATTGAGCCTGATAATAATCTAGTCATAACAAACCACCTAACTACTGACGAACTTCAAATCTCGTTATCCCAGATACTCAAACCAATTCTCCTGTAGTTGAAGTCAATGTGAATCCTCATGTACATGACCTGTGCATGTCTATGCATGCACATGACATCTCTAATATCTTTACTCCTCTCAACTTGATCCACAAACTACTCTTTCTCCACCTACTACTTTTTCAAGTAACCTAACTATTGATGTAACAACCCGTAATTTTCGATAATAAAAAATATTGAATTTAATAAGATTTTGTAGTTTAATATTGAAAGAAATTAAAATTTGTGATTTATTAATGAGAATAATGATAAGAATGAAATTTAATAATGTTAATTTAAGACAACCGACAACTATTTTAATGCAATTTCAGTTAATTAAAATGATTCTAATTATAAATTTGGTAATAAACTAAATAAGAAAATTAACCAAATGTTGTATTAATTGGTGAAATAATATGTAATTAATTGTAATTGAAAAAATCGGTGTTGTGTAAGGAGTTATAACATTTGTTTGTAGATAATAAACTTACAAATGAGATTAAATTAAGTAAAAGGGTAACAATTGTTATTTGTTACCTATTTATTTAATCTGTTGGATTAAATTGGAAATCAAGTGCAATTAAATGTAATTAAATATTACGTTAATGTAAAATAAGATGATAATTGTAGAATATTAGTATAATAAATATAAATCAATGTTAACTATGTTCATAAAGTAATGATTGATTAAATAAAAAGATTGAAATTAAATTAAATCAGTTTATTGGAATTAGAATATAATTAATTGGATTTTATTTACAGTTGAAACTGAACAATATAATTAGTGAAATATTTAACGTTGAATTGATATGTAAATTTGTTTTTAATTATTGTAAATGCCCAAGTAATCAAAAATTATAAAAATTGATAGTGAAATAAAAGGTGATTTAATCAATTTAATAATGATTTATTTAATTAACGTGAAAATAGCCATTTTGGCCACTGTCTCAGATTTCAACGAAACCAGTTTTATCGGATCCGTAATAGTGAATTATTGTAAGGTTCAAGTTTTGTAGTGATCGGACTAGTCGTCTGATCATACAGAAATGCGTAGAAATCAATTTAATTGAAATTAATTTGAAATAAGCTAATTTTAAAATCTAACATCTTCATACGACTTCTATTGAATTTAATCGCTAACTAATTGTAATTGGAAAAATCGGTGTTGTGTAAGAAATCAATTTAATTGAAATTATTGTTCCAGTTAAATATGACTTCAATTGAATTTAATCGCTATTTAATTTAGTATTGAATATTAATTGTCAATCCAATACTTGTTATTGTTAATCAGTTAATTGTTGTTATTGATTGGTTAGATTGATTGATGATTGTGATGGATGTTTGATTGTTGATATTGGATAACTGGATGTTATATCTATATTGTTATAACACTAAAAGTTCCCTTAGTTATTGCTAAGAAAATCCATTATGGGTTGAAATGATACATACTCGAATGATCTGATAGGTTAGGGAGAAATCGTTATGGGTTGAAATGTTAGACTCGAGCGATTTCATGGATTTGAAGTTAAATTTGGGATTGTGGGTTGAAATGATATTTACCCGTAACTGTAAAATATTTGCGGATTGAAATGATAAATATCCATATCACTTGACCACAGCGTAGAAAATTTTATTGGACACCGAATTTGGTCAAGTTAAATGATTTTTAGATTCCTAATTTTGAATTCGATTAAATGATACTTTAAAATAAATTGGATTTATATAAACTGGACTATTTTCAAAATCCAAGCTTTAAATGTTGAAATTGGAATTGGTCTTAATAAATTGTTTAATGGATTTAAATTGAAATTTAAAAATTGAATTGTCAAATATAAATGAATTTTATTCGAAATTGAATTATTGAAATGTTTGAATATAGTTTTGAAATCTATTTAATTTGAAGTGGTTTAAATTGATAATTCAAATATGGATTTTAAATCGATATTGATTAAATGGTTTTAAATGAAATCTGAATCGAAGGACCAATTTTGGTTAGTTTATTTGAAAGATGAAAATGATTTAGATGTGTTGAAATGAAAGAAATGGCTTAATTTTGATATTAATTTCAAATTAATTATTTTAATATAAACTGTGTAAAGGTTTGTTATTTTAAAATTCCCGATCTCTAGCATTTTCAACCATTGAACTATTTTAAACTATTTTAACCTATTTTAAACTATTAAACTATTTTAATTTATTTTGAACTATTTCAATCTATTTTAAATTATTTTAACTATATTAAACTATTTTAATCTATTTTAAATTATTTAAACTATTTTAACCTATTTTAATCTATATATGAACCACTTCAACTATTTTAAAGTATTTTTAACTAATTTAAAGTAATTTAAACTATTTTTAAGTATTTAAACTATTTTGATCTATTTTAAACCATTAAAACCATTTAAAACTATATTTAAAGTATTTTTAACCATTTAAAGCTATTTTAAACTATTTAAACTATTTTAACCTATCTAAACTATTTCTAAATTTCAGACTGTGTAAAGTTAAAGCATTTATATTTAAATCCTTTATTTAAAAGCGGATATGGTAAAATGATGTTATAATCTAAGCTAGGATTTGAAATGATATTTTCTAGTGAAATGACGTATTTTGAGTAAATATGATGATTTGAAAATATGATTTCAAACGTGATATGATTTCGAAAGTGAATATGATTTGGAAAATAAATATGATTCCAAAAGTGATATGGTTTTGAAATATGATATTTTGATATCAATTATGAATCAGTTTGGAAATGCAAAAGAACCTTCCGGTGTAAAATAAGCGTTTGTTTGTTAAAGAGACCGGGATCGGATATTGTCATACTTTCTGCCAATACCGAAAACTGTTTTAACAACTGTGTACGTGGTGGCGATTTCAGAATGAAGTAGGATGGTTAAGGTATTATCGTAGCCCTCACTCCCGTGAGTCAGCTTGATGTGGCTAAAACAGGAGCCATGCCGGGCCAAGTGAAGTCGCATCTCCGTTCAAACACATTTCTTTGATACCATATTATGACTTTGTGATTGATTTGGTGGCCACCCCTTGATTTGATTTGGGAGTGTGTTCCAAGGTGGGCGGTAGTAGCTGCTATGCATTACCACCAGTCCGGATCCGTAAAACGGTACTATCCTACTGTAGGCATTGCCTCGCGTGCATTGTCACATACCTTATCGTGCCTCTATGAGTTTGTTTTGTACCATACCAATGGAGTGCCCTTTGGGTAAACCACTGGTTTGGTGGAGCTTACGGTATTGTATAGACTACGGGAATATATAAAACGTGTTAAGGGGGATATGGTAACGCCTTAATGCAATTTTTTTTACTTTATTGTAAACATATTATAATAGCATATTGTACTACATGGTAGATAGTTTAATGGATCCTTAGGAGTTGGTAATGCCAAACATCTCTTAAGTTCTTGCACTCACGTTAGACGTTGGATATGAGATGTTAAACCCCGTAAACATCTTTGATGTCGTTACACTCATATTTTTTTACTATTGATTTAACTTACTTAAGATCTTTTAGTTCTGACTCGAGTGTCTTGTCTTTTCAATTCTTTCGGGTCAGTATGAGCTTTTTAGTGTATCGAAGACTGCTTTTGGAGGACGAAGATGAAGATTTAGTACTATTATTATTTATTTTATTTATTCCACTGCATCATGTTGTTCCGCTGCATTATTTATTTATTTCTGTTGTATGTAACTCTGATTTTATATTGTAAAGGTTTAATCAAATGTTATTTGTAAAACAGCTTCATGAACTGTTTATTTGATTATTATATTTTTTTTTCATTTCGCTGTGAGATTCTGTATTTGTTTATTTATTCGCTGTTTTTATTATTTATCCCATAACAATCCTCCCTTTTGAATTTTTTGAGTCTGACGTATGTGGTTTATTATCAATTTAAACTGTCCAAAAAGATGGGTCATTACAGTTGATCAAGCTCCTTCTCTACAAGCTCTTCCTGCCATGCCACATGCTTATGCTCTCATTGTTAGTACTCTAGGTATTGATTTTGACGACAACAACCACATAAATATTACTACTAACGTATCTTTGAGTTATGCAGTCATATCAGATATATTATGGAGACATTTACAGAGATAAACAAGAATATAGTGGAAGCAGATGAATTATAGAAGAAGGTTAATCAGAGCAATCGAAGAATAAAACCCAATTAGAGAAGAATGCTGAAGGATAAAGGTGTTTGAAGTGATGAGGAGTTGGTTGAACCTTAGAATATCTTGTTAAAGATCTCATGGCAATTATACTTGAAGATCATCAACCATTGACCTCAACCGAATCACAAAAATCCATAAATATAAGGTAATTTGAAATGCTGAAAATTCGCAACACCTATTAGTGTTGCTGTTCATTTTGCAACACACCCATGTCGCTAGCTGTTTTTCAGAATTTCAAATTTTAAATGAAGAGACATTTCCCCCCACCTCTTCACCAAAAGACACGTCTCTTCAACCATTATATAAAGGCCTATGAAAACGAATTTTAAAATCAAGAATTCTTATTTTCTCTTACTCCTTCTTCTCCAAACATTTGCAAAAGAAATCCATTGCATACTTTTTCATTCTCCTTGCAGATCAATACTGTTTCACTTCAATTCTTCACTGATTTGCAAACCACACAATATCAGAGAGTTGTACTTTAATTCACACTATTCTCTCTCTGATTTCATCCTATTCCTCAAAGAATTCAAAGATATATTGCCATTGGAGGTCAGAATCATTGTACCGAATATGCAAGAGTCTGTATTAAAGATACGACTACTTGACATGGTTTGTCGTTAGTGATAAGGAGAAGGTGTTCTTGTAGCCTGTGAAATCAAGAGGGTGCGTCTTGTAGCCCGTGAAACCAAGATTGTAAAGGTGTTCTTGCCACCCGTGGAAAGCAAGTGATTATAGTGGAATTCTGCACGATAAAGTGTAGGACTGAATGTAGGATTGATTAATCCGAACCAGTATAAAAATCTGGCTGTTATTTACATTACTGCATATTACTTTGTTGCTTACTTCTTCTCTGATTACTTCTTTTTGTCTGCAATTTGAGTAAATACAGTTTTATATTCATAAGTAAGCAGTCAATACACATTTCACCACTTCTAGTGTCTGAATAGCCTTAAGATCCAACATTGTGTTGTAGCCACTCCAGTTTCCAACACTCATCCCCTCTCCTCTTGGTTATCCTAATCACTCTCCTGTCTCTGACCATGTTATTTCCCTTCCTACTGGCAGTAATCCTTACTCTTCACAAACTGCCAAAAACAAGAATTGGAATAAAAGGATTCTCAAATATTTAAATATCTAATATCCATATTACCACTTCCATCCTTCTAGAAACTAATACATCCATGGCTCTCTCTCTCCCAGAAGCAAGCAAAGCAGTAAAATCACTCGCTCTAATTTATGATGCATCACATAGGAATATGGAACATTAGAGGTGGTCATTAAGATATGAAACTTCTGCAAGTTCAAAATCTCATAAACTCCCACCATCTCCATTTAATTGCCATCCTTGAAACTAAACTAAATCTCCAGCTTACCGTGACAGCTGCCAACATCATCAAACCCACTTGATCTCTTTATCATAATTTATCTGAATCTCCTTATGGTAGAATTTTTATTCTCTTTGACCCAAATGCCTTCTCCCTATCTCCCATTCTATCCAACAGGTAATTCATGCATTGTCACCTCGTTCACAAACCAACATCAACTTCATTCTATTTTATTGTCCTTTATGCTGATAATCAACCTTCATCTAAACAAGCTCTCCTTGACTACCTACAACATTTTGTACAGGATACTCACCCTTGGATTGTTTCTTGTTATTTAAACAGTGTATTATGCGCTAAAGATAGGACTAGTGGCAATCCAGTTACCCTGAAAGAATTATATCCATTAAATAAAGCCATTAATCATTCAATGCTTCTTCCTATCTCTTTCTCTGGTTCTAGATATTCTTGGAATAACAAGAATAGGTCTAGTAGAAGGATATTTTCAAAGATTGATCACTCTTTTTGTAATCTTCCATATTTATCCATTTGGCCATCCATTTCATGTTACCTTCCTTCCCCTATTACCTGGTCATTCTCCTCAAATAATCTCAGTAAACCATGATGCCACGAAAAGGAAAGCCTCCTTTAAATTTTTAATGCTTGGACTCATCATCCAGAATTTTTTAATATTGTTAAACAAACTTGGATAACTAATCACTATGGTTCCCCTATGTTTATTTTGTAGCAAAATCCATATGGAATAATATTGTGAGGGAGAAGGATAACTTTCTTCTCTAGAAGGTGATGAGGAATGCGCTCCTAACTCGAGAAAGACTTGCAGATATTGATATGCTGATTGATCCTTCCTGTATATTTGCCTTGATGACACAGAAACCAATATCCATTTGTTTTTCAACTGTAAATTCTTATTTCCAATATGGAAACAGATCATGCTTTTGATGGGTAGATCATAATGTTTGTAGTGTTAGCGCCATTGAGTGGAGTCACATTTACAAAGCTACAAGATGGAGAAATGGCGAAGGCATGTTGTTGTTGTTGATTCTTAAAAATTTATCTATGTTACATGGAAGCACATGAATTTAAAGATTTTTAAGGGTCATGTTATCTCCCGTATTGGCATTTGGAATGATATAAGGCAAGAGATTGCCTCTGCTATTAGATATAGCTCTTTTGACTTCGGGGATGCCATTAGTTCAGCTTGGACTTAGGCTTCTTTTGTTATCATTGATTTCCCTTTTTATTTTATTTATTTTTGTTTTTCCTTCTCTCCTTTCTTTCCATGCTCCGTAGTTTGTTACGTGGCATATTCATCTTTATTGTTTATGCAGTAAACTGTCAAGGGCCCAGTTTACCCTACTTAGCTTTGCTAAAAAAAATATAAATTTTGTTTTTTGGGCTAACGACGTGAATAAGTTAATTTCGTGATACAATAAAAGAGGGGATAAGTGGAAGAAGAATATTAAAAAAAATTCTTAAAAATATCACCAACTATAAGTTCAGACAAGAACCTATAATATAGTACATAACAATTCTAATTGGATATAACCAAACCTTCTATGAAAAATCTAAAATGACAATATATATATAACACATCTTAAATTTGTTTCAGATAGATAATCCAAACAATGACCGTGATATTAAGTAAAAATAACTTGTGATGAAAATATTTTAGATTATCTTCTGTAACTAAATAGGGTAAAAGATTGAATATATTGAAAGAGATGTTTTTCGTTTATGGTTGATGCCACAACTCATAATAAAGTAAATGAGGAATTTTTGTGGTTTCTTGAGTCTATAACCACCCGAAAATGAACACAACTCACTATTTAAACATATATGCAGTCAAAAGTTAAAAAAAATTCAAATATAAAATGAACAAAATTCACCGTTAAAATATCTATGCGCTCAAAACATGAGAATCAAACATATATGAAAACGAAAACGAGCAGAATTCACTATCTAAGGTCAGGGAGGATAAGCTTATGCAGTCGTTCCTAATTAGATTGATGTGAACTATATTAACGTAACTCGATGATGTTGATGACACACGCAAGCGAATTAATGGGAGTGAGATGATGAATAATTGTAATGAAAGAGGATAAAGATTAAGAAGAGAAACTAACATATAACGCGGAGTACGCAGCTTGAAGCAGTTAATAGACTAAACAACTTCAATGTAAGGAAGTTGATTATGTGATTAGCTGGAGAACTGACGTCCATTTGATATCCTTGTTATTATTAAGGACACTGTTGCTTTATCCGATTGAAAATTCGGGTAGATAGTGCAAAATAGTACGATTTGAGGAGATCGGGGATGATTGGATAATTTTGAATGTGGATCCTTGGAAAATTTCACGTCTGTTGCAAGAGGAATTGACAATCCGGTATTTGAGTGGTTCAGCAATTTTGTTTATCAAATATATATGGATCGTACCTGGTCACTTGTTTGTCTACAGGAGCAATTTTGTTATATAGATGCTAGTTGGCAAAACACTCGGCAGGTGCCATTACTCTCAAGTGGTGAAGAAGTGCGCAATTGGATTCGGCAAATGTTGCCACATGATGCTATTTTTGCATCGCGAAGCAAATAATTCAATATGTCCTTTTAATGTTTTTTTCCACTGAAAGTACTGTGATTCGTAACTTGTTATCTAATAAAAGGAAGCCCCAGTGAACATAAAATAATGGAAGGACAATACAAAAGAAACAGAAAATAGCAATCGAGTCTTGCTCACTATGAAAAGGAATCAATAAATCACACTCTTCATTCGTCTTCTTCCTACTCTTCTATGCCGCGGCGCCGCCACCGCCTCCGTTCACTTATTCGGACACTCTCCTCCACCGCGATCGTCACCTCTGCCGCGTTCATCATTCTTCTCCTCATCGCCTTGCTCTCTTTCTTCACCCCATCTTTTGTCGATCCAAACAACCCCAGTCCTACCACTTTCCGTGATCTTCAAGAACCTGACTCAGATAGTCACATTGCCTTTGAAGTTCCGGTTCGATTTATGTTTATTGCTGTTTACTTGATAAACATATCGTTCGTTTAGTTGAATAGGTATAAGTTGCATATTCAATTGGTCGGTATCAATTAGAAATTTTATGTGTAGATAGGTGGAGGGAGCTCAAAGTATGGATTATGGAGCTCGAAGATTGCTGGGAATTTTATCGGGTGTAGCAATGCTAGCAAGAAGTTTGAAGGTGAGTGTTAGGGTTAGGGTTTTAGAGTAAATGATTTTGCAAAGATTGGATTTTGATTTGTTATCTGCATCTTGGAGCAGCTGAGTTTAATTCCCATGCTGATAGGTTACTGTCTATTGCAACTAGTGGAGGATTGAATCAACAAAGAACTGGGGTGAGCTTTAGTTTTCTATTATAAAAACCAAGATTATCATATGTTTTGGTTACTACTCCATTCTATGTTTGTGTAGATGATGTACTGTCAAAACTGATGTTAGTCCTGAACTTGGCCACACTGTCATACAGCTAAAGTTGATTGGCTGATTCATTAAACTGCTATGAATAAGCTTCCCTTCCAAGCTGATAAACTTATTGATGTTGATCCCATCAAGTATTTATGTCTGCTCATACGGCTTACTATGTTATTCACACTTTTTGTTATTAGAGTGTGGTCTGGTAGTCCAATACTTAAACACTGATAAACCATCTAAAGTTTACCTGACTGTGCTTAGGTGCACCTTTGTATTGTATTAATTCGTGGCTCTTACTCTCTTTTCTTTTATAGATGTCTATTCATTTTTTTATCATTGTAAATTGGTCCTTGTCAGCCATATGCATTTGTGGTGGTTCTGATTAGGCTTTGCTTTATTTAGAATTGAGAAGAATTCTATGTCATTTGTATTTTATTCATCACGCTTTGGATGTCAAATTTACTTATCTTACATATAGTCTTTTCAAATTTCCAAGTATGCCAAGTTTTCCATGAACAGCTATATGCCATCATTTTCCCTGTCTTTTAATTTGGCTTGAAGAAATAATGGCTGATGTTTATATGATAGTTCTCCAAAAATGTTTACATATTGAGTCATTGCAGAAAATTTGTTCTCGTAGTTTTTACATTTGTATTAGTGACACAATAATTAGGTGATGAAGTTTAGCCTTTGTTTTAACAGCTTATCAACTGCATTGGTCGATCCTTTTACTATGTGAATGGGTATTTAGTGGTGGACATTTTGCCCTGCCGATAACTTTTATCTAAAGTGTTTGTACCTGTCATCGGCACTTCTTAAAAACTTAATTGCCCACTATATTTAAGTTCCATTTTGATAATTACAATTGAATGGTTACTTGGAGCATGTAAGGACAACCCCCTAATTGTATGATGTAAGATCACGGGGCCGACTCAAAAGAGAAAAAAAAGGAAGAAAACAAAACAAAGCAAAACAAAACACCAACCAACAACCAAACGTTTATTTAACGCTTATTAAATAAATGCCTTAAGCTAGACGCTTATTTAATAAGCACCTAGCTTTGGACACTTATTTAATAAGCATCTAGCTTTAGGCATTTATTAAATAAGTACCTGAAATTGATTACATTTCCCGAAAACAAACGTAGTATAATGAATATTAAGGGCACAATCACACTGTTGGAGTGCCCATTTGCAGAGAACTGATAGTTCAGCACCGGATTTGCATATGTTGGAGATGTCCTAATAGTTCATGTTATCATTATTGTCCGGATATGATATCAACGCTTCCATTGCCATCATTATTGTCTGAGCATAGTACTAACACTTTCATTGTATTGATGCAGAATATATTCAAGTATTTATGGAATATATTCTCATATTGGTTATTGCAATAAATGATCTTGTTCCGATTGAAACCTATTGCTATTTGCAGATAGTAGACGCTGTTGTTGCAGCACACATTTTGAATGCAACTCTCATTGTGCCAAAATTAGACCAGAAATCTTTCTGGAAGGATTCTAGGTTGTTGGCCAAAATATTATTCACGTTTCCTTTTTCTTTTCAAATTGTTATGATTTTATTTCACTCATTTGCTCTTAATTATGGTGCAGTGATTTTTCCGAGATCTTTGATGTTAATTGGTTTATATCATTTCTCTCAAAAGATGTTAAGATTCTAAAAGATCTTCCCAAAAAGGGTGGGAAGGTAGTTAGAACTCCATACAGTATGCGTGTTGCGAGAAAATGCACTCCAAGATGCTACCAAAATAAAGTTTTACCTGTTCTTCAGAAAAAACATGTAAGTGTAAAATGTCAGTCCAAAGTATTTCTCAAGTTGGTGCGATTATTATATGACTTTTTTTTTTCCACATTATATTGTCCTAATGACTTAAGCATCTGATGCTAAATCTCGCTGGACAAAGTTCTTCGTAAAGTGGTTGAATGCTCTCTTTGGTTATAGGGTCCAGTTTTTCGTTTAATTTACTGTTCAGGTTTGAATCAGTGATGTTACATTTGCAGCATAACTAACTATTCAATAATTATTTGGTAGGTAGTATGTGTTTCTTGTAAACATATCGTATATTGAAGTCTATTCAAGTTAATATTTTAAAGATGCTGTATATACTGTTAACTGTTCGAATAAATTTGTGTGCAAAACATATCTCAAGTCACAAGTAACCAAAGCGACCACTTGAGTTACGCCTCTGAATAACAAAATGGAGAGGTGGTTCATGGATACATACCTTAGAAGATTCAGTTTTTATTTAGTAATTTTAGCATTATTGACCATTTGTAACCCACTCGTCATATACATAATAACTCTTAATTGGTTCAAATTATGCAACATTTCTTTGTATACACAGATTTAGTAATAATGTCGCTGTCCTCTATTGTAGGCTGTTCAACTAGGGAAGTTTGATTATAGACTTGCAAATAGATTGCCCCCTGAACTTCAAAAGTTGAGATGCAGAGTAAATTATCATGCTTTGCGATTCACTAGTCCCATACAAAAAATGGGAGAAACCTTGATTCGTCGAATGAGAGCTAAAACCAAGCATTTTATTGCGCTACACCTTAGGTAAACTTTTCCTTGTTTCAAATCTGGGGAGAAAAACACATCAAATTGCCCTTATGTGTCACCATTTTTCTTCTCATAGAATACTCATCTACTTTTTTTCAATATGTCTTTTGCTGTCCAAGTTTTTCACTTTGATAATTTTTTACTAAAGCTCTTCCACCTCCATTTCACTTGTTACTGCTCTTGATCTGTAATCCCTTTTCATGAATATGGAGCTATCTCAAATTATGCCTGATTTTGAACAGGTCACTGTTAAACACTCTCGTTTTAATGTTTAATACATATAACAATATATTATTCTATCTGAAGTGCAAAATGTAGGGAGCTGGATTATATGATTGTTAACGATGATTAGTACAACAGATTTGAACCTGATATGCTCGCATTTTCTGGATGCTATTATGGTGGTGGAGAAAAAGAAAGGAGGGAGCTTGGAGCAATACGCAAGAGATGGAAGACTTTACATGTAAAGACATCACGGGCTCTCAATCAATTTTTAAATGATTTTTTAAATTCAAGTTCTGTTTGTCCCTTTCAAATTTCTCCCTCGTTGTTTTGGACCTTATACCCAGTTTGGGCACAATTAAGACCATATTTACAAACTCCTAAAAATGCTTGCTTGTCAAAATATGTACAACTAAGAACTTGTTGACCAACATGTACAAATTATGTTCCCTCATGTAGGTAAGCAATCCAGAGAAAGAAAGGAGGCATGGAAAATGTCCCTTAACCCCTGAAGAGGTTGGTCTGATGTTGAGAGCTTTAGGCTATGGAAATGATGTTCATATTTATGTAGCATCTGGTGAAGTTTACGGTGGTGATGACACGTTGGCGCCATTAAAAAAATTATTCCCAAATTTCCATTCTAAAGAAACTCTAGCAAGCAAAGAGGAGCTAAAACCATTCTCTTCCTTTTCATCTCGTATGGCTGCTCTTGATTTTATCGTCTGCGATGAAAGCGATGCTTTTGTAACCAACAATAATGGAAATATGGCAAAAATACTTGCTGGTCGAAGGTATGCCTTTATCACTTGCAACATTCTTTACAAGATAATTTTTTCTTGAAAAATACCATTTATTTACAATTGTTACGCGTGTAATCTCTAGCTGATGTATTTCATGCATAATAAATGCTGCAGGAGATACTTTGGGCACAAAAGGACAATAAGACCAAATGCAAAGAAACTATACTCTCTCTTTCAAAATCGTTTTAATTTAACATGGGAAGTATTTGCTGCAAAAGTGAATAAATATCAAAGGGGTTTCATGGGGGAACCTAATGAAATAAGACCTGGAAGAGGCGAGTATCATGAAAATCCTTCAACATGCATATGTGAAAATCCAGAGTCAAAAGACACCGTCTCTACTCAGAGTCAAGCCAAAATCAACACTCTAGGAAGAAAAGAAGGCATCAGTAGAAGCAAAGGCGAGGCAACAAATACCAGTAATAATGAAGTTGATGAAGATAACGGAGAAGATGATGGACAGGAATTGCCTGACTCGAGTGACGAAG
The DNA here is from genome assembly GCA_030765085.1 of Allium cepa. Lineage (NCBI taxonomy): Eukaryota > Viridiplantae > Streptophyta > Magnoliopsida > Asparagales > Amaryllidaceae > Allium > Allium cepa. The sequence goes on along the minus strand of CM060934.1, from coordinate 507,498,231 downwards.
AAAACTCATTTAATGAAAATTCAGATTTTAATGGAACTGAGTTGAATGACGAGTCTATAAACAGAGGAGATGATGCAGAATTTGAAGAGATGTTTTCTGATTGATGACCCATAAATTGTGCTGCTCAATTTGCATGCAGTGGTTACATTCAGTGAGTTCTTTGGCGGCCTTGAAAGCATATATTTTGCATTGTAGGAATACCTCATCAAAGCTTACGTGTATGTATTCATGATGCTCTGTGTGGAGCTCGATGTACATTATATAGTTGCTTTCGAATTTTGTTAGGGCGTACTCAGAGCAGCATAAGGCCTTTGTTGCTGCCAGTAATTTTAATTCATTTTACCTTTATATCCCTTTGTAAATTATTTCTTATGAGGAAAATATGGTTGTCTGAAAATGAAAAATTGAATACGAATGCGAAGGCGGTGTTCATGAATATGCACTCTTTCTTTTGCCTCTGATTAAAGTGTGACTATTCGCTTTTTTCCGTTAATACAAATAGCAAGTCACTGTATGTTCATGTTAGCTGTATTTGCTTATTTTCAGGCTTGACAGCAACTATCAAACCATCATAAATTGATGCTTTCATTTGCCCTTTGGTGTCCTGATCATGTACTGTCCTGATCAAATGTCAAGTCACCATAAAACATCAGTAGTAGATCGACAAGTCCTGAAATTAATGGAATAGATCTATTATCTGCCTTCTTTTTAAATCTGCATAATTCAGAATGTGTTAATTTTGCACATAAGTATTACTAGTTGGATAAGCTGCTAAAAAGGTAAAAATATAAAATAAGGAAAAAATAAAAAGAATCATTTTGTAGTTTTGAACCCTCAAAAGTATGGTTCAATAAAACAAACGGTTAATTCAAAGAACCATGTTTTGTAAATTTGATAAAACCTATCCAAATTTTCTGTGCATGTTCTACATAAAAGCATAACACATGTGAGATACGTGTAAATGTATAAAACTGATATAGACTTAATTTACGGAGGAGCGTTGGTTTCTTTGTCTCTACTGAATTTAGTCCCCAGATCTTTTTCGGGCTCTATTCTGTACTCAATCTTCGGGCCTGCTGGCTTTGTCGTTCGAAAATTATACAATTCATGCCGGTAAAATAAACTAGTATAACCGCACAACGGTGGAGAAACCGACCGTTCGATTGTATAACTTTCATAATAAATATACATTAATTTTTTTTGTTAATATTACTCAAACATTAAGTGATAATATGTTGGAAAATAATAAATTGAGATTTGAATCTAAAATATGAATTTCAAATTTAAATATTAACCAAAGCATTCAAAATTGTCGATTTGAAATTGAAATTTTAGAATTTGAAAATCATAATAGGTTTGAATTTGAAATCTTTGATGCGCGAAGTAAAAGAAGAAAGTTTAGGCAAACTGCGATGAGACAAGATCCACGTTTTTAGAGAAACCGCGATGAGACAAGATCCACTTTTTTTGGCTTCAAAAAAATTGATTTTGGCCAGTGACAGTAAGCAAACCTCCATAACGATCGGTTTGATCAGAAGAATTGGAATTGGTACCAATATTTGAACCGTGGAAAGTGGATTAAAGGGCTGCTCATTCGAGGGTAGTAAGTTTCAACGACAAAATTTCTGAATAATTAGTTTTAAAGACAAAAGTTATACAGAAAAATGATAAATTCATTTATCATTATTTCTGTATACCTGAAAATGATAACTTCATTTATTTTTTCTTTGTAAATTGTCCTTAAAACTAATTTTTCAAAAGCATCGTTCTTAAAACTTATCACCATGCACAAAAAAGCTCTTTGAGTGGAAAACCCAAAGTTGAACCAGTGTGCTGTAGCGTTTCAAAATTCAAAGTACCCTAGACTCCAAAAGGATTAAGTTGTGCATGTCCATTCAATTCATAACACTTGTCCTTTGGATACTGTTTTTTGTGAGAAGTGTGTGCAAGACAAGACCCGAAGCAGTTACCAGACCTTGACATCCCTTTTTTATTGCACTATACCTTCGAACAGCTGGACAACAAGTCACGATTGTTTCATTTTGAAACATCATATCCTCCGAAACAATCGTCTAATCACACATTTTTAAATCCATTCAACCAAGGACAATCATTTATGGACTATCTCTCTTATTTCAATATTTACTCATACTCACGATTCTTGTTCAGGTTCAATCCTCTAAAGTTGTCGTCCATTTGGTTTGAGTTTTAGATGTGTACTTAAAAATGAGACGTAGAGTAGAGTATAAAACGGTGAAAAATGATGAATTTTGAAAATGGGTAACATACAAAATTGAAAAAAAAAATAGTTTTCTTTTCTACAATTTGAAAATTATCAAAAATATTTTCTCAATTTCCCTTCCTTCTGTGTTGTAAGGACTAAAACACCAATTACATTATTCATTTTCAAGCCAAACAGACTATATTATTATTCAAGCGATTGTTCTATTTCAATCGGTGTTAGTACACATGGCAGCATAAGAACATAGATAACCACATAAATATTTAGCCTCCATGATTTCCTCCCTTCAATTTGAGATCTGCAAATCTCTTATTCTAACAAGCCGGTCGTTCTAGCACATTACTTATTCAAGTTCGAATATTTCAATTCCGTTCTTATGGAGAGTGCCACCGTATGTTTTTGCATAAAAGAGAAATACTTTAGTCATCGTATCTTCGAAGAGTGTTGCTTCAATTCTTGTGCAGAATGGTTTCTTCTTGGAAAGAGTTATTATAAGCGGTTTCATTATACTGAAATATTAGATTATGTTTAGGGGTGAGCGTTCAGTTGTTTCGATGGTGGTTTTGAGATATAAAAAATAGCAAAGCCAGTTGAAATAAAAAATATATCATATTATTAGCTTTTATAAAAACACTTCCGACTCTCATAACTAATTGTCACCGTACAAAATATGGCTACTTTCTTCCTAACGCAGAACATTATGTTATTTTATACAACAGGCATCCAAATTACATTTAAAACAACTTCCCCCTTTTAAATCCTAATGGTAAAATTTATCTCCCCCACACTTTTCGAACTTTTCTCTCATATATTCACTACTAAACTTTTCTTATTCACAACGACAATTGCATTCTCAGTCTTATTATTATTTTGTCCTCCATATAACAACAAAATATCCAAAAAAAAAAAAAAGGATAATAACAAAAAGGCCATAAACGTTGTATGCTAAAAATTGTAATCAGTAACTTATGTTGAGATTTTCATTGACAAAATCCTCAAACTTTATTTCCTCCAAATTTGTTTTACTAATGGGACTGTTAACCTCATCCTAAAATAACAAAAAAAACCCAAAAAAATTTTAGGCTACATATAGAAGAAAAATAAAGTATGAAAAATAAAAATTCAATTCAACTCTTTGCCTTCAATAGATTTAACATCATCCACTAAATCTTCACTTGTCTTTGCCTTTATTTATTTGTTTATTTATTATCCAGTGTTTGCAAATTATATTTTCTAATGAGGCACGAAATACAAATTTTATTCTAAGGGAGATGAAGAGGCTTTAGTTGTTTAAGGTGGAATGAAAAAGTAGAATTTGGGGCTAGGCAGCATATGAAAAAATGACATGTAGTAAAAATTTAATGGTTGTCATAAGCATAGTTTTAGATGCCAACGGTAGCATACTAAAAAAAGTCAAAATCAAAACCGAACCGAATAAAATTTATTTCAGTTGATCGGTCGATTTAATAGAGCTAAAAACGTATATTATTATCCAAATGATTAATTTACTCAAAGTAAAATATAAATTTGTGTTTTAAGAGATTTTATTGAGTATTTTTATGTCTTTTGAGTATAGCATAAGAAAATCACTACCATGATTTGGTTGACCTAGTAAAAGTTGTAAATTGAGTTAAACCGATAATTAGAAAATATATTTTAAAAATCGAATTCGAACTGATTTAATTTTATCATCAAATCGAACGAGTAGAAATGAATCAATTCGGTCTGGTGAGTTAGTTCTGACCGAATATTGCTTACCCCTAATGTTAATTTTTTCAAACATTCAAATAGAAAATAGGCAACAACTGACAAGCACTATTGTCTAAGTAGTTAAGTGATTCGGTTTTGATGCGAAATGTCACAAGTTCGAAACTTGCATAGCGTGATTAGAACATTTATTGATACGTGATATGTTGTTTCAGTGACATGTTATATATAAAGTGCTATTCCAAAAAAAAGCAACAACTTTGTCAAAAACTAGTTGTTTGTTATTACCTTTTTTACTATTACCCATCAAATTTCTATCGACAACCGCATGAATTGGAAAGAAGAAAAAAATTTGAAAAAAAATCATCTTGATAGTAATACGTAACTTTCAGTACATCAGAGTGTTATAATAAGAAATTTTTTCTTATTTCAAGTCAAGTTAACTACACTGTGCAGCTAAAGCACTTAGCGTTCTATAACGGTTTAGTTACAATTGGTTATAGTGGGGTAAAGTAGGGATTTAGCGGAGGTTCAAAATACTTCAATAGATATGAAATATTTAAACTTAATTCATTCTCATTGTGACATCATTTACATAGGAAAAAATATATTATTTAATCTTATTTAATAAAACCGAAGAATATCATGATTCACGCAGTCCGAATTTGGTGATTATAATAGATTTTTAACTTATATTGAGCACTTATATTTTAATACCAAGTCTTTACCGTAATTTTTTTTATTTGGTTTAAAACAAAACTAGTTAAATCAAGCCTTTTATATTAATGTTACTAAAGCGCACTTTAAAATGTCTTGATTTAGATGGTGTATCAGAAAATAAGGAAGCTTAAAGTGGATCTTTAACTACACAAAATTGAAAAAGCATAGCGATCGAAGAGTAGGATTTTGCAGAGCTTTAGCAGACTTTAATTGCACCGATGTTACATTTTGATGCTACTCCTCCTTTGAATTCCGAAGAGAGGTCGAGTCATACAACTATGTATACAACGCACGTACGTGCATCTAATATCTATTTACCTTGGATGGATTTGTATTTTAAGTGCAAATGTTTTTTTAGTCACAACACATTGTAAGTTGTTTTGTTGGTGATATCGAGGACAAATTGATAGTGAAATTTTGCTGGTAGGTAGTCCGAAAGGGTGGTAAGATTCCATTAACGAAGAGGGATAATTTTGAATTTTCAAAAAAACATGTAAATCATATTGATTGAATTCTCTTTATTAATAGTAGAGATATAACAATATAGTTCATTAACCAATTCTTCTAAATTTCAGTCATGTAAGTTGACTAATTTAACTTCAATTAAATTTTAACCTTACACACACAGATACATACGTGTGTGTGACAAAACATGTTCTAAAATGACTGTTTTTTTATATTTTTAACACGAATGACTTATAATTTGTATGAAATTGTGCATATAGCATATAATAGTAACATTAATAGTTTCAAGTGTGCATGTTTAACACAAATGACTTCATGTAACATATAAATCGATATATTGTGTTCTTAACAACAGGTTCTTACTGTCAATCGTGCATGTTCTAAACTAACTTCACCTCAGTGTGTTTTGTTATGTGTTTTAACACAATTGAATGTTCTTAAATGTGTGTGTTCAGTTCTAACAGTAGTTCAATAACCAACAATATGTGTGTGTTCATATATATCGAGTTAAACAATATGCCTATCCGATTTCAGTTATATATATATATATATATATATATATATATATATATATTCAGTTAATAAATGCCTATATATGCATGTGTTAAACAATATGCATATATGTGTGTGTGTCTATATATATATATATATATATATATATATATATATATATATATATATATATTCAGTCAGTTAAACAATTTAGTTCATGTATATTCAGGTAATATATGCCTACATGTGTGTGTCTTAGATCTTCTTGGCTTGGCTGTTGTAGTGTCTACTGAAGATTGAAGTCTACGTATGGTTTCTATAATTTGGGTGCTGTCGTCTACTGAAAATTGAAGTATGTATGATGTTTTATGTAATATGTATGAACTTTGAAGTAAGGTTATGTGCCGATATATTTAGTTAATTTGTATTATGTAATCCTAAGCAGGCGCAAGGAAATGAGGATAAAGATGTAAGGGTATTATTGGTAAGCCAAAAAATAGTTCATGCAATTTTTTTTTTACTAGTAAAAATAAAGATGTTCATAAAGAACGAATTTACCTTTGTCATGTTAAAATTTGTAATCAATCAGAGGATCTATTTTTGAAACATACCATATCATACATGTTTCTCATGGACTTTGATTGGCTTAAGAAAATAAATATAGCAGCGTTGATCCTGGATTCAAAAAATACATTCTAAGAAAATATTTGGTTTTAAAATGATCAAGGTCAAATATATGAAAACTCACAAACTCTACATTTGATTCTTGAGCTTTATCAATTAGGTATTGCCATACATGAAAATTTTGTTCCAGCAACCACTATGGAAACATTACCCAATTCATGATTCTTTTTGCTTTATGACTTAAACCCCAAAAAGAGTCTATTTCCCTTGATTATGTTCTTATCTCATTACAAATTGAAGGAAAAAGCCCTGTGAAAGGGACATTATTTTTCCAAAACCATCCTATTTTGATTCTAACACTACAAGAAAAAGGCAGAATACCGACAGCCAAGACCGACGGCTTCCGACGGCCATTTTCCGACGGCTTTCGACGGGCCGTCGGCGGCCGTCGGAAGCCGTCGCAAATTTGCGATTATACCAGCCAGCCGAGCCCTTTCTTCCTCCTCCATTTCATACGAAAAAAACCCAAAAAACCCCCCAAATTCAACCCCTAAGCTTCCAATCCCTAATTTTTAGCTTCCGGATCTTCCAACGCACTCTAATCAAGCTTCAGTACTCTTAATCTCAGGTATAATCTCTTATTTTTATGAAAAATTCAGTTTTTACCCTAATTATAGATTTGCATAAATTGATAAATTAGGGCGAATTAATGATTGCAATTGTTTCCACTAGCGTAATAACGGTTTATAGCATCACATGGTATACCAATTTCATCTTTTATCGTGAAATTGTGATAAACACGTATAATTTGTGCATGTTCATGTATATGTATTTTGTTGTGTATGCCTTGATTCGACGATTGTATACGTTATTTGGAATAAGATAAAATGATTGAATGAACTAGGAGTATTATATTGTGCACGTTTTTACTTATGACACAAAAAAAATGCATTACTCTAAATTATAATTGTGTGTATTGAAAAATGACAAAATGTTAAACCAGCCCTAAGTTGATGCGTAATACGTCGAATAAATGTGTGAAATTAATATATAAATGTGAACAGTGAGTAAAACTGTATTTTTGAGTAAAATGCGCGCATGTTAACCGACAAATGTCCCTTAGAGAGTTTTTGGCCCCGTCTGACGAGTGTTGTACATGATCGTTGTATAAATAGTCGTTTTTTTCGAAAAACGACCATTTATATTCATCTGGTACAATGTTTGTCGGATTTGTCCCTGTATTGGACAAGTTATGAACACAGTAAGAATTTACATTTTGTATACTACTTCGTCTCAAACGGTTCATAAAATTTCGCCCTAACTTTTCTTTTTTGTTTCCTGCGTACACGCATTTGTGTACAATGCAGGGAACAAAAGGGAAATGCTGCCGAAATTTTATTGAATCGTTTGGGACGAAGTAATATACGAAATGTAAATGCTTACTGTGTTTGTAATGGGAGGTAGGATGTCTGACCAATGAAAAAAAATTATATATTTTTAATCGTTACGTACGTTAAAAAATGAAATGTGCCCTATTTGAAAATATTTTTAAATTTGTGAAGTTGTTCTTTAAATTCAAAATATTATACGAACATGAAAATAATCTTTTTCGAATGTGTATTCTTCAAAATAAATATTAAATTTTGAACTTCTCATTTTGTCAAATAGGAAAAATGATTGATTATTTTGTTGATCGAAGGAGATGGATGTACCAAAGAAAAGGAATGAGGGGCTCAATAAAAGAAGATTTTTATAACGGTATAAACGTGTTTGTTGAATTCGCCTTAAGTAATAACGGAAACGATCCAGAAATTCGTTGTCCGTGTAGTAGGTGTAGACATTTGAAGTTTTTGTTACCAGATATTGTGAAAGTTCATTTGTGCCAACACGGTTTCACACCCGAATATTATGTTTGGGATCGGCATGGAGAAGTTGTAGCAAATACTTCTGTAGAGTCTGAAAGTGTCGTTAACGAAATAGTTTCAACGACCCGTATAGAAAATATGGTCGAAGATGCAGCACGATCAATGTTTCCTATGGTTGAAGTTGACGACGATGATGTAAATGTTGAAGAACCAAATATTGAAGCTAAGAAAATTTATGATTTACTAGATGCAGCTAAAGAATACGGTGCAGAAAAATTAACAAATAATACTGGTGTATTTGTTAAAGGTAGTGACGATCCAGAAAACCATTTAAATGATTTTTATGGCGTTCTAACACAAATTTTGCAACTGACATATTTCTCAAGACCCGCGGAGGAGGTGTTTCTATTTAGATGCAATTGGTTTAGCAATGTTCCAGGTTCTGGAATTAATGTGCATAAGGATTATAATCTTATCGAAATAAAGCATACATCGCACTATCACAAGTATGATCCTTTTGTACTAGCCAAACAAGCATTGCAAGTTTATTACGCTCCTTATCCGTCTCTAAAAAGAGATAAAGCAGATTGGTCTGCAGTTTTTAAAACAAAGGCCAGATTCACATTCGATGGGAAGAATATTCCGGACGAACAAGCTTATCAGGCAGATCTTGAGCAAAATAACGAAATAATAATTACAGACGATCATACAGATTTTGGTCCTTTGATCGATGAATCAAATGTTTTGGTAGAAGCGTTTGACAGTGCAGAGGAAAATATCGTCGAAAACGAGACCGAATCTGAATCAGAAGACGATGATGACTGATATAAATTTGAATCTGTTTTTTTGCAATTGATGTAACTATGTTGAATTCTTGATGTATTATGAAATTGATGTAACTATGAAACTAAATCCGTTTACTATTGTTTTATGTTATTTCAATTTGTCATTTATTTAGCAATTTTTATTAAAAATGCAATGAACTCTGCTTATCGTAGGAAGAGTACACCCATCATGAATCAGGTATAACAAACTTACATGTCTATTTACATTTCAGTCATTATAATTAAGCAATTTATACCATTGATGTCATGTTCATATGAAATATATTTCATTATCATGTTTTTATTCTCTTATATAATGATGTGTAAACGTCACAGGTTTATCATTATGTCACATAGAGGGAGGAGCTCTTCCCGTTCTTCAGGAGGCGATGGCAGTGGCCCATCGCAAGCGCCACACCGTCCAGTTGTTACGTTAGCCCCCAAAGCAGATGGGTAAAAATTAAATCTTATTCATCATCTTATTTTTTCTATACTATACGTATGTACTTATCTGTATCGTACTTAAAAACAGGGGGTTCGAGCTACTACCCACTAAGGTAGTGTTGGACGTCTCCAGAGCAGCATATCGTAGTAGGATGAGTGCGTGCTGGCCAAAGTGGGATACCATCCCTCCGCACATCATAGAGTGCATATGGCAGGATGTCCTAGTATGTGTAATTTTTATGTTTTCCATTTTTAATTCGTTTTTGTCGTTTTTCTACCGTTTATCGTTTAAAGTGTAATCTTTTTTTAACACAGGCTGAGATAGACATCCAGACAGATGATATGCAGCTGGCACGAGCATACTGGATGAGGAAGATGCGAAAGAACTACAGAGACACGATATCTGAGGTTAAGAAATCCGGGAAGAGACCACGGTGGATGGGGGAGAGCGTGTGGCAAGCTTGGTTGAGCTACTGGGAGACGGACGAGGCGAAGGCAAGTATACTAATTTTTTTTCAATTATTAATTTAACGTGATTGAAAAATAATGTATCAAATTTTGAATGTACAGGCAGAGTCAGATAGAAACTCTGCAAATAGAAATAAGAATCCCGTTACTCATCGCGGAGGATCGAAGTCGTTTCAGCAGTATCGGCAGGAGTTGGTAAATTTAATTACTGAATAATAAATGTAAATAGTTTATGCTATATGATTTTAAATGTATAATAATTGTATGTAACAATCAACTTCAGGAAGCCGAGGCACATGGTCCTGTCAGCTATATGGACGTGTTCACCCGTACGCATGCTGTTGAGCATGTTAATCCAGACGGGACTGTTTCGTACACATGGCAGGACGATAAATCCAGTAAAAGCCATGTAAGCATATTTCATTTTATTCAGTATTAGTAATTGTTTTAGTTGTCAAATTATTATGAAATAAGATATGATATTATTAATTTGTCAATGCAGGAGATGTTTATGGAGCAGCGACAGAAACTCCTTTCTGATACGGGTCGAGAGCAGCTGACGACCGATGAAGAGGACATTATTTTTGAGTCCGTTATGAGTCCACCAGAGCATGGTCGACGATACGGATTTGGCAATTTAGCGGTAAATAATTTAATTTTTCTTAAAATACTTAAAATATGATATTCTTACCTTTTCAAAACAATAAACTTTGATTTTATTTATTTTTCAATTATTGCAGTCCAGTAGTCAGAGTAGGAGACGGCGGAGTAGACCTCAGAGCGAGCTAGCAAGTATAGAAGAATTACAGACTAGAGTTCAGCAGTTGGAGGAGCAGAACCGCCAACAGGCCATGCAGACGGCACAGTTATTTGAGTACATGCAGCAGTTTGGTGGCCGCTTCCCTTCATCGGCTGGCTCTGGATCTGGGGCAGATTGATTCATTGCTTTCTAATTCGTTCGTGCAGGTATGTTTAGTTTTAGTTTACAATGATTTGGTAGAAGGAACAATTAATTGTTGATATGTATAATTATGTATAATACACTTGGTTCTGTAGCTGTATCAGGATATGCATGATTAGAACAGTTATTGTTAGTATTATTGTTAATGTTGGAATGTTATGTATATTTTGTATTTTATTTTTATTCTAATTTAGTTTATTTCTGTGTCTATTGAATATTTTGGAGTATTGGTTTGCATGTTTGGTTGGATTATTGTTTATTTGATTGTGCAGTATTGATATTGTAGTGTTTGGAAGAGAAATGTGGTTGGAAGGCTCTATTTGCAGCAGATTTTAAAAAAAAACAACAGGTTTCCGACGGCTTCCGACGGCTTCCGACGGCTTATTGGTCGAAATTTTCCGGCGGTTTCCGACGGGTTCCGACGGCTTATTGGCCTGATTTCCGACGGTTTCCGACGGTTTCCGACGGCCGTCGGAAGCCGTCGGAAACCGCCGGAAACCGCCGGAAACCGTCGATAATGTATACGGCATCACCCGTCGGTAGCCGTCGGAAATACTGCTCCCCGACGCCTTCATTTCCGACGGCTTTTTCCGACGGCCGCCGACGGCTTCCGACGGCCGCCGACGGTTTTCAGCCGTCGGAAATCCCCCCTCCCCTTGTAGTGTAAGACTAATGTTGTAGTATGACACAAACCAAATATGATGCTAATTAAGGACACCATCAAAGGTACTTTGTTAATACTATTGCTAAAAAATACTAGATATTTGTAGTCTATACTTTTTCTACTATAATACATTTTAAGCCGCTACCAAAGACATCAATTTCGACTTGTTTTTTAGGGCAAACAACCACCGATTAATATGATTTTCCATGGCCATCAATCACCATTTGAAAATTATGTTGTTCAACAGTTGTTTGTCGTATAAATTGATAATTAAAGGTGGTTGATGATCATGTAAAAAGTTTTGCTATTAGAAAGAGTACAAATTTTATTGTGTTTATTATCATTATTTATAGCATTGGTAAGCATTTTTCATGGTGCACTTAGCACCACATTAAAACAAAGCTCAAAAAATCAGACGCTTCAACAAAAGCCAAACATTTTAGACCTCCCCAATCGTTAAAATGGATATAAGTAAAGTAGTATGTTAAGTGTGTCAAAAGATAGAACAATATGTTATAGAGTGCATACAGCAGAAAAGGAGAAACTAAAACTAAAATTAAAACCAAGTTAAGATGACCATATAAGGTAAAATTAATGCAAGTACCACGAGTGGAGGGTATGTATCTTTTTCTTATTTTGCAAATTTATTTAATCTATAAATTTGACGACTGGTGGATAGATACATAGGCTAACATACATGTACGTGCTAATCATTTTCATGTTTGCCTTATTGGTTATTTGACGACGTCCTGTACAGTTGAGCAAAGCATTTGGACATGGATGTAGACTTGAAGTTTACTTCAAAAAAATTTCTACTATTACACCAATGTACAAAACGTACTAAATCTTCGAAAGAAACTAATAAGTGGATCTTGTCTAGTTCAAGATGTATGCATCTGGATTTCGAACTAATAAAGAAGTGTCATCAAAATTTAGTACATGCTGTGGGTGTTTTTATCTATGATTAAACGACGATAGAAAGACATAGCGTCCAGAAAAGCCACAAATATTGACATAAAATGATCTAACAAGGGAGATGAAGAGATGAGAACAGTGAAAAGGACTGAGAAATAGGGGAAAAGTAGAGGATTTGAATAAGCATAAACCATAAAGTACCGAACCGTGTTCATGGTTGGATACCCAGTAGAACCGGACCGAACGTTAACACAAATTGGTAGTTAAACGCTTGGCCAATCTTCTACTGACCTTTTATTACTTACCTTAACCCCACTACCATATTTCAAAGTTCAAAATTGGTTGTTAAGGTTCAAGTGCCAAACTGTTTCCACTGTTTAGTACTAAGCAAAAGGCCACCGAAGCGTGAAAACAGTTATGTAGCTACACAGTTGGCCAAAATTTCCTTTTCTCTTCTTAGGAGCACATCTCTATGAAGATTGAATGGTTTGTCCAATGAATAGCTTCTATAGGTCAGAAGCTACCGACCAGATGTTACCTAGCCTAAGAGAACTGAGAACCTGGCTATTTTCTTAGGAAGAATTTCCCAGCTCGAACGTTTCCTTATTCATCTATAATTACAATAATGCATCATTGAAAAAAATATCAAAATGCAAAAGCATAAGACCAACAAGACTAGTCTTAAGTATTGAACCGATTGCTCTGATCATCAATTTTCTTTTCTTTTGAAAGATACAACATTCCATCTGTTTATTTATGCATTACACTCGAAATCAGTATAAGAAATGTTAGCAAACAATAGTGGAGTAGGCGTAAGTTGGATCGAACCACTATTAAAAAAATTGTTGGGTATCTCTTTTTACCTTTTTGTTACAGTTAAATTTGTTATCTATTCGTGTTTATAATATAAATTTGATATAAGTTATTTATGTTCTTTAATAATCCCAACATAACAGGGATAAAAATCCTCAGTACACTAATATATATAGATCACATTTCTAATCTGCGGTTCTTCTTAAATCTCTGCGGGATGTTTGCATGATTTTTAAACATTTACGGTGACTTCACGAAGAATTGAACTCAAGACTCAGAATTGTTTCATTTCCATCTAGGATTCATGGCCACGTGAACAAAAAGCAATAAAGTCGGTACCGAAAACAAAGATGTAGGGCCCCACTAGCTATCAAGAGTTACGTAACACCCTAGGTTTTAGGGCAAATTATTCCGAACATTTAATTAAAGAGATAATTAAATTAACAATGTGAGTAAGATAGACTAGCACTATATGGGGAAGCGCATTTTCCGACGGCCAGAATCCGTCGGCGGCCGTCGGAAGCCGTCGGAAAAGACTGCGTCGGGGAGCAGTATTTCCGACGGCTTCAGACGGATGCAGCCGAACACGTTTCCGACGGCTTCCGACGGGGTCGGAAATCGTCGGAAGCCGTCGGAAAAGACTGCGTCGGGGAGCAGTATTTCCGACGGCTTCCGACGGATGCTGCCGAACACGTTTCCGACGGTTTCCGACGGGGTCGGAAATCGTCGGAAGCCGTCGAAAATATTTAGCTACAGGCCGCCGGAAAATGTTGGAAGCCATCGAAAATTTTGACCTGTAAGCCGTCGAAAGCCGTCGAAAATCTGCTGTTTTTTTTTATATTTGCTGCAAATAGAGCCTTCCAACCACATTTCTCTTCCAAACACTACGATATCAATACTGCACAATCTAATAAACAATAATCCAACCAAATATCCAAACCTAGACTACAAAATATTCAATAAACACACAAATGGATAAAATTAGAATAAAAATAAAATACAAAATATACATATCATTCCAACATTAACAATAATCCTAACAATAACTGTTCTACAATGTTGTTAATACACAAATTAATCAACATTCTCATGCATATCCTCATACAACTACAGAACCAAGTGTATCATACATAATTATACAAATAAACAATTAATCGCACCATCTACCAAATCATTCTAAACTAAAACAAAACATACTTACACGAACAAATAAGCAAGCAATGAATCAATCTTCTCCAGAGCTAGCCGAGGAAGGGAAGCGGCCACCAAACTGCTGCATGTACTCTAACAACTGTGCGGTCTGCAAGGCCTATTGGCGGTTCTACTCCTCCAATTTGGACACTCTAGTCTACAATTCTTCTATACCTGCTAAATCGCTCTGAGGTCTAATCCGCCGTCCCCTACTTTGACTACTGGACTGCAATAATTAAAAAATAAATAAAATCCAAGTTTATTGTTTTGAAAAGGTAAAAATATCATATTTTCAGTATTTTAAGAAAAAGTAAATTATTTACCGCTAAATTGCCAAATCCGTATCGTCGACCATGCTCTGCTGGACTCATAACGGACTCAAAAATAACGTCCTCCTCATCGGTCGTCAGCTGCTCTCTACCCGTATCAGCAAGGAGTTTCTTCCGCTGCTCCATAAACATCTCCTGCATTAACAAATTAATAATATCATATCTTATTTCATCATAATTTAACAATTAAAACAATTACTAATACTGAATAACATGAAATATGCTTACATGACTTTTGCTGGATTTATCGTCCTGCCATGTGTACAAAACAGTCCCGTCAGGATTAACATGCTCGATAGCATGCGTACGGGTGAACACGTCCATATAGCTGACAGGACCATGTGTCTCGGCTTCCTGAAGTTGATTGTTACATACAATTATTATACGTTTAAAATCATATAGCATAAACTATTTACATTTATTATTCAGTAAATTTACCAACTCCTGCCGATACTGCTGAAACGACTTCGATCCTCCGCGATGAGTGACGGAATTCTTATTTCTATTTGCAGAGTTTCTATCCGACTCTGCCTGTACATTCAAAATTTGATACATTATTTTCAATCACGTCAAATTAATAATTCAAAAAAAATTAGTATACCTGCCTTCGCATCGTCCGTCTCCCAGTAGCTCAACCAAGCTTGCCACACGCTCTCTCCCATTCACCGTGGGTTCTTACCAGATTTCTTAATCTCAGATATCGTGTCCCTATAGTTCTTGCGCATCTTCTTCATCCAGTATGCTCGTGCCAGCATCATATCGTCTGTCTGGATGTCTATCTCAGTCTGTATTTAAAAAAAGATTACACTTTAAATGATAAACAATAGAAAAACGACAAAAATGAATTAAAAAACAGAAAAATTATACATACTAGGACATCCTGCCATATGCACTCTATGATGCGAGGAGGGATGGTATCCCACCTCGGCCAGCACGCACTCATCCTACTGCGATAAGATGCTCTAGAGACGTCCAACACAACCTTAGAGGGAAGTAGGTCGAACCCCCTATTTTTAAGTACGATATAGATAAGTACGTACGTATATCATAGAAAAAAATAAGATGTTGAATAAAATTTAATTCTTACCCATCTTTTCTAGGGACTAACGATACAACTGCACGATGTGGCTCTTGCGATGGGCTACTGCCATCGCCTCCTAACGATCGGGAAGAGCTCCTACCTCTATACGACATAATGATAAACCCGTGACATATACACATCATTATATAAGAGAATAAAAACATGATAATGAAATATATTTCATATGAAAATGACATCAACGGTATAAATTGCTTAATTAATGACTGAAATGGAAATAGAAATGGAAGTGTGTTATACCTGATTCATAATAGGAATACTCTTCCAATGATAAGCAGCGTTCATTGCATTTTTAATAAAAATTGCTAAATAAATGACAAATGGAAATAACATAAAACATGCAAACAATAGTAAACGGATTTGGTTTCATAGTTACATCAATTTCATAATACATCAAGAATTCAACATAGTTACATCAATTGCAAAAAAACATATTCAGATTTGTATCAATCATCATCGTCTTCTGATTCAGATTCGGTCTCGTTTTCGACGATATTTTCCTCTGCACTGTCAAACGCTTGTACCCAAACATTTGATTCATCGATCAAGGGACCAAAATCATTATGATCGTCTGTAATTATTATTTCGTTATTTTGCTCAAGATCTGCCTGATAAGCTTGTTCGTCCGGAATATTCTTCCCATCGAATGTGAATCTGGCATTTGTTTTAAAAACTGCAGACCAATCTGCTTTATCTCTTTTTAGAGACGGATAAGGAGCGTAATAAACTTGCAATGCTTGTTTGGCTAGTACAAAAGGATTATACTTGTGATAGTGCGATGTATGCTTTATTTCGATAAGATTATAATCTTTGTGCACATTAATTGCAGAACCTGAAACATTGCTAAACCAATTGCATCTAAATAGAAACACCTCCTCCGTGGATCGTGAGAAATATGTCAGTTGCAAATTTGTGTCAGAACGCCATAAAAATCATTTAAATGATTTTCTGGATCGTCGCTACCTTTAACAAATACACCATTATTATTTGTTAATTTTTCTGCACCGTATTCTTTGGTGTTAAATTTATATCCATTGACGAAATATATTGGATATGTCTTAACCACTCTTTTTGGTCCCATCGCAAGATGTTTCAACCCTTCTTCAACAACACTATTTCTCGGCTCATAAACGTAATTTGAAAACCAACCGGAAAATTCTTTACTGAGATCTCCGTTCCGATGTTCACGTTCATAAACACTGTTTATATAAACAAATTATTACATTAGGTTATACACGCGCATGCATTATAGAAAAGAATAAAACACAAATTATTATTTCAGATTACCTAACAAATGGTGCAACCTCAGCACAATTTAGAAGAATATAAGTGTGTGCTACATGAAGATCTCTATCGTCTAGCCATATTTCTACACGTTTTCCAGAAGGCCGACCATGTTGTCTAAAAATAGATAACATTGCTTGAGAGGACTCTTGTTCGTCGCCTTCGTCATTACGAGGAACACTTTGAAATGAAATATTCACATGGTCACTGAAATAGTGAGAGAAAAAGAACGAAGCTTCTTCTTCGATGTAAGATTTACATATCAAACCTTCAACCCGTGCTTTTTGCCTCACTTTTTTCTTCAGGTGATTCAAATATCTATGCAAAATTAATTTATATTAACTTCATCTTTCAAATACAACTAAATTACGTTATAACATATTACATACCTCTCAGATGGATACATCCATCCATATTGGACAGGACCTCGAAGTCGTGCTTCAGATGGGAGATGAACAGTTAAATGTTCCATCACATTAAAAAAACCGGACGGAAATATTTTCTCTAATTTGCAAAGCAATATAGGAATGTCCACTTCAAGTTTACGTAAACGTTGCACTTTTAAAGTAGTCGAACAAAGCTCTTTGTCAAACATACTAAGCTCCATTACTACTTTCCAAACTTTTAACAGCAGTAGTTCTTTGAACATTACGGGAAATAAATTTTCCATCATTATGTGACAGTCGTGACTTTTCATTCCGCTCAATCTACCATTTTTAAAGTCAACACATCTACGAAGATTTGATGATACCCCATCAGGAAATCTTGACCCTTCCACCCATTTTAACACACATTTAACTTGATTATTATCTAATTCGTAACAAGCTTTGGGTTTTTTACTGTCATTTGGTTTCATACGAAGCTCAGGACGTTTGCATAGTTCTTCTATATTACGTCTTGATTTCAAATCATCCTTCGTCTTCCCTTTCACATTCAAAATTGTGTTAAAAATATTATCAAATACATTTTTCTCATTGTGCATCACATCTATGTTATGGCGAAGCAGAAGAGGTTTCCAATATGGCAACTTCCAAAAAATAGTTTGTTTGCACCAGCTATGAACAACTGATTTGCCTCCAATTTCTGTTTGCTCGCCAGTTTCATATATCTTTGGATAGTCCTTAACAAATTCATATATGTCTTCGCTTGACCATATCGTCGGTGGTTGTCTGGTTTCTACTCTATTAGCTAAAAAGTTTTTCTTGTCTCCTCTGAAGGGATGATTTGCATGGAGAAAATATCGATGACAGTCAAACCATGAAATTTTCTTACCATGAGGTAAAGAAAACGCTCGTGTTTCATCCATGCAATATGGACATGCTAGACGACCGGCAGTACTCCATCCCGAAAGCATTGCATAGGCAGGAAAATCACTTATAGTCCACAACAAAGAAGCAAACATACGAAAATTTTTCTTCTTGGACACATCGTATGTTTCTACTCCTTCGTTCCACAGTATTTTTAACTACTCAATCAATGGTTGTAAATATACATCGATTCCTTGTGTCGGATCGTCGGGGCCAGGAACGACAACAGTAAGAAACATATATTGCGTTTTCATGCACATCCATGAAGGTAAATTATACAGTGTGACGATAATGGGCCATGATGAATATTTAGAACCAAATTGAGAAAATGGAGAATAACCGTCCGTACATAATCTTAATCTAACATTTCGACTCTCCGTTGCAAAATTTGGATACGTTTTATCGAAATACTTCCATGCTTCTCCATCGGCCGGATGTGTCAACGTACCCTCTTCCTCCATTCTCACGCTATGCTATCTCATATTAGACACAGTTACAGAAGATGCATATAATCTTTGAAGTCTTGGAGTTATGGGTAAGTAGTGCATACGCTTGTACGGAACTTCCTTCCCCTTCTTTTTTCTTGATTTGTATCTCTCCTGGTTATAAACTTTATAATTTCTAAGGTTTGCGTCTTCTTTCCAAAACAACATGCATCCTTTTAAACATGCATCTATTTTCTGATACGGTAAACCAAAAGCCGACATAAGTTTTTTAACTTCGTAGTAATTTTCACACATTAGATTATCGGGCGGCATATGTCTTTTTGCAGCTTGTACAACAGCCGTAAACCCAGCTTCAGTGATGTATTTTGACTTCATCGCAATGTATTCTGCGATTACTGACAGCTGAGTGCCGCTTTTACAACCATCCAAAATAGGTTTCTTAGCTGCATCTAGTAAATCATAAATTTTTTTAGCTTCAATATTTGGTTCTTCAACATTTCCATCATCGTCGTCAACTTCAACCATAGGAAACATTGATCGTGCTGCATCTTCGACCATATTTTCTACACGGGTCGTTGAAACTATTTCGTTAACGACATTTTCAGACTCTACAGAAGTATTTGCTACAACTTCTCCATGCCGATCCCAAACATAATATTCGGGTGCAAAACCGTGTTGGCACAAATGAACTTTCACAATATCTGGCAACAAATACTTCAAATGTCTACATCTACTACATTGACAACGAATTTCTGGATCGTTTCCGTTATTACTTAAAGCGAATTCAACAAACACGTTTATACCATTATAAAAATCTTCTTTTATTGAGCCCCTCAGTCCTTTTCTTTGGCACATCCATCTCCTCCGATCAACAAAATAATCAATCATTTTTCCTATTTGACAAAATGAGAAGTTCAAAATTTAATATTTATTTTGAAGAATACAAATTCGAAAAAGATTATTTTCATAGTCGTATAATATTTTGAATTTAAATTACAACTTCACAAATTTAAAAATATTTTCAAATACGACACATTTTATTTTTTAACGTAACAATTTAAAAATATATATATATATATATTTTCATTGGTCAGGCATCCTACTTCCCATTACAAACACAGTAAGCATTTACATTTCGTATATTACTTCGTCTCAAACGATTCAACAAAATTTCGGCAGCATTTCCCTTTTGTTTCCTGCATTGTACACAAATGCGTGTACGTAGGAAACAAAAAAGAAAAGTTAGGCCAAAATTTTATGAACCGTTTAAGACGAAGTAGTATACAAAATGTAAATTCTTACCGTGTTCAAATCCGACAAACATTGTACCAGATGAATATAAATGGTCGTTTTTTCAAAAAAACGACTATTTATACAACGATCATATACAACACTCGTCAGACGGGCCAAAAACTCTCTAAGGGACATTTGTCAGTTAACATGCGCGCATTTTACGAGAAAATACAGTTTTACTCACTGTTCACATTTACAAAAATATATATTAATTTAACACATTTATTCGACGTAGTACACATCAACTTAAGGCTGGTTTAACATTTTTGTCATTTTTCAATACACGCAATTATAATTTAGAGTAATGCATTTTTTTTTGTTTCATAAGTAAATACGTGCACAGTATAATACTCCTAGTTCATTCAATCATTTTATCTTATTCCAAATAACGATACAATCGTCGAATCAAGGCATACACAACAATTTACATATACATGAACAACCACAAATTATACGTGTTTTTCACAATTTCACGATAAAAGATAAAATATGTATGCCATGTGATGCTATAAACCGTTATTATGCTATTGAAAACAATTGCAATCACTAGTTCACCATAATTTATCAATTTATGCAAATCTAGAATTAGGGTAAAAACTGAAATTTTCACAAAAATAAGAGATTATACCTGAGATTAAGAGCAAGAGACGTTGAATTAACAGCGGGGAAGGAGAAAAAATCACGAAATCAGCGATTGGAGGTGGAAAATGGGGATTTGGAGGTTTTTTTTCCAGAAATTGAGAAGTTGGAAAATGAGGAAGAAAGGCTCGCCCGAGCTGCAGATAATCGCGAATTTCCGACGGCTTCGACGGCCGCCGACGGCCCGTCGGAAGCCGTCGAAAAACGGCCGTCGGAAGCCGTCGCTCCCACCCGTCGCTATTTGGCATTTTTCTAGTAGTGTAGCGTGGGATTTTAAAGAGAGAAAGAAATAGTAGATAATTAATTAAAAGAGGGTAAATAAGGAAGGGAAACTATTATATTATTCTTCCATTCCTATTCATCCATTCATTTTTCATTTCTCAATCAAAACAAAACACCTAAGGCCGACCATCATTATTGCCATTTTCTATCAAATTAACTTAGAAGAGTAAGAAAAGAGGCTTAAGAAAGAAAAAGTATAGAAAAATATCATCACTACAACAAACCTTAGGTGAATAATATTGCCATCACTTATTTGTTTATCTTGTTAAATCTAGATTTGATATGAAACCACAATTTTTGTGGATGTTTAACATGCATTGAGTTTGGATAATCATTTATATGAGCTATGGTTATCATTTATGATTTTGAGGAATTTTCCTAAGTAGGTTTTGGCAATTTTTGTTTGTAATCTCTAAATACTTTAAGATTTTGATATGATGTGAAAAATATTATTTTAGAGATGAGTTTTGAATTTATAATTTTCTGAAATTATGTAAACTGACTATGAATTTTCTAAGTTGGAAAAATGAGCAATTTCATATTTTAATTATTTAAATTACGAAAAGTAATTATTTTGCTTTGAAATTTTATATGTGATAAAAGAAGGCATTTCAAATTTTTGGAGAATTCTCCCATGTACTTTCGAATTACAATGAATTATCTAGTAATGGGAAGGAATTAATCATTAACAATAATATTTAATTAAATATGGTATTAAATCAAAAATTTATAAAGCTAGAGAAATTATTCCTCTTCTTTTATTGCATATATATCTGAAAAGATATGATTAACCAATGGGCATTTGAAAAATGTATTGGTTTAGTAAAAAAAAGTTAGTTCTTCTAGAGGAAATAAACCATTGGCCTTATGTGTGCTTAAGAAATTCATTGCTGTTATATGGAAAGAAAGGAATAATCACATTTTTAATAATTGGAAATGTGCCGAGGAGAGATTGATCGCTAAAATTTTAAAATAGGTTTCCTGGTTCGCTGTTGTATTGGCTTTGAATAGGGTTATCTTTGTTTATGGTTTTTCTGTTTAATGTTTATAGGCTAGTAGTTGTATTTGTTAATTAAGCCAATGTAGCATGTTCCTTTGGCTTTCTCTTCTATTTTAATATATTTCTGGTAGGGGCCAGTTAAATCTATTAGATTTGCGAAAATAAACCAGTTTACAAGTATTTACAAAAATGTTATTTTAACCTACGACTATCTCAAACTTCAATAGATATTGTTAACATGCAATAGCTATTTAATTCTCAATATTCGATGGTTAATGGTTTTATCAACTTGTGATAGGTTTATATTTCCAACTTGTGATAGCTAAGCATTTTTCAACATGCGATGGCTTTGAGTTTTTCAACCTACAACAGCTTTGAGTTTCTCAATCTACGATAGCTATGCATTTTTCAACCTGTGGTAGTTATGCATTTCTCAACATGCAATAGATAAGCATTTTTTTTAACATGCAATAGCTTTGAGTTTTTTAGCGTGTGATAGCTTTGTATTTCTCTACGTGCGATAACTAACTTTAGTTGACATGCAATAGCCACAAACGATAGCTTACTTTAGTTGACATGTGATAGCTACATGCGATAGCACAATATTTCAAAGTGCGATAGCACTAAGTTTTGAAGAATGAGATAACATATTTTTGACATCGGATAGTTTTAACCCTAAGTTGGGGCTATTTTTGGTTAAACAAAAATATTATTTTTGTTAGCTGTTTTTGATAGTTTTAAATGAAAGGTATGGTATTTAGCCCATTTTCAAAAAAAAAAAAATTGTGAAGAAAATTATTACTTAAGCACAAGTAACTTTTGTGTATAAAATGACTATCTTATGAACATATGTTTGTGTAGGATGATGTTATTATGCGTTCAATTGTGCATCTTGATCAATTGATATTATACATGATTATTTGTTGACATGCTCACTTATATGTTATATGCTTTCACCCAACATTAATGACCTTTTGGATTGGGAACTGATGATCAGTTAGGGTTGTTTCAGTAGTTAGTATGTTCAGACTAAACATTTGAGTGCGTAGAATTATATCTAGGAGATCCTAAAGATTAAATTTTGTTAGGATGCCTAAACTGGTCAGGTCCACGGTTCCAATGTGTAGGGCTTTGCCAATATTTAGACTAAAATTATTGTTACGCATCCAAAGGAACTTATAACAGAGAGGCTCGTCTGTATTTTCTCCTATCGTATTTAGGAGACCATTGTTATCTTCTCCTACCATATTTAAGAGACCGTCGTTATCTTTTCCTATTGTACTTAAGAGAGCGTAGTTAATATCTTCTGAATGGACTAGAAGATCGTTGGATTATCTGATACATTTTGGTCCGAACTTGCCTGATAGATTTTTAGTTGGCATGTGAAAACTAAAAGGTTAATAGCGACACTAGAATAACTATTTCGTTGAACAAACTATATATGGGATTGGGTAATTATAGGAATGTTTTAGCTTTTGACCCTAATGAATGAAAAAATATTCATTTTAATCCATCATGCATGATATTGATGTTATAATTATATTTTAATCATTTTGATTGCAGGATTTATAAGTAACATATTTTTAAATAAGATATCATTTTGTGGAAATCCGTTCGCCACTTCAGCTACGTGATCTCACCAAGTATCTATTTTAGGTTTAAGATGAACTAATATTAATTACACCAGACTTTTTTTTCCGACCTAATTTTTTTAATTTGCCCTAAACTCTCGAACACTCTATTGAAATTAAGTAGGATGAGAGTAGGAGTCTTAGGTTTAGATGAACAAGCTTCCGAAGACATGCAAGAGGCAAGATACTATTTATAATTTATATCTGATGTGTAGTTTTAATTGTTTTTCCTACGTTGATTGTATGTAATGATAGGGTTTATAGCCATCTTGGTAGTTAAGGCTTTGATCACCAAAGGGGAATCTTCATATGTCTCTCGTGGAATTATGCTATATTCATTATATTTTATCAAAATGATGAAATCATGGGCTTATGCTAGTAGAATGTAATGAATTTGCACATAGATTTGTCGAAATTTGTAAATTGTTATGCCCTCAATATTAGTGATCCAATAACTGATCTTATTTTTTCATTGGGAAATAATACCAAGGATAACTTCAACATCAATAGTATCTATTTTCAAGCCTAAAAACGTAATGTGTTATAAGGCTAGTCATAATGTGAAGTCGATTAACATGCCATTTTTATTTACTGCTATTATTAAAGGCAACATAGATAGAGTGATGCTTGATTAGAATGTTGGAATTGCTGTACAGCAACAAGATATAGTGGACAAAAGGATGATACTCATAAGTCCGAAGCAAAATGAATTCCATAGCCCATCAATACATAGAGAACCTATTCTAGAAGATATGAAAGGAGAAGAAGGTCACATGCTCCAGATTTGAAAGAAGTAGTAGTGCTAAAAGAGATAATAAAAGGATGGGACAATGAGAATCTAAAAGGTGCATGGGTCGATCTAGGACTCAACTGAAAGCTGCACTTGAATATTTATTTAACATTGAAATTATCGAACGACGTGGAAAAAAATCGACACCAAATCGAAAAGGGCTCGGTCGAAGTTGGACCTAATCCTAAATGCCATGAACCCCATGTACATACTAAGGGGCTTTTGATAAAGAGATAGAGCCAAAAGGGAGTGCTCTTGAAGTTTGAGCTGTGCTCATGATTGACTCTCCAATCAACATGGTTATGAGAGGAGAAGACATCCTACATACAAGGAAAGGCACAACCATCACGTTGATTGTCATTATGGCCATCCTACTAGGAGGGAATCCCCTGAGCCTAAGGATAGAATGACTCAAGTGATGAAGATTATCTTTGTCGAGGGCCAGTTGCATAAAGTAATGGGGAATACGTATGAAATCAAGACTACTAGAATTCCTAAATATTCAAAGATGCCATAATAGAGCCATACAAAGGGATGACAGACCTCGTTGTACACCTTTAGAGCTATATCCAGCACACGTTAATAGGTGAACCCATTAAGGAACTCTAATGCAAGTGTTTTCCATTGTTCCTAGCTTATTTATCCACTATGTAATTCTATAGGCTACTACCCAGATCTAACAATTCATGACAGTTGTTGACTAAAAAAGTTCATTAGTTTATTGGTCAGTTTTGCGTCTGCTACACCCAAAATTTCCAGAATGGAAACGATAAGGAAATACCACACTTCGAAGCTATCACACGTCGAGGAATGAAGGCTATCAAACATTGATATTAAGTCGTCACATATTAGGAAGTAGAGCTATACAAGTTGATGGTATAAACCATTGCAAGTTAATGTTGTAAGCCATCGAAAGTTGGTGATATAAGCCAACGCAAGTTGATGAATAGTATGGCCATCACAATTCGAATATAAAAAAGTTATCACAAGTTGAATATAAATAAAGCTATCGAAAGTTAAGTTGATCAAGGCTATTGTAAATTGACAATCAAAGCTATTGAAATTCGATACAAATAAAGTCAGTGCATGATAAAATAAAAAGAGAACCTATCGCATGCTGGTGATTCAAAGCTATCGTACGATAGTTAAGTTGGGCCATCAAAGTTATAAAGTTATCGCATATTGAACTTATGAAGCTATCGCATGTTTAAGATAAGGAGCCATTACATGTTGAGTATTAAAGATAGAATATTAAGGTTACGGTACCATCACATGCTGAAGTTATAAAGCTATTAGATATTTAACTTATGGAGCTATTGCATGTTGATATTATTGAGCCATTACACGTTGATTTATCAAGCTATCACATTATTAAGGGTATGGTGCCATCGCATGCTAAAGTCATGAAGCTATCATATATTAAATGTTCGGAGCTATCACATGTTCAGGTTAAGGAGCCATTACATGTTGAGTTATCAAGCTATCACATACTGAGGTTATGGTGCCATCGTGTGTTGACTGCTATCGCATATCAAGAGATCAATGCATAAAGCAATCCAAGGAGACCATGTGGCAACCCACAATTGGTCCAATCAAGCCATGTCATCATAAAGAGATAAAATGAAAATTGTGCCACATGACAAATCATCGAAGTCCCATGTCAGAAAAATCTCAGACATGCATTCTTCCTTGCATGCCATGTGTCAAAGATCTAATGATATGATTTCTCTATAAATAGACGTGTACCCATACTAACAAGGGACGAATTCTGAATTGATCTTCTTCCTCATTTTCATTTTACGTCTAGCATAATAAAAAAACTTGGATTGATACATTAATGGTCGTTTGGACTTGCTCGACTTTGTGACTTTTGAATTAAGGACTCTAACATAGAACTATTTTCATAATGACCCATTTAGACTCAATACCAGCGAACTCGACTAAGCATTCCATCTTACTCAAGTTCCATCGATTCTTATGGCTAAAGCATATTGCATTGAACCAAATGTTGATCTAACTGTAATGACTTGTATTATACGTATTAGAGGATCGTAAAATATTTTTGTTTAATTTATGTTAACCCGCTTTTGAATCAAAGCAGATATTACAACTTTACTTAGAAGATTAAAACTAGGATGAAACAACTTGAGGATAGGCAAACACAATTAAATGAAGTAAAGGAAACAACTCGGAGAAGTTTCAACCCAAAATAATAAAAGTACACAAGTCGGCGCGAACATGTTCATGTCGATGACAACATGTTTTTGCCCCATATTCCTCAACTCCAACTTCACACAAGTTATGATCTATCTTTTCAATATGCGTTTAAGTGATTTCCAAGGATTTTGGACAACCTATTTCAAGGGTTGAAGAGTTAACGGCTAGAACAACAGAATAAATTATGTGATGAAGGAACGATAACCAAAATCAACTAACCATCAAAGAAAACAACATGGAACGCTGCAAAATAAAGTAGAATGATGGATGCAAGAAAGTTTGAAGTGTCTTGAACTAAAGAAACATGTAGTCACCCACATGTTTTAGTCGGTACTGACATATTTTGTTAACTCGGGGGTGTCTGTGATTTAGTATGTGACTTCGGGTCGATCTCTAGACTCTGCTCCAAGTGGGTTTCTGACCCAACATGACCGTTTCTCTAGAAATACTAGTCTACCTACAAACAACGAGGATCTTTCTGTCTTGAGATCTCTTCTCTGATCTTCAGCACTTCACTCTGGATCTGATCTCTCTACCACTGAAGACTTCTCTCCCTTCTTCACTCTTATCCTTAACTACTCTAAATCTTTAGAAACACCATTGTAAATCTGAGATCTATTAGATTATGGTCAGATCTGATATAATTAGTTGTAATCCAGAGGAAGAACATCTAATAAAAAGATTGAAGTGAATGTAGGCTGGAGATTACGCTGAACCACTATAAAAATTCTTGTGTTTCTTTAATTTTCTGCTTTTCTTACTTGTTTGATGCAGGATTTCTATTGCTTTTAGATTTATGTCAAAAGAACTGATGCTTTCAACTCATTTTTGGGTGTTGATCCATTCTTTGGGTTAACATTTTTGTACTTCCACTAAGAACAAAGAATCAAAACCAAAGACATGAAGTTTGAACTTGAGTTTTGGAGAAGATGAAGAGGCCTAACATTATATCTAAGGCTGGGGCAAGCCAATAGAGCATGGGGGTAGCTAGGAAATATACTCAAATTCTCATTAATCCATCTACATGACATGAGAAGAGAGGGAGAAAATGATGAAGAAGATGTAGGATGGATTAATGAGACGACAACTGCTTAAAGGATTTTTTTATAGAATGGGACAATAAGGAATAACCAAAGCTGCTGGAATTCAGAACCAAGTGCCAGGAGCTAATGCAAGAACATATGTAGTTGGAGCAGAGAAAACCGTAACGATGCCCCCACCAACTGTATAAATTGGTACCAAGATAATTATAACTAAAGGCAACGCTGTTGTGAAATTGGAATGAGCTGGAGTGCTAGGAGCAAATGATGATGAAGCTAGAAACGCATATCAAAATGCAAACGGGCAATAATTAAAAGAGTATGTGCAAGAACCTCTCTATAGGAGTGGAAAATAGAATGAACCAGAGAAGCAAATTAGAATGCTAACATGCAGCAAGAGGAGTATGTGCCAAAATATGTGCCAAATTCCCCTATAGGAGCATAGGCAGAATATCGCTCTTAGACGAAGACCTTCATTGGACGGTGAAAAGCGAATTGCTGAATTAGTAAGGAGAACAATTAGAGGTGGATCACTTGAATAGAGTTTGGATGATGTGAACAGGAATCAATTTACTTTTAATACCCAGAATGCGAGAAATCCTCTCGATTTAAAACTGCTGATGCTGAAAATGTACGATGAGAAGTCAGATCCGATGGTACATCTGATTAGGTACATCCTATATATGGAGATGTTGGGTGCTTCTGTAGAGGTAATATGATGGTGCTTCCCATCATACTTAAAGGATTCGGCAGCGATGTGGTTTAGACAGTTGGAGAATTAGTCCATTAGCACGAGGACGGACTTGGTGAGTAAGTTATTAAGATAGTTTACAGTTCAAATCTCATGATCAAAGAATGTAATGACTCTATCAAGCGTAAAACAAAGTTTCGGAGAGACCTTGAGAAGCTATTTGACAAGGTTTAATGTGGCAACTGTAGCTGTAGATAAAATGGATCCATCCATAATCTTAATAGTAGCAGTATCGGGGGTTGCGAGCAAGACCGACTTTAAAGTTGCACTGGAAAGGGATTCACCAATGGATCCTGCAAAATTCTATCGTGAAGCCGAGAAATATTTGCATCAAGAAGACTTCGACGCTGAGGATGTTGAAATTAATGCTATGGATGACGGAGGACTGTCTGGAGCAGGAAACAGAAAGGAAAAAGGAAAGAGAAGATCTGATGATTACTTTAGAGAATCAAAATGACAAAGGAAGAAACTGAAATTCTCTTCTTACACTGATTCAAAGACACTAGAAAGGATATATTTGAACACTTGGGGAAAATTCGCTATTGAAGCCAGCAAGGAGAGAGCCCACCGACTGAAAGAAAAATCTAAATTTTTTTGCATCTTCCGTGAGCTAGAGGGACATAAAACGAGTGAGTGTCGACGTCTTTGTGATCTAATAGAAGAACTACTTCCAAGAAACCAGTTACAACAATGTATGAGAAACTAAACTACAATAGTATAGCCAGACAACCACCATCTAAAGCAAATGCATCAAGGAGCAACTATGGATCTAGTCTGAGAATCAAAATCCCATGATCTGGATAAACGGCAGGCAAATCTAATTCCCTCACTTTGCTTTTTTGTTTCTTTTCTTGCATTTTACTTTTCGTATTAAGCAATAAAGACAATAATAACTTCAGGCTGCTTACATGTGTACAAGATCTCAAAACGGTCCCTATGTACACCCTGAGCCGGATGCCTGAGATGACTACTTAGGACGATAATAAACTCGGACCGCTTACATGTATATGAGACCTAGATTGCTCGCTAGGCATGCTCTGAGTCGAATGTCTCAG
This sequence comes from Allium cepa, assembly GCA_030765085.1. Lineage (NCBI taxonomy): Eukaryota > Viridiplantae > Streptophyta > Magnoliopsida > Asparagales > Amaryllidaceae > Allium > Allium cepa. Next base: position 507,468,673 of record CM060934.1, on the reverse strand, counting down.
AGGAACACTTAGGATTCTTGCTTGTTTGCTTTGATTTGATCAGATATCTAATTCTTGAAAAATCCACATTAAATGTGATGCCTGATATTGATCGCTTTAAATTCTATCCAAAGACATGGGACCAAAGTACAAGGTACAAGTCCCCTCGTTGGAGAGCGATCGGATTGACTTGTACGATATTGATTGCTTTAAGTCCTACCTGGAGAGACAGGATTGGAGTGTAGGCTGCAAGCTCCCTTGTCGGATAGTAAGTAAATGAGCTTGTACGAAAAGTAAGTCCTCTTGCTCAAGTGTGAGCGGATGGGCTTGCTGGTCATTGAGTTCCTTTTCCAAAGAGCAAGCGGATTCAACAAGGATTTAGAGAGATTAGAAACCTAGATTGAGCGATAAATGATTCGGAGCGATGAAACCCTAGATTGAAAGTTAAACGGTTTATAGAAATCGAATCCTTGATTGGATCATGAACGATTCAAATAGACCGCACATTGATTGAATGTAAAATGATCTGAAGAGATCGAACCTTAAAACAGGGAATAGATTTTATAAAAGGATTTGAACGCCTTATAATTAGAGTAAAATAGATAAATCCTAGATGAATACGGAATGATTTTAATATGCGATGTAATTACTCCAAATGAAATCGGAATGATTATGATGTATGAACAACACTTAAACCAAGACTGGAGTCTTTAGTTATAATAGGTTCGTAATGACCAGTGATTGGCAAGAGAATCCGAAGGAACTGGATGATCCCCCAAGACTAAAATTAGCTGATAGCCGAAAAGCTTAATTATCGAAGATTGATTACTGAAACTTTTTCTTGAGCAAAGAACATCTTACATCCAAAAGGAGTACTTTAAGGGGCAAATGTTAATCCACTTTTGAATCAACGCAGATTACAACTTAACTTAAAAGATTAAACGAGGACAAAATGACTTGAGAATTGACAAGCACATTTAGATGAAGTAAGAAAACAACTCGAAGAAGTTTCAACCTAAAATAATCAAAGTACACAAGTCGGTATCGACTAGTTCATGTCGGTGATGACAAGTTTTTGCCCTATATTCCTCCACTCCACACACAAATTATGATCTATCTTTCCTATATGTGTCTAAATGATTTCCATGGATTGTTGGATGCCCTATTTCAAGCGTTGAAGAGTTAACAACTAGAATAGTAGAATAAATCAAGTGATGAAGGAACAGTTACAAAAATCAACCAACCATCGAAGAAAACAATATGGGATGCCGCAAAATGAAGTAGGAAGATTGATACAAGAAAGTTTGAACTGTTTGGAACTAAGGAAACATGTCAATACCGACATGTTTAAATCAGTACCGACATATTTGGTTAACTCGAGAAATTCTGCATTTTGCAACGTGACTTCAGGCCAATCTCTGGACTCTTCTCCAAGTGGACTTCTAACTCAATACGGCTATTTTTCTATAAATATCTACCTACCTACGAACAAGGAGGGATCTTTTTGGCTTGATATCTATTTCTAGATGCTCAACACTTCACTCTGGATCTGACCTCTCTGCCATTAAAGACTTCTTTCTCTTCTCCATTCCTATCCTCAACCATTCAAACTCATGAGAAACATCACTGTAAATTTGAGATTTACTAGATTATGGCCAGACCTGACATAACTAGTCATAATGTAGAGAGAGAAAAATTAATAAAAAGATTGAAGTGGACGTAGGTCGTAGATTACGCCGAACCATTATAAAATTCTTTTATGTTCTTTACTTTTCCGCCTTTCTTACTTTCTTGATATGAGATTTCTATTGCATTTACATTTATTTTAGAAGGGCCGGTGCTTTCAGCTGATTTTTGGGTGTTGATCAATATTTTAGGTTAACAATTTATAAGAGGTCATATGACTCTAAAATTTTGGAAAATGGGTCTTAGGGACATTGTCTACAACTATGATTTTGGTCGAATTTCTATGTGACCATTTGACCCTGAAAAATCTTGTATGGACTATAAATTTTTATAGAAGTCGAGTTAGGGGTCTGAAACCACTTTTATTAGGTCAAGATAATGGTTTCTAGTTCTATAGACTGGTCATAATAGTAAAAGGGACTTACCATTTGAGAGTTATGGCTATTTTGAATTTTAGTTGCTACTGGTCTGCATTAGTAGGTAATTAACTAATCCCAAACTTAGGCCCACTATTAAATTTTAGGATTTACGCTAAGGGGAGACTATAGAGACTGATCTAAGTCATTTCCATCTTCCCCAAAATAGTTTTAAAACTTCATTAATCTTAATTCCATCAAAATGCTTACCATTTTCTTACTATCCTAGCCCAAATCATCAATAGATGAGTAACTTGGCTAGAGGGATTGGAGATTATAATTTTTGGCCGATTGGAATTCATTCTCTTGGGTGTCCAGTTAGACCTAAGAAGAAAATTGGTAATTTTAGGTATTTAGTGAGTGGTTCTTGACCTCTCATTATCCTATGCATGTTTATATAGTTAAAATTGATGTTTTTAACATAATTTTGATTCTAAAACGTTTTATAACTTTAAACATATTTTTATATATGTTTATGGCCAAAATCTAAAGGTTTTAAATGGTTTATGACTCCTTTTGATCATATTGGCATGTTTGTGTAAAAGTTAGATCTTGAATAGAATTTTCTTGATTATCTTGTTTTGATGGATTACATGTGTGTATGAATGTATATGGATGATATTTCATGTCTACATATTGTGCTTTGATATAGTTTGCTAGTGCTTTTATATAGACAAGAAAGAGGTGGTTGAATGGGGCAAATTGAAGGCAAAAGTGGTCAGAAATGGATGAAACTTGGAGGGGAGGCTTTGGAGTATATGAGGGAGCTTATATTTCAAGTCACATCAAAATTTTGCCGGTAGAAAGCTCTGGAAACGAGTAGAATTTTAGTTGGTGGAAATTAATTTCGTGACAGTTTGCTTCGTGATTTGGCAAAGGAAAAAGTTTCAGGAGTTAGAAGGTACATCCCATTTCTTGTCAGTACAGACCTGTTTTTATGAAGGATTGGTTGGTGCTTTGGACTTAGGAGGTCGGGGAATGGAGCAGGAGCCCTTCGTAGGTAAAAGAGAAGTACTCGGTGGAGGAATGATACTTAGCCAAAAATTGGCTAAGTTTAAAGTGAGAAATCATCTCGGTACAGGGCGCTTGCACTTGGTATCGAAATGAACTTTGAAGAGCAAAATAGTTGGAACTTATAGAGGAAAATATATGGGCTTTACAAGCAGTGCTGAAGATTTGTATTTGTTCTTTTAGGGTTTGATGGCGATGTAGTAGCACGATGATGGCTTTGTGACTTCGGTGATGGTAACTTGATGGTGAATGAAGATTGGTTCCGATAATGGTGGCTCGATGTTGAAAAGAGCTTGAGAATGATTGTCCACGAAGGGCGGGTTCTACCGCGAAAAGGAGGGATGTTGAATAGTTCCTTGAAGATAAAGGAAACTAGATGGAGCAAGGGAAAACTCAGATGTGCAGCTAAGAGATCATTGGTGCTCAAAGTGTTTTCTAGTGTACTCGATAGCTGGGGTATGGTGAGTACACTCATGAGTAATTTTTTTGCCTGCACTGGATCGGTGGAATGGATCCGTATACCCAGGTGGAATAGGTCAAGTATCAGCTTCAGGCTAAAGGCAAGTACACTGAAAACCATGATTTCCATTAATCCCTGGTAGATGAAATGTCATACGAGTTATCGTATATCTTAAGCACACTGAGTCATGGTGAGGATTGTTTGATTGATGCTATGTTTGCTTTGATTATTTTCTCTCATAGTCTATCACTCTAGGGATGTCGCTTGAGATAGGTATCGGGGATAGGGATACCTGAACACTAGTTATTGTACTTAAGTTGTAGTACACCCTATTATAGTATAGATTAGCATATTATGTTTGTTATATGCTAACTCTTAAGATGCAGGGACATGGTAGGTATGGTTCATATACTCTTGTTCCTTACTATATCGAATAGTATAGTATTTTGAGATTCATTTATCGCTCACACAAGACTATTGTCTGACTTGAGTTTTTTTCTTTGCTTCTTATTACCGGTACTCTTAATGAGTAGACTAGATAGCAGGAGGTGAGACACAGTAGATGTGCAGTGGACATGCTGGATGGAGCTTTCTCATATTATATATGAATTAGTATGCTTATTTCACTGTGCAACACTACATAGTCATGATAGTGTTTTCCTATTATTATGAGACAGTTATTTAAGTTTATCTCCATTTTGTATAAACTCTATTACTATGGTGTATAACTCTGCGGATCCACGCTTTTATACTTGGTTCACTTAATTATTTTTATCTCTCCTATTTTATATCTATAATGTATATTATATTTTATTCTTATACGACATGTTCTGTAATTGGCTTTCTTTTCTTTTAACCCTGGACATCTTCCTATGATTATGCATGATAGCATAGCATTATATAGTTATATTGAATGACGACAGTGTAGGGCAGTCATCACTTTTGGTGTCAAAGCCTAAGTTACGCGATTAACTTGAGTTGATACCATAATCCACTAGGGATAGGAAAGGGGTTATCACCATAGATTGGATCGAGAGTGTATATGCGTGTGTGTGTGTGTGTATGAGAGTGTGTCCTTGTTATATATTTTGTTTTCAAAACTATATAGTAGTATACATAGTATATAAGTCGCACGCACATGAGAGTACCATTGATGTAGTTTTCTTTATGAAAGACCAAGAATTAGCTAGCATAGAAGAAATAATGTGTGGAACTCCGTCTTGGAGTCAAAGAAGGAGCGGATTCGGAGCTTGCTAACTCTGAATTACAAGCGATGTTCAACGCAATGATAGTGAACATACTACATAATGTCCAACTAGTTGCTCTATTGTTGCTGTTGGTAGTGGTGCTCAAGTGCAGGTACCCATAGCAGATTTTGCTAAGCTGAATAAGGATTTTGCCCGCCTTGGTAGCAAACCATTCCAAGGAAGGAAATTAGCCATGGAAGTGCAGGATTGGTTGGACACCTATGAAAGAATTTTTGATGACTTCAAATTGGACAATGTTATGAATTGGAGGTTGGCTTCTCGATAGCTTCAATGGAGAGCCATGAACTAGAGGAATGCTATTAGAGTTGCTACGCCCTAGGATCAGTTTACTTGGGACCAGTTCAAGGCCCAATTCGAGGAGAAGTTCATTCCTACCGCTCAAAAGTCGATTATGTTTAGAAAGTTATTGTAGCAGCGAGGCATGTCTGTATTTGAGTATGTTTCTAAGTTCAATGTTTTGTCAAAATATGAGATGTTCTTCATCGACATTCCATTAAGGAAAAATGAGAAATTTCTTATGGTTTTGAATGATTTACTAGGGGTGAAGTTGGTGAATAATATCGATAATCCATTTGAGAGACATGTCAGGAAAGATCTTCGCCATGATAGTTTGTACCCGAAGTCCAAATCAGCTATTGTTGTTTAGGAAGAGTCAAAACCACAACAAGATGGTAGAGGAAAGAAGAAGTGGAATGTTAAGTGGAAGCATTTTCAGGGAAAGAATGCTTAAAAGAAGGCTAAATTTGACCCTATCTGTTATGCTTATAGAGACATTGGTCGTTTGAATAAAGATTGTAAAGCTGATGGAAAGAAGAAGTGCTACAACTATGACAAGTTCAGATATATGCAAAAGAATGGCCCAGAGCTAGCAGAGTACAAGCAGGTTGTGAAGGCGTATGCTTTGGATGTTATTCCAACTTCATTGAGTGCTCACTCGAGGAAAGGGAATAGGAAGGACATTTTTATTCAAGGTATGCTTTCCGTTACGATGTTCCTATATGTGTCTTGTTCAATATCTGAGTTTTACATTCCTTCATATCTAGTGACCTAGTAGATAGATTGGGATTGAAACCTGAAATGGTTGATCGACCTTTGATTGTAACGAACCCTATTTAGAAGCTCCACTAGTCTGCGTATGGTTCATCATGGTTTGGTCTTATCGAGTCATGAATGCTCTTTTGTTTGTGATTGCTTTGTTTTAAATTCGTTGGGTTTGAGATTATTCATGGGATGGTTTGGCTGAGGTAGTATGCAGTAGTGATGGATTGTGAAAAGCTATTAGTGACAATTGGGGCTATTGAAGGGCAAATGATAATGATTGGCTTCCCATCGAAGAATTGGGTTACGGTTAGCTTTCTATATTCGCTTAAGGTTTGACAGGAAGTGTTGTCATGTGTGCCTATTGTAAGGAAGTATCCAGACATGTTTGAGGAGATGATCAGATTACTGCCACATCGAGAGATTCAGTTTCACACAGACTTAGTAAAGGATGCCAAGCCGATAGTTTTTTCTTTGAGGCGTATAGCACCTAAAGAGTAGAAGAAATTGAAGGTGCAATTAAATGACCTGTTGAAGCAATGGTTCATATGAGTATATCTAAGTGAGGCACACTTGTATATCTACGACTAAGGCTGATGGCTCTTTGAGGTTGTGTGCAGATTACCATGAGCTGAATAATTCGACGAAGAAGAACTAGTATCCACTTCTATGTATTGATGATTTATTCAATCAGCCCTATGGTACGAGGGTGTTCTCTTAGTTAGATCTAGAGATGGGGTTTCACTAGTTGAGAGTAGCTAAGGAGATTGTGTTGATCGCTGTATTTCATATGCCATCTGGTTTCTATAAGTGGTTGGTTATGCTGTTCGAGCTAACCAATGTTCCGGCATACTTTGTTGATCTTATGAACCATTTCTTCAAGGATCAATTAAACAAGTTCATGCTTACGTTCATGGGTTATATTCTGCTCTATTCTAGGATAGAGGAGAACACAAGATGCACTTGAGAATTGTGCTTGAAGTGTTGAAGAAGCATCAGTTGGAAGCAAAGTTTTCAAAGTGTCACTTCTAGAGGAGGGAAGTGAAATTCTTGGGTCATGTCACCTTTGAGCAGGGCATCGAAGTAGATTTTGCAAAGGTAACAGCAGTTCACAATTGGAACTAACCCAAGAACACTACTGATATGAGGAGTTTCCTAGGATTTGCGGGATATTATAGATGTTTTATCAGGGACTTCTTGAGCCGTCGACCAATTTAACAAAGAAGAATCTTACTTTTGTTTGGGATGCGAAGTGTGATCATGCATTTATGAGTCTAAAGAAGAGGTTGACGAGTGCATCAGTATTGACCGTTCTTAATGGGAGTAAGGAGTGAGAGTATACCCAGACACCCGTGGTACTAGATTAGGTGCGGTGTTGATGCATATGGGGAAGGTTATTGCCTGCACTAATCGATAGCTGAAACCGCACAAGAGAAAGTATCTGACTCATGATTTGGAGTTGGTAGCGGTCGCATTTGCTTTGAAGATTTGAAGGCATTACCTATTATGAGAAAGGTTTGGTTGTTCATGGACACAAATCCTTAAAATACCTTTTCTCCTAGAAGGGTCTCAACCTTCGCTAGTAGTGACGGTTGGAATTCTTGCCCTTCTATGACTTTGACATTTCCTATATGCCCGGTAAGGGTATTGCAATATCAATGCATTGATTAAAAGACATGCCTGTTTGGAAGCAACATTCTCGGAATGGAAGTTGTTAGTATATTGTTGGTTATGACTTTGGACCTCAATGTGAGATAGAGCCAGAGATGTTGGCGAGCTTAACAATCAGACCTACTTTGATTGAGCAGATGGATACTAGTCAAAGGTGAGATGTTAGACTAGTAGAAATCATGATAATGACAGATGGAGGAGTTGGGTTTGAAGATATAAAGCAGTACAGACTCGATCGAGATGGTTGGCTCCATCATTATGGGATATTGTTCCCAATGTTGATGGATTACGAGATGAGATGCTATGAGAGTGCTACCATTCTAAATTGACTACACATCCCAGCGGTAATAAGATGTATCATGATATAAAGCAGACCTATTATTGGGAAGGGATAAAGAAGGAAGTCAGGATATTCATCTCGAACTGTATGAGCTGCCAGTTGGACAAGGTAGCTAGAAGAAGCCAAGTGGATTACTACAACAACTTGAAATTCCTAAGTGGAAATGGGAGCAGATATCAACGGATTTCATTGATAGATTATCGAGGACAGAGGAAGGTATGATAGCATTTGGGTCATAGTCGATAGATTGACAAAGAATGCCCGATTCATACCCATTAAGTCTGGCAGAATAGCTTTCAAATGGACTTAGTTATATGTGAAGTGGATAGTGTGAATCTGTGGTGTGTCGAGAAGCATTATGAGTGACCGAGACCCTTTGTTCACTAGTGGGTTTTGGAAAAGCTTAAAAGAGGCATTGGAGACCGAGCTACGTCTCAGTCATTATATTTCCCACAAAACGATGGATAGACCGAGAGGGTGAACCCTATATTAGAAAAATCTCATGTGAGCTTACATACTCGATTTTGGAGGGTCGTGGAACGATCATCTGCATTTGGTAGAGCTAGCATTTAACAATAGCTATTCTACTAACATCATATGGCACCATACAAAGCATTTTATGGCCTACCGTGTAACGCTTCTTTCTGTTGGTGGGAAGCGGGCGAGAAACTGATACTTAGGCCATATCTGATTAGAGAAAGCATGGGAAAAATTGAGATCATTCGGTAATGAATGATAGCTGCATAGGATAGGAAAAAGAGTTACACTGATAGGAGATTTTGAGATTTGGAATTCTCTAACGATGATGTGGTATTTGTGAATGCTTTCATTTGAAGAATGTTATTAGATTTGGTTGTAAGGGGAAGTTGGCGTCAAGATTCTTATGTTCGTTTCGTAGTAGAGAGGATCGAGAACCTAACATATAGGGTCGACTTAACCAAGAAGATGGCGGGCATCCAAAACGTCTTCCACTTCTCTCATCTATGTAAGTTTTTTGCATGACTCAGGTATGACAATTGCACCAGATCAACTTGATGATATCAAGATTGAACCAGAAGCTTCGAGACATTATATGCCGGTTTATATTATTGGACGTAATATGAAACAGCTTAGGAGAAAGACTGTGGAGTTAGTGAAGGTTCAATAAGACGAAAGTGAAGGCGATTTCACATGGAAACCGATAAGAGCATGCAGGCTGCATATCCGGAGCTCTTTGCATGGTTAGGCCCACTATTTATTGTATTATTTTCATTTTTATATCATATAGGCTAGCTTAGTATCTTACATCCATAGGTTATATATACTATTGGTTGCATGTCTACTTGTTCGACATATTTGATGATTGCATATGATTGTTAGGCATGTGGGGTTACTAGGTTAACTATTATGTTACTTGTTTGGGGATTTCGAGGGTGAAATTCATAAAGAGGAAAGAGTGTAATGACCGTATTTTATATATCGAAGGATCGTAAAATATTTTTACTTAATTCATATGAGGTTGTATGACTTTAAAATTTTGAAAAATGATTCCTACGAACACTTTCCATATCTATGATTTTTATCGAATTTCTATGTGATAATTTTAACCTTGAATTTTTTTTATGGACTCTACCTTTCGATAGGAGCTGAGGTAGGTCTAAAAACACTTCCATTACTTCAAGACGGTGGTTTTTAGTTTCATAGAGTGTTCATAATAGTAAAATGGACTTACCTTTTGAGAGTTATGGCTGCTTTAAGGTTTGTTGCCGTTGATTTGCATTAATGGGTACTTAACTGAACCCAAACTTAAAACCGCTAATGAATTTCAGGAATTATGCTAAGAGGAGGCTATACGGACTGATCCAAGTCATTTCCATCTTCCGTAGAATAGTTCCAAACCTTCATTAATCCTAGTTCAGTCAAAAAACTTATATTTTTCTTACCAATCTTAGCTTATATCATCATTAGATGGGTGATTAGTATGGACAGATTGATGATTATCATTTTTCACTGATTTGAATTTATTCTTAATGCTGTTTATTTCATATCAAAGGAGAACGTGGTAATTTTGGGTATTGGATGAGTGATTCTTGACCTCTTACTATCTTGTGCATGTTTTTATAGTTAAAATTAAAGTTTTTAACATGATTTTAATCCCAAAATGTTTTCTAACTTTAATCTCATTTTTATATATGTTTATTATTGAAATCTAAAGGTTTTATATGTTTTTTAAACGGTTTACAACGCCTTTTGATCATATTGGCATGTTAGTGTAAAAGTTAGATCTAAAAAGATATTTGATTAATTTTCATATTTTGATGGATTGTATGTGTGTATGAATGATATGGATGATATTTCATGTTTATATGGTTTGCTGGTGCTTTCAGGTAGCTAGGAAAGAGGTGGTCAAAATGAAAAAAAATGAAGGCAAAAGTGGTTGAAATAGGATGAAACTTGGATGAGGGGCTTTGAAGTATAGGGAGAGCCTAAATTTTAAGTCGCACCAAAATATGGCTAGTAGAAAGCTCCGGCGATGAGTAGAATTGTAGTCGGTAGAAATCAACCTGATGCCACTTTGCTTCATGACTTGGCAAAGGAAAGGAGTTTCTAGGTTTAAAAGCCAAAAATTGGCTAAGTGCTAGACTTGGTATTGACCATTTCTTACCGGTACCGACCACTTCTTATCGATACCGACCTGCTTTTATGGAGGATTGGTTGGTGCTTTGGACTTGGAAGCTCTAGGGAATAGAGGAGTCCTAGGCAGCTAAAGGGAAGTACTCGATAGAGGAACGATATTTAACCAAAAATTGGCTAAGTATGAAGCGAGAAATCATCTCGATGTCAAGCAGTTGTACTTGGTATCGACATGCACTTTGATGAGAAAAGTGGTTGATACTTTTCGAGGAAAGTACAGAGGTTCTACAGGTTGTGCTGTAGGTGTTTGTTTGTTCGAATTCAGTAGAATGATAATGGATTCGGGATTTCAGTGATGGTAACCTGACGGTGAATAGAGTTAGGTTCCAATGATGGTGGCTCGATGTTAAAAGGAATCGTGAGAATGATTATCTACAAATGGTGGGTTCTAGAAAGGCTGACCCGTAGATAAGATGTTGAATGGTCCTATCATGGAAAGAAGTAATGTTGAATGGTTCCATGAAGATAATGGAAACTTGAAAGCAATAAAAGATGCTCGGATATGCGTGCTAAGGAATCGTTGATACTCAAGGTGTTTTCTTGTGCACTCGAAAGCGTGGTTATGATGAGTGCCCTCATAGGTGCTTTGTTTGGCAATCCCGGATTGATGGAATGGATCCATATTCCCTTGGCTGGTGGAATGGATATAGTATCAGATTCAGGCTAAAGAAGAGTACATTGAAAAAAGGAATTTCTATTTATCCTGGCAAGTGAAAGTTCGTATGAGTTATCATATATCTAAAGCACACTGACTAATGGTGAGGATTGTTTGATGGACGCTATGTTTGCTTTGATTGTTTCTCCCATAGTTTATCACTCTGGTGCTGTCGCTTGAGATATGTATTGGTAATAAGTATACCTGGACACTAGTTATTGTACAAAGGTTGTGTGCACACCTATTATATTATATAGTAGCACATTATGTTTATTATGTGCTAACTCTTAGGACGCAAGGACATGGCAGGTATGGTTTTTGGCTTATATTGTTTTTAGAGATTCGTTTATCGCTCACATAAGACTATTGTCTGACATGAGGTTTTTGGCTTTACTTCTTATTTTCTCAGGTGCTCTTAAATGTCTAGACTAGATAGCAGGTCTAGATGAATCGAAGTAGATGTGCAGAAGATGTGATGGATGTAGCTTTCTGATATTATATATGGATTACTATGATTATTGCACTATGCAACACTGTAGTACCTTGACAGTGTTTGCTTATTATTATGAGACAGTTATTTAAGTTTATCTCTCTTTTGTATAAATTCTATCTATGCTTTGATATTTGGTTCACTTAGTTATTATTGTCCATCATGTTTTATATCTGTGAAGCATATTATATTTTATTTCATGTGTTATGAGATATACGACATGTTTTGTCATTGGTTTTCTTTTCTTTTAACTCTTGACAGTTGTCCTACATTGACTAGGCGTGATAACATTGCATTGTATATTTATATTGGGTGTCATAAACTTGGTTACAGGATTAACCTGAGTTGATACCATGATACACTCAAGATGGGAAGGAGTTATCACCAGTGTGTGTGTGTGTGTGTGTGAGTACATACTTATTATATGCTAACTCTTTAGATGTAGGGATAGGTCAGGTATAGTTCATATACCCTTGTTCCTTACTATATCGACTTATGTAGCATTTTGAGATTCATTATCAAACTATTATCCAAATCAAGGTTTTATGGTTTTCTTCTTATTATCTTAGGTACTCTTAAATGAGTAAACTAGATAGCAGGTATAGGTAAGGTGCAGTAGCATTGCAGAGGAAGTGCTGGATAGAACTTTCTCATATAATACATTTATTACTATGCTTATTCCGCTGTGCAACACTGTGAAGGCTTGACAGTATTTTCTTATTACTATGAGACAGTTATTTGAGTTTATCTTCGCTTTATGTAAACTCTATTACTATGTAGTATAACTCTGTGGGTGCGTGCTCTGATATTTATTTAACTTAGTTATTACTGTCTACCTATTTGAGAACTTTGATATATATATATATATATATATATATATTATATTTTATTCAATGTGCTGTGAGGTATACGACATTTTCTATGATTGATTTTCTTTTCTTTTAACCCTTGGAAATCGTCATACGTTGGCCAGGCATGGTAGCAGTGCAATATCTAGTTACATTCAATGTCGGCGATGTAGGGCGGTCATCACACTAACACTAATTGGTGCCTTTATTGAAGTTGAACTCAAGGAAGACAACTTATTGACTACCATTTCACTATAAATTATTTTGAAAATGGGTAGATCGATTAAGAAGGTTAATTTTCAAGTGCATGGCGATACTATACATCATAAAATTCTCAAGGAGAACATAACTCCCCGATTCAATATGGAAAATGTAGAAGTAAGTCAAGCATTGACACCGGAGGAGACATCAAAATAAGGGAATGACTTTAAAACCGTGAAGGTACAACTTTAGACTATGTAAGAAATTAATGAAATACTTGTCTCTCAAAAATCTTCAAGAACTTTGCATAGGACGAAAGAAAATAAAGAGGAGGAAGTTTAATCCACTTGAACGAAAGTAGAAGGGTCTAACTTGGAAAATAAGAAAATTGAAAAGAGCAACTTAGGATTACAAAGGTAGGATGGAAATTGTTTAACTCAAAAGCCAAATAAGGTGTCTAAATGTACCTTAGTATAATCAACAAGTTTTTTTTTATAAAAGGAATACAAGCTGAAATGAAGAGATGATCAAAATGATGAAATGCTTCTGAAAGGCTTGGCTAACAAAATGGTAAGAGATATAGCGGACCTGTAAGGGTAAAGGACTATGGGTCCTAAAGTGATTAATAACTTACTGCTTATTAGTTGCTCGAAACTATTTATTATCATCATATTTGTTAATTTTTAACCAATGAGATTGAAAAATATTTATGTTAAACTAAAATTTTCTTTTTGTAATTCTTGATTTATCGGTCGTTAGCGGATAGGATAATTATCCGATATTCGTCCGTATCTACAGATGCGGATATCAGATATCCGAAAATGATTTGTGATGAAGATGCGGGTATGGCACTATCCACATCCAAAACATCTGTTGATAGGCCTAATTATGACAGTTCCACTACCATCTTACATTAAAATCTCATCGATCGAATATGATGGAATAACTGATCCCAACGACCATTTAATTTCTTTTAAGAGTCTGATGGATTTATGTGATTCTTCAGGAGTAGTAAGATGTAGGCTACTCCCGACCACTTTCTTTAGTGTAGTAAGAAAATGGTACTGACACCATCACGAAAGGATTATCTACTCGTGGGAGAAGTTTTCCTACGAACTTTCAGCCTAATTCTACACTTCAAAAGAGCCAATAATTGACGCGAGTGTGTTGGCCAACGTAAATAAAATTCCAAGAGAGTTGTTAAGGGATTATTTGAAGTTAACATTGAAACCAACAAGGCATAAAGAGTGAGTAATCAAGAAAGTATACGGCCATAAATCCAGGTTAATTAAATGCAGCCTTTTTTTGGAAAGAGCTCTATATTTATGGTTGCGAGGATTTGCAATATTTTCACATCCAAGTGGAAAAATTCATCCAAATGGAAGAAATATTCCACAATAAGAAGAATTACAGAGAAAGAGGAAGCTTTATGACCTCAAATAAAAGAGGAAAATAGGATAAATTGTAGTAACTGTGTAACAACCCATAATTTTTTTTACCAGGATAAATTTTTTTTTTTTTTTTAACATATTTAGATATGGGTTTAAAAGTAAAAAAAAAATCATGATTTAAGTGGTAAATAATAATAGTTATTTTGTTTGGTAAAAGTATATGCAGACAAATTATCGAGGTAAAATGTTGGTAATTTGTAAACATCGTCCTATGTAAAATATAGATAGAACAGTCGGAAATCCTTTTATCAATAAAACTACTTTTAAACGATAAGGATCATGCATGGATCTGGGTTCATACAATAATATATGTATTCAAACAAGATTATGAAATAAATAATTTATTTTATTTTTCTGCAAAATAAAATGTATTTATGACAATGACATTTGATATCATTAGTTTTATACATTTCTTCGGAAATTCACATTAAGTTTAAATACTAAATATGAGTCTTTGTTAACAAATAGACCTATTGTAATTATTTAATAATGATGGTAAAATCACTTTTGAAATTTGTTTAACAAAATAGATAGTTCGTAGAAAAATAGAAAATGTGATCGAAGAACGTTTACCGAAATTTCGACTTTTCAACACTAAAGTTTTCAGGAACGTTGTTCGCCTTTATGCACCGTATAAATACATATATAGTAGATAATTAAAAATATAATAATACAGTAAATAATATATTATCTTATGTTAATTATGTTTAGGAAGTGATGTGACAAGTCATGGTTTGAAAAATAACATATATATATATATATATACATATACACTTATACATATACAAAGTACATACCTATTGCCTCTTGTGTTTTCCTTTCCATCACCATAATCATCAAAGCCTAGGCCTAGGAGGGTAGGTAAGGGGATACGTGACAAGAGAGGGAGGGTAGATAGGTGATGTGACCTTACACATCATGACATATTATGTTAAGTTAAATCTAAGGCTAGTTTGGTAATTTTCCTACTTTCTTGTGTCTACAAATACACATCCATTTCACCATTTCATTTACTTATCTATTTCCATTTCCCCATAGTTTTCTTCTTGTTTCATGGCTTCTTATGTTAGTTTTAATTTTTTTTTAAATCAATAGATTTAAATAGTTTTAAAGATGCAAACTTGTTTTTAAACTCTTTCTTCTCCATTTTTCCTCCAATTTATTCGGCCATAACTTCCTCTATTTTAAACCAAATCAAGAATTACATTTTTTCTAATCACATAAATTTTAATATCTACAACTTTCTTTTTCACCACTTTTTCTAATTTCAAGCTTAGGTTTGTCAATATCTCATTTCTTTGCAGTATAATTATAAATTCAGAAATTCAGGTTTGCAAATAGCTCCACTTCTTTTGACCATATCTACCTCAAACATAATCTGATTTGAGTGATTCTTTTTTTTAAATTGTATAGAAAATAATTTTATGAAACTTTTCTTTCGATCACTTTTCCAAAATCTGAGAGTAATATGTTTAAAAATCAAATGGAAGATGACATATCTTTTAAGGTGATTTTTGGTGCATCAAAGGCATTTGAGGTTTCAAAGATTTTTCGTGAGTAAAACTACTTTGTTTTGGAAAAGTTTTTGACTTTATTATGATGTGTTATTGTGGTGATAATAGATGATAAAATTGAATGGCTATTATGTTGGTCGATGGTGTTTTGATGGATGTTATGTTTGGTATTGAATTTAAGATTTGAATGTGATGTTGCCGATTAATAAGAATATAAACTTATTTTTATGTGTGTGTTTCATTATGATGTTAAAAGTATGGTAGCATGAATGTATGGTTATGATTTAAGAATCAAGTATGTTGAGTTGAAACAAAGTTAATTATTATGTGTGTTGCGACGGACGTGAGATTCGATTTGAAATCAAAACTATTACTTCTAGTTTCAAAGTTTGAAAATGGTTTCAATTTTATCTTGGTTTAAGATTTCAAAAACTTACTACATATTATTTCAAAACATGAAGAGCAAGAATTTAAGTGAAGTATTTCACTTAAAATAAGATAGAGCGAACTGCGCTCATAACAATAGTCGTTATGGATGCAATTCGACAAATAAAATTCACGATTTCCATATTATTTTGGAATTGTTTTGCAAAAGTTTTCCAAACTTAATTAGTAACATAAAAAGCGATTAAGTTTAGATTATTTAATAATTTAATTATTTAATAAAATAGTTAAAGGTAATTAGCACTTAATTAGTAATTAAGTAAGTGATTATAGGTTAAGTAAATCTTAAGGAAGGTTAATGACTAACTATTGATTAATAAGATTTTAATTAGTGATCAATGAAGATAAGAAGTAACTGAATGGTTAATTATTATTTAATTAAGTTAAGTAGGTTAATTAATTATTATTTAATGAAGTGATTATTTAATTAATTTTTAATTAATTAGGGTTTAACTAATAACGAATTGTTTAAACCTTAACTTAGATACATTACGAAGTTAATAGGACTTAACCACATCCATTAACTTAATTAAACTTTAATTATGAATTAATTTTGATTTAATACGATATATTTAGGGTTTAAGCTAATTCAAAATAATTTAAACTTTTCAAATCTATTTTAAAACTTAATCAGTTATATTTTAAATTAATTTTCTTTTTAAGATTAATTGATTTTAAATAAGAGGATCTCTCCTTTGGACCATTACGTAGCTAAATGAATTAAAGCAGTGACTATAAAAGGTTGACACTTTTATGGAAAGTAAGTGACTTGCATCTAGCACAAATGCTGAATATCAGTAACGTGATAGACACAAGGAAGTTAATTTCAATAAGCGGGCCATGGCAACTTAATCATATAGAACATACTTCTATATGTACATTTTTCATCGATATTGGATGCATTTATATTTGTAACTTAGACATCTACCTATGATTGATTGTATGTTATGTGTGAATCCCTTACATATCTGATGTTAGGCAATACCCATGATATAACTTGGATAAGTAAACCCAAATTTGATGATCCATTGTAGTCAGGAAGCCTCCGTATGGTTTTGGAAAGTTAATATTTCGTTTTTCTGTAAAATGGTCTCCAAGGTTATTCTATTTATAAACAAGATATTTGAAGAATAATTTACCAATTGTTTTGAATATTTTATAAAGAAGTTGTGAATAATTTTGGGGTATTCGTAAAAGGAGTTTTAGAATAGTTTTGAATGTCTATAAAAAGACTAAATAAATGGGTTTGGATGTCTATAAAGAGAATTTTCATACAAGGTTTTAAAGTTTATAAAGAAGTTTATACAACTGGGTTTGAATATTTATATAGAGCCTCATAAATGAGCATTGAGGTTGATAAATGTTTTTTAAACTGATTTGGGTTAAAGAAAAAAGGATTTCATGGGTAAGGGAAACTTATAAAAGGATTTATTGAAGATAATTACAATAGAAAAGTGAGGTTTAGGTCTCTGGAGGCTGACCTTTTAAAAAATGGTGGTATGGAACATCTGTTCCACACTTTACACCGAAGGAATAGTGCTTAGAGTTATCTTTTTCTCCGATTTAAATAATTTAGTTCAATCTTTTTTAGAGATTTCGTGATTGAATATCTTACAAATGTTTTGCGAATATACTTACATCAGGAAGATAAGTAAACAAATGTTTTTGAAAGAGATTTATTAAGCAAAAATATGTTTTGGGACTTAGTGATTAATATGGATAAATAAATCTCAAATGGAATTTATCGTTGTTTGTCTATGTGATAGTTAAATAACTGATTATCAAGTTTGATCCAATTTGACTTAGGAAGTATGAATGTAAATTCAAGTTCTCCGATGAAGACTCGAAAACTTACTTCCAACAGAACTAGGAATGAGTCAACCGGTAATTATCAGTTGTTGGTACGGAGAGACCGGGATCAGATTTATATATCTGAAAACCACTCTGAACCAACATGTGCGTTAGAGCGAAAGGCATCTTGATGATGATTGAAGATAGTTCTCTTTGAAGTGCAAGGGCTAATGCTACTAATCCTAAGGGTGATTCCAAAATGGATGTAGTGGAGTTAGTGCCTTCGGTTTCGTGCAGACCCAGAACGAACTTGTATGGATGAATACTGGCATTGCATTGACACCTGGAGGGCAGTGTTAGCATTCCAAGATGGATTGCTATTCAGAAATGGTAAAACGTAGCCTCAAGCCTCATCAACCAAGAATGACTAAAACAGGGGATACGCGGTAGGGCTATGTGGGTCGTACTCATTAGGGTATATCATCATCCTTCTATATATAGACAATTATCAATGAATTCATGTATGTGGGAGCATTCGTTTAAAGGTTACAAAGTAACCAAGGTGAAGATACATTCGATACTATCTAGCAAGGTGTAGGACGGTTTTTTATTGGCATGAGTCATTAAGTACAACCTCGGCACACATTTCAAGAGGTGTACTATGGAGGGCGATCCTCCAGTAGCCCAGTCATTATTTGGAATCCATTCACTAATACCTGCCCTACGTTTTTGATTGTAGAGCCTAGTATGCTGCAATGTGAGATGCAAGCATTTCAGCTATTTAGCTAAACCTAGGCATTTCAACTATTTAATCTAAACCTAGACACTATGATAATACCACTGGATTTTGATATAAAATGTTTGGTTATTGTATGATAAAAACCCATCCGTTTTTATGTACAGTGTGGTCTTACAAGATACCCTTTGTTTGAAAAGTTTTCAAATGTAGAAATTAGTTTGGTTGTTACTTGCTATCGAGTTTTACTCACGCTGGTTTACTAGACTGACCCGGGCGTTATTCCATGTAATGCTCGGGTCAGACTGCCCGGGTCAGACCGAGCATGTTTTCTCAGGTTTAGCAAGATACATTAGAGTTGGTGAGGAGCTGAATGGTCAAGGCGTATTCATATATATTTTTCTTCTGCTGTATTATAGAGTCTGCATGTTTGTCAAAATAAGGACAGGTTCTATTACTATCCAAATTTAGGATAAGTCTAGTATACTCTGATGTCGTATATATGAATAAAGATGTTTCCTTTTAGTAAAGATCATTGTTGTATTATATATTATTCACTACGTTGTGAGATTCTATGTTGTTTAGTTTTCTTCTGTCTTCTATCTTTTTCTTTCACTTAACAAATCGCTATTTCCGGCACTTGAATGTTTGGCATGTGATACAGTTTACATATTATATCAATTTTCAAGGGTCAAAAATCCGATTCGTTACAACCCGTACCTTAATAGGCCTAAATTTCAACAAAAATAGAAAACCAAGTTCATTAAAATATAGACCATTGGATTTGGTACCTGCAAACAAGCATGGGCATTATCAGAGATTGATAGAAATCTAAACCCATAGCGAAAACTACAATAGGATATGAGTACCAACTATGACTACTACATTGGAATTAATGGTATTCCCTGATAGCAAATTGTCACATCAGCATCGAGCATGGGAGAAAAGAAGGCTTCTCCAAAAACTAAATACGTCCAGCTCTAATGACATGTTCCTCTAAATCTATCTTATGGGTTGTAATGAAGAGGGGGTCCGATTAACATTTTGGTGATTGGAAAATCTATAAAACATCCATAACAAAAATTTATACCAATTAGTCACCATTTAATTGTTATGTCTACTAAGGTTAGCAATTTTTATCTAACCTCGCATTGCATAAACGATTACTTGCTACCCATTCCCAAGATACAATATACTGATGAAGCCTTGTCAACCGCCCAATACTTCCAAGCCCATTAGCTACTAGATAGTATGAAGTGGGCTTCTACTGTCGCCACATAATACTTTTAAAAGAGCAATAGATATACTTTTCCATTTAAGACCTCGATCGATGTAGACTCCATCATATGAGACCTATTCCCAAGATGGACATCTAACATCGTCATTATTGGTCTATTGGTCCAAACTGCAAAGACCTTTGACCACTATAAATGGCCTTATAGTTTATAATAGCCAGACCACTAGCTCATCTATCGTTATTAAAGTCTTAGTAATGTAAGAGACAATACCCAACCACTTAATACCTCATTAATAAAACTAGATAGGTCTCTAACCATTTAACACCTATTTATATGTTGGCCTTGGCCATTTAATACCTAACCCTAAGTCGGACTCCTCACCGTTAATAGCAAGCCGACATTTCTTGAAAATCTCATTGGGCTACTTAATACTTCTTTCATAGGAAAGTGGCGTACCTTACAGCCATTTAAACCTGAATCAAACCTCTCATAGGATATCCAGCATCACTCTTATAAATATGGAATCTCGTTAGATTACCTCTTTCGGTAGGGAGTCAGGCCCTAAGATTGCTACTTAATACCTTGACCCTGAAGTAAACCTTTTAGAGATATCCCTTACCACTTTTAGTTCCAAATTTGTACCATTCGGTACTTTCCAATTAAGAAAGCGAGTCCAATCTCCCACGTTATCACATGTCCTAGGATGTGATATCTCACATCAGTAATATGCGCACCCGACTGCGGTAGCATCAAAGTAAAGGGTAGTCTTCTGTCGAGTGACTTTGCTGACCTTGCATCACTAACCTACTACGTCCCGTTAACAATCCTAAGTCTTTGCTTATACTATCTTAGGTTGGCATTGGACTTAGCTCACTAATTCCGTTTTTATTTAAGGCAATAAGGTTACCTTAAATACTTATCCGCCCATAAACACTTTTAATGCTCATAAATGTCAATTTGTCCATAAAATCCTAGTGGATATTTCCTAAGACATTTATGTATGATTACTAATTTAATTTAGTAACCTTTTTATATCTATACTGTTTTATCAGTCCCGCAATCCGTTTGTCTCTATTAATTGTAATCTTTAATATAATACTATATATTATTTCTCATTAATTGCCCATTAATTTAGGTTATAATAGTTCATTTCATATCAATCAATTAATAGGAATTCCTAATTTATCTCCCATCAATATGAATTACTACAATTTTCTAATTTTAACTATTCGCTACCCTAAATATAATAATAACTAACGAACGTTACACATAAATAACGTATGAATAGATGTTCTTCTTCTTTATTTATGCAATAAATACTTATAAACTGCCTAATAAAACTACATATTCGTAACCAAATATATTCTAGTCATTAATATGTAACTAGAATATGCTTTCCATATTTAATTTGTTGGAATTAAATTCCTTAGGAATATTTTTCGATATGATCACCATAAATTATTTCAATCACAAAGAAGAAATATTAACTCCGTTTAAAATTACAAGAAATGAATAATTTCTTTTTAGTTGGAATGGATAGTATAACTACAGAGAATAAATTTGTACTTTATGTGTTCCTTGTCAAAATTAAACGTAGCCATTTTGAATAAAAAATGAAAAAGTAAACAAATATATAAAAATCAAACGGATGTTCTTTCCACAAATTATACTATGGAAAATCTACAACATAGCATAATTTGGGCAAAATCCTATTTTACACCCAAGCACAGATCTGGATAAAAATGTACAAAAATCAAATTCGAAAATCTTTGGGATTGATTTCCAGATCAAGGTGTATACGTATTTCAAATTAGATTTAAAACAAGAATATGAAGGCAATAGTTTTCTACACTAATTTAAGCCTACAATTCATAAATAAAATTGATTTAGGCATAAAAATCAAATGTATGCCAGCAGAATAAGTTTAAAATCATAAATAATATCTAAAATTTCTCACTCGCCTTTTAAAAGCGATCCAAATCTCTAGATTTTAACTCGAACATTTGATTCATTTCCATATCCTTTTTAATTCAAGAAATATGTATAAAAAGGGTATATACATATATTAGAATTATAGATCTAAGGAAAGATTTGGGATTGGGAGAGAAAGTAAATAAAAATATACAAATATATGTATATTACCTGAAATATGCTTATAGTTTATTCTCTTATGTTCTCCTTTTCATTAGACTTCTATTCTTCTCTAATTTGTATGAATATAGATATAGATATCTTATTTTATAATTTAGAAAGATAGTGTGGAAGAAGAAATGGAAAAGCTTCATTGCTCTATTCAGAAATGTATGAGAAAAGAAGGAAAGGTTAAGCCTGTATTTATAGGTGCTCGAATCAACCAGAACCGTTAGATCATAATATAATGGATCAAAACCATTGAGCCAGGGAAAACCCTAGCCCCCACCTTAAGAGCGATCAACCGCCCTCTTCATTGGGGTCGACCACCCCAATTTGACTGCTACACTAAGCGGGTCGACCTGTGGACCCAATTTAATTAGTTAAAAATGTTAATTTATTAAACAAATTATTTACATTCCGAATTTGTTTTCGTCTATAACTTCTTTGTTTTGGACTTCGACCATAAAATTCTAAATAGGAAACTTGCTCAAAATTGCATCATGAACGCAATGGTGCAAGTTTCGTAGTCAAATTCAATCATTTGCACAAAGTCCATTTTTGGAGCCAAATTAATTAACTAACTAATTAAATAACTAATGCCAAATTATGGGTAGCTACATTCTTCCATCTTAAAAAGGATTTCATCCCTAAAATTTCACCAACGACTAAGTCAAGATTTTGGCTCCTAATTATCCTAAACTACACAACCAGTGAGTGTACAACCAATTTTGCAACCAAATGTGCACAAGTACACAGTATATTACTTTATCACCACATAGAAAATATGTACGTGGAATAACTCTAAATAGGATCCTCCTAGGCATGCATTTCTTTGAAAACATTTTTGAAATAAAAAATGATGCAAACAACCTCTATATATACTGGTATGTATGCAGCTTTTGAAAAATCTTTTCAACCAAAACTCCCATACTTTTACGAATAGAAGTATGAAACAACCAATTTTGCATTCAATTCCTACCATCCAAAATCTAACGCTTCTAAAAAATTACTTCCTAACTATACTCCTATGCCAAAAAAAGGAATTTAAGTGGAGAATTTAACATCTTTACCACTCTATATTCTTCCGATTCCCGTAATACAGTGGAACTAAACCTCGCTTCTCCACATTTACTCCTAATTTTCCATGCATAAAACTCTTAAAGAGGCTTATTTAAGACCATAAATGGAAATGTGTCTAGAAATAGACGCGGGCGCTGGACAAGTATGGAAATAGAAATGCTAATGCTAAGACAACTTTTCTCTTGTTATTTCTTACATTTATTGCATCGTAAATCCTAATACACCGCTAAATCTGCAAATTCTAACTCTATTTGCCTTCTTAATGCTTAACATATGGCCTTCAAAATCAAATATTTATCACTTTTTCAAACTGTACGTTATTTGAAAAATAAATTTCCAAAATATTTAGATGCACATTTTACATTGGAATCAAAATTTTGGACAAAAATTCTAAAAGTAATTTAAGAATAAAAAGTAACTAAAACCTAAAAACTTTTTTCCAAAAGAGAAGGGTTTCAAAATATTTTCTTTTCAAAAAATTTGATAAAAAGCGACAATTTCAATGTAGTCAGAAGTGGGTTATGCTCTAAACGCATAAACTATGTTCTAAAATTCTACAATTAACCTTTACATATATAATTTGAAATTTTATTTAAAAATGTCACATGCCCAATTACCCAATTTTTTTAGCTTTTAAGGAATTAAACAATGACCCATGATACCAAAATAAATTTATCTTGTTCTTCACTAAAATTTTCCAACTATTCTAAATTTCCACTCTTATATTGCATTTACTGTTGGTTAGCTATCTTTTATGAGATTCCCATTTTTACACTGTTTCTTTCATATGTATAAATAAGAGCAGTTTACATAACTAGAAATGATATGTGACGACCTGGAATTTTGGACATTTGAAATTGAAATATTTAATTGATTTTAAATATTTGAAAGTTAATTTTTAACTTGAATTTAAAATATCTTCATTTATTGGATAATTAAATTATTGAATTTAATAATTAGGAATGGGGTAAATATGAAATCTAGAATTTCAGGCTTGTTAAAAATAAATTGAAAGCTTATAAAATTTATAATGGTGATACTAAAGATAACATGTGTTAAAACTAAATTTGAAAGTAATTTGTTCAGTTTTAAAAATATATCGTTGAAATTGATATTTAAAAATAGCCTTCCGAAGCACAGTCTCGAAATTCGATGAAACTAGTTCTATTGGATCCGTAATAGTGTATTATTATCGGATTTTAATTTTCGTATCATTAGGAGTTGTCTTGTGATCGTACGGTAGATAAATGCGCCGAAATTTTTATCGAAAATTCAATACAATAACTAGGCCCAAAAGCTATCTTCTCCATACGATCGAATTAGGACTCGAAACCTTTTCCATCATGTTCGTAATAGGGGTATAACATTATAAACGTCCAGCGGCACACCTCGATTGGAGATCGAGAATGTGAGTTGCGTAAATCGAGACAATTTAAATTTAAATTTAAACCTCTATATTTTCCTTTAATTCACCATAAACACATCCACCACCTACCCACCCTAAGAACACGTTCCTGCATCTTTTAACACGTGTTTTACTTTTTCTCATTTCCTTTATATTTAAAAAAATGAAAATGTAAAACAGGACCGAGAGAAAAAAAGATAACTAAAACAATGACTACATTCTTTTCTTTTTCTTCAATTCAAATCGAAAAATATATGGCCAAATGAAATTCTTCAATCCCTCTTTTCAGATTTTCTTTCCCAAATCGAATTCGTTCTGTATTAAAAAAACAAAAATAAATAAAAGGGAAATCAAAATTAGAAAATGAGAGAGAGGAAGATTGGTGAACCGCGAGTCATTCTCGTGACTAGCACACGATGTCGAGAAGGAGTGCGATGCCAATGGGGGGAGTCGTGGCAGTGGTGGAAGGAAGGGGCATTGTGATGGATGGCTCGAGTCGAGGTTGCCTTGAGGTTTGCGATCGATATGGCGGTGCTCGCGAGATGGCAACGAAGGTCGGAAGGCGGCGCGCAGGCTGGTGATGAGTGAGGAGGTCGTGGGGTTTGCGAACAACAGAGATGGTGGAGTGGCAGTCGTGTGGTGAGGTCATTCCTGGTAGTGGTCGGTGATGGAAGCCGATTCGAGGCTAGGGTTTCGTCAATGAGGTATTGCTTATATGAAAAAAAAATTGCTTGAACCTGATGTAAGTTTGAATAGGGAATTAAATTAAGTCCTGATTTGTAGTTATTATAACTGTAAACAAAAAAAGAATATGTGAAGATAAGAGTTAGGAAAATAGAAACTTTAAAATGGTAATATAAATTATTTCTATAAGTGCGCATATATAGTTTCAAAGATAAGGTTTTGAAAATATATAGGGATTTTAAACGTTGAAGAGTTTATTTAAAAGTTGGATTTTTGAATCTACACAAGTTATTAGAAGTATACATATGTGATTTCAAAATAAAAAGAAATAATACATATACTTATATATATATTCACTTACTTTTTCGTTTAAAAAATTTATTAAGTTGGTTAACTTATTTAATTGCTTATTCAATTAATTTTAGTTGCCAAAAGATCTTTAAAAGGAAATTAGTTTAGAATTTATCATGTAAATTAAATCATTAGTTAAAATTAAAACTATTAAATGGTAATTAATTATCAAGCTAATCTAAAAGGTAATCGATATTCGATTATTTAAATTGTTAATAAATTTTATAAAGTTTATACAAGGTCTAAAAATCAGGGAGAAACAAGTCGAGATGGATCGGACTGTAAATAAAAAAGCAAAGGTGGGTTAATCTCACTCATTTGGATTATCAGTAAATTTAAATAGTTAAAATTTAAATTATTGGTTGATTGCATGAATTGGATGATTTATTATGGGTCTGGATGAATATTATATAGTAGTGTGCATATATATATATATATATATATATATATATATTGGAGTGATTGATTTCCCGCATTATATAGCGGATGAGACCCTATGCCCCCCCGCATAATAGCGGATGACACCATATATCGCGATATTCCACCTCGAAGTGGAATTGGTATTATATGGTGTTAACATCTATGGATGCAGGGAAACAAGTCGGAGGGAACCAGCTGGATTTCTCAAAATATAGAATTTATTTTATATTCATTAATGTGATTTAATTGATAATCTATGATGGAATTATATTGATTGCATTGGGAATTGAAATTATTGAATACTATGGCTTGGTTGAATATATATATATATATTGGTATTTGAGAAAATGAAATACATATTAAGTTTGGATTTTTAAACGTAACAAAAAAGGGAAATTTTTAAGTAAAATAATTATAGTGAATTCAAATAAATGAATTTGGGAAGGAATAAAGGTTTGATTTTAAATCCTATATCATAAAATTCAAGGATGGAAAAAAATACGAATTTTGAATAAATGAGAAAAAGGATTTTATTTTAAATAAGGACTTAAACAATATTGTTTTGTAAGTATGAAAAATATATTGTTAAAATTCAGGATTTGAATGAGTTTTGGAAATAAAAGGAGAATTTTGAAATAAAGTATGAAATTGCTATTTTCGAATTAATAAGAATTCAAATCATAAATAAAGGTGAATACGAGATAAATGGGTTTTGAAATAAATTTGGATAAGTAAAGGAATTTCTTTTAAAATGGAGTTGGTTTTGGAAGTCGATTTAAAAACCGACTAAGAGTTAAAACTGTGAGTAAAGAAGAATGAGATTGTGAAATTTATAAATAGGGTTTATAAATAAAGCGAAATATTTATCAGAGCATAATTTGGAAATATAAATTCAGGATAGGAATTTATGAGAAAATGGTGATTTTTAAAAAAATAAATTGTTGTTTTTTTAAAGGTGTGGAAAGGAAAGTGTATTTTCCTGAAAAGCCAAGTTTATTTTCAAAGTAAGATTTTCAAGTATAAGTTAGAGATTTAAAGTTGTTTTTAAAAAAAGAATGTTTTTAAAGAAATTATGTAGTTGTTTTAATTTTTTTTACAAAAAGTAATTATTTATTAAGTTAATTATGTAAGTAAATTATTTGAAAAGTTTGACTTGTATTATGATTTTAAAGATAATTATTTAATATTTATACCTTATAGAATAACTTTTATTTTAAAATTAGTTTTGACTTAAGTTTACATGATAAGTTATTATAAGTTTCATAACTAGTATTTTAAATAAAGTATTTAAGTAGTTTTATATTAAATTTTTAAAGAAATATTTTGGATTAAGTGATTTTAATTATTTTAAAATCTAAATATTAAGAGTTGATGATTTTAGTGGAAATAGACAATATTTGGAAACCTGTTCTACGAGAGAGAAGTGATTTGAAAACTATTTTCAAAAAGTTGAAGTGTAGAAAAATAGCTTGCAAAGATATTTTGAAATAAATAATTTGAAAAATTATATAAATCTGATGGTTGTTTGTGAATGTTATTTGATAGTTAAATAACCGACTATCAACATTGACCAATGCGCTGATCGTTTCGAAGGGACCGGGACCGGGATTAATTTCCTAAAAACCACTTCGATCCGGTTTGAACGTTTCATGAAGAAGACAACAGATTGGAGTCGAAGATGGAGCAGTGAAGTGCAAGGGCTAATCGCTACTAATCCTGAGGGTGATTTCAAAATGAATGTAGTAAGAGTAGTGCCTTCGGTTCCGTTCGGACCCGGAACGGACTTGTATGGATGAATGCTATCAGAACATCGTCAGGTGGACGATGAGCATTCTAAGTGAATGTGTGCTAAAAAGGTAATGCATAGCCTCAAGTCTCACCAATAGGGAATGGATAAAACAGGAGAGGTGTATGCAAGGCTAAGTGGCTAGCAACCAATCAGGTAAGGTCACTCTTGTCTAGATGTCCCTTTTTATTCGGTTGTGTGGGCGGTTGCTGATTCCAACCGTGGGGTGAACTTATTCGGACAATCTAGTAAGGGGTAGCTCCGGTCTTGTGTTGTAGGGGATCAGGATGGATCCTTGGTACGGTGATCTAGACCACGTGACGGGCGGTACCCCAATAGCCCTGCCATTGATGGAAATCCATTCTCCCTACGTGCTTTTACGGTTTTGATTGAAGAGCCTAGTATTGCAGAATTTAATGAAAGTAACAATTTCGGCTATTTGAATAAGTATTTGTATATTGACACTATTATAATATTAGAGGATTTTATAAGAAATGTTTTGGTCATCGTAAGGTAAAAACCTGGCATTTTTATTTGTGGCGTGGTTTTACGAGATACCTTTGATTTCAAATGATTTCGAAAACTTTAATAATCCAGTTGAGTGTGTTTTCTCACGCTAGTTTTCCAGACTAACTCGGGTGTTATTTAACCATAATGCTTGGGTCAAACCGAGTATTATAGATACAGGAAAGGATGTTGTGGAGCTCAGGAGACGAGCTGGATTGCAAGATGTATCAAACGTATTTGATAAATATTTCGCTGTGCATGATTAACTGCATAGTCAGATTTGTGAGGACATGTTATGATAATTGTCAAGTTGTGTGCTATAAATTTTGTTGTGCTCTGATGTATAAACAAATATAGTTCTTTATTTAAAAATTAGTCATATATCTATTATATACTATTTCGCTGTGATGGTGAGATTCTGATATTGTTTCTAATTCTTATTCTACCTCCTTCTTCTTTAACCCTAACGGTCCTTTTTTCCGGCATTCGATTGTTTGACATTTGATACAATAGACATATTGATGCCGATTTTCGGGCGTCGAAAAATTGGGTCCTTAAAATAAACAGGAACATACTCATAACATCATGCGTGCATTTTCAAGTGATAATCAACAGTTTTACAACCCAAAAAACCTAAATAAAAAGGACAAATGTTGCAAGGGAAAATAAAACAACAACATAAATCCTAATAATGCCTACAGACTACGAGATGTTGCTCTGTAGTTGGAGCTCGATCTACTACTACGACCCTTGAATGGTAATAGCATGGGAGCTATATACCCAATCTCGCACCGTTGGGGCTGCTGGTGTTGTTGAAAGCTTCAGAATTTCCATCTTCCTAAGAAAGGATCTAATGGTAGCAGAAAGAACCTTCTACAAACTGCCTCTTTATAGAGGATTACCCGTATTACCTAAAGACGATAATGGATGGTTGAAAACGCGGAGAGTGGTTCTATGGAGTGTTAATTCTTGATCAACAAATTTCATCACAAGGGTGCGCGTCCAATTGACGGTGATGCCACCAATACTCGCATAGGTGGTCTTTCGATTGTACGATAAATCCAGTTGTAACTTCACTTCTTAAGGATGACGTTACGCTGAATTATGCACACAGCCTGATGAGCAGTCAAACGTAGATTATCTATCTTCCAAAGATCGGTATCCTGGGAAAGATCTGTTGCAAAATCATTGAGTTTGTCACTTTAAAATCATCAAGTCCATGTCCTTTGCGGATGCCGCCAAAATCTCAATTAGATCATCATTACTCAGTTCAATCAAGACACCCTTCACCTTCGAATGATTCAAACTATTGCTTCCATTGAAATTCTATGCCAATAGGACATCGAAAAGGTAGATGTAGCACAAGTAACATTCTTCTCAGAGGTCTTGAAGTAGATGATCAGTGGAAATCCTACCACGATGAATAGCTCATCTAATCCGACCGAAACCTTCTACTCATTCTGGTCCAGCCAAATGGCCTCTTAAGGGTTGAGACCATAATGATGCGAGGAAAAATTGGCAGTACAAAAAGATGTCTTGGATTAAGAAGTGGTCGGAGGGAAGAAATAGGCTTTAGATGTAGGGTGGTGGTGGGGAGAGATCTAAAATGCAAAATTAACACGAGGGGGAGGCGAAGCTGCTACTCCTAGGGAAAAACAACGTCGTCTAGGGGAGGAATGGAAGATAGAGGATGATACTTGGGGGAGGACGAGGATGGTGTTTGCACCAAAAGTTTACACAAACACCCAATAGAGAGTTTTGTAGAGAAATAAGTTAAGAATCTAAAATGTAAGCAGAGGACAATGGTAATAAAATAATAGAAAATTAATGTAATAATAAGAGCATAACGATTTATAGTGGTTCGGCATTGTTTGCCTATGTCCACTTTGAATCGATTGCTTTATTAATCACTATGTAAACTGAGTACAATAGGGATCAGATGAAAATCATTATTTACAATAGAGTATAAAGCAACCGACAACATAAAGTTTCCAAAAATGAACAACTATGCCTGTATTTATAAACAAAGATGTCAAAATATCTCCTTAAAAATTCGACAAAAGGACCTTGAAGACCATGTGGACCTATAAGAGTGATCGCATGACCCAAATCCCAAAAAAGAGGGATTGATATCGATCCCCTTTTTAAGGAATTTAGGGTTCAATCCCTATGGTAGCTTCCCTATGTTGAAATATGCTTAGCCTCCAAGTTTAATGCTAATTGGATTATTAGAAATTGAGTTATTGCTCGTTCTTTGCTTCAATGTGAATTGCCTCCTAATTTCAACCGGTCCCTATTAAGGAAAGAGGGCCAACTCCTTTTATTTCATCCTTTTGAGGGCCATGCCTAAGGTAGGCTCTCTAGGATCCCCACATCATGTTCACAAAATTCATGTGCATTGGACTTATGGATCTTGAGATATTGATTGTTTTGCATTGAATTGCACTTGCTTCTTGAAACATGCCAATCCTTATGTTGGAGAATGGTTATTAACGATCCTCCTTTGTGTTGAACTATGCATACTTCAAACATTCTGCATTTCATATCTCTCAATTTCATTCGATCACGCCTTCATATTATCATCTATTCTTGACTTCTGTACTCCACAATCATCGCTATTGACTTATCGACGCTGATGACAGTTGAATCTAACTTGTCCAATCGGGTCAATATAGTCGGATAACACTTTCCCCCCAAAGTACGTCTTGTGCTGAACATGACATGCTTTTAATCGAACCAGGTTAGAGTCGTCGGAAAGAAATTCATCATGCTTTCTGGATAGTCATTATCCTTCCGTCGAATTATTTTCCCAAAGTATTATATCTCTCTTCAATCGTTATGATGCTTAGTCGATTTCCAATAGTATAAATTTAGGATTATATTCCACTAGTTGATATGTTTGTCCAGTCTTACAAGACTAGCGAGCTTTGGCTATCTAATCTTGTCGTGACCTTTGCTTCAGGTTTGAATTCAATTTCCGTCGATTTTAAATATTGAAATTTTAGACTATATGCGTGCACGTTCAGGTACATGTTCTTGTCGTTGACTCCCGACGCATTTGTTCGCTCATGGGTTATCTCCAATTTTCATTGAGTTAGATGCAAGGTCATTTCATTTTGTATATATGCACTTTACATAACCTTCATGTCCATATTGGTATGCTCATATGCTCATGATTGATTCTTTCTTCTTCTTCTTCTTCTTCTTCTTCTTCTTCTTCTCTCTCTCTCTTTTTGTATGTAAGGATCTGCATTCATTTAGCTGACCTCCCTTGCTGATATGTTCATATGGATTGACATTCTTCTAGCCAATCCCTTCTTTATTTCTTTTCACTTTCTAAAGAAAACAAAGCATGCCAACCCCTCTAGCTCCGTATTTAAGCCAACACTTTCCATCTCACACTTTACTTCATTTCACTTCCATTTTCCTTTATCCCTTTCAACACCGAACCCTTCTTATTTTATCATTACAGCCGAACACTTCCCCTTTTCTTCTTTCCTTAGTTTAGAAACAAAATCCACAGCAATCTAACCTACGTCTATAAATTCGATTCTTCTTCCCTTCAACCTGATCATTTCCAAGCCATTCTCATCACCGCGAGCATATACATACATACATACATACATACATACATAGATACATACATATGGGTTGGTTTTCTTGTCTTTCGCCTTCAACTTTTGACGATAATTGGATTCTATTACTTTAATTCATGGGGAGACGAGGTGGCTGATGATGATTTAGAGTTCGATGAAGTAGTAAAGGAGGAAGAAGAGAAGAGCAAAGAATGAAGGAAACAATGGGCTCGGTTGTGATGAAGTAAGGAAGAGGGATCGCTAATGAATGTTGGAAGATGGAGGGATTGGTGATTGAGCATATAAGGAGGGAAGTGAGAAAGTTTTGAAGTAGAGGGATCGATATTTGAAGTTCAAAGAGGGACCAGTTATATTTGGATAGGAATAAGAGTTGGTTGCATTGAAGGGTAGAAGGATGCTGTTTTGGAGTACGGAGGGATTAGTCGCTTTATTGGTATGTTATAGATGTAGGGTTCGGTCATTGGCTTATCAAGAGGGATCGGTTGTTATAAAGGAGAGGGATAGGCACAATTAGGGATCGACATAAATAGGGGTCGGCTATTTGTACTTGGTCGATCTTAAGCTTTGTATTTGAAAACCATTCCATATGCACTTGTTTGAACATTTGGAACCAATCCTATCCCAGTACAATAATGAAAAACAGGACTTGCATATCCAATATCGATCTCAAAATTAAACGACCAAACTCCTGGGACTTAGAACGTGAACCAAAGCATATAGACTTTAATAATGGACTTCACAATTTGGCATGCCAATGGTTGATTCCGAAGCTTATACAACAAATCAATCTAAATGACAGTTGAGACGGTCAGCGAAAACGGTCACTTTGGTCAAAATCCAAAATCTCATCATTTACCTTTTGCTTTTAATTTTGAATTGTTTACTTCTACACTGCACTACAATAGTTTACTCTTAGTATGAGGGACAATCCAAATTTTCTAATCTAGATTATCTACTGAGTTTAGTTGATGAAGGCTCCAGACATTCAGTGTTTAGCTGTAATGCCTTTTGAAAAATCTTCTCAACTTTCTTTTTTATTTAACTTAGCAATCCCAGAGCCGAGTCAAGTTCTACAATTGTATCTACCATACTTTCCCCTGATCGCCAAATTGAGCAACCGGAGGTCTTGGCTCTTTGAACGACCTTTTCTCTAATGTTCTTGTCCTTCCGGCAGGAGATATAAGTCCTGCCCCCGATGCTATAGAAGGTTCTATATTTTTAGATAATGTGACGATTCCAAACCTTCAAAATTGGCGAGGTTGCTCTTCACTGACTATGCTCTAGACACGTGATTCCGTTTGGAGATGTTTTAGTCCCTTCGATGAACGATGGGGCTCATTTGTCCCCGAAGGGGTATACAACATGCAATAAATTCATGTGGTAGGCCGGACGCATGTCACCATCAATTCTTTTATCCAGGGGATGCTAAATTACCTTGGAATAGTCCCCCTCATTTACAACCAAACAACTATGCCTTCCTTTATGGCACTTTCTTGCTATTCGTGGATATTCTGTTCCACCCTCAGTCTCTTGAGGACATTTGGATTATTTACAATTTCAAATGTCGAACATGGAGCCTTTACTACACTTTCCTCTAGCCTTCCCCTAAATGTGAAGTTTTAACTGGTGCTTGGAACAAACACATCCTCTTTAAACATGAATGGTTCTATATCCGATGTCCACTTGGCTTCATGAGGCGATGGTTAGAAGGACATAAGTGTTGCCTTGACTTTATTCTTGTATTCTTTAGCCTAAGTGTAATGCCCCACTCCGAGAGCCTCATTAACAAAGAGTATTATATGGATAATACCGTCCGCTAATGCGGACAATAGAGTATAATGGAAGCGAAGATGTGTAATCTTACTTTAACTATCTACTGAACACGTCGAAAAATGGAATCTATTTTTTTTCCGCATGTGGTTCGACACATTCAATAAATACTTAAAGAAAAAACTACAATGGCTAAAAGATCTATCAGAACAAAACATAATAGCAGAATGAACATCATCACAAAACAGCATCAAATAATAAGCAAATAGTCTCAGCACAATACAACATCAAGTACAGATCCAAATATAAAAGTGGGTACAAAGCCACTACTCACACATTCGTGAGTCAAATGAATATGCACAAGATAGTCATAATATCAGAGTATCATAAAAGATGGATAAGAAGTAAAGCTATCTATAGTATAGCGATATATCCAAAATGGAAGCACCGAAGCAAGCTAAGTCCAAAGCGACCTAACCTGAAACAACTCGGTCTGACCCGAGCATAAAATATTCGGGTCAGGCTAGCTAAACAAATCAATTAGATAAACTGAACAATAATCACAATAAGATCATGAGGCAACATATAACATAATAATCTCCAAAAGAGAAACATATATCATGGTAATAAAGACCAAAATCTCTCACATAGAGAAGAAACAAACATCTAAGTAGAGATGTATAACAAGCCTCATATCATCGGCATAACGTAAGCACAAATGCCAAAACAAAAACATCTAAGTAGAGATGTCAAAAACGATACATCTAAGTAGAGATGTATAACAGGCCATCTAAGTAGAGATGCCAACAATGATACATCTATGTAGAGATGTATAACGGCCATCTAAGTAGAGATGCCAAAACGATACCTCTAAGGGAGACAGTCCGAAGACACTATCCCAAAGGTAATAAAAGGAATGTGTCACGAACTTTTAGCAAGAAACCCGTAAAGTGTCAACGTGAGTCCCATACCCCACGTTCGCACTAAAAGGTTTACTAACCAATCGTAAGCTTCCACACTGAAAGCAGTACAAAGTTCACCTCATGTCATCGGTAAACTAGGCCGAAAGGCCAAAACGATCAATCGAATAGGTCGGGGATTAACCGGAAAGGAAATACACACGGTTTCATAGGCCGGAGTTTTTCCCAACCGTTTAAGCACCTTTCCACATCGCTCGAAGTCCTAAAGTATGAGTGTGGGATTTTGTTATAGAAAATAATTACGGAAAACGGATTTATAATTGGTTTGAAATCACTTTAAAACGGCCCTTGAAAACTCTCCTATTATAGAGTAATTAATTTAATAATTAAAAATAATATTATATAATAATTTCAAAAGCCATTTCGGAGTGAAAAATCCTTTTAAAATCTTTTTATAAGGCCCGTGTACGAAATCCAGAGACAAATCTCAAAGAAATCGACAAGACCAGAAAATCACTGAAAATATTCAGTGTTGGAAAATAGTCCAAAACTGACGCGAACCCAAATGCGGAAAATTATTCGGACTAGCAAATCGAATCCGAATGGCATGAAAATAGGTAGGAACGTAGTCCGACATTCCTAGTTCAGAACGCAAAAAGAACTACTTGATTCCGACTTGAAACGAAGTCGCAGCGATGCTCCAAATTCGGACCCGGAAACAGTGAATACACTG
The DNA here is from genome assembly GCA_030765085.1 of Allium cepa. Lineage (NCBI taxonomy): Eukaryota > Viridiplantae > Streptophyta > Magnoliopsida > Asparagales > Amaryllidaceae > Allium > Allium cepa. Next base: position 507,433,378 of record CM060934.1, on the reverse strand, counting down.
TTTCAGGCTGAGATCTGGGTCCCTCTTCGACAGCAATTTCGAAGAGTCAAATAAACTCGGATACTAATCAAACTTTTTAGAGATGGAGTTCGGAACTCCAGTTTTCCAACGAGTCCAAAAACGTTGGATTCAGACCACGGATATGACCGTGGCGGTGTCACAAAGTTTCAGTTTCAAAACTGAAAACAGGGAAAAATGTTTTCACTGAGAATATTCCAAGTGTTGGAAAATAGTCCAAGACTGACGCGAACCCAAATTCGGAAAATTATTCGGACCAGCAAAAAGAATCCGAATGGCATGAAAATAGGTAGGAACGTAGTCTGATATTCCTACTTCAGAACGCAAAAAGAATTACTTGATTCCGACTTGAAACGGAGTCGCAGCGACGCTCTAAAGTCGGACCCGGTAATAGTGAATACACTGTTTCAGGCTGAGATCCGGGTCCCTCTTCGGCAGTAATTTCGAAGAGTCAAATGAACTCGGATACTAATCAAACTTTCAAGAGATGGAGTTCGCAACTCCAGTTTTCCAACGAGTCCAAAGACGTTGGATTCCGACCATGGATGTGACCGTGGTGGTGTCACAAAGTTTCAGTTTCAAAACTGAAAACAGGGAAAGTATACACACCAGCTGCAAATGCTCAGAAACCAGCAGTAAAAACTGCATTCAGGTCCGTTTTTGAGCCCGGATTTCACCATCCAAATGATTACCGAATGCTACGAAATTTGGAGGGGTTATAGATGGCAATACTAACTATCACTAGGAAGTGATTTGGCATGTTTTCATCACATATTGAAAGAGATATTCATGGTCAGAGTTGCAGCAAAAATCAGTTTTAGAATTTTGCAAAACATAGAAATGAGCTAATTAATTCAAATTTTCTTGCTCAAATGATTTAGTAATGACCATTAACAATTATCAAATCATACCATAGATATATATATCTAGCCATAGCATGAAAATGATGTGGATATAGCTAGCATTACCTCACAACCAATATAGCAAGCAACTTGTGTGCAATGTCCAAATGGAAGGAATGATAATCAACAAGCTTTGATATTTATGCAACACAACAAATCAAGTGTTACTAGGCTAATTCCAGAATTAAGAGATGCTTATACATAGATTAGGAGAGGGTTTACCTAGTATTCCTCTCAAGCAAAAGAACAAACACATATATGGCACTAACCAAAGCTAAGAGATGATGATCAAGGAGCTAGAAAAATACCAAAACACGTAAAACCAAGAGTTACAACATGATTTCCAGAAATTAAAGAGAGTTAGAAACGGATTACAAGAGGGTTTTTGCATTACCTTCCTTTACTTTAACTAGCTTAAGCCAATATAAGAGAGGATGGAGCTTTCCTAAGCATGGAGGCCATTTTTAGGTTTAGGGTTTTAGGAATTTTTTTTGATTAGGGTTGGAATGAATGAGGGTTAAGAGTTTGAGATGATTTATAGAATGGTAAGTGAGTTTGGGTTAGGCTAATGGACCCCTTAAGATAGAGTGGCTCTAAACATGTATAAAAATTATTTAAGTGTTAACATAGCCATGAAAACCCATACTTAACCAAATCCCCTTCTTAAATTTCCCATTAACTTTTAATTGTTCCAAAATAATACTTCGCCTCATTTTTAAAAATCCATTTATTTAAAATGTCCATATTTTTAAACAAATTATCCTTATCCCAAAATCCATTTGCTCCATTTAAATAAATTCCTAAATTTTTTTTTCAGTAATGCAAATCCCGGGTTGTCACAGACTCCCCCTTAAGAAAATTGCATCCCCGCAATTCCTTAATATGGGCGTCGTCTATAGCATCTGATCCATAAAAGAAATGATAGAAGATCAAATAGAGATTCTCACCCGTACTAGAAGATGGAAGAAAGCCAGAATAAGAACGCTCGATAAATTCTCTGGTCTCCCAAGTGCAGTCCTTAGGATTCGGTGACCATTGAATTTTCACAAGCTGAACCTCTTTGTTACGAAGGCGTCTGACCTCCGAATCAAGAACACGAAGGGGTTGCTGCTCCAATGATAAATCAGGTGAGATCTCTAAATCAGGCACGATATGTGGCTCAATAATAGAATCAGGATCGCGCACACACTTGCGAAGCTGAGACACATGGAACACGTCATGCATTCCGAAAAAGTGAGCAGGTAGAGCCACACGATAAGCAACGGGGCCGATGCGTTCCGTGATAGGAAATGGTCCAACATAGCGAGGAGCCAATTTCCCTGTAGAGCTGAAACGCAGAACCCCCTTCATGGGAGAAATCCGACTGAAGACAAAATCACCAATGGAGAACTCAAGAGGCTTCTTACGGTTGTCCGCGTAGGATTCTGGCGGTCATGTGCCTCTCTCATTCTCTGACGGATAAGAATAATCTTCTCAGAAGATTCCCGAACTGAATCTAGACCAAGAATGAGCTTCTCGCCAGATTCTAACCAACAAGCGGGAGAGCGACATGGCCTTACGTACAGAGCCTCGAAAGGTGCCATGCCAATACTAGACTGATAGCTGTTGTTGTAGGAGAACTCTACGAGAGGTAAGTGATCCTCCCAACTACCCCCGAAATCCAGAATACAACAGCGCAAAAGATTCTCCAAAACACGATTCACCCTCTCAGTCTGACCGTCAGTCTGAGGGTGATAAGCAGTAGAGAGATTCAGCTTTGCCCCCAAAGCTGACGGTAGGCACTTCCAGAAGTGACTAGTGAAAATGGTGTCTCGATTACATACGATAGAGCTAGGAATGCCATGAAGTCGTATGACTTCCTTCACGTAGAGCTTGGCCAATTGAGGTGCAGTTCGAGTGGACTTAATCGGAATGAAATGAGCCGATTTGGTCAAGCGATCAACAATAACCCAGATAGAAGTATGGCCCGACCTCGATCGAGGCAGACCGTCAATGAAATCCATGGATATCTGATCCCATTTCCACAATGGAATCTCTAGAGGCTGAAAAAGACCAGATGGACGCTGATGCTCGGCCTTGATCTGTTGACAAGTCATGCAACCGCTCACATAACTTGCAACATCTCTCTTCAAACCCTCCCAATAATATAGTCGGCACATATCGACATACATCTTACTCGAACCGGGATGTATAGTATACTTAGTGCGATGGCACTCGTCCAGAATGTCACGCCTAAGTGATAAATCAGATGGTACAACAATACGGTTCTTCCTACGAAGACACCGATGAAAATCAAGAGAATAATCCAGCAATGTCTCATCACTGGATCCCAACTCGAGAAGATGAATAAGATGCAATAAGTCTGGATCCTGCCGCTGAGCATGGGCAATGCGATCCAATAAGATAGGACGAGCTTCCAAGCTGAATAAGAAGACTGGGGAATCAGAAGATGGAGCTCGATCTCTAATATCACACAAAGATGGGGTCTCAAGAATATCCCACTCGGCAATCAACATAGAAACTACCGCCGAGTGCTTGCGACTGAGCGCATCTGCAATTCGATTACCCTTGTCAGGGGTATACTGAATATCTAAATCATATGAGGCGAGAAACTCAAGCCATCGCTGCTGCCTCATATTGAGATCCCTCTGACTGAATAAATACTTCAGCGACTTGTGATCGGTGTAAAGAATGAAGCGTTCGCCTAATAGAAAGTGATGCCATGTCTTTAAGGCAAAGACGATAGCTGCTAACTCAAGATCATGAGTAAGATAGCGAACCTCATTCAGACGCAGTTGCCTGGAAGCATAAGCAACTACCCGATTCTTCTGCATAAGCACGGCACCGAGCCCGCTAACACAAGCATCGGTATATACAACAAGATCATGGTTACTCTCTGGAACCACCAGAATAGGAGCATGAGTGAGAAGTTCCTTCAGTCGCTGAAAGGAAGCTTCACACTTATCAGACCAAATAAAGCGAACACCCTTACGAGTCAACGTCGTAAGGGGAAGTGCAACTCGAGAGAAATCCTTGATAAACTGACGGTAATAACCCCCCAGACCAAGTAAGCTACGAATATCATGAACGTTCTCGGGCTGCTTCCAATCCTGAATAGCTTCGATCTTGACAAGATCGACAGAAATACCCTGAGATGATACAATATGGCCCAAGAACTTGACCTTGCTCTCCTAAAAATGGCACTTGGAGAGCTTGGCCTTAAGATGATGCTGACGAAGAGTATCCAAGACGATCCGCAAATGATGAGCATGCTCTGCCTCGGATCTAGAATAAATAAGAATATCGTCGATGAAAACCAGGACGTGTTGAATATGCGCTGATATGATTTTTGTTTGATGATAATAAACATATATACATTCGTTTAAATGTATTTGATAATATACTATTTTATTTTTCACAGATTAAATAAATATTTGCTGAATAAAATAAATAACACGAAATTTGAATTCAAACAAATATTTTATTCAAACAAATATTTATTGCAATTTTGAATAGTATATAAATTCAAGCTCTCACTATTCACTATACAACTGTGATACAAATTCAATTACATCACTATTTTACATATCATCACCTCACTACATATCACTCACACTCGTATTTATCTTCAACATCATTCCAGTTTGAATCCAGCATCTGAGCAATCTGCAAAAATATAAACTAACGCAGTAAAATTGAAAAAGAAATATTTTTGCAAATTCAAAAATAAAAGATAATTTTTGAAAATATGATTTGCCTCAGTTATTTGGGTTGTTCGTCATAATTTAAATTTGAATTCATCATACACGAACAACTTGTGACATACACAGTATATTACTGTATATGCCACAAGGCCGTGCACGCTGATATATACACTTGATTGTTTTACAGGGACAGGTGAGCACAGGTCAAACCCAAATGAAAAACCGGGTTCAACTCACGTGCAGTAACCTTGAAAATCACGACACAAGCACAAGGTCAAATCCGAGTTTTGAAACTGGATTCAACACAAGGCGACATGACATGAATGCAACGAAGACCAACATCAAAATGGACTGCAACAATCATGGCAGTTCACATGTCAAAAACAGTTGCAACATGGATATCACAATCAAACTGCAACAAGGCAACTAGGAATGAACAGAACACAACAGCAAAAGTGAAGTTCAACATTATCAAAGAGCATATGGAAGGGTCAGCCCGAAACGAATTGCAACAGCACCAATGCAAGTAACTCATGCAACAAGATCAAACAACACAAGGAAAGAACTCAACCAAGTACAGTAAGCACAAAGGCATATAGCAACTGCCACTTGATACAGTAATGCAACACAGACCAAACCAGACCATACAACATGAAACAGAGGCAACAAGACTATATGCAAGCAAAGTCTCTACATGGTGCAGCAGAGATCAAGTGAAGGCCAGATAATCAAGACGCAAGATGAATGCAAATACAGGAACTCGACAGGCACATATGAAAACAAAAGACACAGTGCAGACTCGACAATGTTCATAAACCAGCAGTATACAAGTACAAGACCACAAAGGCAAGTATGGACAGAGTTCGAGCACAGTTAAAACTCAAGCAAATGAAAACTCAGTGACATGCACAATAATCAACACAGTGAAGAACATGGATGTCAAAAGTGTACATGGAACAATACTATAGCTCGATCAAATAAACATCATGACAAGAAACAGATAAAATTGAACTTGTGAAGCAGTGCAAGTGTGCGAGTGCAAATCACCAACTGCAAGACCTCAAGTAACATGGTGAAGCAGTACAAAAGAGAAAGTGCAATTCGAACAACCAGTTACAACTACAGAAACCAGAGAAATGCGCGGTGGAATGAAGTCAAGTGATGCACATGTAAAAATACTTGAAAGCTACAGCATCAAGTAGACCAAGATTCATATGCAATGAAATGAACATCAATGCAATACACAGTATGAATGAATACAACAAGTCCAGATACAAGTTAGTTCCAGTGCCAACATATCCAACTAGAAATGCAGACAACAAGTGTCAAGTTGCAAACAATATTAAACAGTGATAATGCAGCCAACAAATACACTATGAATCTGAGATTACAAACTCGAGTGTGCAAGTGAACATGACAAGAAACAGTTCAATATGAACTGATGAACATGCAGTCAAACTCAGTGACAACATACTACAATGAATCATCAAAGATTGCAACAAATGGAGCTACAGGAAAGTACAGCAAGCTACAAGTTATACGAAATCAAAGTGACCAAAGTCAAAGCATTAGAGGGAATCATCAATATCCAAACTGCAGATACAAAGCTAAATGTATCAAAGCCGTGTGTTTTAACAAGTCAATAGAAAAAGGAATGAAAACCGTGGTCATCACGAAATTGATTCAAAAGCCGCGTCAACTAAGGAATGTGAAAAATACGAAAGTGACAAAGTCAGAATAAATCCCAAGCATCAAAGCATCATCGAGTGGCCGAAGTGAATCAGTTGACAAATTCAATTATACGAACGCAAAAATAGGAATTCGAATCCTATATAAAACCCTATATCATCATCGGCAAAAAAAAGTGTGAATTCGAGTTTAAGCAATAACCGCCAGCAAGGAATCAAATCAATAACTCGAATCAAATCGAGTTCAAAACAAATCAATCAGAAAAAGCAAAAAGGGAAATCACATACCAAGTCAAGTGAACTCGAGAAGGAGCCTCGTGCAAATCGAAGAAATAAAGGATCGTCAAAGCAATCACGACAACAACCATCTGAACGATCAACGAAGTCGGCGCCTTTAATTTTGCACAAACCCTAATTTTGTTCAACAAGGAAACGAATGAGATCGAAGCAACCATTTTCAAAGAGGAGTCGGCCGAAGAAATAAAAAAGAATAAAGGGGAAGTTATTCTTATTTTACTTTGGGCCGGCCTGGTTTATTTGTTGGTTACTAATTATATAAGCCTCTAGTTAAATTAGGGTTTATTTATTTTTAAATTATTTTTAATTTGTATCTTTATTTTTAAACCATTTTAATTTCTAGTCGTGTGACTAGGGGACAAGCTACGTGGCGTAGCTTGAGAGTTCGCAACTCGGTAATTGAGTTGTGGCAGGGTTTTGAGCGTAGAGTTAGATTAGTCAATAGCGGGTATAGCGAGTTTACGTGTGTAAGCGAGGGACTATCTAATTTCTAGTAGAAACCTTGGGGGCAGCACGTTGGCAGGGTTTTGCCGAAGCTGGGTAAATTCTGTGTTGTTCTGTTTTATTCTGTTATTTATATTCTGCAATATCTGTGCTGCTATTCTGTGATCTGAATTGAAATTAATTCATAAGCTTCCGCGATTAATTTTAATAATTTACACAATCACCCTATTCACCCCCCCTCTAGGGTGAAATCGATCCTACAAGTGGTATCGGAGCTAGGAACAAAAGTCGTTTTTGTTTTAGAATTTTTTTTACAAAAATCAATTTTTGTTTTAAAAATTCGTGTTTTAAAAATTGGTTTTTGTTTTAAAATTTTGAATTTTTGAAATGGCTTCTTTTATTAATACTTCTGTTGAGGGTCGCTGCAATATTATTCCTTCTATTTTCAATGGAACGGATTTTTTGAATTGGAAATTAAAAATGGAATTTTATTTAAAATCTGTTAATATTAAATGTTGGGATATTATTGAAAACGGGTGTGATATAACAGATAAGAAAATTATCTCGATTAATGCTCTTGCTATGCATATATTATATTCTCATATTAATCAAGATAATTTTAATTTCATCTCTCATTGTGAAAATGCACAGGACATCTGGAATACTTTAACTGCAATATATGGTGCAACAGTCAACAGCAATGAGAAGTCCTCCACAACCGACTCAGTTGAATAAATGTGCTTAACAGGATTTGTAAAAAGCAGTTCTGATGAGGATGATGATGATGGAGCAGCTGAGCTGGCGTTAATAATGAAGAAATTCAAAAGATGGAACCACAAATATAGAAATCCGGCTCTAAATCAAGAATTAAAAAACAGAATAATCAAAGCACTAGACAACTCGGAAGAACACGGGATCATTTGCAACAAACCCTGTGATATCAAGCCCAATTATCCCCGATTTCAACGCGATTTTGAAAAGAAATCAAAACGGTGTTTTGCAGCCACGTGGAATAAAAGCAATAGCAGTGAGAGTAAGAAAGCAGATATGTGCCTTCATAGGAATATAACCGATAGCGACGATGACGAGCCAAGCGAGGTATCAAAACTTACTCACTCTGAATTACTTATTTATTTCCACGAAGTAAATGGCTGTTTTGAACGACTTAGGAAAAAATACGCTAAACTTGAATCACAAAAAGACACTTTGATAGATTTAAATAAACAACTTGACCAATTAGTTAAAACCTATCAAAGTAGGATCCCTAAGTGTGATAAGTGTCCAACATTCGAAGATGAGAATAAAAAATCAGAAATTAAAATTAAATCGCTTGATAATGAAATTCTGATTTTAAAAGAGAGTGAAAATACGAGAAGAGAAAATTCTATCAAAAGGTGCACACAATTGTTGAATGAAAACGAATCACTCAAATCACAAGTCCAACAATTGTCAATGACTTTAGATAAATTTTCAAAAAGTGAAAAATCGTTGAATATGCTATTAGGAAAGCAAACTCTTAATACGGTTAGAATAGGACTTGGATATAATTGTTCGAAAATTGTTGAAAGCAAAATTGATCAAGTTAATTCTATGTGCACAATTTGTAGAAAATATGGACACGATCACAATAATTGTTTGTATAGACCCAAACATGTGAAAACTATACCGATTTGGGTTCCAAAAGGCACAAATATAAAATCTCTTAAAGTTAAACAAATTTGGGTGCCGAAGGGAACAATTATAAACAGTTTTGGGTCTACACAAAATTATTTTTCAAAATTTTCTGCCACTAACAACCATGGACCTATAAAAACAAATAGGTCACATAAATCTTTCATCGTGTAGGTGTGGTGGCAGGCTAAGGAATAACAACAGTGTACTCTGGAATTTTGGCTGTTCCAGAAACACAACGGACGACGTAGCAAAGTTCCTTAGCCTAGTATAAAGGTGACAGAATCACAACGGACAACAATGGAAAATATCGTAAAGATAAAACAGGTAATGGTATGTTTTAAACGATATATTAAATGTGATAATCTGCACCATATTCTGAATTAAAATCAGCCAATATTGAGATGATGAAAAGATGATGATTCTGACTTATTCAACATAGTTGGCCAATTATATTCTTATGCCAAAAACACTATAAAAATCTCTAGATTCTTTGAATTACTTCATATATATCATTTTGGATTAAAAATAGTGTTCTGTTGGATAATAATACATTTGGTTATAATTCGGCTAACTCTATATTCACGGTTTTCGATTATTTACACGGCTTCATTTCAAATTCAAAAGAATGTCATGTAAATTGTTGTTAAAATTGAATTTGAAAGTTTTGGTGCACACTTCATGTTCTGGTCTATAAAATTCAATTGATGATAATTTTGAGTGAGAGAGAAATTCAGATGCAGATTACACTGGTAATCTAGTTGATAGAAAAATTACTAGTGAAAAGTGATTTTTGTTGAGACATTTAGTAACTGCATCATTTTTCAAAGAAAATATCTGCATATTTTTCATTTCAAATAATTTTCAAATAGCAGAAAATTTTCTTATAAAACCCCCTCGAGAAAATCATTTTTGACCATATTTTCAGATTAGTCATTTTGAAAAATTAGTTTCATAATTATTTTTGAATTTGATTTTAAATGACTATTTTGACTAATCTGACTCCCAAATGATTATCGAAAAGAAAAATAGTGATTGAAAAAGTGATGAGCGTTGATATTGATTATATATTATAACTCGAGACGGTATAATTAATAAATTTCTTTAGAAATTTAAACAAGAGTTATAAAACTGTTTGTTGGTAAAAATTCCATGACCATCTCTATATCTATCATATTTCTAACGACCATCACTCATCAAAATTCTATATAGTTTGTCGATATGCGGTACATTAAACAGGAATCGTTCGTTTTTCATTTTCACATTTTTTAACAATAAAAAAATTAATTAATAATAATAATAAATAAATACCAAAGTATTCACTATCATTTAAAAGTCCTCACGGTTATGCATGGGTGAATTACTTGGAATTTGTTATGTGCTTCCATGCTCATTTAAAAGTCCTCACGGTTATGCATGTATTGAACGCATATCAAAAGTTGATTTGTAAAATAAACAAGTTGATTCTAATCCCATTTAAAAGTCCTCATGGTTATGCGTGGTTAGAAGATACTTGAATTCATTTTTTTAAAATAAAATTGGAATACTACTAATCTCATTTAAAAGTCCTAACGGTTATGCATGGTTAGTAGATATTAAAATTCCTGATATAAATATACCACAAATAGACACAACTGTATGGTTTTATATGATGACATCATTTCCATCATTCTAAAAGTGGAATATGCGCCTAACAAAACATTTATGATTTTTGTTTGACTTTTTATCGAAATTTAATATTTATATTCAATTGAGCTTTAATGTTGGATTGATATCGATTACTTTATCTCTATTTTCTCTAACACTATTACTCTTTTGCTGATAACAAAAGGGGGAGAGAAAAGTTAAGATTTTGCCAAATAAAATCAAGCAAAGGTCAAATAATTTTCTATTTGCATCTAGACTCATTTACATATTTTTATTTGTATGCATATATGTAGGGGGAGCAGCATGTAGAGAGGAAGCATTTAAATAGGGGGAGCAATTAGGATATATCAATGATCAAATACATTTAACATATTCAAAATCTTAAATATATGTTTGTTATCATCAAAAGGGGGAGATTGTTGAATATACGCTTATATGATTTTTGTTTGATGATAATAAACATATATACATTCGTTTAAATGTATTTGATAATATACTATTTTATTTTTCACAGATTAAATAAATATTTGCTGAATAAAATAAATAACACGAAATTTGAATTCAAACGAATATTTTATTCAAACAAATATTTATTACAATTTTGAATAGTATACAAATTCAAGCTCTCACTATTCACTATACAACTGTGATACAAATTCAATTACATCACTATTTTACATATCATCACCTCACTACATATCACTCACACTCGTATTTATCTTCAACTTCATTCCAGTTTGAATCCAGCATCTGAGCAATCTGCAAAAATATAAACTAATGCAGTAAAATTGAAAAAGAAATATTTTTGCAAATTCAAAAATAAAAGATAATTTTTGAAAATATGATTTGCCTCAGTTATTTGGGTTGTTCGTCATAATTTAAATTTGAATTCATCATACACGAACAACTTGTGACATGCACAGTATATTACTGTATATGCCACAAGGCCGTGCACGCCAATATATACACTTGATTGTTTTACAGGGACAGGTGAGCACAGGTCAAACCCAAATGAAAAACCGGGTTCAACTCACGTGCAATAACATTGAAAATCACGACACAAGCACAAGGTCAAATCCGAGTTTTGAAACTGGATTCAACACAAGGCGACATGACATGAATGCAACGAAGACCAACATCAAAATGGACTGCAACAATCATGGCAGTTCACATGTCAAAAACAGTTGCAACATGGATATCACAATCAAACTGCAACAAGGCAACTAGGAATGAACAGAACACAACAGCAACAGTGAAGTTCAACATTATCAAAGAGCATATGGAAGGGTCAGGCCGAAACGAATTGCAACAGCACCAATGCAAGTAACTCATGCAACAAGACCAAACAACACAAGGAAAGAACTCAACCAAGTACAGTAAGCACAAAGGCATATAGCAACTGCCACTTGATACAGTAATGCAACACAGACCAAACCAGACCATACAACATGAAACAGAGGCAACAAGACTATATGCAAGCAAAGTCTCTACATGGTGCAGCAGATATCAAGTGAAGGCCAGATAATCAAGACGCAAGATGAATGCAAATACAGGAACTCGACAGGCACATATGAAAACAAAAGACACGGTGCAGACTCGACAATGTTCACAAACCAGCAGTATACAAGTACAAGACCACAAAGGCAAGTATGGACAGAGTTCGAGCACAGTTAAAACTCAAGCAAATGAAAACTCAGTGACATGCACAATAATCAACACAGTGAAGAACATGGATGTCAAAAGTGTACATGGAACAATACTACAGCTCGATCAAATAAACATCATGACAGGAAACAGATAAAATTGAACTTGTGAAGCAAGGCAAGTGTGCGAGTGCAAATCACCAACTGCAAGACCTCAAGTAACATGGTGAAGCAGTACAAAAGAGAAAGTGCAATTCGAACAACCAGTTACAACTACAGAAACCAGAGAAATGCGCGGTGGAATGAAGTCAAGTGATGCACATGTAAAAATACTTGAAAGCTACAACATCAAGTAGACCAAGATTCATATGCAATGAAATGAACATCAATGCAATACACAGTATGAATGAATACAACAAGTCCAGATACAAGTTAATTCCAGTGCCAACATATCCAACTAGAAATGCAGACAACAAGTGTCAAGTTGCAAACAATATTAAACAGTGACAATGCAGCCAACAAATACACTATGAATCTGAGATTACAAACTCGAGTGTGCAAGTGAACATGACAAGAAACAATTCAATATGAACTGATGAACATGCAGTCAAACTCAGTGACAACATACTACAATGAATCATCAAAGATTGCAACAAATGGAGCTACAGGAAAGTACAGCAAGCTACAAGTTATACGAAATCAAAGTGACCAAAGTCAAAGCATTAGAGGGAATCATCAATATCCAAACTGCAGATACAAAGCTAAATGTATCAAAGCCGTGTGTTTTAACAAGTCAACAGAAAAAGGAACGAAAACCGTGGTCATCACGAAATTGATTCAAAAGCCGCGTCAACCAAGGAATGTGAAAAATACGAAAGTGACAAAGTCAGAATAAATCCCAAGCATCAAAGCATCATCGAGTGGTCGAAGTGAATCAGTTTACAAATTCAATTAGAAATTATACGAACGCAAAAATAGGAATTCGAATCCTATATAAAACCCTATATCATCATTGGCAAAAAAAAAATGTGAATTCGAGTTTAAGCAATAACCGCCAGCAGGGAATCAAATCAATAACTCGAATCAAATCGAGTTCAAAACAAATCAATCAGAAAAAGAAAAAAGGGAAATCACATACCAAGTCAAGTGAACTCGAGAAGGAGCCTCGTGCAAATCGAAGAAATAAAGGATCGTCAAAGCAATCACGACAACAACCATCTGAACGATCAACGAAGTCGGCGCCTTTAATTTTGCACAAACCCTAATTTTGTTTAACAAGGAAACGAATGAGATCGAAGCAACCATTTTCAAAGAGGAGTCGGCCGAAGAAATAAAAAAGAATAAAGGGGAAGTTATTCTTATTTTACTTTGGGCCGGCCTGGTTTATTTATTGGTTACTAATTATATAAGGCTCTAGTTAAATTAGGGTTTATTTATTTTTAAATTGTTTTTAATTTGTATCTTTATTTTTAAACCGTTTTAATTTCTAGTCGTGTGACTAGGGGACAAGCTACGTGGCGTAGCTTGAGAATTCGCAACTCGGTAATTGAGTTGTGGCAGGGTTTTGAGCGTAGAGTTAGATTAGTCAATAGCGGGTATAGCGAGTTTACGTGTGTAAGCGAGGGACTATCTAATTTCTAGTAGAAACCTTGGGGGCAGCACGTAGGCAGGGTTTTGCCGAAGCTGGGTAAATTCTGTGTTGTTCCGTTATTTATATTCTGCAATATCTGTGCTGCTATTCTGTGATCTGAATTGAAATTAATTCATAAGCTTCCGCGATTAATTTTAATAATTTACACAATCACCCTATTCACCCCCCCTCTAGGGTGAAATCGATCCTACAGAACGAATCTATCGATGTATTCCCGGAATACTCGATTCATAAGATCGACGAAGAAAGCCGGTGCGTTCGATCAAGCCGAATGGCATGACCAACCACTCAAAAGAACCATAACGAGTGCGGAAAGCGGTAAGAGGAATGCTATCTTTCGCAACTCGGAGCTGATGAAATCCGGTGGCAAGGTCGAGCTGGGAAAAGACCTTCGCACCGCTCAACTAATCAAACATATCGTCTATCCATGGCAATGGATAATGATTTCTGATGGTCAACTCATTAAGCTTGCGATAGTCAATGCAAAGCCTAAGAGAGCCATCGGGCTTCTTAACGAAGACCACAGCAGCACCCCATGGCGAAGAACTGGACCGAATAAACTTCTTCGCCTCAAGCTCTACTAACTGCTTCCTGAGTTCCTCATTCTCTTTAGTAGACATTCTCGTGGGAGGACACCCAACTGGGTTGGAGCCTGGAATGAGATTGATGCGGAACTCAATGGCCCGCTATGGCGGCAGGCCTGATACTGGCTCGAATATATCGGGGATATCCCGAACAACAGGAATACGAGATATGTCCACATCCTCATCTCGTGAATCAAGAGCAAATAAAGTAATATCAAAAATCCCAACATCTTGAAGAGCAATCGCTAATGGAGCGGACGAGTCAGGATGACGAAGAAATAATATCCGCTTCGAACAAATGATTTTGGCATCGTACTGAGCAAGCCAATCCATGCCAAGAATCATGTCAAAGCCCAAATACTCCATAACGTGCAGATTCGCACGGAAAGAAAATCCACAAAGTTCAATATCTATATCCTCACAAAGCAGGCTAAGGGTCGTGGATCCGCCGATGGGATTCACAATCCTTAGTGAAGAAACCAAACAAGTAACATCCAAAGATAAAGTATCAACTAGTTCCTTTGATACGAATGAGTGAGAGGCACCCGTATCAAAGAGAACTCTTCAAGATCTACCATGAAATAAAATAGAACATTCGAGAATGGAAGGATGCATACCTTGAGGCTGAGCTGAAGATGTAGGAGCCTTGGCAGCATTAAGCTTGCCAGATCTAGAAGGTGCAGTAGGACAAGTGGAATTAAGATGACCCTCCTTCTTACAATAGCGGCAAAAAAGAGGCGTGGGACACTCTTTAAACATATGCTCGGTAGATCCACAGTTGAAACACTTCCGAATGGAAGGTGTTCCACTAAGCTGAGCAATAGACTGAGGCTGAGTCTGAGAAGTAGAGCTGCCTGTCTTCTTCTTCTTATGCCAAGACATGGACTTATGAAATGGGCCCCGCTTCTGATTGGGATTTTTGGAACCCTCACCATCTCCATCACTGTCTCTCTCACGCTCAACCGCTTCAAGGTGAAGCGCTGCGTCAACTAGCTCATCAAAAGGGAGCTTAAGCTGGAGCATAAGTTGTTCCTTCAAATATTTCTTCAGGCCTTCTACAAACTTGAGATTCTTCTTATAAGGAGAGCTAATGAACTCAAGGCCATACTTGGAAAGGGACTCGAAAGATGATGAATAGTCAGCAACAGAGGTCTTCCCTTGCTTAAGGTCAATAAAGCAGCGTGCAAGGGCTATCTTCTCGGACTCGGGGACAAACTTGAGCAAGAAGCGCTCTCGGAACCTGTCCCAAGTGAGTGAGACCTCATCGGTCTCGGAGACAAGCAGCTCGTACCAATCCAAGGCACGACCCTCAAGATGGCTAGAAGCAACAAGAACTCTGTCGTGGTCGGGGATAGCCATGCGAGTAAAATTACGCTCGCAAACTCTTATCCAAGCCTGGACCTCCAGAATAGTCTCGGAGCCACTGAACGGCTTCCCTCCGAGATGAATAAAGTCACTGCATAGACGTGCAAAAGAAGACTTGCGCGGTGCATCGGAAACTGGTGCAGGAGACTGAGAGTGCGATCGAGAGTTACGAACCAGCTCCATGATCTGGTCCGTAGTCATGTATGCGCCCTCTAGGTGAGGGTTGCTGGACTATCCAGCATCAGCAAAACGGAGGTTCCTACCTCTCCCAACCATACTGAAAGATAAGATAAGATACGAGTTAAGCATGATTCAAAGATAGATAATTCAAATGGAATACTACGGAATATAAATGCATTACCGAACATATTCCTAACTTATCTATCCAATGTCATGAGGAAAGGGCATTGTAATATTTGAATCATACTAAGATGTATTGTACTAAGTGTTACTGTTCTGTGTTTATTATACTTAGTTCTGAACCAAGCTCTGATACCAAGCTGTAACGCCCCACTCCGAGAGCCTCATTAACAAAGAATATTATATGGATAATACCGTCTGCTAATGCGGACAATAGAGTATAATGGAAGCGACCATGTGTAATCTTACTTTAACTATCTACTGAACACGTCGAAAAATGGAATCTATTTTCTTTCACATGTGGTTCGACATATTCAATAAATACTTAAAGAAAAAACTACAATGGCTAAAAGATCTATCAGAACAAAACATAATAGCAGAATGAACATCATCACAGAACAACATCAGATAATAAGCAAATAGTTTCAGCACAATACAACATCAAGTACAGATCCAAATATAAAAGTGGGTACAAAGCCACTACTCACACATTCGTGAGTCAAATGAATATACACAAGATAGTCATAATATCAGAGTATCATAAATTTGATGGATAACAAGTAAAGCTATCTATAGTATAGCGGATATATCCAAAACGGAAGCACTGAAGCAAGCTAAGTCCAAAGCGACCTAACCTGAAACAACTCGGTCTGACCCGAGCATAAAATACTCGGGTCAGGCTAGCTAAACAAATCAGTTAGATAAACTGAACAATAATCACGATAAGATAATGAGGCAACATATAACATAATAATCTCCAAAAGAGAAACATATATCATGGTAATAAAGACCAAAATCTCTCACATACAGAAGAAACAAACATCTAAGTAGAAATGTATAACAAGCCTCATATCATCGACATAACGTAAGCACAAATGCCAAAACAAAAACATCTAAGTAGAGATGTCAAAGACGATACATCTAAGTAGAGATCTATAACAGGCCATCTAAGTAGAGATGCCAACAACGATACATCTATGTAGAGATGTACAACGGCCATCTAAGTAGAGATGCCAAAACGATACCTCTAAGGGAGACAGTCCGAAGACACTATCCCAAAGGTAATAAAAGGAATGTGTCACGAACTTTTAGCAAGGAACCCGTAAAGTGTTAACGTGAGTCCCATACCCCACGTTCGCACTAAACGGTTTAGTAACCAATCATAAGCTTCCACACTGAAAGCAGTACAAAGTTCACCTCATGTCATCGGTAAACTAGGCGGAAAGGCCAAAACGATCAACGAATAGGTCGAGGATTAACCGGAAAGGAAATACACACGGTTTCATAGGCCGGAGTTTTTCCAAACCATTTAAGCACTTTCCACATCGCTCGAAGTGCTAAAGTATGAGTGTGGAATTTTGTTATAGAAAATAATTACGAAAAACGGATTTATAATTGGTTTGAAATCACTTTAAAACAGCCCTTGAAAACTCTCCTATTATGGAGTAATTAATTTAATAATTAAAAATAATATTATATAATAATTTAGAAAGCCATTTCGGAGTGAAAAAATCCTTTTAAATCTTTTTATACGGCCCGTGTACGAAATCCAGAGACAAATCTCAAAGAAATCGACAGGACCAGAAAATCACTGAAAATATTCTAAGTGTTGGAAAATAGTCCAAAACTGACGCGAACCCAAATTCGAAAAATTATTCGGACCAGCAAATCAAATCCGAATGGCATGAAAATTTGTAGGAACATAGTGCGACATTCCTACTTCATAATGCAAAATGAATTACTCGATTCCGACTTGAAACGAAGTCGCAGCGACGCTCCAAAGTCGGACCCGGTAACAGTGAATACACTGTTTCAGGCTGAGATCCGGGTCCGTCTTCGACAGCAATTTCGAAGAGCCAAATGAACTCGAATACTAATCAAACTTTCTAGAGATGGATTTCGGAACTCCAGTATTCCAACGAGTCCAAAAACGCTGGATTCCGACCATGGATATAACCGTGGCGGTGTCACAAATTTTCAGTTTCAAAACTGAAAACAGAGAAAAATGCTTTCACTGAGAATATTCTAAGTGTTGGAAAATAGTCCAAAACTGACGCGAACCCAAATTCGGAAAATTATTCGGACCAGCGAACTGAATCCGAATGGTATGAATATTGGTAGGAACGTAGTCCGACATTCCTACTTCAGAACGTAAAAATAATTACTCGATTCCGACTTGAAACGAAGTCGCAGCAACGCTCCAAAGTCGGACCCGGAAACAGTGAATACACTGTTTCAGGCTGAGATTCGGGTCCCTGTTCGACAGCAATCTCGAAGAGTCAAATAAACTCGGATACTAATCAAACTTTCTAGACATAGAGTTCGAAACTCCAGTTTTCCAACGAGTTCGAAAACGTTGGATTCCGACCACGGACGTGACCGTGGCGGTGTCACAAATTTTCAGTTTTAAAACTGAAAACAGGGAAAAAGTATACACACCAGCTGCAAATGCTCAGAAACCAGCAGTCAAAACTGCATTCAGGTCCGTTTTTGAGCCCGGATTTCACCATTCAAATGATCACCGAATGCTACGAAATTTGGAGGGGTTATAGATGGCAATACTAACTATCACTAGGAAGTGATTTGGCATGTTTTCATCACATATTGAAAGAGATATTCATGGTCAGAGTTGCAGCAAAAATCAGCTTTAGAATTTTGCAAAACAGAGAGAAATGAGCTAATTTATTCAAATTTTCTTGCTCAAATGATTTAGTAATGACCATTAACAATTATCAAATCATACCATAGATATATATATCTAGCCATAGCATGAAAATGATGAGGATCTAGCTAGCATTACCTCACAACCAATATAGCAAGCAACTTGTGTGCAATGTCCAAATGGAAGGAATGATAATCAACAAGCTTTGATATTTATGCAACACAACAAATCAAGTGTTACTAGGCTAATTCCAGAATTAAGAGATGCTTATACATAGATTAGGAGAGGGTTTACCTAGTATTCCTCTCAAGCAAAAGAACAAACACCTATATGGCACTAACCAAAGCTAAGAGATGATGATCAAGGAGCTAGAAAAATACCAAAACACATAAAACCAAGAGTTACAACATGATTTCTAGAAATTAAAGAGAGTTAGAAACGGATTACAAGAGGGTTTTTGCATTACCTTCCCTTACTTTAACTAGCTTAAGCCAATATAAGAGAGGATGGAGCTTTCCTAAGCATGGAGGCCATTTTTAGGTTTAGGGTTTTAGGAATTTTTTTTGATTAGGGTTGGAACGAATGAGGGTTAAGAGTTTGAGATGATTTATAGAATGGTAAGTGGGTTTGGGTTTGGCTAATGGACCCCTTAAGAGAGAGTGGCTCTAAACATGTACAAAAATTGTTTGTGTTAACATAGCCATGAAAACCCATACTTAACCAAATCCCCTTCTTAAATTTCCCATTAACTTTTAATTGTTCCAAAATAATACTTCGCCTCATTTTTAAAAACCCATTTATTTAAAATGTCCATATTTTTAAATAAATTTTCCTTATCCCAAAATCCATTTGCTCCATTTAAATAAAATCCTAAATTTTTTTTTCGGTAATGCAAATCTCGGGTTGTTACACTAAGTCGTATCCTAAACTAACTAATACTTTAAAAATCTATAGGTATTCATCCATGTCCCGAAGGCGATAGTTTCTCAAGGGCGGTTTGAGTAATTCGTGCCACCCCAATTGAAGATGGGGGCATTGGATCCCTTTTAACCGATAAATGGTTATCCCTCTTTGGACTGTTCACAATATTGGGCTTCTAGGAAGTGCTGCACCATCAAGAGATGTAGCAGAATAAGAAGACGGTACTAATAGCCCTGTCATGCCCTCGGTTGAGAGGGCATAGGACAATATCGAAGATGGTGAAACCAAAGGTGCCAAAATCAACAAGCCTGGCGATGTTGATGTAGGTCTGGGCAACGCGTCAATGATTGAACCATCACCGAGAGCACAATCTCACATGCCAGCAAGGAAATGTAAAATGCTTTCATATAAACTCTACAAGAGAAAAACTGCTAAAGAGCCTGAGTTTATTATCACTTCAGTTGATGAAGAGTCTTCTTCCTAACATTAAGAAAGTTCAGTGCAAGGGTTCCCTAATATTCCAATTCCTGATGATATCATGACTTCCATAACATTAGAATTGGAGGGTTCAATTCTCCCACCAGGAGTGGCGATGATATTCCTTCTACTAGCAAAGAGGGGAAAATCCTATGAGCAAGGATGCAACAATTAGTTCTTTGCGGGGGGGGGGGGGGGGGGAGGCTAGGACACTTACGATCATGTGCACTTCACTGCACGTATTCATCTATCTTTTATTCGATGGTCACCTATGCTTTCTTGTTTGGTTTGTAGGTGCAATGTCTCAATCTCGTGCCTTCGATCGCTTGAGGAGCTTTTCAACTCAGTATGGATCCGGTCGTGGTTCAAAATCAGGTAGGCCTAGAGCGAGATGGCGGTCGAGAATGAAGTCGTCATTCAAGGGAGACTTCATCTTCCAAACATAAATCCCACTCAATTGTCTCATTAGGAAGTCCAGCCCAATCTTCCTATACATAGCAGCGATCAGACTTCTTTCCATGCCCCATAAGTTGTTGTGCCACCTAAGCAGTACTTTGGCCCATTTGGTTCTAGATAGTCCTGCGATTGTAAGTCAAGTAAACGCCCACTTGTTACTTCTGATCTGCTTCGCCTACTACATCTCCTGAAGGTTCCACAGCAACGAAATTGGCCGAACTTAAGGTCTATTTTTTAGAAATTTGCTTCAACGGGCTTAAGTTCCTTCCTTCCATTCACACAATTCTTGGAAATGCTAAAGCCAGTTCCCTTACATGCGTCAATGACATTTTTGTGCAATACGAAGAATTTTACCATCTAGTCAAAAAAAACCTCCAAGGTGTCTTTTGTAAGACAACATGAAATTGATTGTCTCAAGTAAGATCTGATCCATGACAAAGACATAATTAAACATAAGGACAATGAGATTTTAGAGTTGACAGCGAAACTAACCGCGACAGAAAAAGTGCTAAAGAAACATTCGAGGCGGTTAGTCATTAGAAGCATCTCATTAAAAGGAGTTAGATGTTGTCCTCAATCGCAGCGGTATGTTTGCCTTGGAAAAAGATACACTACAAAAGATGAAAAATATTCTGACCTGCCACATTGAAGAACTTGAAGAACTCCTTAAAAAATAGAAGGAAGAGAAACTTGAAGCCCAAGAGCAGTCGTAAAGATATTGCAAGAGGCCGTCGAAGTTCGGGGACTGAAAATTAAGCTTGACGAGCAACTCGCTCAAATTGAAGTCCTCAAGGAAGAGGCACAAGAGTAGGCTGCAATAAGGTTAGAGAACAGATTGAGGCCCGGTTAGAAGATGCCAAAGAAGCTGGTCGAGATGAGGTTATGGACATGTTCGATCATCTGGTTATTAAATTTAATACAAAAGTCCTAATCCATCGCGATCTGAGTTTTCTTGGAGAGGGTTATCTTGAATCGCTTGCCGAGGCATGGGAATACATTATTGAAATGAAAAAGAAAGCCCTCGATGAAGCCGATTTAGATGAAGAGAAGCTGGTATGAGAAATTCTTCATGGGGATGAACCTTTAGACCTTGCTGCTGTGAGACTCCAATACTTTGATATTCTAGCACCCTCCGACAAAAGGAAAAACATTGTTGATCTTCAAAGTTTGATGCTAAAGATCCTCCTCCACTTCAAATAGTTGGAGCATTAATTTCGCTAGGCCTTGGACATGATCTGAGCTACAATCTGGACCGATCCGGCTATCAATCAAAGGTGATGACTTCTATTCTAGAGGGGAGTACTCCAACAACAACTGAAAGTCGGTCGAACATAGGTATGCTACTTTATTCTCCATCATTCAAGAGATTTCATTCCTCATGCCAACTAGTCTTGGGCTTATTTTCTTGTTTCTGCGAATCTACATATCTGCGGAGTGCTAGCCAAACTCTAAGAATCAGTGCCACCGTAGAGCAACAATCGATATCTACTGAAATTCCAATGACCACCGACATTCCAGGGCCCGATGCTCGGATTATTGGGATGGTGAAAATTCTGATGACCCATCACTACCAGATGAGTCAGAGGTCGTTGTGATAACTAATGCCACTGAACTTACCGATAAGCTTAACTTAAAAGAGCGCATCGAGAGAGATGAGTTGTTGAAGAAAAAGTCTAAATTTGAACCCGCTGATGTGGGCAACGACGATCCAAATCTCATCCCTCTACAAATCATTCTTCTCGGTGGGCTGGTTCCCAAAGAACTCCCTTCTACCTCTAAAAGCTCTCATGCCAAGGGTGGCAAAGGATCAAGGAAAAGAACAGGTAGAAGTCTGGTGATGTTATTCCCAAAAAATCTGGAAGAGAAAAAAGGAAGAAGAGATAGCTATTACTCAGGCTTAGTTTGTATATAGCTTCTATAACTATTTTTCTCTTTTGTTGGCCATTATTGTATGGGTATGGGCCTTTTTTGAATAAGCATGTACGATAATTTTCAAGTTTAATGTCTAAATAAAAGTTCTTTATTTTATATTTAACTTTTTGCATGAATTCTGCTTAAGTAGTTGAGCTATTACTTTTCTATTCAATGTACTTGTAATTCCTTGCTTGTTGATTCCAATGATAATTCGTTAATTCTATCCCAAGGCCTTCATGTGGTCTTGGCCTTAAGTCATACCAAACACCGGGCTCGTGCCCAAGTGTTACATTATCAGATTCAGCGGTTCAAGTGATTATACTCCTGCCCCTAGTCTCGGGTTAGTGAAGTTAGATAATGAACTCCACCATTAGCGAGTTTATACTCTTCCTGTCAGTTTCAGGTCAGAGTCTACGGTGCAGTGAGCGGTCGAACTGCACTCACCTAACCGTTTATATTCACATCCGCACTCTAGGGATATGAGTTAGTAGGGGGTGGTCGGATTACACCCAATTTGTGTGTATACTCCAATCCACACTCTGGGGACTTAGAGTTATTTTGAAAAATAGTTGGACCGTATTTCCCTCACTTGATTGATTTCCCCTCAAATCCAGGGTTTTACCTAGCAAGCGATCGGTCGTAACACGATCACTTTTAATTCATGTCTGTCCCACCACTTGGTAGGATTAGCTTGGTCATCAAATGGTCGAGTAATATCCATTTCTCGTTAGGTACTCCACCTATCAGGTAGTGAAAAAGAATCATCGAATGAACGGCCAGACCATGTTAATTTTGTTTAGTTCAATTGTGAACTAATGTAATCGACTAGCTCCAAACTTTAGGAACCCGAATGTCAGTATTACTTAGTTGGGTATCGTAATATGTAATGCTACAGCAATCGCAGAAATGAAGGAAATTTTGCCAAATGGAAAGAAATATTATATCTTGTCTTGTTACATATCTGGTAAATCAAATGCTAAAGCAAATTTGGAAATTAAATACAAATGAATGAAAAAGAATAAATTAAGTGAAATAGAGTCATAAATTCTCGTTATTCCATGCTCTTGGGAGTGTGACACCATCAACAGTCGCTAGCTTGAAAGTTCCCTCTCCAAGCTTTTGTTCAATGACATATGGTCCTTCCCAAGTAGGATTCATTTGTGATGGGGCTGGAAAAACCCATTTCAAGATGAGATCACCGATTTCAAAGGTTCTAGGTCGGACTTTAGTGTTGTAGTATCTGGTTACTCGGTGTCGATGTGCAACTGCCATCAAATCGACTTCTTTACGCTTCTCATCTACAAAGTCTTGAGATTCTAAAAGGAGATCTCTTAGGGCACTCGATGAGAAGGGACTTCAAATTCAATAAGGACAATGGCTTTGGAGCCACAAGCAATGAGGAATAAAGTATGGCCAATTATGGACTTGTATGTGGTCTGTAAACCCATAATGTTGTTGGATGTTCATCCACCCATTTGCCTCTAGCCTTTTCCAAGTGCTTCTTTAGAATGGACTTTACAATTCTGTTTACAGCGTCAACTTGTCCAATTGCCTGAGGGTGAGTAACTGCCGCAAATCTCTTCTCGATACGATGCCAATGACATAAATCTTTGAATTTAGCACTGTCAAATTGAGTCCCGTTATCAGTTACAATGGTTCGTGATAGGCCAAAATGACAGATGATGTTCCAGACGATGAAGTTGATTACTTTCTTTATCGTGATCGTGGCTAAAGGTTCCGCTTCATCCCATTTGGTGGTAATCAACTGCGATGATGGCGTACTTCGCTCCACATTTTGAGATCGGTAAGGAACCGATAATATCTATGCCCATATGGCAAACTGCTATGGACTGACCATTTGTGTGATTTCTATCGTGGGGCTCATGGAACTTTTGCATACATCTAACACTTTTCACATCACCTCGCATAATCAACAGCATCTCAGCGACCATTAATATCTATAATGGAGTATTTTCTTTGCTAGGGTCTAACCCCTAGTGTGATCTCACATTCTCCTTCATGAACTTCCCTTGGGACTCGTTTCATTTCATCATGAGCGATATACCGGAGTAGGAAAGCGGTAAAACCTTTTCTATACATGATTCCTTCCTGAATGATCTATCGTGAAGCTTTACGAAGGACTTTTTGCCTTTCATTCCTCCATTCTGAAAGGACTCTTTATAGTAGATAGTCTTTAATCGGAGTCATTTACTACTCCTTTTCAGGCTCCATATCTAATACCCATCGATTTCCATCAGGTTTATGCTCAGAGCATTTAGTACATCAACTGGAACCAAGCCCATATATTGTGCTCCCCTGTGCAAGAAAATTCTGCCAATGAGTAGGCCACTTTGTTTTAATCCCGGGGATGTGCATGATGTCATAATACACAAAGCTAGTGAATAGCTCTTGTACTTGGATAAGGTATGGAGTGAGCCATTGCCTTTTGGTTTAGCAACCTCCCCTGACTTGGTATACTAC
This sequence comes from Allium cepa, assembly GCA_030765085.1. NCBI lineage: Eukaryota > Viridiplantae > Streptophyta > Magnoliopsida > Asparagales > Amaryllidaceae > Allium > Allium cepa. The sequence continues at coordinate 507,408,493 of CM060934.1, read as the reverse complement.
CAACTGGAAATCAAAAAAGATTTAGAGAGATATTACCCCTAGTTCTTTGGAAAGTTTGAGTCCAACGATCAAAGCTTCATACTCAGCTTCGTTGTTTATTATAGGGAAGTTGAGCTTCAAATCATAGCAAATTGATCGATCTTCTGGAGTTACTAATACGATTATGGCTTAAAACAATGATCATTGAATGCGCAATCCATATACATGTTCCACCGAATGGTTGGGGCTCCACCGCTTTCTGGGAGATCACCTTATATGGTGAATTCTACTATAAAGCCCGCTATTGCCTGCCTCTGGATGCCTCTCTGAGGGAGATAAGTAACGTCGAATTGACTAGTTCGACGTTTCATTTGAGTAACCTTCCATATGTCTCACGTCACTGCAGAACCCGTTGTAACAGCTAATCAATGTAAACATTAATGGGATGAGCTTGAAAATAGGGACAGAGCTTTCGCGAAGTAATCAACAAGTAGTACACCAATTTCTTTATCTTTGGATTGTTCCTTTTTGCTCGTGCTAATAATTGCTAATATAATGCACAAGTCACTAGATCCAATTCTCCTTATGAAGAAGTGTGGCACTTATAGCATGTACCAATATGACCAAGTAGATATATGGGTCTTCATGATCCATCAGGTTTGATAAGATGGGAGGGTTCTCTAAGTGGTTCAAAAAATCTTGGAAAGCGTCTACATAATCCTATGTCCATTCAAAATTCCTTTTCCCTCTTCTAATCAAGGCGAAGAAAGAAATGCACTTATCAATAGCTCTGAAAGTAAATCGACTTAGGGCAGTAACCTTCCCATTTAGACCCTATACTTGCTTGATGGTCTTTGGCACTTGGATGTTGTGAATTACTTGATTCTTCTTGGGATTCGCTTCGATTCCTTAGGCATTGACGATGAAACCCAAGAACTTTTTCGAAGCCACGCCAAAAGAACATTTCAGGGGATTGATCTTCATTTTGTAATATCAAAAAATATCGAACATCTCTACCAAGTCTCTAATGTGGTCACTTGATCATCATGACTTCACAAGCATATCATCCATATATACCTCCATTGTCTTCCCAATCCGATCTTTAAACATTATGTTGACTAGGCTTTGGTAGTTTGCTCCAACATTCTTTAATCCAAATGACAACCATATAGCAATATAATCCAACATTGGTAATGAAGCTACTATGCTCCTGATCAGGAATGTGCATCAAGGATTTGGTTATATCCGGAGTACGCATCTACAAAAGACAGCAGTTCATGTCCTACGGTTGAGTCTACCAATTGGTCGATCCTTAGAAGAGGAAACCCGAATTTTTAGCATGCCTTGTTCAAGTCCAAATAATCAATGCATGTCCGCGACTTTCCATTTTCCTTCTTCACAAGTACAGGATTAGATACCCATTAAGGGCAGAGGGCATAATGAATAAACATATTTCTTTTCAGCCTATCCACCTCCTCTTTAAGGGCAGCAGATCTCTCTAGATCCATGCCATGCCTTTTTATGTTTCACTAAGAAATATCTTGGGTCAATATTCAATTCATGGCTCGAAATAGCAGGCGAGATCCCACACATGTCAAAGTGTGTCCAAGCGAACATGTAAAGATTCGCTCAGAGAAAACTGGTAAGTTCTTTCATCATCGTGGGGCGGAGCTGTGATTCAATCTTTAGGACCCCTGATGGGTTATTGTGGTTGACCGTGATGTCAATCATCAAATAAATCGGTGCAGCCTTGGTCTCTTAGGGATTCTCCTTGTCATCCCTCGGATATATGTCTTTATAGAACCGACTGTGGCATCTGAGTCGAGTCCTAAGCGCTAATTTTCAATCATTGGCTATTTGGATGTAGAGAGACATACCTACATCCTTACTTTTCTCCTTTCGTTGAGCTTCTCTCAACTCAGCTACATAACAGGCATGTCTGGTCACCTGATCACCAAGTACCACTCCAACACCATTGTCTGCCGAGAATTTCAAAGTCAAACCAGGGCAATAGCTGCCTGGAACTTAACTGGCTGGTCAGTCCAGAAAAGCATTGTGCGGAGAGTCAACATCCAAGCCAACAAATGGAAACATCTACATCCTCCTACAGTCACCTTCTCCCAACTCTACGGCATACCCGACAGCTTCGGTCGCAACATCATTAAAGCCATGAATGTGGACTTTAGATGGTTTCATGTCCATGGCTTCCATCCTCATCTTATTATAAGCCCTCTTGAAAATTATATTTACTGAACTTCCATAGTCAACCAAAATCCTTCTCACTAAAGTAGGGCCGATCATGACCGAAATGACCATTGGGTCAATCGTCGGTGCGTCTACCTTATACGCATTTCTATTTTTGAATACAATGTCGTTAACCATTGTATGCTGCTGCTTTTCCAAAGCTCCATCTTCCGTACTTAAACAACATTCAAAATTCACATGCTTTATCGCGCTCCATCTCATGCCAACTCTTATTAGCCAGATGTGGTCCTCCAACTATTATATTGATCACCAATCTTCCACTAGTTCGTGTAGGCTCCTCGGCCATGTGCGGAATTGGTCCTCGGTTAAGACCGGCTGTCTCTTACCCGCCATCCTACAGGGCTTTATGGAACTGGCAACATTTTCCAGTTTGTTTCTGGTTCTCCTCGATTCTTTCGGAGGTGGCTTTATATAATACATGATATTGCAGGTAGACAGATAGATGTTCTCTAAAGATGTATTCAGTGTTATGTAGGTATCGTATATTGGAATCCTAGGCTTTCCTCTTCCAGAATCCCTTTTTTATTCACGGTTCCTATTTTCGCCTTTCTTTTACTGATTCGGTTTATTTTGTACATTCACTTGAACTTTTCCAGAACTATCATCAGATTGCTTCACTATAATGTTACTCTGCACTTCTTCTCCACTTGGCTCAACAACATTCTTCTACCTGGAGCAACTAGCTTCCTCTTTCATCAAACACTGAGCTGCTTTCGCATAGAAATGCTCCGACATTACAGGTGGCTGGCTAGCTAACCAATCACCAAAATCAGAATCAGGGTCAATCCCTGTTGCTGTTGCCATCAATATTGAATGTTCATTTGGTTAATAATTCCCATGACGGCTGCATGGAATCTCTCTAAATAATCTTTCAGCGATTCTCTCGGAGCCTGGATCACGTTGGATAGGGACACTACATGTTTGGGGCGAGCCGCATGCATACAAAACTACTTCACAAACTTTGTTACTAAATCGTCAAACTTAGAGAGTGACCATGGTGTATCTCGTAAAACGCATCATTTCTATTTCAGACAGAATAAGTGGAAAACATCTACACTTGAATGCATCATCAGCTTGTGCATAATCCATTAGCAATTCATATCTCATAACGTGCTACCTAATCTCAATTTTTCCCTCATAGGCAGGCATCGATGGCATATCGAACCTCCTCGGATACTCGGCATGTAAGATATTATCAGTGAATGGGGTATGGCTTCTTAAGATCTTCCAATAATCATTGGTCAAACCTTTGCTCTCTCTCACCGGCTATCTAACCATAGCTGATAAGTCTGACGTTTGGATAGCTGGAACAAAGCGGTGGTAGTGCTCCACCTTATATAAATGGTCCGGTCAATATCTATGGGCCATTCCATACCTTCTTGGCTCATCTCCTCTTGATCTATATCATGTACATTCACGTACATTCACTTCATCGTCATTCCAGGGAAGCAACTGTTCTGCATCTACCTGAATTCAAACTTCCAATATATCGCAGTTGCCCCAGCTTGGGCTTCAGTGTGGAAAAGTAGGATCCCTCCTTTGGAGGAGGAATCAGTACCGATCCTTATAGAGGGATCAACACCAATCGATCATGGCAGACTAGTTAGGTTTGCCTATTGATGTACTGAAGATTCTACACAATACCCCTCAATTCTACGATGCATGTGTCTGCGATAATCGAATGAACTAGAACTCTATGAGGCAGAATAAAGGATAGGGTCCCTCCTAGTTTTCCTATCCTGTTGTTGACTAAGTTGGTTCATTAGGATGATATTATCTTGAATCAGCTGATTCAACTATCGGTGGCTATCCACTAGCTCTCTCATCAGGTTTTGAAATTCAACACTTGTAATGGAATTAGCTGGGTTCTAGACATCAGCTGGATTGGTAGCAGTCACATCCACTAGTTGATTACTCGAGCCTCGTTGCTGGATGCTAGCATTCTCATTTCCTTCTGCAATTTGAGAAGCAGATTTGGTGTTCCTAACCATTGTTGATAATTTTCCTTAGACTTTTGTAGGTTTGAATAGAACAAAAAAGCTTCGTGGAGATAATTCTGGATCTCTTCGGGGGATTTACGTAATCCAGTAGCAACAAAGGGATCCAAACAAGGCTGTGAATCTATTTCTCGGTGAAAGTACCAAAATGTTTAGACCAAAAATTAACATAAATACCCAATAGAGTGTATTGTAGAGAAATAAATGAAGAATCTAAAATGGTAATGAACTAGCGGAGAATTAAGGTAATAACAAGAGCATAACGATTTATAGTGGTTCGGCGATTTTTGCCTACGTCCACTTTGAATAGATTACTTTATTAATCACTTTGTAAAATGAGTACAATACGGATCGGATGAAAATCCTCAGTTACAATAAAGTACAAAGCAACTATTGTGTAAAGGTCTCAAAAATGAACAGCCAGCCTGTATTCATAAATGAATATGGCAAAATATCTCAATAAAAATTTGGCAGAATGACCTCCTGGACCATATGGACCCACAAGAGGGATCGCATGGCCCAAATTCCAAAGAATAGGAAACAGTACCGATCTCAATTTTTGAGGAATTTGGGGGTGCGATCCCTATTGTAGATTCCCCATGTCGAAGTATCTTAGCCTCCAAGTTTCATACCAATTGGATTAGTTGAACTTGAGTTATTGTTCGATCTTTACTTCAATGTGAATTGCCTCCTGATTTCAGCCGATCCCTATAGAGGGAAGAGGGATGACTCCTCTTATTTCATCCTTTTGAGGTATGATCCCTAGGGTAGGCTCCCTAGGCTCCCCATACCTTGTTCACAAAATTTCTTATGCATTAGACTTATGGATCTTGAGATATTAGTTATTTTCCATTAAATTGCACTTGCTTCCTGAAACATGATGATACATATATCGAAGAATGATTATTGTCGATCCCTCCTCTATGTTGATCTATGCTCCATGTTTTGGACATTATGCATTGCATATCTCTTAATTCTATTCGATCACGGCTGCATATTATCATCTGTACTTGACTTCTGGAGCGCACAATCATTCCTCTGGACTAACCGGCCTCGGTGTCAGTTGAATCTGATTTGTCCAATCAGGTCAGTATAGCCAGATAACGAATGGAGATTGGGTTCGGCTTGTTGCAGAAGGAGGAACGAAAGAATGAAACTAGGGGAATTTGATCATGACTTTTATAGTCCCGTTCCAAGTTTAAGTTGTGCCAAAACTCAGTGGTAGACCACTTTAGATTTTCCACTAGGTGGCCAACCGCTAGATGAGCTTTGGGCATTAATTGAACCTAGAAGCAATTAAGGAATTGATTAAATAATAATAATCATTTTGCACCATCTCCTTCTGTTTAACATGATCCAAAAAAATTCCTGTCCTCATCATGATGGTGTCAAAGCCTACCTATTAATCCCGAACCATGCTCCAACAATTCATTGTAGTCCCAGTAAAAATGCCGTGATCAACAAAAATTCCAAAAAAACCAAAAATATTCCGGCTGCTATTTCCATCCTACTTCGCACGGAAAAATTTCTTCCAATAGCTGGTGGTACAACAATACTCAAACTACATACCCCAATAAAATTGAATGTTTTTCCTATTTTGTCTGTACAGAGGAGAGAAGATTTTAAAAACTTTGATTTTATAAACCGAAAAAACACCGAGCTAAATATATGTTCGTTTATACTTGTTTCTAAATAATGGAAACTATTTTTTGCCAAAATTTCCCTTAAAAATAAAAGTTATATATATATATATATATATATTCCAGGTATCCAAAAACTTTTTAAAAAAACACAAAATTCCCAAATTGGAAAAATATTACCTTCCTAAAAATCGAAATCAAGTCTTTACTGATATATTCATATAAATATATAAGAATTTCAAAAAATAATCTTCTATAAACTAAAATTTTTTTAACACGACCAATGTAGTAATATACGTATTTCTTTGGAAATTCAAATTTCAAAACTATCCCAAAACAAAATTTCCAAAATAAATCCTTTGAAAACCCTTTTTCTAAAATCTATGACATTTCCAAAATATACTTTATAAAAATTCTCTCGCACATTTTAGACTAAGGATTTGAAATTAATTATTCAATTAAAAATCTGATTTGTTATCAAAGCGGTGATCAATGAATGCACCCTAGCGAAAATTTGCTTCTGGACAATTGCGACATACATATGCTAATTTTTTGTCGGTTTGGAATAAATGTGTGTCTTCGATTGGAAATCATCATTAGAATCCAAAATCACAAGGTAGCTAGAATCTCAACCATCAAGTCGGACACTTTAGTCTTCGGGATTCATCCATATTCGTACTCATGCTCCTTATCAACAGCGTCCACTTCGTGGGGTAATTTGGAGTCGGCATGAAAATCTTAGCTCTAAGATATTTCCGACCCATGGTGCTTTGTCCATTCCTACGGAGTGGAACTACAACTTTTTCTATAGTCAGAATTCTTAGAATCAAACATAAAAATATAATAATACTAGATAGGAAAGTACGAGTACATTCTCTCAATTTAACATAATTCCTCTGATCTACTAACCTAGGACATTGATACCGAATGTACTAACCCATAACTTAATAGGTCTAAATTTTGACAAAAAAGAAACCCAAGTCCATCAAAGCACGGATCGTTGGATTTGGTACCTGCAAATAAGCATAAGCATTATCAAAGGTTGATAGAAATCTAAACTCGCAGTGGAAACAATAATATGATAAGAATACAGACAATGACTACTATCTTAGAATCAGTAGTATTCCTTGGATAGCAAATTGTCACATTAGCATCGAGCAGGAGAGAAAAGAAGGCTTCTTCAATAGCTTAACATGTCCAGCTCCAGTTACCTGTTCCTTTAAATCTATCTTGTGGGTTGTAATGAGGAGGGTCAGAACAACGTTTTACTGACCGGAAGTCTATAAAGAGTCCATAACATAAATTTATACCAATTGGTTTTCATTTAATTATTATGTCTATTAAGGTTAGAAATTATAAACTAACCTTGAATTTCACACACGATTACTTACCCACCTATTCCCAAGATACGAAATACCGATGAACCCTCGTCAACCATCCAATACTACCAAGTCCATCAGCCACTTGGTGCTTCTAAATATGAAGTGGGCTTCTATTATTGCCACATAATACTTTTAAAAGAGAAATAGTCAGACCTTTTCATTTAAGGTCTCAATCAAGGTAGACTCCATCATTTAAGACCTATCCCAAAGGTGGACTTCTAGCATCATCATTGTTAGTCTATTAATAGCCATACCACTAGCACATCTATCATTATTAAAGTCCTAGCAATGTGAGAGACTATACCCAAGCCACTTAATGCCTCATTAATAAGGACTAGGCATGCCTCTCACCACTTAACACCTATTTATAGGTAGGTCTTTGTCATTTAATAACTAACCCCAAGGTGGACTCCTCACTGGTACTATCTAGCTAACATTGCTTGAAAATCTCATTGGGCTATTTAATACTTCTTTTATAGGAATGAGGCGTACCTTACAGCCACTTAATAACTTGAACCTAAAGCGCCTCTCCCGAGATATCTAGTATCATTATTATAAGTATGGAACCTCATTAGATTACTTCTTTCGATAGGGAAGTGGGCCCTAAGATAGCCACTTAATGCCTCAACACCGAAGTAAACCTTTTTAGAGATATCGTTCACTACTCCTAATTCCAAATTTCGCTATGGGAAAAATGCACCAGATGACAGACATGCTCTATTATCTAATTGCATATCTATTTGTTGTTAAATCTCATGCCATCTCATTGCACATCAGATCACAGATATGCCCCATCGTCTGATATGCATGTACACAACAAAAAGACATATGTTGTATGATGTTATAGTATCATTTCTAAAATTTCCTATTATACTACATATAAATATGGACCGATATGATTAATTGTTCACGGAATGAAAGAAAAGAATCGCAATTTTATTTAAACAAATATTTTATTTCAAATTAAATTCAAATACAATAAAATTTTCACTATCACTCTATTTACATTTTAAAATACAATACAACTTTTACTATCACTCTCCTATATACAACATTTCTCTACACTCTCATATATAATATATTTTTTACTCATACTAACTCGAGTTTATTTTTAATATTGTTGTTGATCTTGATTTGCTTGCTTCAGGTAGTGTCCAGTCATCTTCCATACCTGTCAAATGACCAACGCAATAAAATGGAAAAGGAAAAAAAACCTAAATTGCAAAAATAAATTTAAATATTAATGCCTCGGTTTGTGGGCTTGTTTTCTCTTCATGTTTTAGACAAGGACAAATATATCTATGTTATGCACGGACGACTTATGATAGGCACATCGTATCACTTTCAATAGCACAAGGTCGGGCATTTATCAAATCTCACGGACTGTTGCAAAGGTCAAGCCCAAAGGCTCAACATCGTTTAAATGTGCAAAAGTCAAGCCCAAGCCTCATAGGGTTCAACTCAGGTGCAGTAGATATACAAGTACAAACCAAGTAGCAAAACAATCAAAACAAACAAATATAGCAAAATAAAATGGTTTAGCTCAAAGCACATTTAGGAATCAGTTCAAAATGGTTAAGCTCAAAATTGTTCAACATAAAATGGTTAAGCTCAAGGCACATCTAGGAAATGTAAACAAGACAACTAGGCAAAACAACAAGTGCAAATGCAGTAAACAAGTGTAAGTTAGTGCCAGTGTTAATGCTGTAAACAAGGGACGGTTTTGAAATAGGAGCAGCAAGACTCAAGTACATGGACATCGACATGAATAAGGCAGTGTGCAAGTAAAAGAAAATTTACACATATGTACATACATATGTATGTATGGATATACATATGGAAGTTAAAACAAGGCAGCGTGCAAGTGCAAGTACATGGACATGAACAACACAGTGTGCAGGTAAAAGAACATACATATATACATATACACATACATACACATATATCTCAAAATATATATGTACATATATATATACACATATACAAACATATATCTCAAAATAGAAATATCGAAACACATGAAATCGTGTTAAGCATTAGGCAAAACATTTCATTTTAGTTCAGTTAGCATCAACATAGAAATTTAACAAGTCGAAATTAGATATTTGAAATCCAACCGCAACTGGAATTATTCAAATAGAACATGTGCACACATATACATGGATATGTATGTATGTATATGGAATTTCAAAGCATACATGTGTGTTATCCCACTACATGATATAAACAATACATGAATTAGTTCAAGTATTGTATGTATATGCAGTAAACAAGTGCAAGTGCTCAAGTTCAACATGGATATATATGTATATGTAGTAAATAATTCAAGTGCAATTACTATGGTGCATAAGTGCAAGTTCAAAGCATACATACATACATACATACATACATACATATACATACATATATAGACACACACACATGTGTGTGTAGTAAGCATACATGTATATACAATAAATAATTCAATAATTCAACTTAGGTGCAACATAGACTAGCAAGACTCAAGCATTGAACAAGGCAGTGCACCTTGTTCAGAATATCACAAAAGACCAGGCAGTTCAACATGCATGCCTTGATAACACTCAAGCATTGAACATTTCCCAACAAGACCAGCAACACACACACATATGCTTAAGACTAGGCATTTCAACATGCATGCATCAAAACATCACATAAGACCAAATAGTTCAACATGCTTAAATAGATATAAACATACATATATATGAAAACATACATATTGATATGCAGATATAAGAACATTAATACATAAATACATACATATGTATGTATGTATATACATGAAAATGCTATAACATCCCATATCTTGAGGCTCGAAGCTAAAAGCTACAGATGTTGCAGCCATCCATAGTATTAACTTTCGGTGACAAAACATGGTAATGTTAATGGTATCCATAATATCAGAAGTAGATGAATATGAAATAAAATTAACAAAAATTTCAAAAACAACTTTTCAGATTACATTTCAAATCCATATTTCATATTCAGTTACATAATCTCAAAATGATCCTCGGATTTTGATCAAATACACTTATTACAGATTACGCCAAGCGACATATAAAGAGGCCCTCTTGGATGATTAGAGTACTAAATAGACATATCAGTCATAAATACATCACAGTGGAAACAATAATAAATATTCCTACATAACTAGCTCTACCTCGTGCATGTTTTCAGAAGCTTATTCATCCAACCTACAAAACCTGAAAAGTCCTTAACTCTCAATCTACTCAAATTTAAATTTGAGCACGCAAAAGTTTAATGAAAAAATATAAACTTCGAGTCAGACATAAAGCTTGGTGCAAATAATACTATTGCATCTCGATTTACTGATATTAAGTGAGACCACGCCGCTTAGTGGAATGAGTTTCCCCACATTAATATTCTTTTAAAAGTATATCTTTTGCAAATCCGAAACCTTCAATCAAACTGATTATAACCAAAATAACAATGACATGTATGATTATATCAGGTAATCAATGGACTGCTTGTTCGAACAATATAGTTTTATCAGGCTGACTATTAACCACTGGCTGACTTGGGCTTATCAGACATAATCAATAATCCAACTTTTATGAGACACGTTAATGGATGATTTGCCCTCAACTTGCTTTTCCAAGAGTCAACTGAACATAATGGTTTTGCAGGCTCACCAATAATCTACTACACCAATAATCTACTACTCTGTGTATTTCTTTCCATGTGTAACATCATTTTAGTCTTATCCATGACAAAGCCCTACACATTGGAATTTTGGACATATATTAGCTAGGGCAACTAGCGAATGTATAGGGCACAACCCTACACCAGTCCCATCCGGTCTTCTAATATCTGAGTCATATACTTAAGGTTAACTACCCCATCCAATTTTCCTTGAAAACATATCTTTCAAAATGATTTAACCCTTTTAAAATCATACGTAACAAGGAAAATATGTCTTTGCTTTACTCAAAATACTTTTGCCATGATATATGCTATACATAAAACAATGCTGATGAAATCTAATCAAAGGGTTTTTCTATCCCATCAAAATAGGTTAATACTCCTTTCTAACTTAGAAAATTTTAGACCTTAAAGCCTAAGCAATACTTTTGAAACCCTTGTTTAAACTTTAAACAATCCTTTTTGAATTCTTTGTAAGTACCCCTTTATAATAAGTTTCTATTTTAACCTTGAAAACATTAGGCCGAAAGACCAAAACATACCTTTTAAATCATTGAATAGACCTTTTCGAAATCATCATTTACACCTTAGACATTGTGATCACCTGATTTTTCGACCCTCGAAAATCGACGTCAATACATTCAATGTATAGCATGTCGAACAATCGAGTGCCAAAAAGACAGATAGTTATGAGAAAAGAAGAAGGTAAAAGAAAGAAGAAACAAACAAATACAGAATCTCACAGCCGACTGAATAATATATAATATCAATAGCTCTTTACACAAATCAAAATTTTAATATACGTATCTCAATCAGAGTACACAAATCAATAATTACCAGCTAGGACAGTTATAACAACCTGTCCTCACAATTGCTGACAATTTCGACAATAAAACAAGTACGATAATGCGTCTTAGTCTCCAGCTTGTCTCCTGAGCTGCAAAGCAATCCAAATCTATATCTGTAATATGCTCGGTCTAACCCGAGCATTATTATAAAATAATACCACATTGATCAGTCTGATAAACAAGCGTGAGAAAAACACACCCAAATTGATTTATTAAGTTATAAAACCTTTCCAAAATAAAGGTATCGTAAGACCAGGCCGTATACAAACAAGGACGGGATTTTACCTTACGACCACCAAACCATTTTTATAGAAAATCCAATGATATTATAATAACGTCTAAGGGTCAAAATAATAATAATGAAGGAGCTGTGATGCTCGTGCTGTGTACATCACAACGATACTAGTATAAAATCTAAATTCGATAAGGCTCATTCGCTAATTGTGTAGGTTTCCACGAAGGTGCCCTCGGTACTTCCAAAACGGTCCTCCTACACAAGGATCGGAGTTATCCTTCCGAGGGTCAGTATCTGTCTAGCCGGGGTGCATAGAGAATACATAATTGGCCACGTAGGTCGAGTGCATCGCACCTACCATGCATAAAATAAACGATAGGGTTTTGCTAGAAAGAGATACGACTACACCCTTATGGGTTAGCTAAGCCCTTGTCTATGCATCCTTTACCTGGTTTTAGTCATTTCCACTAATGAGGCTACGTTCGGCTTCCAGCTTACACACTGCTCCAAAAATAGATCGTAGAATCCCATATGGATTCGCATACCACAATGGCCTTGGAATCGCATATAAATTCCCACATCTCGAATGGATCTTGGAATCACACGGATTCCCACAATCCAATGAGTTACTAAACCACAAATGGATTTCAACATTCTAAAATATAATGGATCTCCTCCATTTAGCCATATATGGTTTCGGAGTAGGTCATGGGTTTCGAGTCATTTCTTACGAGTACACTCTCCATTTCCTGGGTGCTCCAAAAACCATTCACCGATTTCCGGAATGCTCAATACCAGTTCTTTAGGAAATAATCATACAATACATAAGAGTGGGGATCATCCCTTAGCTGTTTAAGTGGACGGATCTCCTTATCATTTGTCCTAGAAGATCCGCAAGTTTATACGTACAATATAACAACGCGATGGTAACCATACCATATAATTCTTGCATTTCTCCTAGGTATTTGCAGAGTTAAAATCCTCAGTGTTAAGTAGGGAGTGATTTCCTACCACCAAAATTAAGAAGGATTACATATTTAGGACAAGATTTGATAGTCGATCATTTAACTATCAAATAAACAAACATTCAACCATAGATCACATTTCCTATTGAAATCACTAAACCTCATTTAATTTGAATTTGATAAATTTGAATTCCTCATTTAAAACAGGCATATACTTATTTTATCTGAATAAGTATATCCATAAATCATTTCTTTAAAAAAAAATACTTGAAACTATAATATAAAAATAGATACGGATGTGTCATTCGATATCGACCATGGATCTTAGCTCGATGGTTGTGTCTTTATCCAAGAAAAACCAAACTTAACTTAGGCAATCTCTGCCTCCCGATTTCCGCCACGTAATCAATCATCGATCGCAGTTTGCACAATGGTTACCTCGCTATCCCAGCGAAAACATTCCAAATTGTAGGCAATCGCTGCCTTTCGAATTACGCTATGAAATTATACCGCTACTTCCCAAAAATTTCTATTTAAATAATATCGCAAAATAATACTTATAAATTCTATAAACGAATTACCAATTTTAATTTATGAAAATACTCTTTTAAAATAGATTATTAATAAAGGACTTTGAAAAATAACTAAGGAAGAATTTAAAACAATCTAGATATCAATAATAATATCATTTGAAACCTTTCACAGAATTATTCAATAATGTATTATAATAACTTCCGACAATTTTTAAAATACACTTAAGTAATTAATTTTTTTTAAACAATATATATATATTTCAAATAACTTACTTGATTTTTAAATATTCCTTTATTAAATAATTATATCACCATAAATTTATGATTCGACTTTCAAATTTCGAATAATTTTTGAAAAGACATTTAAGCGAAATAACTAACATTACCATAATAATCATTCACAAATATTTGTAAATGATAAATTTAAACAAACCTTTTCAAATATTTACTAATAAAAAATGTCACTTCGAATTATACAGTCTGAAGTTAAGCCGAAAACTTTAACCTTCCAATGTTATATTGAGGCTCGAAAATTCCAATGGTACTTATCAACTATCATTCAATTCAATTTAACTATCAAGGTTAAATTACAAGCATTTACATAACAATCATATATGCAAATCAAATCCATACTTTACAATCGATTTTTTAATACATCCATTTTCAATGTAAATCCATTTGCATTGAACAGTGTCCAAATTAATTAAATAGCATAACAAAAATTGATTTTACTAACCGATTATCATTCAGAATCAAACTCTTTCATTCCTTATCCAACGGTGTTTATTTGGCCAGATATATAACACCAACATATTTAAATTCATCTTTAACAACGTAATTCTAAAACAATCCATTTATCAGTTCCCTGCATATATGACTCAATACTGGAAACAAGCTTAAAAATAAACATAAACAGTTTAATAACAACTCAAGATGCTGTATCGTGACCCTAGATCTGGTTCAATCAATCTAGTAGCATTTCAAGATGCTATATCGTCATCCTAATTATTTTCAACAATCACCAATTTTCAACAATCAAAACGACATAAATAAATTTTACTACTATACAACATTACCGCTTAACCAAATAAGTGAGTTTAGCACATCCCGAGTTTTCAGTTTACCAAACGTTCCAATTTTAAATCAAATCGAACTATGTTCTATTTAACCTAAATGTTTAGCTCCAATCAACTCCAAATCGATTCTAGAATGTAGTATTCGTCGTCCCTACGATTCCATCGCCGCATGTTTCGTCCAATTTTGGCCTCTTATGTGAAAGATATACAGTTTATAAGATTTTAATATAATTTATATAAATAAATTTGTTTGTTTCATAATTTAAACTAAATCACGTCTAGCCGTTGGTTTTCATTCCAATCAAGATCTGGCCACACATGGCTTAAGTCTTCGATGCGAATGTTCCAGGAAATCACACTCCTGCCTAAACCCATAGCCTTACTCGACTCGGCGCCTCCATTGTCTGGGAAAACGTGCATGAACGCCACAGCTTTGAATGAGGTTCGCCACCGATCTGCCACTCCATTTACGATCGTGACCGTTGAAAAGAAAGACCTCAACAATTCTCTAGTTCGAAACTTTTGCTAAAAGTCAATGGATTAATCAAAAATTGAGAGGAAAGGAGATGAAGTTTCGGCCATTGGTGTAAGCTGTGGAGGCAAGAAGAATAATCTAGGGTTAGGATTGTATACGCGCATATATATATACATATATACGTATCATTTTATTATTATTTTCACTATTCACGTGCTTTTCCTCAGGAACTACAAACGAAAGTGCCGCCTGGAGTTTATAATGTTTTACGCCTCTTTCGAACTCAATTGAACACGTTTCGAGGCCAAATTCGATCGTATGTGGAATATAGCTTTTCGAATCGAATTATATTATTAAATTTCCTATATTAATTTCAACGCGTTTCTATCCAGTATGACCTAACGGTAACTCCAAACGCTTCGAAATTTGAAACTCGATAATAATATACTATTACGGATCTAATGGAACTTGTTTCGTCAAATTCTGAAATTGTGCCCCAGAAGGTTATTTTAACGTGCGATTAAATCAAACGATTTTCAAAATCGATGAAATTAATTGAAATTCAAATTTTAAAAACTTACTGTCTCCATTTAATTCCGATAGACCTTATATTCACATTAGAAATCATTTCAATTCATATTAAGTCAAAATTTTAATTATTCACATTATTTCAAATATTAAATTTACTATTCACCAAATCCATTTAATCACTATATTTGAAATTTTAAACCATTTCACTAATTCAACCAAAATTTCCATATTAAAAATAAATAAATATTTCAAATTCAATTTTAAAAATAAATTAAACGTTCAAAACTAAATGACCAAAATCCGGGTCATTATAAATATCCTCTTTCGAAAACATTGAACTTGTCTTTCGAAAGCATTGGAAGTCTTCTTTTCAAAACACTAAAAAAACCTTTCAGTACACTTAAATATACCTATTAGAAACATTGCAGGCTTTCACTTCGAAACACTTACAACATATCTTTCAAAAGCATTGGGTTCAAGTAAAGATTTTTGGAAACATTGCTTCGAAACCATTTAATATTATTCCTTTCAAAACCATTGGGTTTAACTTTTAATACAACTAATGTGTCACAAAGAATAGAGGTGAAAGCATTACTTTCGAAAGCATTAATCCCAAGTAAAAGAGAGATGATAGTTTCAAAACCCACCCTTTTCGAAACCATTGCCTTCGAAACCATTTAAAAAGCAACTATACACCTCTTTTGAAAGCTTTGAGAAGGCGGCTTCCAAGTGAAAAGGAAAAAGCAGTCTTTCGAATATGTTGTTTTAAAGCTACAAAGAAAAGCGTTTTTAACTAGTTCGAAAGGTATGAATGCGGCAGCTGGGTTTCGAATAGGTTCAAAGCGGCTAACCTTTCGAAAGCTTCTTTTAAACAAAAGGCGAGAACTCTTTCCAAAAACTCTCTTCTAAACAAAGGCAAGCGGCAACTTGTTCGAATGCTTCCTTTTAAAAAGAAAGACAAGTTAAAAGCAATCCCTTTGAAAGTGTTGCCATCGACACCATCATCCTTTCCACCTTTCTGTGATACACTACTTACCAATTGTTTGATATCATATGCATTGGTTTCAAATAGGTGCAAAAGGCCTTTTGGACATGTTGATGAAAGTAAGATAAGGAAGCAGCGAAGTTGTAATTCAAAACAAAACTGGTTTATTACCTTTCAAAGTAATTCCTTTTTACCTAACTTGTCCAATTTGTCAAAATATGATTGGTTGCTATTTCTTTGTTAAAATCCTTTTCTAAAAGGCTACCGAATTCAAAATTATCACTTAAAAACATTTTACATGTAAGCCCTTCTCCTTGATAAAACATATAAAGCACTTAAGTCCCTTAACTAAAATAATTTTGTAACATAATAAAATACTTAGGAAAATTCTCCACAAATCACAATAATTCACTTTTAATACGTTTTTTGACATATTAAATTTCAGACCCAAAATCGTTGTATAATTGCTTTGAATAATTTAAACCCAATATTAACTATTTTCTCTGATAGAAAATTCATAATAAATCCATAATAATTAAAAAAAATCATGAAAATTAAAACCCACTTCTAAAATAATGTTTTTGATCACATATAAAAAATGCAAGTCATTTGGACGTCATTTAATAGGTTTTCCGATCTAAACTTATCATGAAACCTGTATGAAACAAAATAAATCATCAACGACCATATATGTCCATTTAAACAAACATAACATGGCTTATTAATTGCAATATAATTCGGATCAAACCTTGAAACCAAAATCATTATGAAAAATGAGATGTGAATCCAATTATTCATCTTGGCTTGGTGTTAAAAAGGTTGAGATTTACCTTTTGATTAATTTCTTCATGCTTTCTACTTGTTTCCTAGCGCATCTTCTTTTGATTCTTCTTAATGGTGGTCGAATGAACTCTTTGGGTTTTAGTTTTCTTTGGAATGTTAAAATGAATATGGAATGGAGGTAAAAAGGTTTAAGGTATTAGAATGAAGGCTGTTCTCATTTTATCCTTATCATATTCCTCATACTTACTTATTTTTTCTTCTATTTTTGTTATACATTCGTTAGGGAGTGGCCCCTTATTAATTAGAAAATATCAACCCCTTAAATATCCGCATTATTTCATTTAACTTCTCTAATTAAATGTTCTGATAATGTCAGTCAAAATTAGGGTATTATAGAATCCCCTCCTTAAAGTATTTCATCCTCGAAATTACGATAAGTACTCACAACAATCAAACATAA
Organism: Allium cepa; assembly: GCA_030765085.1. NCBI lineage: Eukaryota > Viridiplantae > Streptophyta > Magnoliopsida > Asparagales > Amaryllidaceae > Allium > Allium cepa. Next base: position 507,390,658 of record CM060934.1, on the reverse strand, counting down.
GAGTAAAACATACCATAAAACAAGTTAGGATGAGTGTCTCTAATACTGCTCCCAATTTTCTAAGTACAGTCACTCTCGTCGTCATTCCACTAGAATTCGACTAATCTGGCTGTCTTGTTCCTTAGTCTTTTCTAATTCTTGCAACTATACAAACTAGTTTCCTAACAATAGTCATATCCAGTTCCACTACTAGATCATCTAACACAGTCGATGTATAGTAGTCTTTGGATCTCGAATACACTTCCTTAGATGAGAAATATGAAAAATATTATGGACTTCTGCCAAACTATTTGGCAATTTTACTCTATACGCGAGTTTCCCGATCCTTTCTATAATAGGAAATGGTCCAACGAATCTTGGTGCCAATTTTCCTAATTTTCCAAATCTAATTACACCTTTCATCAGTGACGACGAAAAAATAATCTTCGACTAAGAACTCTAAGTCTTTCCGTATTTTATCAACATAGCTCTTCTACTTAAACCGAGCTTCTTTCATCCTAGCTCGAATTAACACAATCTTTTCTACATCTTCTCTAACCAAATCTGGACCAAAGAACTAACCTATCCCTAGCCTCTAACCAACAAACGAGAGATTTGCATAGCTTTCCATACAAAGCTTTAAATAGTGCAATCGGTATACTAGTCTGATAACTGTTGTTATACGAAAACTCAATTAAGTGCAAATGGTCTTCCCACGACGCACCAAAATCTAATACACAAGCTCTTAATAGATCCTCGAGCACCTTGTTGACTCTCTCTGTCTACCCATCCGTCTACGGGTGATAAGAAGTACTCATCTTAAGCTTGGTTCCCAACATTCCTTGTAGACTCTTCCAGAATTCACTAGCGAAAAAGGTATCTCTGTCATTGACAATGCTGCTAGAAATCCCATGCAGTCTACTTATATTCCTCAGGAATAACTTAGCTAAATCTGCTGCTGTCCTGGTCGACTTAACTAGAATGAATGGGCACTCTCGGTCAATCTGTCCACTATAACCCATATACTCTCGATTCCTTGATTCAACCTTGGCAACCCATTTATGAAACCTGCTGAGATAGAATCCCATTTCCGGACTGGGACATCCAAAGGCTGAAGTAACCCACTCGGTTTCTGATGTTCAGCCTTTACCTATTGACAATTCAAACACTACCTCGCCCATATGCCTACATCTCTCTTCATACCTTCCCAGAAGAAACTCCTTTTTATATCCTGATACATCTTAGTTTCTCCCATATGAATAGTGAACTTCAAAACATGGCACTCTCTAAGAACTCCTTCTTAATGTTTCAACGTTCGGAACACATAGTCGTCCTTTCTTCCTCAACCACTCATTTTGGTCAAGACTAAAATCTTTCAAGTCATCACTCTCTGTTCCATCCCTTAACTTTCTGATCCGTTTAGCTAATAGCGGATCCTCCCCTTGTTCAGAAGCAATCCTTTCAATCATCACCAATTGAACTTCTAAACAGGATCGTGGCAGTTTCTTGACTAGAACTACTCTTAGACCTCCATTGCACTCCGCAAGTAGTCAACGCTTCTAAGTCTTTCCACTCAGCTATCATTGCCAATACTACATTTTGATACTTTTTGCTAAGTGCATCTGCAAACTTATTCCCTTTTCCTGGTGTTTACTCAATACTAATGTCATAATCCGTTAAAAACTCTAACCATATCTGCAGTTTCTTATTCAACTACTTCTAAGAGAATAAATATCTTAGTGGCTTTTGATTCGTATACAACTCAAATCTTTCTCCCAAAAGATAGTGTCTCCATAACTTCAATGTAAAAATTACCATAGCCAATTCCAAATCATGAGTTGGATATCTAACTTCATGCGGTCCGAGCTGTCGAGAAGCATAGGCTACCTCTTTGCATTAACACAACTCCAAACTCTGTTCCACATGCATCTGTGTACACCACTAAGTCCTGATTCCCCATTGGAACAACTAATACATGTGCATTAGTCAATAAGTCTTTTAGTTTCTGGAATGCCTTCTCACACTTATCGTTCCAGATAAACTTCACATCTTTCTAAGTTAGCTTAGTCATGGTGCCGCTATCTGTGAAAAATACTTAATGAATCTTCGATAATAATCAGCTAATCCAAGAAAACTCTTTATCTTAGTCATTATCTCGGGTCTCTTCCAACTATTTACTACCTCAATCTTAGTCGGATCTACTAACGACCTTTTCTCTGAGACTACATGACAGAGAAACTTCAGTTCCATCTTCCAGAAATGACAATTCGAAAATTTTTCTTTTAGTTGATGCTGCTTCAATGTCTCAAGCACCACTTTAAGATGAACTTCATGCTCTCTTTCATCCTTAGAGTACATCAAAGTATTTTCTATGAATACTAAAATGAATCTGTCCAGATGTTCTCAGAAGGTTCTGTTCATCAAGTATACGAAAAATGCTAGCATATTAGTTTGTCTGAATGGCATCACAAACCATTCGTACGATCCATATCTTGCCCTAAACATCATCAAAGGAAAATTATCCTCTGATATTCTTAGCTGATGGAACCCTATTGCCAAATCCAACTCATGAAATACTTTGGCTCCACTCAACTGATCGAACAAATCGTCAATTTTAGGTAATGGATATCGGTGCTTTATCGTCTTCTCATTCAACTTACGATAATCGATACACAATCTCAATGATCCGTTCGGTTTCTTTGCAAACACTATAGCTGCTCCCTAAGGCAAGTAGCTTGGTTTGATAAATTTATTACCTTCTAAATCCACCAACTACATCCTTAACTCCTCCATCTTGATATGTGTCATTCTACTTGGCGGTCTACTCACCGGTTTTGCTCCAAGTACTAAATATATCCAAAATATAATGGCTCGTTTCAGTTGTAGTTCTATCATAGTATCAAAGACATCTGGGAATTCTCTAACAACAGAAAGTTGATTTAGCTCATATTCTTCCTTCATAACACCCAAAAAGGCATTAACCTCCAAACTCGGGTTTTCTATGGAGTATATAATCCGATTGCTAACTTGGGTGTATAAGTTATATTTTCCTATTATGGAAAATATTCTAGCATCGCACTAACTTAACTAATCCATACCAAAATAATTCCGAACTCTACAAAATAAAATACATGCAACTGTAAAAAAATACATGACCTAACAATTCAAACTCTAGGTCGTCACATCTCATCCCAAGAGTCGCATATCCTCCTATCGGACTCACAACCCTTAAAGAAGTAACTAGGTATGAGGTTTCTAGGTTATGTTAATCTACTAAACAATGAGATATAAAAGAATGTGATGCCCCAGTATTAAATAAAACTCTAACTGACATACCATGAATCAAAAGATTACCTCCCAACACATGTTTTCCTTTCTCCTCTTCTATTGGTCTTAAGGTAGCAAGTTCCAATGCAAACACTTTTCCGTTTCCATCCTTGGCCGGTTCCTTGCACCGGTTCTTATAATGTCCAATCTGATCATAGTTGATGCATTCAATATTCTTCTTTCCAATCAGCTTCTTTCCATCCCCTGAGCGACATTCATTAGCGAAATTCCCTTTCTTATTACATTTGTAGTAGATAACTTATGTCTTTTATTTCTTAGTAGCTCTACTCTTCTAATTTCCATTCTTATGGAAAAACTTCCTTTTCTAGTTTTTCCCACCTTGAGTTTCCACTACTTTACTATCGAAAAAAGCAAGCATCTCCTCATTCCTTAAAGCCATCTCAACAACTACATCACATAGATCCTTAACATGTGGTAAAGTTCCTTTAGCAAGATCAATTTTCAATCCGTGGATGAACTTTTCATTCCTTTTGATAACCGTATCAACCGTAGCATATCTATATCTCGATAGCTCCTTAAATTTGGTAGCATACTCAAGCACTGTCATGTCTTCCTGTACCAACTCAGCAAATTTCTTTAGCAGAGTTGAATTAGCATTCTCTGACATGAATCTTTTCTCAAACCTCCTTCTAAATTCCGCCTAAGTTACGGTCTCTTCATTATCTCCCACTGTAACACTATTCCACTAGTACAGTGCTGCTCCTTTTAACCTCCTAGAAGCGAGTATCCTCTTCTGCTCATCATTAAGGCCTAAATTGTAAAAAATCCTTTTGCAATGAAGTAACCAATTATCCACCTCAATTGCGTCTTCAGTCTAGATAAATGGCCTTCCTCTAAGCCTAGCATAATTTATGCTTAGTACTGCATAGTTATTGACCACTGAAACTTCCTGACTTCCTCTAGCTAATCTCACAGCAGCTTTAGCTTGCATTATGATGATGAAGAATTGATATATAGCTCCAATATCAACTTGCGCCGCTCCAGCACCCACATTAGCAGTTTGTGCCCAACCTGGTTTTCTTCTAGTGTTTGGTCCGGCATTTCCCTTTGATTGTGGTGCTTCCATCACCATTATTAACTCTTCCACTCCTAAAATCCATATTTTACTTCCTTAAAATCTACATTCGAGTCATTGTAAGATACAGAAGAATAGTCCAAAAGAGATGGGAGAATAGAGATAAAGCGTATACTTATATATAGCAAATACAAGTACATTACTATAGTGTTATCCCATACTCTAATCTTTTCTCTAATTCCTTAGGATTATGTTTTCAAAATCATTTTAAGTTTAAAATTTCTTTTAAGTTTTCTAAACCTATGCTCTGACATAAAGTTGTAACATCCCCAATCTTGAGGTCCAAAGCTAAGTCCTACAAATGCTGCAGTCACCTATAGTATTAACTTCCGGCGACAAAATACGGTAATGTTAATGGTATCCATAATATTAGAAGCACGTGAATATGAAATAAAATAAACATAGATTTCAAAAAAATATTTTCTGATTACATTTCAAATCCATATTTCATATTTAGTTACATAATCCTAAAATGGTTCCTAGGTTTTAATCAAATATAATTCTTATAAATTACGCCAAGAGCGACATATGAGGATGTCTCGTTGGATGATTAGATTACTAAATAGACATATCAGTCATAAATACATCACAATGGAAATGATATTAAATAGCTCCTACATGACTAGCTTTGCCTCCTGCACATCTTCATAAGCCTGTTCATCCGAACTACTATACCTAAAAAGTCCTTAACTCTCAATCTACTCAAATTTATTTTTGAGCACCCGGGAGTTTAAGGAAAAAACATAAACTTCGAGTCAGACATAAAGACTGGTGTTGATAATACTATTACATCTAGATTTACTGATATCAAGTGAGACCATGCCGCTTAGCGGAACAGGTTTCCCCTTACTAATATCCTTTTATAAGCATATCTTTTGTAGATCTAAAACCTACAATCAAACTGATTATACTCAAAATAGCAATAACATATATGCATATAAATAAGGTAATCAATTGCCTGTCTGTCTAAACAATATGTTTTATCAGGAAGACTATTTAGCACTAGCTGACTTGGGCCTACCAGATATAATCAATAATCTAGCTTCTGTTAAACACAATACTGGACGATCTGTCCTTAACTTACTTTTCCAAGGGTCAACTAAACCTATGGTTTTGTGGGATCATCAATAACCAACCTCTTTTCTTTTTATGTGTAACATCATTTTAGTCTTACCTATGACAAAGCCCTACAAACTGGAATTTTGAACTAATATTAGCTAAGGGCTACTAGCTAAAGTATAGGGTACAACCCTACACCAATCCTACTTAGGATTAACTACCCCATCCAATTTTCCTTGAAAACATTTCTTTCAAAATGATTCAACCCTTTTTAAATCATACCTAAACAAGGAAAATATGTTCTTTGCTTTACTCAAAAACTTATGTCATGATATATGCTTTACACAAAACAATGTTGATGAAATCTAATCAAGAGGGTTTTCTATCCCGTCAAAATAAGTTAATATTCCATTCTAACTTAGAAAACATTAGGCCTTAAAGCCAAAGCAATACTTTCAAAACCCTTGTTTAACCTTTAAACAATCCCTTTCAAATTCATTGAAAGTACACCTTTCAAATAAGTTACTAGTTTAACCTTGAAAACATTAAGCCAAAAGGCTAAAACATACCTTTAGAATGTGTTGAAAATAGATCTTTCGAAATCATCATTTACATCTTACATACCTCTTTCGAAATCATTAAAGTTGTCTTTCGAAAGTATTGGAAATCTTCCTTTCAGAACACTTAAAACAAACCTTTCAGTACACTTAAATATATCTTTCGAAAACATTGGGGGATTCTCCATCGAAACACTTACAACATATCTTTCGTAAGCATTGGGTTCAAGTAAAGGTTTGTGGAAACATGGCTTTGAAACCATTTAATATTATTCCTTTCAAAACCATTGGGTTTAACTTTAATACAACTAACGGGTCATAGAGAATAGAGGTGAAAGCATTACTTTCAAAAGCATTGATCCCAAGTAAAATAGAGAGAATAGTTTCAAAACCCACCCTTTTGAAATCATTGCCTTTGAAACCATTAAAAAAGTAGATATACACCACTTTCAAAAGCTTTGAGAAGGGGACTTCTAAGTGAAAAGGCAAAAGGCAAAAGTATTCAATTCTTCCTTCATGAGCAAGGAGAATTGAGTGCACATCCTCAATTGAGTGTGTTATCCTTTGTGATGATATAACGGCCACTACAGCTTCATACTCTTCACTTAAGCCACTTGTGATGATTAAAACTTGTTCAGAGTTTGGAACCTTGTGACCCGCTTCTTCGAGAAGATCACATAATGTTTTAATCTTTGTTAGATACTCTTCCATGGTTAGATTATCCTTTCTGATGTTGTATAGTTGTCTCTCATGATGCATAATTTTGGCAGAAGATTGAGAATTAAAAATTCTCTCTACTGCTGACCAGATTCCATTGGCTATCTTGCTTCCAATGACTTTTGCCAGTAGTTTAATGCTTATAGATGATAGCAGCCATGAACAAATTAAGCTATCTTGTCTCTGATGTCTTGTGAATTCTTCACTACTTACAGTTTTATTTTCTTGATCAATTATGAACGTGGGTGGAACAGTAATGGTGCCAAGAAGAAACTCTTTGAGATCATAGCCTCTAATGGCAGTCTTTACTTGAACTTTCCATAGAAGATAGTTATCTTTTTCAAGATTTGCAGTGATTAGTTGATTCTGTGGACTTATCATAGTCCTTATGAGACTTTCAATGGCAGTCTGATGCGAGTTAGATGACTTGATGTGGCAGAGCTATCATTATCTCCTGCCATGATATCTTGAAAGAAATATGATCAAGAAATGAATCAGAAGTACTTGCAGAGTCAGGAGAAAAGAAACAGGTTAGTTACAACAAGAATTCAAGTGATGAGACTTGACTGATGAGTTCTTGGCGAGGTAAAAACTTTCTTTATGTTTTCTTGATGATTTTCTTGACTTTGTTGATGAGTTTTCTAATGAACTTTGTCCTAATTTGCTTGGAATTTGTTCAATTACAACCAAGATCTATGATCTTCAAGTATGACACTGACTTTTACTCGGATGATGAGAACTCTCTGATGAGTGGACTGAATATCAGATGATGATATTGTATCTGATGATAATTTAGATCTGAGAAGCCAAATGAAATTCCATTAGGCGAGTATGGCTCCGATATCAAGTTGAAATTTGATTTACAGGAAGATTTCAGAATTGTAGAAATTATTTGTAAATGAAGTGATGATTTTATTATATCACAATCTCATACATTCTAAGGCACACAACATATTGTATTTATGTAGACAATCATGGGCTGAAGTTTGATTTAGGCCCAAAGTGAGAAAAAAAAGAAAATAGGTATACGGTGCGGTTTTGTATGAAGGAGATACCGCACCCATATCACATAAGATAAAATAATACTTTGGATATTTGTAGGCAAAATGAATCTTGACAAATCAGCTAACCACGTGCATGTATTGGGGTTCAATTCAGACATAGGGTTCAACAAGGACCATCGACATCTTAGAAAGAAAATCATCTATTCTTATTGCTTAAAATCAATTTAATGAATGAGTAAACTACTATTTATTCAGGATTTCATGTTATTCATGATCAATAAAAAATTCATAAAGTTAATGCAAACTCTTTTCAACATAATTTACAACATGCACACACATTTTGGTAAAACCGAGAACAAATTCTTAGCTGGAAAAAGAAAAACTTTAGAGAAAATTGAAAAACTATGTGCCAACTTCATTTGGAATGGTAAATTCCACAAAATATCTTGGAATACCATTACAAAAACTAAAGAAGCTGGAGGTTTGGGAATCAGAAATTTTTCAGACATTAGTGAAGCTTGCAAATACAAACTTTTCTGGAAATTCATAGAAGGCAAAACATTATGGGCTGAATGGATGAGGTCCAAATATGTTAAAAGCAAAAACTTTTGGACCATGCCCATTAAAAGTCATTACTCCTCTGGTTGGAAAAGCATTTTAAATTGTAGAGAAGTTGGTGCCAAGCTTATAGAAATGAATTTTAAGGATGGTAAAAACACAAAATTATGGTTTGACCCTTGGATAAATGGTAATTCTCTTATCAACTTATTAGGGTGGAACAACCTGTATATCTTTGGAAAAGTTAATGCTACTGTTGATAATATCATCCATAATTCTACTTGGAACACTCAAGCATTTCCTGCAGCTGCTATTTTCAATTCTACTATTAATAAAATGGTGATTGACCCAAATAATGAGGAAGATGCTTGGAACTGGAAACTTTCTTCAAAAGGAAAATTTTCTTTCAAGAATACTTGGCATTTTCTTAAAGGAGAAGATATGGAAGTTGATTGGCACAAATCAGTGTGGAATTCTGCCAATTGTCCAAAAATGTCTTTCTGCACCTACTTTGCCTTATTAAATCGTTTGCCAACTAGAGAAAGATGTGGAAAATGGAGCAAAAGCTCTAGAAATTTAAATTGCTTATTTTGCAAATCTGATATTGAAAGCACTGGTCACCTTTTCTTTGACTGTCCCTATTCCAGGCATGTTTGGTTCATTGCCAAAAATAGTCTCAAAATTAGTCAACATATGGCTCTCCAAAACATTAGAGACAGTATCCAATATTTTCAGAAAGCATACAAAGGCAAGAAAGCCGAATTTAACAAAGCTACTGTGGTTCTCACTACAGTCATATACTTTATTTGGAAAGAGAGAAATAATAGGCTTCACAACAACAAAGCAACAGATAGTATTCAACTTTGGAAAACAATTGAAATTGAATCAAGCATCATTCTTCAAAAATTCAGCAAAAACAGCAACAATTCTCATAGCATTTCAGAAACTGATAAATATGAGAACTTTGTTGAAGATTACTTACAAAATGAGAATTTTAATAAAAATTCTCATTATCCCGCTGAAGATGGTAATTTGATGGAGAAGACATCAGATCTTAAGTACCAGAGTCCCTCAGCTGAAGGTTGCTATCCCAATATGCATACCAGAATCTTATCCTGCAAGGGAAGAAATACTAACTTCAATTTTAATTTTATTTCTAAAAATCACTTAAAAAAGAATTCTTACTCCTTTTTACCTGATATGCATAGAAATAGCCATCCATTCTATTCTGAGCCTCTCCGTCCAACTGGATTTCATCTACACAACAACCATAACCACAGTGATATGTACGCTGCAAAAGTTCTCAACGAAGAAGCTACTAATTCTCTTGAGCACTTATCTGATTCGTCTCATTTTAAAGAGGCTAACAAAGCTACTGTTGACAATCCCCTCAATATTCAGATTTCAACCTGCCAGGGAAGTTTCAAGGCTATTAATACTACTAAAAGTTTTGTAAATAAAAAATTATATACTTATAAAAATGTTTTATTACCTGAATTTAGCAAGAGTGGAAGCTACTACTCTGAAGATAGCAACAATCTGCCTCTGGTCAACATTGATCAAAGATTAGGTCATTCATATTACATCAGCATGCTTAATGGTCGCATCTATCACTTATCTGACTGGGATAGAGGTGAGAGCAGCAACTCTCATGCCGAAGTTAGTTTCAATCTCCAAAAGCCTGACTGGAAGGACGACAGTGCCTCGACTTTCGCCACTTCTCCAGATCTGAAATCTGGGGGCAATTGTACTAATGAGGAGGCCAAAAGCCATGTCAACAAGTCTAAAAAAGCACATAATGATCATTCCAGCTTAGATCTAAATACTTCTCGTCTCCGTGCTAAAGAAATTATGGAGTGGAGACCCCCATGAGATTTGTGAGTTCATCAAAGTTGGTTAGCATCAGAATTTCGGAGAAGATTCTGATGAAAACTTTGCTTTGTTGAAGCGAAAAGTTTGTTCTTTTGTATCTCCTCCTCCATTTTTGTTCGCTGTTTTGTTTATAGAGTGGTATGTCGGCAACCCTTGTTCGGGTTTGTGTGTAATGTGTCGGGTGTGTCGTTATATTACCCGGTTCCTATTTTATTGGGCTGGGCCCTGTTTACTCTTTTCAAAAAAAAAAAAGTCACAGATCTAGTGGCTGATAATGTTTAGAAGTGAAACTCTATTCCGCATTAGACGCTTGAACAAACATTCCAGTTCATTCTCAAAATACTCTAGACTCTCAATATCAACCACTTTTCTTTGTTGAACTGTTTTTGACAGGAAGGACCATTTACAACACTGGGGTTCTGATATGAAAGATAGAACAACTCGAAGAAGATTAATTGTAACTTCTTTGGTTTCCATTAACATCAAAAAATCACAATCTTTACGCTTGTTAACTATCTGCTTCAGAGACCTCAAACAAATCTTGACATCCTTTTGTACCTTCTTTGTTTGTAATTTGTTTTTTCGGGTTGTATCTTCTACTTGGTTATGTACCGTTGATTCAAGCAAGATATCTCTAATGTTGCTACACAGGTCTAAAACTTTGATAGACAATTCAAGATCTTCTTCTACACATCTCTTCTCATGACATAAAGAAGAAATTTGTTGATTTCTTGGCAGATAAAGAAGCTCCTGTGTCAAATCATAAAGGCTGCCAAGTCCTTTTAATCCATTTAACACTAGTTGTGAAGTCATAGCAGATTCTGCAGAAGCCAAAATACTCCTAATGTCGTTTAGCTCTTGTTTGATTTTAAGAGCAGTGGGTTCTGAGTTAGAGGGCAAGCTAATAGAACGAATATGCAAAGACATTTCTTTTGTAAAGGGATAATTTGAAAGCTGAAGAGTTATTTGGTAATGATAAGAAACTACGAACTACCTACATATATAGATGATGAGAGAGACACGAAGAACATTGGCAGCTCAGCTCTTAAGTCAATGCAACAATTACTGAACATAACCAATTAATGTAATGCAATAAACCCTTATTACGAGATCTATGTCTCTTACAACCAAAAAATAATAATGAGCAGAAGCATATCCATACGATAGAATTTGTTAAGTGCATATACAAACACATCATGCATTTAAACCTAAGCTGGTTCGACAACTTGTGGACATTAGTATAATATATTAAGTACTCATAATTAGGAAGATTTTTTTATCTATAAAACTATTTAATAAACCAAAGAACACTGTAAATGTGTGAGCAATGCAGATATTTATGACTACTGGTAATTGAGCATACCTCTTGTTTGCTACTTGTCTTGATTTCTTCATCCCCAATAAAATACAGAAAATGCAAAGCGTGGTTACCTACTTGTGCTTAAGAAATTTGTGCATGCGAGCAGAATAAAAAGTTTGTCTTTCACTGCATGAATATAATAACTCCATATTCGTGTATAACTTTCACATATCACTATATTCTGCTACTAAAAGGCAAAGTTCATAAGTTCACCCAATGTTCTCTCTTCACGTTGCTGAGTGTTAAAGGTATTACTAATGAAATAATATGGACACGGAGGAACATAATTTTGAATTGAAATGTCTAACTCTGAACTCTTATTCTAAACTAGTAATTGAATTTGCATATAATACAAATCAGCCAACTTTTCACATCGTACAAGACCCCCATGTTGCACTGGAAGCCAATGAAACAGCAAATATCTTAATATCGTTTAGCTCTTCTTCAAGTTTAATAGAATTCGTAAGTTCTTAATGGGTTGATTACTTGATTGAAGGCTTATGGAGCAAAGATGAAAAGCCATTTATGATCTACTTTAGTTAAATAAGGAGGGGTAAAAAAGAATCTTCTCGTCTAAGCTGTTTCACTACACACGTGGAACTTGTTGTAAATCAAAGGAAGAAGACAAAATATGGAACAAAACGTTTTACCGAGAGAATGCAAAATTCTTCTTATTTTTTGAATCAGAACATTACAGTGCTTTAAATAAGACTTGAAAAAACAAACCAACTAACTCCACTAGCCACACGTCTAACAAAGCCTACTAATGTGGCATCAATTTTGAATCTAACAGAAAATGCAAAAAACAATCCTAACAAGTAGCTAAAAACTGTAACTAGATGCTGACTTATTCTTCCTAAAGAACAGCTAGCTGAAGCTCATTTCCACGTGCATAATGTGAGTCTGAATTAAACTTCAACACCTCCCCTTAATTCATACTCGCATACTCCAATCTTCTCAAGAAAGAACTGATGTTTGGCTTGAGCAAGAGACTTTGTAAACTGATCTGCGTTTTGGACATTTGTACTGCAGAATTTCAGAATCACCTTCTCTTCTGACACAAGCTTTCTAATGAAGTGATGCTGCACTTCAATGTGCTTGGTCCTAGCATGAAACACTGGGTTTCTTGTCATGGCAATTGCAGACCTATTGTCACACCATATCTCTGTTGCACCTTCTTGCTCACAACACAAATCTTTCAACAGCTTTCTCAACCAAATTGCTTGTCTTGCTGCTGCACCAGCAGCCACATATTCTGCTTCAGATGATGATAGTGCCACAGTGTCTTGTTTCTTTGAGCTCCAAGTAATGGCTCCAGAACCAAGACTGAATACTGACCCGGATGTACTCTTCCTGTCATCTAAACAACCAGCCCAATCACTGTCAGTATAGCCAACTAACTTGAACTCACTAACATGCTCATACAGAATTCCAAAGCCAATTGATCCTGCAACATATTTCAATATTCTCTTTGCAGCACCAAGTTGTTGCTTTGTTGGAGAATGCATATATCTGGATACCACACTCACACTGTGAGAAATGTCAGGACGTGTGTGAGTGAGATAATTCAGGCCACCAACCAGACTCCTGAATATCTTTTCATTAGCTTTCTCTGTGCCATCCTCCCTGTGCAGCTTCTCATTGGTATTCATGGGAGTTTTAGCAGTGTCACCTTTCTCCACATGAAATTTCCTAAGCAAGTCAGCTGCATACTTCCTTTGGGACACAAAAATGCCATTTTTTCCCTGCTGAATTTCCAAACCCAGGAAATACTTAAGAGTTCCCAAGTCTGTCATCTCAAATTGCTTCATCATAGCCACTTTAAACTCATCAAGCATCTTCTGAGAGGAACTAAAGTAAATTATGTCATCGACGTAAAGACACACAACTAAGAATTCAGACATACCTTCCTTCTTCACATAAAGAGTTGGTTCATTCTCACTTCTGTCAAAGCCATTTTGAAGGAAGAATGAATCAATCTTGCTATACCAGGCTCTTGGAGCCTGTTTTAGCCCATAAAGTGCTTTCTGCAGCTTGTACACCTTATGTTCCTCTCCTTCTCTGACAAAACCAACAGGTTGCTCCACAAACACTTCTTCTTGCAAGTCACCATTTAAAAATGCAGACTTTACATCCAACTGAAACACTTCAAGTTTCCATTGAGCGGCCAAGGCAAGAATGATTCTCACAGTTTCAAACCTTGCCACGGGTGAAAACGTCTCTTCAAAGTCCACTCCTTCTTGCTGAGCATATCCCTTGACAACTAGTCGAGCTTTATGCTTCAGAATGCTCCCATCTGTGTTGAACTTTGTTCTAAAGACCCACTTAAGACCAATCACATTCTTCCCTTCAGGAAGTTCTACCAAATTCCAAGTGTGGTTCTTCTGAATAGCTTTAATCTCCTCCTTCATTGCACATTGCCATTCAGATTCACCCTTGGCCTCATCAAAACTAGTTGGATCTGCAGACAACAATGCAAAGTCACAGTTTTCATACACATCAGCTAGTGACCTGTATCTTCTTGGAGTTGATCCACCAGATGAGCTTGATGAAGAGCTTGAAGGAGACAAAGAACCCTGATTTGAAGACGCTGGTGTTGTAGGAGGACTAGGTGAGTGATGATCATTTCCTGGCATATTCAGTTCCTCCCCTGAATCATCAACACTAACCACTTTCTGCTGAATGCTACTGCTGTTCTCACTTTGCTCCCAATTCCAACTTGCATCTTCATCAAACACAACATTCCTACTAACAATTATCTTGCCAGTAAGAGGGTTATACAGTCTATATGCCTTAGATTGAGGAGCGTAGCCAATAAACACACATTTCACAGACTTATCATCAAGCTTGGATCTTAAATTGTAATGACCCGCAGATCTAACCGGTTTTAATAACGTATTAACTGAAATTTTGTGAAGTTTTAAACGATAAAATTTTGAAATATAAATTTGATATTTGGAATGCGTCTAGTTAAACACAACAACCGGTAAATTTTCGTCCGAAAATATGAAAGTTTATTTCGCGCGTAAATTTACTTCAAATTAATCATTTAAAAAGCGATGAAAATAAAATGTTTTCAAAACCAAAATATTTTTACATAGAAAAATTCTAAATCATCTTTTGAGCAAGTTGTCAGTTTGTCGTTTTTCCAAATTCGGGCATCTTTAGCTCCGTCGATCTTATTTTCGGCAAATAACAGCATTTTCGTACCGATATCGATTTTTGATCGGATGATCGTACCACAGATATCTTTATATCGTTTTGATCGTCTCGTCATGCTGATCTCTACGGTATATTCAAATCTGTGTTTTGATGTCCGGTGCACAACTGGATATGTGAAAGGGTTCACCGTACCGATATAGTTTGTTTTGTTTTCCAACCCTTTTGAATTCTTTGTCCTTTAAATTTCCACCGTGTTTAACTCGGCAGCTTTTTCATTTAATATTTCCTCGATCTACGTTTCCAACCTTTTGATTCCCTGTGCAAATTTATTTCAGGTTGGTTCACTTTTAAATTATGTTTCGCTTCACATTCTTTAGCTTTGTTGGCTTCTATCTAGATGATATATATCACATATACAAATAACAAGGAAGCTAATGTAATGAGAAGTCTGTTCATTTTTTTTTTCTTTTGCTCGTTCTCCTTCCTCTTTCCTTCACTGCCTTTTCCAGTTGCATGCCACTTTCTCAAACACCCACCGTTAGTCTCCTACCGCCTCAACATGATAGCACCGACCTCCATCCAAACGCTGACCTGCCGCACCCATGGCCTCTCCTAAGCCGCCGTTTCCCACCTCCAAGCACGTACTAGGCTGAAGCCCGCAACCCTCGGCCTCCTTCCCAATATCTCCACGTGTAACTCGCGTGCCACCCTCCACCATGTGACCGAGCCTATACATCACGTGGCCGAAACTTCCACCACCGGAGGCAAACCACTCGTCCCTCCATGCTCGGCTACCTCCGCACTTTCCCCCTTCCTGGCCGCATCCACGTGTTCCACCCTTCACCTGGTTCATTGCGTCTTGCCTAGTGCCACAGCCACCGTCGGCCTCTGCTACCGTTCGTTTCTCCCTTGAAGCCTAGCCTCCTCCACGTGAACACTGTGAAATACTCACGGTCCTCCAACATTCGACCCATGCAGCGATGAACTCGTCACTTGCCCTTGCTGTTCCGCCTTGCCTTGCCCATCTTCTTCTTTTACAGTGTTGTGAAAGGCATGCTTCGCCACTATATTTATAGGTAAATATATAATATATGTATAAGTTGTCTGTAATATGATAATGTCACTTTATGGAGATACAGTAAACTAAACTTCTTATATATATAATTGTTTATATTTGTAAATTTATCTATGGTGTTGTTTATTTAAAATATAAGTTAGGCACATATAGGCAGTAGGTGTTGTATTGCGTGAAGGTTAATATAAAAAGGTGATCTTGGGATAGTGCAATATATCTAGATCTGGTATATAAGTCAATTTATATGGAAGTTGTGTAAGTTAAGAATAATAGTTTAAATATGGGTTTGGGTCAGTTATAAAATGTTGGGTTATATGATAATTTATATAAATTGTATATAGTTCCTTGTTTCATATTTTGTTTCCAGGCATACACATTCACTATGTTTAAGTATTGAGGTTTCTATTAAATTTGTCTAGTTTGCAATAGTAGTAGATATGCTTTATTAACATATGTTTTACTATTTATATTCATAGTATATCTACGATCCGCTGTTACACCTGTAACCTGTATATGGTCTCGTTGTTATGTATATAAGTGTATAACTATATTAGTTATAAAGATATATGGACTCCGTTCTCTGATTTGATCTTAGATCTATGGGTTTAAAAGATAAAATGCTTCGGAATATATATAGATTTTATTTTAACATATGCGTTTAACTAAGAAAGAAATTTTATTTTTCTATTATAATGACAATAATAATTTATATATATTTCCGTTTCCATTAAGTTGATTTTGATTTGCTTCATCAATTCTCGTATCAGCTTATTCGTCGAATTCGTGCCAATCTGACTTGGTTTTGGGATTCGTGCTTGGATTCGTAATTCGATTTCAGTGTCCGTATCATTGTGCATATCCGGGTCATCTCTCGTTCTCTCTAGCCTCGAAAGGTGAGCAATCACTCACGATTAATGTTCTTTTATTTATTAAATTTGATTTCAATTGAAACGACAATTGAATTATTGCTGCAGTTTGTTATTTGCACTGTTATATATGTTATTACCTGTATCAGTTCACCTGTGACATCTGACACCGTTATCTGTTATGTATGCAATAATAATCCAGTTTGGTTGATAATTGTTTGATTGTTTGTTGTTTATATTGGATGTTAAATTGTAATGTATAAAGTGATAAATATTATGCAATTGAATTTGACGTAGGATTGTTTAAAATTGTCAATCGACATATGTGTTGAATTTGATTAGTAAATTTGAATAATATGACCCCTTTTAATTGTTAAGTGAATTGACACGTAGAATTTGGTAAATTATACTTTGAACCGTTGAACGTATATTGGATAAATTGTTGTAGTATTAAATTTGAAACTGAAATTGAGATTGAACGACAAGTGGAAAAACCAAAATGTAATAATTTTTTTATCTACATGAAATGATAGTGTAGATTCTAGAGATAATTATATTAATTCGCACAAATAACAATGCGAATTAATACGATTATTTCGGGATTATTTGAATTAATTATTGGATTGTTATTGATTGTGTTATTGCTTGTTTATTTACTTTGACACCATCCCTGTTATCACACTGCAAGTTCCCTTTATTATGTTTGATTTTGAATTGAAATTGGAATCGGGTTGAAATGATAAATACCCAAAATGAACTTGACTTAGGATAGAGAATTTAATAAATCCGATTGGTCAATATTTTGATTTAAAAATAAAATAATGATTTTTATTCGAGTAAAGAATAAGTTTTGAAATAAAATTGGAATTTGAATTTTTGAAAGGAAAATGTAAAGATTGAAATCCGAAACAAATATTAACGTAGTAATTGACGAATGAACGTTGTTTGAAATTTAATTATTTAATAATTAAATCTGGAATTATTAATAAATAATTTGGAATTTGTAATAATCGAGTTTTGAAATTATTAAGTTTGAAATCATTTAATAATTAAATTTGAAATTATAATTAAGTTTGGAATTATAATTAAGTTTGAAATTATTAAGTTGAAATTATAATTAAGTTGAAATGATTTGATGATTAAGTTTGAATTCATAATTAAGTGGAAATGATTTAATAATTAAGTTTGAATTGATAATCAAGTTTGTAATTATTAAGTTTTGAAATTATTGATAATTAAGATTGAAATTATTTAATAATTGAATAAGATTGGATTATTTGATAATTGAGTAAAAATTGAATTCTTTGATAAGAGATTGAACTTTTGGAATAAGTGAATTTGAACTTCATTAATAAATAAAATTGGTTTCTTTATTTGTTAAGTTTGGAAATATTTTTAAGTAAGTTAATAATTGAAATCGAACTTCTCGAATAAGTGAAATAGAATTCCTTTATTAATTGAGTTTGAAATTTGTAACTAAGTAAATAAATGAGTGGAATTGAATTTCTTTAACAAGAAATAAAATTGCGTTTTATTGAAATAAATATAAGACTTGAATTGAGAATTTGATTTGATGAATTTAAATCTAAT
Source organism: Allium cepa (assembly GCA_030765085.1). Lineage (NCBI taxonomy): Eukaryota > Viridiplantae > Streptophyta > Magnoliopsida > Asparagales > Amaryllidaceae > Allium > Allium cepa. The sequence continues at coordinate 507,372,436 of CM060934.1, read as the reverse complement.
TGAATTTGAAGTTTTGATAATAAAGTCGAACGTAAGTAATTGATTTAATAAATTGGAAATTTAATGGAAATTGTTTTGAATAATAAATTTACTTAACGAATATTGAATGAAATCGATAAATGAAATTGAAATTGATTTGAGTGTTAATTAAATTAATTTAAATGATTTCGGAATGAGACTTATATACGAACTTGAATCAATATTTGAATTGTTTAAACAAAAATTTGAAATTGAAGTATAAGATTTTGAAACGAAAAGTTAGAAGTTTTGAAACGTAAATTTTGGAAATTGATAGTGAAAGACGAATGAAATGTTGATTTGTAAATTTAAATTGAGATTGAAATTTGAACTGGTAATTAGGAATATATTAAGCGACCAATTGGCGTAATAATTACGAAAGTTATTAAAGAAACCGGAATCGGTTATGGATATACTCTCTATCTAAACCGAAAACAACTTTAATAACTGTACGCGAAGTGAAGATCCAGAATGAAGTGGTTGGAATGATGTACGTGATGACTGAAGAAAGAGAACGATAATGGATAGCCTTGACACTTGTGTCAAATTGGAAATGACTAAAATCAGGAGCCGTGCCGGGCCAAATGGGGTTAGCCACCTCGAGCGAACACACTTCTTCGTAACTATTACTCATTACTTGTTATCGATTGGTGCACCCTCGGAATTTCAGGAGTGTTGTTTCGCGGTGTTGCGATCGCTGCGGCGATGCGTTCTCACCAGTCCGGATCAGGCGAACGGTAGTTTCACTACCTTGGGTATTGCCTCATGTGCCTTGTCATACTTGTATCCTTATATACGCGACCACTACGAATTTGTTTTGTGTTATACCTATGGAGTACTCCCTGATATCCCACTAGTTTACGGTGGAGTTTACAGTGCTGTATAGACTATGATGCTTATAAAAATGTGTTAAGGGGGATAATGGTAACGCCTTAACACTATTTTGATACTTTATATTACTGATAGACATTATTTATTTAGCGTATACTACTACATAGTAGATAGTTTAACGGATCCTTAGAGGATGGTGATTCCAACATCCTCTGAGTTACTTGTATTTCGATTGCTATTTCACTTGAGTTGGATTTATTGATATGAGAATATTAATCCTGACTCGAGTGTTTTGTGTTTTGCTTTACGCTCGGGTCAGACTGAGTGGTTGATCAGCTTTCGAGACTCATCTTTGGAGTTGGTGCTTTGCTTGATGATCCAGCCATCTATTCTGCTTTCAGTATTCGATGATTCCAGTGATGTATTTTGATTTGTACTTGATGTATCATATTTTTCTCTTGTTGTAAACTCTGATGTATCTTATATATATATAGTAGCTTCATGAACTACTATCTCTTTTACTTCCGCTGCATATTATTACTCTGTGTCTGTGATTCTGTGATTATTTGTTTACTGTATATCTGAGTTTTGCCAAATTTAAATTAACAATTTGGTATTTTGAATTATTCAAGTCCGACATGTGCGGATGCGAATAGTCCAAAATAGCGGGTCGTTACAGTTGGTATCAGAGCTTTTGGTAGCTCTAGGCAAAACTTAGCATATATGGTAAATGTATTTACAGAATCACTCTCACTCGAGTGTGAATCTCTTCCTTTTGACTCAATTCCTTTGAATTTTGGAACGTTCCCTTGGTTCCGGAATTCGTCCTTGTCCCTCACTACTCGCCTGCTTTTAATTCTGGAGTATCCCATAACTCCACTTCGAATGATCCTTATAATGAATCGGCGGCCTCGCCAACCTTCGAATTATTTGTAAATAGAAGAAACTTATTTGTGATAGCATCGATTCACCGGAGATTTATATGTATCCTCGGTTTACGATGCTATATATTTCCTGCTATACATGAATTCTATTCTTGAGATCAGATGCCAATTTACCTCGGAATTCAGCATCGATCTTGTTCTTGAAGTTACGGTCGGCCAGGTTAAGGTTGCATGTAAACTAAATAAGCTTATCCATCTTCCGATACTGTAAATTTAATCATCTTATCTTTTCTTTCGAACCCGAATTCGAATCAGAATTCTCATTAATTTGAGTCTATCAAATTTAAATCTCTATACTTATTTTGAAATCCATTATTATATCGTCAAGCGAGGAAGCGTATTTATAAAGTAATGTTAAAAATGTTTTAAAAATATTGTGTTGTTTGAGTTGTTGATGTTGATTTGGATTTTCGATCGATTCGTCTGATCAACGCTATCGATAGGATTTCCAAAACACTTGAACAGAACAAACTGACACGATATTGTTTTCAGATTTGGTAAATAAAAATAGTTTTGTATGATTATATTATATATAAATATAAGTTTCTGCAAATTAAATTGTTAATGAAATTGTTGTCTGAAATAATAACATTTGATTTTCATTTATTGTTTTGAAAACCATTGACTATTGCATAATATAAATGAATGAATTTATAAAGTTAGTTATAATTTGATCGAGAATTTGAAGTGAATTTAAAATGGAAATTTTAGAATTTAATTTTCGATAATTTCGAACTATGGTTTTAAAGTTTTAAAATGTATATTATTTTAAAATATTTTCGAATAGAAATGGTTTTCAAAGAATTTTAATTGTTTAAATCAGTGCTCCCCTATTTTGTCACTGGAAAATAATTTCGGTGATGACGGCCGCATCATCGACATTCATTTTCGAGTTTCGAAGTGAAGAGACTAGTCGTAGCCTTGCTACACTTTGATTGGAAAATTTTAAATAGATTTAAATTTCTAAATTAGGACTTGATTTATATATATTAGTATTTGATTATTGATTTGATGTGATATATTAGATGTATATATATTTCTAAATTGTTTGAAATTAATTGAAAAGGAAATTCTTAAAATTTATGTTAAGAATGATTTCAATTTTAAATGAAGCCAAAATTGAATGAATATTGAAACTTAACAAATTCGACATTCTTTTATAATACGACTTACCAAAACCATCCAAAGGATTGAATATGTAATTGAATAATTTACAATGCGAAATGATGTTAAAAGAATTAAAATTTGAGTAGTTATAATAACTATAAATATGCTTGATATATGTGATAGGAGATATTAAGTGGAATTAATTTAATAATAATTTAAAATAAAGAAGAATTGAATTTGTTGAAAAAAATATGATTACTAATTATTAATATGGCATAATTGGATAATAAAACAATGAACTAATGAGATAAATAAATAAATTTTGTTCTCAAGGAATCTTTTGTTATCAAATATTGATAAATTGAAATGACATCAACTTAATAAATTATCTTGGATTTAAAGTAAATTGTTGAATATGAATTAGTTTAAATTGGAAGTTATATGGTTAAGAATAACTGTCTATTTTGTTTTCAAATCTATTTTCTTTTGGTTGTTTCTATTCTCCTACTTCCTTCCTTTTCGGGGACGAAAAGTTTTGAGTGGGGGAGAATGTAACGACCCGCAGATCTAACCGGTTTTAATAACGTTTTAACTGAAATTTTGTGAAGTTTTAAACGATAAAATTTTGAAATATAAATTTGATATTTGGAATGCGTCTAGTTAAACACAACAACCGGTAAATTTTCGTCCGAAAATATGAAAGTTTATTTCGCGCGTAAATTTACTTCAAATTAATCATTTAAAAAGCGATGAAAATAAAATGTTTTCAAAACCAAAATATTTTTACATAGAAAAATTCTAAATCATCTTTTGAGCAAGTTGTCAGTTTGTCGTTTTTCCAAATTCGGGCATCTTTAGCTCCGTCGATCTTATTTTCGGCAAATAACAGCATTTTCGTACCGATATCGATTTTTGATCGGATGATCGTACCACAGATATCTTTATATCGTTTTGATCGTCTCGTCATGCTGATCTCTACGGTATATTCAAATCTGTGTTTTGATGTCCGGTGCACAACTGGATATGTGAAAGGGTTCACCGTACCGATATAGTTTGTTTTGTTTTCCAACCCTTTTGAATTCTTTGTCCTTTAAATTTCCACCGTGTTTAACTCGGCAGCTTTTTCATTTAATATTTCCTCGATCTACGTTTCCAACCTTTTGATTCCCTGTGCAAATTTATTTCAGGTTGGTTCACTTTTAAATTATGTTTCGCTTCACATTCTTTAGCTTTGTTGGCTTCTATCTAGATGATATATATCACATATACAAATAACAAGGAAGCTAATGTAATGAGAAGTCTGTTCATTTTTTTTTTCTTTTGCTCGTTCTCCTTCCTCTTTCATTCACTGCCTTTTCCAGTTGCATGCCACTTTCTCAAACACCCACCGTTAGTCTCCTACCGCCTCAACATGATAGCACCGACCTCCATCCAAACGCTGACCTGCCGCACCCATGGCCTCTCCTAAGCCGCCGTTTCCCACCTCCAAGCACGTACTAGGCTGAAGCCCGCAACCCTCGGCCTCCTTCCCAATATCTCCACGTGTAACTCGCGTGCCACCCTCCACCATGTGACCGAGCCTATACATCACGTGGCCGAAACTTCCACCACCGGAGGCAAACCACTCGTCCCTCCATGCTCGGCTACCTCCGCACTTTCCCCCTTCCTGGCCGCATCCACGTGTTCCACCCTTCACCTGGTTCATTGCGTCTTGCCTAGTGCCATAGCCACCGTCGGCCTCTGCTACCGTTCGTTTCTCCCTTGAAGCCTAGCCTCCTCCACGTGAACACTGTGAAATACTCACGGTCCTCCAACATTCGACCCATGCAGCGATGAACTCGTCACTTGCCCTTGCTGTTCCGCCTTGCCTTGCCCATCTTCTTCTTTTGCAGTGTTGTGAAAGGCATGCTTCGCCACTATATTTATAGGTAAATATATAATATATGTATAAGTTGTCTGTAATATGATAATGTCACTTTATGGAGATACAGTAAACTAAACTTCTTATATATATAATTGTTTATATTTGTAAATTTATCTATGGTGTTGTTTATTTAAAATATAAGTTAGGCACATATAGGCAGTAGGTGTTGTATTGCGTGAAGGTTAATATAAAAAGGTGATCTTGGGATAGTGCAATATATCTAGATCTGGTATATAAGTCAATTTATATGGAAGTTGTGTAAGTTAAGAATAATAGTTTAAATATGGGTTTGGGTCAGTTATAAAATGTTGGGTTATATGATAATTTATATAAATTGTATATAGTTCCTTGTTTCATATTTTGTTTCCAGGCATACACATTCACTATGTTTAAGTATTGAGGTTTCTATTAAATTTGTCTAGTTTGCAATAGTAGTAGATATGCTTTATTAACATATGTTTTACTATTTATATTCATAGTATATCTACGATCCGCTGTTACACCTGTAACCTGTATATGGTCTCGTTGTTATGTATATAAGTGTATAACTATATTAGTTATAAAGATATATGGACTCCGTTCTCTGATTTGATCTTAGATCTATGGGTTTAAAAGATAAAATGCTTCGGAATATATATAGATTTTATTTTAACATATGCGTTTAACTAAGAAAGAAATTTTATTTTTCTATTATAATGACAATAATAATTTATATATATTTCCGTTTCCATTAAGTTGATTTTGATTTGCTTCATCAATTCTCGTATCAGCTTATTCGTCGAATTCGTGCCAATCTGACTTGGTTTTGGGATTCGTGCTTGGATTCGTAATTCGATTTCAGTGTCCGTATCATTGTGCATATCCGGGTCATCTCTCGTTCTCTCTAGCCTCGAAAGGTGAGCAATCACTCACGATTAATGTTCTTTTATTTATTAAATTTGATTTCAATTGAAACGACAATTGAATTATTGCTGCAGTTTGTTATTTGCACTGTTATATATGTTATTACCTGTATCAGTTCACCTGTGACATCTGACACCGTTATCTGTTATGTATGCAATAATAATCCAGTTTGGTTGATAATTGTTTGATTGTTTGTTGTTTATATTGGATGTTAAATTGTAATGTATAAAGTGATAAATATTATGCAATTGAATTTGACGTAGGATTGTTTAAAATTGTCAATCGACATATGTGTTGAATTTGATTAGTAAATTTGAATAATATGACCCCTTTTAATTGTTAAGTGAATTGACACGTAGAATTTGGTAAATTATACTTTGAACCGTTGAACGTATATTGGATAAATTGTTGTAGTATTAAATTTGAAACTGAAATTGAGATTGAACGACAAGTGGAAAAACCAAAATGTAATAATTTTTTTATCTACATGAAATGATAGTGTAGATTCTAGAGATAATTATATTAATTCGCACAAATAACGATGCGAATTAATACGATTATTTCGGGATTATTTGAATTAATTATTGGATTGTTATTGATTGTGTTATTGCTTGTTTATTTACTTTGACACCATCCCTGTTATCACACTGCAAGTTCCCTTTATTATGTTTGATTTTGAATTGAAATTGGAATCGGGTTGAAATGATAAATACCCAAAATGAACTTGACTTAGGATAGAGAATTTAATAAATCCGATTGGTCAATATTTTGATTTAAAAATAAAATAATGATTTTTATTCGAGTAAAGAATAAGTTTTGAAATAAAATTGGAATTTGAATTTTTGAAAGGAAAATGTAAAGATTGAAATCCGAAACAAATATTAACGTAGTAATTGACGAATGAACGTTGTTTGAAATTTAATTATTTAATAATTAAATCTGGAATTATTAATAAATAATTTGGAATTTGTAATAATCGAGTTTTGAAATTATTAAGTTTGAAATCATTTAATAATTAAATTTGAAATTATAATTAAGTTTGGAATTATAATTAAGTTTGAAATTATTAAGTTGAAATTATAATTAAGTTGAAATGATTTGATGATTAAGTTTGAATTCATAATTAAGTGGAAATGATTTAATAATTAAGTTTGAATTGATAATCAAGTTTGTAATTATTAAGTTTTGAAATTATTGATAATTAAGATTGAAATTATTTAATAATTGAATAAGATTGGATTATTTGATAATTGAGTAAAAATTGAATTCTTTGATAAGAGATTGAACTTTTGGAATAAGTGAATTTGAACTTCGTTAATAAATAAAATTGGTTTCTTTATTTGTTAAGTTTGGAAATATTTTTAAGTAAGTTAATAATTGAAATCGAACTTCTCGAATAAGTGAAATAGAATTCCTTTATTAATTGAGTTTGAAATTTGTAACTAAGTAAATAAATGAGTGGAATTGAATTTCTTTAACAAGAAATAAAATTGCGTTTTATTGAAATAAATATAAGACTTGAATTGAGAATTTGATTTGATGAATTTAAATCTAATTGAATTTGAAGTTTTGATAATAAAGTCGAACGTAAGTAATTGATTTAATAAATTGGAAATTTAATGGAAATTGTTTTGAATAATAAATTTACTTAACGAATATTGAATGAAATCGATAAATGAAATTGAAATTGATTTGAGTGTTAATTAAATTAATTTAAATGATTTCGGAATGAGACTTATATACGAACTTGAATCAATATTTGAATTGTTTAAACAAAAATTTGAAATTGAAGTATAAGATTTTGAAACGAAAAGTTAGAAGTTTTGAAACGTAAATTTTGGAAATTGATAGTGAAAGACGAATGAAATGTTGATTTGTAAATTTAAATTGAGATTGAAATTTGAACTGGTAATTAGGAATATATTAAGCGACCAATTGGCGTAATAATTACGAAAGTTATTAAAGAAACCGGAATCGGTTATGGATATACTCTCTATCTAAACCGAAAACAACTTTAATAACTGTACGCGAAGTGAAGATCCAGAATGAAGTGGTTGGAATGATGTACGTGATGACTGAAGAAAGAGAACGATAATGGATAGCCTTGACACTTGTGTCAAATTGGAAATGACTAAAATCAGGAGCCGTGCCGAGCCAAATGGGGTTAGCCACCTCGAGCGAACACGCTTCTTCGTAACTATTACTCATTACTTGTTATCGATTGGTGCACCCTCGGAATTTCAGGAGTGTTGTTTCGCGGTGTTGCGATCGCTGCGGCGATGCGTTCTCACCAGTCCGGATCAGGCGAACGGTAGTTTCACTACCTTGGGTATTGCCTCATGTGCCTTGTCATACTTGTATCCTTATATACGCGACCACTACGAATTTGTTTTGTGTTATACCTATGGAGTACTCCCTGATATCCCACTAGTTTACGGTGGAGTTTACAGTGCTGTATAGACTATGATGCTTATAAAAATGTGTTAAGGGGGATAATGGTAACGCCTTAACACTATTTTGATACTTTATATTACTGATAGACATTATTTATTTAGCGTATACTACTACATAGTAGATAGTTTAACGGATCCTTAGAGGATGGTGATTCCAACATCCTCTGAGTTACTTGTATTTCGATTGCTATTTCACTTGAGTTGGATTTATTGATATGAGAATATTAATCCTGACTCGAGTGTTTTGTGTTTTGCTTTACGCTCGGGTCAGACTGAGTGGTTGATCAGCTTTCGAGACTCATCTTTGGAGTTGGTGCTTTGCTTGATGATCCAGCCATCTATTCTGCTTTCAGTATTCGATGATTCCAGTGATGTATTTTGATTTGTACTTGATGTATCATATTTTTCTCTTGTTGTAAACTCTGATGTATCTTATATATATATATAGTAGCTTCATGAACTACTATCTCTTTTACTTCCGCTGCATATTATTACTCTGTGTCTGTGATTCTGTGATTATTTGTTTACTGTATATCTGAGTTTTGCCAAATTTAAATTAACAATTTGGTATTTTGAATTATTCAAGTCCGACATGTGCGGATGCGAATAGTCCAAAATAGCGGGTCGTTACATAAATCGACTAAGGCATATGATATGCAACCAAAAGTTCTCAAATGACTTACAGAGGGCTTCTTTCCTCTCCATGCTTCCAATGGTGTCATATTCATGACAGCTTTGGTAGGAGAAACATTGAGAATGTACACTGCAGTTGCTACTGCTTCACTCCAGAGATTGTTTGGCACTCCCCTTGCTTTGAGCATACTTCTGGCCATCTCAATTACAGTCCTATTCTTACGTTCAGCAACTCCATTCTGCTCTGGTGTGTATGGAGCTGTCAATTCCCTCCTGATTCCATGCTCATCACAAAACTTGCTGAATTCATGTGACAGAAACTCACCACCACGATCTGTTCTTAGTGCCTTCACAGATAAACCTGACTGTTTCTCAACCATGGCTTTGAAACCCTTAAAGTTTTCAAATGCCTCAGACTTAGCTGTCAAAAAATAAACCCAACTCATTCTGCTAAAGTCATCTGTGATGAGAAAGAAGTACTTACTTCCACCTAGTGATTCCGTTTGCATTGGCCCACATAAATCTGCATGGAGCAATTCAAGACACTCACTTGCTCTCCATGCTTTGCCAAATGGGAATGCACCTCTTGACTGCTTCCCATAGATACAGCCTTCACAAAGCTCCAATTCACCTACTTTAGGCAATCCCTGCACCATTTCCTTGGAATTCAGCAACCTTAGTCCCTGCATATTCAAGTGACCATACCTTAAATGCCACAACTTAGCATCATCATCCCCTTTTACTGTCAAAACCCTGCAAACATTATCTGACAGATTAAGTGGAAACATTCGGTTACGTCCCATAGAGATCTTCATCACAATCTCCTTGGACTTCATGTCACGAATCACACACGACTCATTCTTAAATAAGACTGAATAGCCAGAATTCAACAACTGTCCCACACTTAGCAAGTTATGGGCTAAGTTTGGAACATATTGAACATCACACAAGAGTTTGATGTTACCTTGCTCACTCTTAACTGCAATGGTACCTTTTCCTTGGACTTCAAGCTGCTCGCCATCACCAAGCCTCACTTTACTCTTCACAGATTCGTCCAAGTCTCTGAATAAGGATTTGGCACTTGACATGTGGTTGGAGCACCCACTATCAACGTACCATAATCCTCCTACATCATTGCTTGATGCATGTTGTGCCAAGAACAGCTTCTGCTCCTGTTCCACAAAGTTTGATTTGTGGTCAGTTTTCTGCTCATCCTCCTGCTTCTTCCAGCAACTGGCCTCTTTGTGGCCTGACTTCTTGCAATAGTAGCACTTAATGGGGCCTTTATAGGGCTGAGAAGACTGCTCTTTTCCCTCATTGCTTTATCCTCTTGCACGCCCCCTTCCTCTTGATCCACTTCTTCCTCTGCCTCTTCCATTTGACTGTCGTGATCTTTCCTTGTTTGAGGAATCTCCCTTAACTTGAAATGCCTTCTCTTCTTTCTTCTCACTTGATCTGGTGAGCCTTTCTTCATGAGCTTGCAGAGAGCCCATGAGTTCATCGAAGGTGTATACAGCCATATCTTTTGATTCTTCAATGGCTGCAACAACATGATCAAATTTACTGGTGAGACTGCTTAGCACCTTGCCTACAACGTGCACATTCTTCATGTCTTCTCCATATGATCTCATCTGCTGCACCACACCAGAGATTCTTGACAAGTACTCCTGCACTGATTCCTTGTCCTTCATAAAAGCAGTTTCAAACTCTCTTCTTAGTGATTGCAATCTCACAGCAATCACTTTCTTATCTCCAAGATACTCCTGTTTTTAGAGTATCCCATGCCTTCTTTGATGTGGTTGCAGAAGCAATTCTGGGGAATATTTCATCATCCAAAGCTTGTTGAATTAGGAACAAGGCCTTGGAGTCTTTCTTCCTTTTCTCTCTCAACTGTTGTTCGGGTTCTGCAGATTGTGAATCCTCAAATCCATCTTCAACGAATCCCCACAACTCTTGTGATTTGAACAAAGTGGTCATCTTAAGACTCCAAAAATGGTAATTGACCCCTTTGAAGATTGGCAATTGAGGATTGCTACTGTTTCCGGTTCCATTGTTCATCATCTTGAACAATTTCTTAACTCATACCTGTGTTTCCCCGTGTTTGAGTTTTCTCTCTTATCTCACACACTCCGTGGATTGAAACCCGGAATTTTTTTTTTGTTTTGCTCTGATACCAAATGTTGTAAATCAGAGGAAGAAGACAAAATATGGAACAAAACGTTTTACTGAGAGAATGCAAAATTCTTCTTATTTTTTGAATCAGAACATTACAATGCTTTAAATAAGACTTGAAAAAACAAACCAATTAACTCCACTAGCCACACGTCTAACAAAGCCTACTAATGTGGCATCAATTTTGAATCTAACAGAAAATGCAAAAAACAATCCTAACAAGTAGCTAAAAACTGTAACTAGATGCTGACTTATTCTTCCTAAAGAACAGCTAGCTGAAGCTCATTTCCACGTGCATAATGTGAGTCTGAATTAAACTTCAACAGAACTATCCTTTCATACCAGTTTTGCCTCAAGTATCTTGAACATCTGAAATTAATGTTTAATTATATGATCCTAAAATTAGGATCGTTGTTTCTTTTCAATAACCAAATTATTAGGAGCCGAATACCTCACATGGCTGCAACAAGTTTTACCTATAATAAATTCATAATCTGTGATGACAGCTAATGTCAAACCTATAAGTGCGTGCTACCAGAGACAAGAACATGCCATATAGACATGGAATTCTATATTGCATCTATGCTGCATGGACTAGACTACATGTTTGGAACTCGTAACAGATGAATATAAATTTCAATGACAGACTATTTAACAAATACTCATAAGCCACTTAAAGAATATAATTTAGCAGCACTAAGTCATTTCTAAAGATATAGTAATGTGTTATAAATTAGCTAACAAAGCAAAACGACTGGAAAAAAAAACAAGAACAAACAAACTAAAAAAATTATATAGCTCATCCTGATAGAAGTACACGTGAAGTGATACTACTTTCATCAAAATTTATCATGTCTACTTTGACATTATCCTGTTCTAAAATATGAAAGGGATATCCAGCATAATACCTGAACCAACTATCTATACAGATTAATTAAGAGGTTCAAAAATTATTTAAAACAGAAAAATGTTAAGAAACAAGTAGGTTTTGATGTTTGATTATGCATAAACTGATGACTAAGCAATAGAATGACAAAAGCATGAACAATAATGTTAGTGGTTAGAAATGAGATAGAAAACTAAATATATCAGACAATATGATTTTAATTATTCAAAATATATATCGTGGTTGTTGTGTGTAATGAAGATTAAAACATGTAACTTTAGTTCTGACCACTCTTCATTCTCAAAATACTCTAGACTTTCAATGTCGACCACTCTTCTTTGTTGAACTGCTTTTGACAAGAAGGACCATTTACAATCCTTGAGTTCTGATATAAAAGATAGAACAACTTGAAGAAGATTGATCGTAACTTCTGGTCTCCATTGACATAAAAAAATCACAATCTTTACGCTTGTCAACAATCTGCTTCATACACCTCAAACAAATCTTGACATCCTTTTGTACCTTCTTTATTAGTAGTTTGTTTTTTCTGGTAGTATCTTCTAATTGGTTATGTACTGTTGATTCCACCAAGATAAGTCGAATGTTTCTACACAAGTCTAAAACCTTGATAGACAATTCAAGATCTTCTTCTACACATCTCTTCTCGTGAGATAAAGAAGACGTTTGTTGATTTCTTGGCAGACAAAGGAGCTCCTGTGTCAAATCACAAAGGTTGCCAAGTCCTGTAGTCTATTTAACACTAGTTGTGAAGTCAAAACAAAATCCGCAGAAGCCAAAACACTAATGTAGTTTAGCTCTTCTTTGATTTTAAGAGTGATGGGTTCTGTGTTAGAGGGCAAGCTAATAGAACGAACATGGAACGACAATTTTTTTTTCTTTTTTTTTTTTGCAAACGAATAGTTTGAAAGCTAAACAAATATTTGGTAATGATAAGAAACTATGAAATTCTACCTATATAGATCATATGATCAAGATTCAAGAACTCGGATTTCGTCTCGGTTTCGGTCTTTTTAAATTTTATTGGTTTCGGTCGGTTTTGAAAATTTCGCTTATTTCGGTTTTTGTTTTTGTTTCGGTCCTAATATTGAAGATTTGAATTTGTAATAGAAAAGTAAGTATAAATGATGTAAATTCATATAAAAATAGAGTATACAACAAAATAATTATAATACTGTTGAAACCTCGTTTACGATATTTCATACTTATTTTGACTACGACAACTATATACATTGTTTTTTTTCTATACTAACTTGTTTTTACAGGAATATCTACAAGACCAGATTCAGTTGAACTTCATGCTGCATATACGTTATATTGAGTCGTTATTTCGAATTGAAATAATGTTAAAATCTCTCATATGGATATATATATCGACACATTCACATACACACATTCACAAAATGAAATTGAATTTTTTGGTCAAATTCAGACGTCTGAAGTGACCAATTCAGACGTTTGAATCTGTAACTAAAATTAAATTCTTTACAATATTCAGACGTCTGAACTGGAAGTTTCAGACGTCTGAATCTGGTCTAAAATAGCCTATTTCTTTTTTGATTTGCACGTTAATAATTTCAGAAGTCTGAATTTAAATTTTCAAACGGCTGAACCTTTACAACTGCTATATTTTTGAATGGACATTTCTCTTCTATGAAGAGTTGCAACTATTTGTTAACATAAATGTCCATACTCTTTCATGATATCTATTCACGAATGATTACACCTCTTTATACTATATATAAACATGGTAGAATCATTTGTTTTAAATCACCTAATCGATCTAACTCTTTCTATTCTTATACTACACTGATTCTAACACTTTTGAGCATACAAAATCATTCATTTACTTCCATATTCTTCACATACACACATATATATATATATATATATATATATATATATATATATCAAAAGGAGAAGATTATAGAAAGATTGTGTTGGAATTTCTTAACAAATTAAATGAATGAAATATACAAAGTCCCACATCGCCAAATTATTGAATCTATATTGGTTTATATATGGTTTTCTCATGAGGAGGTTGGGGGCCTGGGGCTCCCAAATGTATGCTTCGTTGTGAGGAGGAAGATTGTGCATCTCCACCACACACGCGCGCCCCTGCCGACCGACCGAACCGGGCTCGGGTACGGGTCTAAAATGACCATACTTTTTGCTAGGCCATTGTTTAACGGTTTTGCGCTTCGTCTGAAACTGGGCTGGGCCTGCGATTTGAAGAGAAGCGGACGGGTGATTACGGACGCGGGTTTTGGCCTGAAGAGGTGCGACCTGTTGGCAGCATTTTTCTAAACGGATGCGACCCGTTATGGCATGCGGCCCGTTAGTAGGCGCAGTTTAATTTTGGCGAACGGATGCGGCCTATTCAAAATGAATGGGCGCAACCGATAAACAGCAGCAGAAACGGGCGCGGCCATTTGGACAAACGGGTGCAGATGCGACCGTTCGAAGGGATACGAACCAACTATAAATAAGGAGGAAAACCGATCACTTTCCTCACTCACTTCCGATTCGTATATCTCCTCTCTTCTAACTGTTGTTCTTATGTATTCAAATCACAGAGTGATATACTCATTACAATCTCGAGCAGCATATGTCTGTTGTATTTGGGGAGAATTTTGAAATAAAATTCTTAAGGAAATCGTTACGACGAGCCTCAGACATAATCAGATTAGAATTCTAGTCTGATTGTATATTTATATACAATATTCTATATTCTATCCGTTATTCTGGTTATACTATTTATTCAAAATAGTATAACGCTGTTGTTGTAATTTATTTACAATATTTATATTGTTATAATAATTACTACAGAATTCCAGTGTAGTGGAAATCTGAGTTATAAACTTGTGCGACGAGTTTATAATTGATTATTCTCTGTTTTGGTATACTAGACGAATAACATCTTAAGAATTTCTGATATGTAGAAAACATGGATTTGTCAGAACAAACATGACGAGTAGCGCCTGTATCTACCCACCATTGGTTAGGATTCTGAATCAGATTGCATTCAGATACCACCGCCGAGAAGTTGGACTCGTCTACTTCCATGTTATCCATTATATTTGCCTCTTTATTGTGTTCCTTCTTGTGTCTGCAATCTTTAGCGGCATGTCCAACTTTTCCACAAACCCAACATTCGCCATTAAACTTCTTGGTTCGTTTGTTGTCATTTGGTTTGTTGTCTTGAGCTTTCCTTTTCTTCTGGAAATTCTTCGTTTTGTTTTTAGTCTTTGACCCTTCAGCCACAAATGCCTCCTTGCTTTGTTTTGTTATTCCACGGTTATCTGCCTCAATTTTCAATCGGACTATGAGATCCTGTAAAGAGATTTCCTTCTTCTTATGCTTTAGATAATTGTGGTAATCTCTCCATGACGGCGGCAGTTTTCCCATGATGGCTTCAACCAAAAACGATTCTCCAACCATATGACCTTCCGCTTCGAGTTCATGAATGATGATTTGCAATTCATGCAGTTGAGCAGTCACCGGTTTGGAGTCAACCATCTTGTAGTCCATGAATTTGTCTACAATGAATTTCTTAAGACTGATATTCTGCGTCTTATACTTCGTGGTAAGTGCATTCCAGAGTTCTTTTGATGTCTTTAAAGGCTGATATACTTTGTATAGCACATTGTCGAGACAATCCTAACCAATGGTGTGTAGATACAGGCGCTACTCGTCATGTTTGTTCTGACAAATCCATGTTTTCTACATATCAGAAATTCGATCACGAAGAAAAACTCTACATGGGTAATTCTGCAGTTTCCATGATCGAAGGCAGTGGCACAGTAATTCTCAAGTTTACTTCTGGAAAAACTGTTAAGTTGAATAACGTGCTCCACGTTCCAGACATACGCAAGAATCTCATTTCTGGTGCAGTCCTATCAAAGAAGGAATTCAAGATGGTGTTCGAGTCAGACAAGATGGTTCTATAGGAAGGGGATATTTATGTGATGGCCTATTTATGGCAAATGTAGCCGTTGTCGGCAACAAAAATATGTATTCTGATTATGCTATTAATAAAATTAAAGTTTTTTATTTGCTTGAGCACGAAATTTTACTATGGCATGATAGATTGAGACACATAAATTTCCGCAAAATGAAAACATTATCAAATTTGGGATTAATTCCAAAATTCCAAGTAGATAAGAACTACGAATGTGAGACATGTGTAGAAGCAAAAATGGTCAAACAACCATTTAAATCTGTTGACAGAAGCACCGAACCATTAGGTTTGGTACATATAGATTTATGTGATTTTAAATCACTACCTACAAGAGGTGGGAAAAAGTATTTCATTACTTTTATTGACGATTATACGCGATATTGCTATGTATATCTTTTAAATAGTAAAGATGAAGCAATAACAGCGTTTATAAAATACAAGGCTGAGATAGAAAATCAGTTAAATAAAAAGATCAAGATACTAAGATCTGATCGAGGTGGAGAATATGAATCACCATTTGAACAATTCTGTGTTGAAAATGGTATAATTCATCAAACAACAGCTCCATATTCGCCACAACAAAATGGTGTAGCCGAGAGGAAGAACAGAACGTTAAAAGACATGGTTGCTGCCATGCTTTTAACTTCTTGTCTACCGACGAACTTGTGGGGGGAAGCCTTAAATATGTCTAATCACATATTAAACAAAGTTCCTCACAACAAAACGAGAAAAATTCCATATGAGATATGAAGAGGACACGAACCAAGTTTTAAATACCTCAAAGTGTGGGGGTGCTTGGCAAAAGTTACAGTTCCGCCTCCCAAGAGAGTCAAACTTGGACCAAAAACAGTAGATTGTTATTATCTTAGGCCAGCCCAAATAGTAGTGCATACAGATTTTTGGTATTCAAGTCTGATATAGCTGATATTCATGTAAATACAATCATGAAATCTAGAGATGCCTCATTCTTTGAAGACGTGTTTCCACACAAAAGGATGAAGAAAATAATGTCCCTAAAAGGACAAGAGAAGAATTAAGCAATTCTCATGAAGATGAAACTCATCATCAGATTGAGGAAGTTGAACCAAGAAGAAGCATAAGGGCTAGGACTTCCAAGACATTTGGTTCGGATTTTTTCACTTATGTGTTAGAACACGAACCTCAAACGTACAAGGAAGCAATGTCATCTTCTGAATCTTCATGTTGGAAAGAAGCAATCCAAAGTGAGATTGATTCAATTCTAAGTAATAAAACTTGGAAAATTGTTGATATTCCACTAGGAATAAAACCAATTGGCTGCAAATGGATTTTCAAGAAGAAAATGAAAGCAGATGGCTCTATCGACAAGTATAAAGCCAGATTAGTAGCCAAAGGATATCGTCAAAAAGAAGGAGTAGACTTTTTTGATACATATTCGCCGGTAACGCGAATAACCTCTATAAGAATGCTAATAGCAATTGCATCCATCTATAATTTAGAGATTCATCAGATGGATGTAAAAACAGCATTCTTAAATGGAAATCTCGATGAGGAGATTTACATGGAGCAACCTGAGGGATTTATTTCCAAAGGAAATGAAAACAAAGTCTGTAGATTAGTCAAAATCATTATACAGACTAAAACAAGCTTCAAAGCAATGGCACGCAAAATTTGATAGTGTCATGATGAGAAATGGTTTTCGTATAAATGAATGTGACAAATGTGTTTATTATAAACAACTTGGATAATCATATGTGATGATCTGTCTATACGTGGACGATATGCTAATATTCGGTCCAAATACTGAGGTAATTGAGACCATAAAGAAAATGCTGATCAACAATTTCGACATGAAAGACTTGGGTGTTGCAGATATTATTTTGGGAATAAAAATAATAAGAACACCTAATAGTATTGAGTTATCTCAATCACATTATGTAGAAAAAGTGATTTCAAAATTTCAAAATTTCGGAATTAAAGGAATAAATACACCTTTTAATCCATCAGAAGTACTGCATAAAAACACTAATGAGAGTGTAATGCAACTGGAATATTCTCGTGTAATAGGATGTCTCATGTATCTCATGAATTGCACAAGACCAGATATAGCTTATGCAGTAAGTCGATTGAGCAGGTATACAAGCAATCCAGGGAAGGAACACTGGAAAGCGCTAATGAGAGTGCTTGGATATTTAAAAAATACCACTAACTATTCCTTACATTATGGAAAATATCCTGCCGTCTTAGAAGAATATAGTGATGCAAACTGGATTGCAGATTCAGAGGAATCAAAATCAACAAGTGGTTATGTCTTTACCCTAGCAGGGACAGCAGTGTCATGGAAATCTACTAAACAAACATGCATAGCTCGATCCACTATGGATTGCATTAGATAAAGCAGGCGAAGAAGCAGAATGGCTTCGTCACTTTTTAGAAGATATTCCATTCTGGCCTAAACCTGTACCGGCCATATGCATACACTGTGATAACCAAGCTGCGCTAAGCAGAGCGCACAATTATGTGCATAATGGAAAGTCATGACATATTCGTCGACGTCATAACACAGTTAGGCAGTTACTCTCAAGTGGAACTATTTTCATAGATTATGTAAGAACAAATGATAACCTAGCGGATCCATTTACTAAAGGTTTATCAAGAGATAAAATTGACTGCGCATCGAGGGGAATGAGTTTAAAAGCCTAAACCACAAAGAGTTATCTTATACGGAAACCTATCCTAGCGACTGGAGATCCCACGGACTAGGATCAATAGAAAAACCAGTTCTGAATAACTCAAGACGTAATGCATTTGCATGGACATAGTCCAACTCTATTTCTATGATGCACAACATAAATGCATGCCTACAGAAGTATTTAAAGGTTAAAACTATGTTTTTTAATGATGACCATATCTTGGAAATAACAAGTGGGGTATATGTAGGATACTCTTAATGGTTGCGATCACCTATGTTAGTGTGAGCTGGGTCGGCTCTATGAGAATATTAAAAGGCTTTTATTCTCTAAAATACTCGCAGAACCAAAAAATGTTCAGGACCAAAATGAAAACAACCAAGAGATTGGATGAGAAGGGAATCAATGCTTCGTAACACTCGACGGTTCAAGATGAAATAATTCACCGATTAGCCAAGTAGATCCGATAAGTTTTAACTAGGGAAAGTTCAAAGTGAAATATCTACTTATCCACGATAAAGCATTATTCCACATATACTCTGTGATATTTCGCTTTGTGTGGGGGATATGTATATTATCATTCATGTAGGGGATTGTTGGAATTCGTTAACAAATTAAATGAATAAAATATACAAAGTCCCACATCGCCAAATTATTGAAGCTATATTGGTTTATATATGGCTTTCTCATGAGGAGGTTGGGGGCCTGGGGCTTCCAAATGTATGCTTCGTTGTGAGGAGGAAGATCATGCATCTCCACCACACACGCGCGCGCCGCCGCCGTCCGTTCGACCGATCGAACCGGGCCGGGCCAGGCCGGGCTCGGCTACGGGTCTAAAATGACCATTCTTTTTGCTAGGCCATTGTTTAAGGTTTTGGGTTTCGTCTGAAATTAGGCTGGGCCTACGATTTGAAGAGAAGCGGGCGGGTGATTACGGATGCGGATTTTGGCTTGAAGAGGTACGACCTGTTGGCAGCATTTTTCTGAACGGATGCGACCCGTTATGGCATGCGGCCCGTTAGCAAGCGCAGTTTAATTTTGACAAACAGATGCGGTTTTGGCGAACGGATGCGGCCTATTCAAAATGAATGGGCGCAACCGATAAACAGCAGCAGAAACGGGCGCGATCGTTTGGACAAACGGGTGCAGACGCTACCGTTCGAAGGGATACGAACCAACTATAAATAAGGAGGAAAACTGATCACTTTCCTCACTCACTTCCGATTCGTATATCTCCTCTCTTCTAACTGCTGTTCTTATGTATTCAAATCACAGAGTGATATACTCATTACAATCTCGAGCAGAATACGTCTGTTGTATCTTGGGAGAATTTTGAAATAAAATTCTTAAGAAAATCGTTACGACGAGCCTCAGACATAATCAGGTTAGAATTCTAGTCTGATTGTATATTTATATACAATTCTATGTTCTATCCGTTATTCTGGTTATACTATTTATTCAAAATAGTATAACGTTGTTGTTGTAATTTATTTACAACATTCATATTGTTATAATAATTACTACAGAATTCCAGTGTAGTGGAAATCTGAGTTATAAACTTGTGCGACGAGTTTATAATTGATTATTCTCTATTTTGGTATACTAGACGAATAACAGATTGTACTATCAAGAGACAAATTAGTGTTATTGAGAACACACTGTGTCAAATACCTTCTGTATAAGTTGAATTCTTGTTCTGCGGTTCAGGCAAGTGAAGCCCTCTTCGGCTGTTGAGGCATCGAAATCCTGTTCTGTTGTTCAGGTGTTGTAAACCTGTTCCTCCAGGTTAAGTGAGGATTGTTGTTGGTTGAAATTCCAGAAGGAGTCTGGGACTGGACGTAGAACGTGAAGTTCGAACCAGTATAAAAATTTCTGATGTGCTTGTTTTATTTTTTATTTACTCTACTATAGTAACTTTGTATATTTCCGCACCAGTTTAATATAATTCCATATAGCACGATCTACACAGTCTTTTTAGATACACACAACACTACTACATCAAGAAACTATTTCTCGAAGCTACATATGGATTGTTTTCATAATTTTCTTCACCGTCTTGTGTCGTATGATACGATGGATAACCATATTGCATTTGTTCTGGACCCATAAATGTCGCTATCACATTTTCAAAAGACGATGGTTCATCATTTTACGTTGCATACGTAGCTTGGCTATTTTGATCACTCGAGATATCACTATATGTTTCATTTGTCACATAGTATGAGTTACCATCTGTATCAATTGGTGAATCATTTAAAGTATATGGATTATGCTCATAATTATGTTGATGTTCGTAATCAACATTTAAATTACTAATTCTTCGGCTAGGATTGCCACTACCACCCTTTCTTCTTGAATATGTTTAGTTGATCTATAAAATTCACCATCATCACTAGATCGAATACCATAATTACGAGTAAAACCCACATTACTTTCACCAGCATCATTTGACGTACTGCTACAATTTTCATCGTTTTGACTCCTTGATCTTCATGTAGGTATGCCATCAACAGTAGCGACTGCTTCATTTGGTGTGCTAGTCATCCAAAGGTCATCGTCCAACAAGGGTGGTTCAACTTCAGTAGTCCATGCTGCTAATGGATCCTCTTCATGAAATATATAGTCGATCAACTGATTTTCAGTATCGCAGCGTCTTGAATTTTTTGCTCTTAATCTCATGTTGTAATGCACATATTCTAATTTTTCTAAATTTTTCATTTTTATTCTATTGCGTAATTTTGTATGGATCGTTGAAAATGTAGTCCAGTTTCTTTCGCAGTTTGAAGAGGACACTGCTTGACTTAAAATGTGCATTGCTAAACGTGTTAAATTTGAAGCATCATCTCTTTCAATTATTGACCACCATTGAGCGGAAAAACATGTCTTTACTGCTGCGCATGCTTTGCAGAACCAAATGCACTAATTTTCATTCTATATCTTCTACCTGTGATGTAAAGTTAAATATTTAGTATGTTTTAAACGTTAAATGTTTGACGTAACTATTGTATATGTTACTTTTACCTCTTTTCCAATTTCAATCCATGTTACAATGTCTGGCACCATTCTTCTAACGACGTTGTTAAACCCATTTAATATTTCTTCATCGTTTATTACATCCCTATATTGAATGATGAGATTAAGAAAATAACCTATATGACAAAGATTTAAAATATTATTGAAATGTTATATATTTTATTATTTATATGACGATAAGATAAAACAAATTACCTGCGGCGTGAAGAGGTCAATGTAACTGTCTTTCTCATCTTCTGTCAATTATATCTCAACATTTTTGGCAACGCGTTCCACCAACCTTTTTTCTAATCGATTTTTTTCTCAATCCATTGCTTCATAAATATATCTATATATGCTTTGTCGTCACTATCTACCATTCGTAAAACATTCACCAATGGCTCAAAAACAAGGATAACGGAAGCATTACCAGTCCAAAATGCGTTGTTGTAAATTAGTGTAGAGACAATATTTGCCGTTCATTTGTCTTTAATATTGAGTCTGAAAACTCTTGACGTCCACTCTCTCTAAGCAATCATCCTTCTTAGGTCATCTTTATGTTTATAAATAGAGTCTAGTGCGATGAAATGAGTTGTAAACCGTGTTACCGTCGGTCTAATCACTTCTTTATTATTGGTTTTTTTCTCATAGTGGAAAGTAAGCAACCATGATTGTATATGAATGTCGTTATTAACTGGCAGTTTGTGATAACGGTTGTTAGCTCTGCCTCTTTGGAAATATCTTTCAAAATCAAACAATGCAGTGTGCTGCATATGGTGTCCAATATAAATGTCTTCTTTTCTTCATTAATAATTGACGGGCAGCTTTGTAGTTCACTTCGTTATCTGTAACAACTTGCACTATTCTATTTTCACTGATTGTTTCAACGACTTCATCCATTAATCCACAAATATATTCTCCACTTTGGAATTCATCGGTGGCATCCACGGATATAATAAATATTGTTCCATGGGTAGAGTACACGAAAAAGTTTATTATTTTTCGTCGATTCTGTATACTCCAACCATCACACATTAATGTGCAACCATATTTATCATAGAAATTGTGCAATGTTTTAATATATTGTCCAACTTCTTCTATTTCCATTTCAAGGTACGAGCGTGATATTTCATATACGGTTAGTGGATCAATTCCACGACCACATTCTGCAATCGCATCAACCATTGTTATATAGTATGGACTATTAGCAACATTATGTGGAATATGGTTGAAGAAAAAACTTAGAAATTGCTCGATCTATATAGTTTTTGGCATCTTTAATACATTTCATTGCAGATTTAATAGAAGGTTGAGTTCTACCTCCTCGTTTTTGCATGTATGAGCCGATTCGTCCATCAGCATGAGTGTCAAAATCACCACCACCCGATCGTCCAGTGGTACTAGATCTGTGCAATGTTTGAATTGAAGCACCACCCGATTGTCCAACGGTATGAGATCTACGCAGCTCTTCGTCACTAAATGCATCTCTGCTTTGCGGTATGACACGTTGAAGTTTTTCATCATCTTCATTTTCATTGTCCGATAGTTGTTGCGGTCTGCTCATTAATTCCTCTTATAAGCATTGCTTGTCAAGCTTTCTTTTGTTTCGTTCATTTCTCTTTTGAACGATATGTGATCGTATAAGCTGTTTAACTTCTTTAAGACAATTAAACATGCCGGTACATCGCCGTCCAGTCCTGCCAGATGTTCCTTTAAACGTGTCACACCACCACCATTAATTATTTTATTACAAATGTTATATTTTGTTTTCCGAAGATTGCCATCGATCGCAGTACCATAATTCCAACCAATTTTAGTCGGATTTTCCATAATGTATTTAAAAATTATAATTAATAAAGTTACTAAACAAATTGCTAGTCCAAATCAAATCAAAAATAAAATATGAATGAATTAAAAAACAATAATCGAAGTCATCAAAGTTCAATGTTCAAGTCCACAATTTCGAGTCAAGTTCAATGTTCAATATTCAAGTCCAACATATTCACGTTCATGTTCGATGTTCTAAATCCAACATATGTAAGTTCACATTCAAATCGGCGTATTCAAGGCCGATATTCAGTGCATATTAAGGTCAGAACAATATATTCAAGTTCAACATATGCCGGATCAACTTATTCGCAACAGCAACACTAGTCGTTTCAGTACTTCCCATATTATGTAAATGAGATACTACATGACAATTGACAGAACTAGCAAAGTATGTATGTTTTTTTAGAACATTTGTTCATTTTTTTTTTTGGAAACGACTTATTTTTAGGAAGCAAACATACAATAAAATTGATTTTTCAATATCTGTTACTTGCAAACTATAACTTTGAAAGAACCTATTTTGACAAACTTTACGTATATGTTTTTGACAAACTAACAAGCTAAGTCAACATATATCAGGTTGCAAATCTCATTCAAAAATTCATGTTCATCCATTTCAAAACAAAAAAGTCAGCCCAAAGCCTACCCGCAAACATAAATTCATGCTCACCAAACGTTGTTTCATTCTCACCTTCTTAAAAAAACACCGTACTTTCTCACTCACCCAGTTAAAAAAGACTGAATACGAAAAAAATCACCTCGCTTTGAACGAAGTCGGAGCTTCTGCGTTAAACTCGAAGGCGAACCTTGTTGAAGTCATGGTCGAACTCAAACTCGAACTCGAACTAGGGTTTAGCTGTGGGGAAGTCGAACTGGATTCTCGAACCGTCGAATTGGAGAAGACAAAGATCGCTCAAACTGTCGAATTAGAGAAGACAAAGATCGGTTGTGGTAATTTGTATTCGAACGATGAATTTATAGACAAATTTTTGATTCTCTTACTGTTCAAGCATGGGATTTATAAGCAAAAGTCGAACTAGTGTTCTTCACTTTTTCTGTTTGTATTCGCTTTTTCGATTTTGAATGATTTTTCGTGTTTTTTTTGTCATTTTACTTCTCTGCCTACAATTATGCGATCCCGTTTTTTTACTGCTACTTTGAACAGGACATGATTTTGCTCCGACGCTATCCCGCCACCGGCCGAAACCGTTTCGAGTTCATTGAAAATTCGTGGTTCCGACGGATCCTCATGCCATGGATAAGATACATAGAAGAAGGGGAGACACAATGAATATTGGCAGCTCAGCATTTATGTCAATGCAGCAATTACTAAACATAACCAATTAATGTGATACGATAAACCCTTGTCATGAGATTATGTTCCTTACAACCATAGAAAAATAATGGAAACCAGTTGATACAGGGGAAACACTTACCCCGCTTCGCACCACCACCAACCTCGATCACCATTTGTCGCGACCCACCACATCACCACTTGCCGCAACCCACCACATCACCATATCCCGCAACCCACTACCTAAAACCCCCCATCTCGCGACTCGCGACCTAACGACTCAACTCCTCCAAATGGCCGCGATCCAAGAACCCACGAGAACCCACGACCTAAATCTAAATCGCCTCCGCGACTTAAACCCTTCCCCGACCCCAACCCAAATCGCGAACATTCGTCTCGCAAGCGACTTACGACCTATTCCTCTCTTCCATATGTCGCGAGCGCCTTATCTAGGTCGCGCACAAATTGAAATCGACCACCCTATACGCAGCGACTTTCCATATATCGCGAACGACATATCCCTGGCAAAGGACGTGAAGAGAAAGGTCGCGAACGCGAACGACCTTAGTTTTAAGTCGCGGCCGACTTATTGTTGCCGTGGGAGATTTTTAAGTCGCGAATGAATTTCTTTAAATCGAGAACCGCTTCCAATAGGTCGTGCTGTATCCTATGTCGCGAATGAAGCTTCAGCTAGGTCGTTAATGAATGCCGCATTTCTTAGGTCGTGAGAAGTTTTTAAGTCATTAAGTTGTATGAGTCGTGTGATGTTGAAAATCGTTTGTTGATGCTCCTTAAGTCGTTTGCTTGTGTTGTAATTTTCTTAGGTCATGTGTTGAGTTGTAATTCCCTATAAATAGGAGTGTGTTGTCATTTGTAAGAGGTTGTTGAAAAACTGAATAATTTTTTTTTTGTGAAGCTTTGTGCCTCCATTAAATTGGTAGTCGAGTGTTAACTCCTATCTCCACTTTCGGCATTCGAGTGCGCTCGAATCAACGATTGTTGAAGCCAATTCGCGGAATCAAGTGCGCTTGATCAACGCTCAAAGAATTGTAGATCTTTCTTCACGGAATCGTGCGCGATCAACTTGTTGAAGATTGCTAAAATCCGGTATCTTCGTGATCAACGGATTTAGACCTTTCGGTATTCTTAAATCCATCGATTCTTCGTCGAATTCACCGATTATTTCTGCTAATTGTGTGAGATCCTGGACGGATTCGATTTACATCATCGAATTCGCTTCCCACGCTGCGTCAGTTTGGTATCGGAGCTAGATCGCAAGAAGTTTGCCTTATTTGGAGACTTGGGTTTCGAGAATTAGAGGTTTGGAGATTGGATTTGCAAATTGTTGAGAAGTTTGGTGTTCATCGTGTTCATCGTGAAGTTGCAACAAGTTGGGAGTTTCGATCCATCTCACTTTGGATCAAAGTTCGAAAAGTGTTTGAAATTTATTTTTGAGTTTGCTTGAAGATCAATCATGCCTCCGAGACGAGCTCAACGTCATCGCAACATTAATGCTTTGTATGGAAGAGAAGAGGCCGATGAAATGGAACAACGAATCAACGAGAGTTTCACTGAAAAGTTGAATGAAGGAATTGGTCGATTAGAGAGAATGATGCTTGAAATGAATCAAAATCGAAGAAGAGTTTCACCTGAATCGAGCCATGGGAGAAGTAGAGTTTCACCACATTCAGATCGGGAGAGAAGAGAAGATCATGATCGTAGAAGTGTTGACAATCGTGATAGGAATGAAGATCGAAGAAGTGGTGGTAGAAGAGAGGTTGGAGGTCGTGATCGACATCGATATACTTCAGATTTTGATGAGGAGTTTGATGGTTATAGAGGTAGTGTGCATTATCGAGATCGAGGTCAAGTACGAAATCGAGACAGAGATTTTGAGGATGATCGTCGATGGGAATCGGGAATGAAGATGGAGATTCCTGAATTTAAAGGTGGAATGGTTGCAGAAGAATTCTTGGACTGGTTGTCTAATGTTGAGGAGATCTTTGATTTCAAGGAGGTTCCGAAAGACCGTCGAGTGAAGTTGGTTGCTACTAGGTTGAGAGGGAGAGCTATGGCGTGGTGGCAGCAAACCAAACTTACACGAGAACGGATGGGGAAGTCGAAGATTGTGGATTGGGAGAAAATGAAGAAATTGATGAAAGCTACATTTTTACCTTACAATTATCAATCACTCATGTATCAGAGGTTGTAGAACTTGAGGCAAGGGACGAAGACTGTTAATGATTATGCTGACGAGTTTTATCAACTGATTGCTCGAAATGACATTATGGAGACAGAGGAACAGTTGACTGCTAGGTTTGTTGGAGGTTTGCGAATGCAAATCCAGGATATGGTTAATATGTTTGATCCGAGATCTGTGGCGGAAGCGCACCAGAAGGCGATAGCTTGGGAAAAGCAGGGAAGACGATGAGGTGGTGTGTTTACCAGTTCCAATATTCAAAGCAAAGGTGTTAGTGGGAGTTCCAATGTTTCTAAAGCCGTCAGTAAACCAGTTGTGAAAGAGGTTGAGAAGGCAAAGGTCAACAGCAGTTTTAAATGTTACAATTGCCAAGAAGTGAGTCATAAGAGCAACGAATGTCCAAAGCCAAAGAAGAGAACAATGATTGCTGAAGTTGAAGGTGAGGATGTTGGTGAAGGTGATTCTAGTCCAGTGGAGGAAGATGAACAAGATATCGCATCGGGAGATGAAGGGTGTAATCTAATGATGAGAAGGTCTTGTTTAACACCCAAACAAGAGGATGAGGCTAGTTGGTTGAGGAGCAACATTTTTCAATCTACATGCACTATTCTGGGGAAAGTTTGTAAGTTTGTGATTGATGCAGGAAGTTGTGACAATATTATTTCTACTGAAGCTGTGAGAAAACTGAAGTTAAAGATGGAGAAACACCCTAATCCTTACAAGTTGGCGTGGCTGAGAAAAGGAGGAGAGGTGAGGGTGGACAAGCGAGTTCGAGTTCCATTTTCTATTAGGAAGAAATATAAAGACGAGATCTGGTGTGATGTAGTTGAGATGGATGTTTGTCATTTTCTCTTGGGAAGGCCGTGGCAGTATGATCGAGCAGTGCAGCATAATGGTCGAACCAATAGCTGCAGTTTTATGTTTGAGGGCGTTAAGATCATTTTAGTTCCAAAGAAGAGACAGCAGGGGGAGAGTAAATCTGAGGAGATTGAGGAGCTGAAAACTTTATTGACTTTGAAAGAATTTGTTGAAGAAGTAGAGGAAAGTCCTGAAGTGTTTTTGCTGATTGGACATGAAGGTACTGAATCAGTTGAAGTTCCAAAGGAAGTGAAGCCGTTATTGGAAGAATTCAGTGATGTGTTTCCGGAGGAGTTGCCAAAGGAGTTACCGTCGTTAAGGGATATTCAACATCAGATTGATTTTGTACCAGGATCGGTATTACCTCACAGGCCACATTACCGGATGAGTCCCAAAGAGCATGAGGAACTGAGAAGGAAAGTGGATGAGTTGTTAGAACAAGGGCGTGTTTAGGAGAGTTTGAGTCCATGAGCCATGCCAGCCTTATTGGTGCCGAAGAAGGATGGGACGTGGAGGATGTGTACGGACAGTCGGGCTCTAAACAAGATCACTGTAAGATACAGATTTCCTATGCCAAGGTTTGATGATTTGATTGATCAGTTGAGTGGGGCTGTTGTGTTTTCCAAGATTGACTTGAAGAGTGGATACCATCAAATTCGTATTCGACCGGGTGATGAGTGGAAGACTGCATTTAAAACCAGGGAGGGTTTGTACGAATGGTTGGTTATGCCATTTGGCTTGTCAAACGCTCCTAGTACTTTTATGAGAGTGATGAACCGGATTTTTAGACCATTTGTTGTGAAGTTCGTAGTTGTTTACTTTGATGATATTCTGATTTATAGTGGGAGTACGGAAGAACACATCCAACATTTGCGAGAAGTGTTGTTGATTCTACGACAAGAGCAGTTTTATGCAGCAACAAAAAAATGCGTGTTTATGACGGACAGTGTTTTATTTCTGGGGTATGTTCTGTCAAAGGAAGGTATTCAAGTAGATGAAAATAAAGTGGAAGCTGTCAGGAGTTGGCCACAACCGAAGACAATTACTGAAGTGAGAAGTTTTCATGGGTTGGTGTCTTTTTATCGAAGATTCATTCCACACTTTAGCAGTGTGATGGCACCTGTAACCGATTGCATGAAAGGAAAGAAGTTTTTATGGTCAGAGGAAGCGAGGGTTGCTTTTGAGAAGATCAAGTTACTATTGACGACAGCACCAATACTGGTATTGCCGAATTTTCAGTTGTTGTTTGAATTGCATACTGATGCTTCGAAAGTGGGAATTGGTGGAGTATTGAGCCAGAATGGAAGACCGGTTGCTTACTTCAGTGAAAAATTGTCTGGAGCCAAGTTGAGATATAGCACTTATGATGTAGAGTTTTACGCGATTGTTCAAGCCGTGAAGCACTGACGACATTACTTGTTTCATAAGGAGTTTGTCCTTTACACTGATCATGAAGCATTGAAACATCTACAGGGGCATGACAAGATTTCAGCGAGACATGCTTCATGGATAGCATATCTACAACAATTTACTTTCGTTGTAAAACACAAGTCAGGGGTGACAAATCGTGTAGCGGATGCTTTGAGCAGGAGGAATCATTTGTTGACGACGTTGAAGTGACAGGATTCGAATTATTGCCAGAGTTGTTTGAGGAGGATCCTTACTTTGCAAAGTTTGTTGAGAAAGTTAAGGATGGGGATACTAATGAATTTGTGTTGGTTGATGGATTCTTTTTCAAGGGGAATCGATTATGCATACCAGACTGTAGCTTGAGAATGAAGATTATCAAAGAGTTACATGAAGAAGGCCATGTAGGCGGAGATCGTACATTGCAGCTGATTTCTCAATCTTATTTTTGGCCGTCAATGAGAAGAGAGGTAGAGAGATTTGTGGAGAGATGTCATATCTGTCAAGTTTCGAAGGGAACCTCTACGAATGCGGGATTATATATGCCGTTACCTGTGCCTACTAAACCATGGGTTGATATTAGTATGGATTTTGTGTTGGGTTTGCCGAGGACTCAGAGGGGGAATGATTCTATATTTGTTGTGGTGGACAGGTTTTCGAAGATGGCACATTTTATAGCCTGTAAGAAGACAGCTGATGCCGTCCGAGTTGCTCAATTATTCTTTAAAGAGGTGTATCGATTGCATGGTTTATCAGAATCTATTGTTTCTGATCGAGATACTAGATTTCTAAGCCATTTTTGGTTAAGCTTGTGGAAGATGGTTGGAACAAAGCTGAATTTTAGTAGCGCTTACCATCCGCAAACTGATGGGCAAACGGAGGTGGTTAACGGATCGTTGGGGAATTTACTGAGATGTCTTGTGAAAGACAATTTGAAGAGTTGGGATTCGAAATTGTGTCAAGCGGAGTTTGCTCACAACCATGCAGTTAACCGGAGTACAGGTTTCAGTCCATTTCAAGTTATATATTCAACCATTCCAAAAGGACCATTGGATTTAACGACAGTACCATATCAGAAAGGAGTTGTTAAGCAGGCTAGTGACTTGGTGAATGAGTTACAGGAATGCCACAAGGTTGTACAGGAACGATTACTTAAATCAAATGAGAAATATAAACAAATGTTGGATAAGAAATGAAGAAGAGTTGTCTTCAAAGAGGGAGATTTTGTATATGCAGTTTTAACGAAAGATCGTTTTCCAGTTGGAACTTACAACAAGTTGAAAGCATGAAAAATTGGTCCATTAGAAATCTTGAAAAATATCAATGATAATGCGTATCGGTTAAGGTTGCTGGGAGAGGTTCATACTTCTGATGTGTTTAATGTGAAACACTTGATTCCGTATTATGCTGATGATCAAGAAGATGCGAATTCGAGAACGAATTCTTTCATACCCAGGAAGGATGATACAGGGGAAACACTTACCTCGCTTCGCACCACCACCAACCTCGATCACGATTTGCCGCGACCCACCACATCACCACTTGCCGCAACCCACCACATCACCATATCCCGCAACCCATGACCTAAACCCCCCCATCTCGCGACCCGCGACCTAACGACTCAACTGCTCCCCATGGCCGCGATCCAAGAACCCACGAGAACCCACGACCTAAATCTAAATCGCCTCCGCGACTTAAACCCTTCCCCGACCCCAACCCAAATCGCGAACATTCGTCTCGCAAGCGACTTACGACCTATTCCTCTCTTCCATATGTCGTGAGCGCCTTATCTAGGTCGCGCACAAATTGAAATCGACCCCCCCTATACGCAGCGACTTTCCATATATCGCGAACGACATATCCCTGGCAAAGGACGTGAAGAGAAAGGTCGCGAACGACCTTAGTTTTAAGTCGCGGCCGACTTATTGTTGCCGTGGGAGATTTTTAAGTCGCGAATGAATTTCTTTAAGTCGCGAACCGCTTCCAATAGGTCGTGCTGTATCCTAAGTCGCGAATGAAGCTTCAGCAAGGTCGTTAATGAATGCCGCATTTCTTAGGTCGTGAGAAGTTTTTAAGTCATTAAGTTGTATGAGTCGCGTGATGTTGAAAATCGTTTGTTGATGCTCCTTAAGTCGTTTGCTTATGTTGTAATTTTCTTAAGTCACGCGTTGAGTTGTAATTCCCTATAAATAGGAGTGTGTTGTCATTTGTAAGAGGTTGTTGAAAAATTGAATAAAATTTTGTTTGTGAAGCTTTGTGCCTCCATTAAATTGGTAGTCTAGTGTTAACTCCTATCTCCACTTTCGGCATTCGAGTGCGCTCGAATCAACGATTGTTGAAGCCAATTCGCGGAATCAAGTGCGCTTGATCAACGCTCAAAGAATTGTAGATCTTTCTTCACGGAATCGTGCGCGATCAACGTGTCGAAGATTGCTAAAATCCGGTATCTTCGTGATCAACGGATTTGGGCCTTTCGGTATTCTTAAATCCATCGATTTTTCGTCGAATTCACCGATTATTTCTGCTAATTGTGTGAGATCCTGAACGAATTCGATTTACATCATCGAATTCGCTTTCCACGCTGCGTCACCAGTCGTATATCAATATGATATATATTTTTGTGAAGTGCATAAGCAAACGCACATGTAGTCAAACGTAACCCAGTTCAACTTGTAGACATTTTCCAATACAATATATAGCAACTATACTGTTCATACAGCTCATATATAGGAAGATTTTTCATTAATCTATAATACTATTTAATAAACCATAAAACAATGTAAATATGTTAGCAATGCAGTTTCTACCAATATAACAACTATTTGCGTACAATCTTTCGGAATTTTCTTACACAAGAAAATAGACACAAAGACAAACTTAGAAAAAAATTAGACTGAAGGATGACAAGTTTATTTTTGACCGAAGGATAATGCTAGTTATAGCTTGTATTTTGTGTAGTGTAAAAATGAATACAATGTTAATTTCAATTAGTATTTTGTATAGTGTAAAAGTTGAATATAATGCTAAATATAACTATCATTTGTCCCTCAGCCTAAAAATAAATTTCACGTCTTTCAGCCTAATTTTTTTTTTTCAAAGTTTTAATTTTTTCTAATTCTCTCTTTTTAATATTTGCAATGTTTTCCTTCCAAAAGGCAAAGTTCATATGTTTACCAGTGTATGCTCTTCATGCCATTGGTTGTTGGCTGTTGATGCTCTTCTTGAAAGGATACATCGGTAACATAATTTTGAATTGAAACATCTTACCTCTGAACTCATACTTAAATAATATATTACAAATCTAACAACTTTTCATCTCGTACAAGACCCTACTGTTGCATTGGAAGCCAAAGAAACGCCAGCTCTACTCCAACTTTACAACTTCAACAGAATTCTTAAGTTCTTAATGGGTTGATTACTTAATTGAAGGCTTGCTGATCAAATAGAAAAGGCATTTACCATCTATTTTAGTTAAATGACCCTATAGATATTTGGATAGCAGAAGACAAAATTAAATAAATGAGATAAAATGCTTATCTATAGCCCCCCTATGCATATCAAGGGCCAGGGAGATGAAAAGAGCCATGAAGAATCTTATCGGCTAAGCTCTCTCATGATACACATGTGGAACTGTCATTTCATAATGGTTCATGCCTCAAATTTCTTGAACATCTGAAATTAATGTGTAAATTATATAATCCTAAAATTAAGATAATTGCTTCTTTTTAAGAACTGAATTATTGGGAACAGAATACCTCACACGTAAGGTTGCAAAATGTTTATCTACAATAAATTAACTTTGTGATGACAACTAATGCCTAATTTATAAGTTGCTGCCAGAGGCAATAACATACCATATATACATGGAATTCTACATCATGTCTATGCTGCGCGGACTATACTACATGTTTTCAAGTCGTAACAAAGTTTTAAACAGTAAGAGAGCCTATTTAGTATGTATTTGTAAGCCAAAAAAGAAATATAGGCAAATTTTATTCCTACACCAATAATTTCAAATTTATTTTACAGAAAAGATTGATCTTCTCCTCAATTGCAATGGTACCATGATTGTTTCAGTTAAACAACTCTAACTAAAATCCAAAAAATAATTGATAAATAAATAAGACGCAAACAAACCTTATCATCAAAATTGATCATGATCAAACTATACCAATCATCGTCCCCTACTCCTCTTTTTTGAGCTCATTTTCCTCCTAAATGGTTAGAACTCAAAATATATTGATAAAACTGTACGGAATCCTAATAAATTTATATATATGGGTCTAATACTGAAATCATCAAAAGAATAATAAGAATTTACAGGATTTCAAATTTTAGAGTCCGATAACTTGGGAAAAGTGAAATCTGAATCAGTGGTACTAACGTAATTTTTTTACAGAAGTGAGGAGAAATTTGGCTGCATTCAAGTGTAGATTTATCCAAAATGGTGTATGTTGGTTGTATGGAAATTTTTTCTTGGAGCATCTCCAGCAGTAGCAATTAGCTGGAGAAAGGTAGAAACTCGACTCTTTTTTTCTTTAAAAACAGTTGGAGTTTCTCCCATTTCTGAAAGAGTTGGAGAAATTCATGCTTTTTTTTTTCTCCTCCAAGAAGTCTCGCAGTGCTGGAGATGTTCTTATCTTATAATTGAAAATAATTAGCCTCAGTTCCTTTCGTTTACAACTTAAAAAAATGCATCCCTTTTAAAAAAATTAAACAACGATTACTTGCATTACCCTCAACCGTTTACATTCTGAACAAAATGTTTTCCAAATCCAGGAAATCATTGCACGATTTATAACTCCCAAAACAACGAAACTCACTGTCAATCGAACAGCAAAAACCTAATTAGCAAATTAGATTTCGCTTAATAGATTTCGCTTAAACTATCGACCGAAAAAGGGTATAAAGTAATGAACATATCGAAGTAAATTCCTTAAATAGTGATAAATATTTGCAGATTTGTGGAAAGCAATCTTTAATATTCGAAGATGACAACCAATGATAACTATTATGAAGACATGCATTAGTTAAAAGGAAAATCTTGAAAATAAAGAACAAAAAATAATATGAATTGAAATTTTGCTATATATATTGATTGATTATTGAATAGTACACACACATATAAGTGAAACTTATGGTAAGTATTTGACACTGTATGATTTCGGTTCGTGATAGATTAAAATGGATTCTAAAAAATGTACAATGAAATGAATAATGAAGGATGGTAAATATTTAATTGACAAATATTTGCCATAAGGTATTGTTAACAGTAATTGCTTGAAATATTACAAAATTTTACTATAAGCACTACAAGATATCAAATATTTCACATATGCAGTTCTGATTGATGGTGGGTTCTAATTATAGTATGCAATTAAATATGAAGTGAGCATAGACAATATTTGCATTAAAATAAGTTTCTTAAAAATAGTTGTATGTATTACAAAAACCTTTATCATAAACATTAAGGGAGTCAAATACTTACCATATGTAGCTCTGGTTTATTGAAGATTGGAATTAGTGGAAATTTTCTTTGAAATTATAGTATACAATTAGATTATCAAACGAGGGTGACAAATATTTGCCAAACAATTTATGACGGTAGTTTTATGCATTTAATTTTTTTTACAGCAAATACTAAATATATCAAATATTTGTCAAACAAAGTTTAGATTTTTGGTATATTGAAAT
Organism: Allium cepa; assembly: GCA_030765085.1. Lineage (NCBI taxonomy): Eukaryota > Viridiplantae > Streptophyta > Magnoliopsida > Asparagales > Amaryllidaceae > Allium > Allium cepa. The sequence goes on along the minus strand of CM060934.1, from coordinate 507,337,622 downwards.
TTTAGTATATATACGTTTACATAAAAAGCATACAATATGAAATATTTGCCACAATATGGGAATGGAAAATATTTGTCGAGCACATATTTGTCATGCCCATATTTGCTACTTATATATATGTGACACTAATTTGATAATTTTAAAACTTTTACAATCGTTATGAAGAAACAAAACCATGACACACAAAAAAACTTCCACGCTAAGTGATAAATTTACAAACTTACCTGAATCTTCTAAATTTGAATCTTCAACATCTTCTCACAAATCTAAATCCTCTAAATTTGGATCTCCAACAACATCAACATCTGAATCCTCAGAATATATAGAATCAGCAGATGTTGTTCTTTCATTCCTCAACGAAAAAAAATGATAAGAAGAAACATTTAAAAAAACTTGCAAAGAAATAGAAATTAGAATGTCAAAAGATTAGTCAGCTATAGAAGTGGCTTTAAGTCTTTCTATACATTGGTAGAAAATTCAGTACAAGAAAAGCTACTTCTAAAAAATCACATTATATTAGTGAAATAAACTTCATTTTTCGACATTGCCAATCCATTCTTAGAAGGAGCTATAACAATTGAGGACGTATCAAAAGAATCAGCTCCTATAGATATGATGATAAATTCTTTTTTAATTAACGAAAATTATTTTTATTTTGGAGACATCAAAATAATTCTAAAAGTAAATGATATTGCAACAATATTTGGATTTTCAAATGAAGGCATCGGAATAGACATAACATCTCATTTGAAGGAATCTGACATAAACTCTGAAATAAAAGTATTCAAATGGAAATATTTCCGTAGCTCAAAAATGATCAAAGTAAAGGATATTGAAATAAGACATCCGGTTAGCTTTGAAAAGAAAAAACAAAAACTACAATCGATGTTGCGAGGTTGCTAATTATGTTTTTGATTTCGACATACATGTTCTCCAATCCAAACTCTACATTTTCTTTGGTGCTACTATCATATGTTTATAACTTATCGGAGTAATCATTTATTCTGTAGTATGTGTTTTAATACATACCAAACTCAAATACTATAAATCTACCACCGCACAACTCTGACGTGAGAAACAATCATATCCTTTCCTGAGAACTCAATAAATATGTCTGTTAATACACCTTTTGCCAAGGAAGTAGACATGAGAATTTAACCCAACAGACTTCACGATTATCAAGGTCAATAGCCCGGAGAGATGACTGTGAGGTCCAAAAATCAAATGCATAGGGGAAGGAGAAGTAATGATGATGGTGCATGTGATGGTATTGAAAATGGTGATGTATGCATAGATATTTTCACTCTCTTCTTTGCCTATAAATACCATACACTTTCATCTTCATTTTCATTCACCTACCTCTTCATTTCCTAAGCTCTCTCTCCATACTTTCGTGGCTTCCAACCTAAAGGAAACAATGCCAGAATATTTCTGAAAAAGAATTTAAAATTATAATATACTTATGTACACTTAAGCACCTCAAAATGATTTCAAAACTCCACTCTTCCTCTATACCTATGCAGTTAATGCCCCGCTATTACCCCGCTATAACTCTACTATATCTCATAGTAAATTTCTACCGTTATGATTTTTCAATATAGCCTCAAATATAGCATTTCCGCTTTATGCCCCGCTATTTCCACTATATCCCATTATTCCCGCTATATTCCGCTATTTTCGCTATATCTTCTTTAAAAGAAATGAATTGAAAAATGATATTATACATTACAAAAATCATGAAATTAATTTATTTAACTGAATTTTTAATACATATTCAAAAATGAAAATACTCTAATATTCTACTAAATTAAATTATGTTATATAATAGTTTTACGTTTATTTACAGTATATTCGCACATGTTTTTATTTAAAATTATTTATATATTGATTATAATTCAATTGAATGTTAATTTTTAATTTAATTTCCATTTATATATTTGTCAAAACATTAGTACGAGTTTTATATGCTATTTTAGAGTCATCCTCTATACCCCGCTATATCCTCGCTGTATCCCCGCTATGACTTTTTGCACTTTCACCGCATTGAATTTATCTAGCACTTTAACTTCACAGCTCTTTACCATCCACGATCTCAACCTCCTCCATCAAAGGTCGAGCCTTCCTTTTCCTCTACCCTAGGCCATGAGCTCCTCAAGCCATACCAAGCTTAGGCTGAGTCGCCTAGGAGCTTAAGTCCAAAGTATCGTGAGCTTTAAATTCCAAATAATGAAGCTATAGCCAATTTTTAGTTGGTCGTTTAAACTCGAGGTGAGAAACTCGTAAACTATAGTAATATATGTTATCGGATGATGTGTGTGTGTGTATATATATCTGCGTGTGGATATGATTGTTGATGATAGTTGTCTAATATGAACGTTGAATGTATTTGCAAGTCACATTAATATACGTCGATAAGCCAAAGGAAACCACTTTCCATTATTTAATGAAATGGTGTATATAGAATGTTAAACCTCTTTAAAATGGTTTGAAAATGAGTTTGAAATGTTTTTAAAACATATGAAAGTGTTTCGGTGAAGTTTGAAAGATAATTGAAAATTTAGTCAAAAGTAGGTGTGTCGCATAACGGTAGTTTACGATTTCGCGCCATAAAAATCAAACGAATATATAGAATGGAATTTAGCTCGGAATTATTCGAGATAATAATTTTCCGAACTATTATATCCACAGTTTTAAAAAAAAATCGAGATTTCGATAAGTAGATTTTGATTTATGAGTAAAGCAAGTTATTGAAAAAATCGCGGTTTTGCGGTACCGAATCCATAAAAGAATTTCTTTAAAAATGATATTTTAGAATTGTTTTAATATAAGAAATAAATTCTAAAAATATTTAAATTGTTTTAAAAGTGATTTTGAGTTATAAAAATGAATTTTCAAATGATAAAAAGTCGTTTTGATCAATATAGCTTTAAAAGCACTTTTAGTAGCACTTTTTCGCAGCACTTTTTATAACTTTTGAGTTGATCAAATTACTTGACCGTCTAATGGGTGATAGAGAGATAGTGTCAAGGCTTGAGGTTAGAAACCAGTTTTCTGCTATCCCTGGCTATCCGGACTGGCCCGACAGAGGGAGTACTAAATTTGATTTACTCGGATCAAAAAATTTCAAAGTATAAAGGGTATGATTTTCCAAATATAAATAACTTGGATTTTATGGAGATAATCTTCTTGTACTTAAGAGAGGTTTAAAAGGGTTTTAAGTAATCAACGGGTTTCATAAGAGAGGTTTAATGATTTCCTATATACGGGAAAGAAATTTTTAAAAATATATATTTCCAGAAGATATTTTGATAAAAAGAAATTAATCAATCAAAGGACAATTCCCTCTTTACTTAACATCTTTTTATCGGTGATTGGTTTCTAGGAACCGGGGTCTTCGATTTAGGTGATTCCTATCTGCAGAACACTTTGAACCAATTTACGTATTTGAAATGAAGACATGGAGATAATTTGGAAGATGGAATATGAGGCTGCTTGTCACTGACCCTCGGGGAAAATTTCCCATGTCATATTAAGTGGCAGTAGTTCTTCATTTGAGATCTTCGATGCAAGGACTTCTCGCTACTAATCTTATGGGTAATTCTCGACTGGAATTGATAGGAGAATACCTTCAGTTGTCTTGTTCTCGGAAAATTTTTATGGACGAATGTTTGACTTTTCATTTCTAATCACATTGATTGATCCCTATGAACGTATCATCTGTTTGGTGGCGGAGAAGGCAAATTCTCTTAGCTTAACACTCTTTCCTAAGATGTATGAGCTCAAGAGTTATACATTTATAGAATCAGTTGTGTGATCATGGAATGGAAATGTGGCATTCAAAGTGTAATGTGCTATGTGAAAGGTAATCGCTACCTCAGGCCTCATCAACCGAAAATGGCTTAAACATGGCATGCCGTGAAACTAAGTGGGTCGTGGCCATTAGGGTGTGGTCATCACCCTTCAACATTACTCCCTATATGTCGAGTATGTTGTGTATGCCATGGGATCACGGATTGGTCAGTTATGACCGGGGTGATGTCATATTTGATTCTATCCACCACCAAGTGAGTCTATGAGTAGGCCGGTCTTGCGAAATGTAGAGGTTTCGAAGATATCGATCCTTGATACATCCCTATAGAGGTGTACTGTACGGAAGTTAGTCCCTTACCTACCATTGTATGGAGTCCATTCTCAAAAGGAGCCTTGTACGAGTTTTGTTTGTAAAGCCTTACTTATCCGCATTTAATAATGGTAACAATTTCTGCTAAAATTAATAGGTTTACTTACAAATAATTTCCAAGAAATGTCATTAATAATAATATCAAATGATTTTTGCGTAGCAAATGTTTTGATTATTATAAGTTAAAAACCCATTCCGTGTTTATATATGGCGTGGTCTTATGAGATGCCTTTTCATTTTCAAAATTTGTATTTTGATTTTCGCACACCAGTCTCATGACTGACTCGGAGTTTATTTTATTTTTTCCTTAAACTCTGGGTGCCCTAATTTTCCCGGACAGCCAAGTAGTTAGCGGATTTGGAGTACTTTGAAGCATGGAGCATGAAGCATTTTGGATCTTTTTGTTCTTACCGCCACTTTCTGTCGTGTTGGCATTATGTAGCACTTGTAGGGATGAGCCATTATAACTATCCCCGTTGGGTTAGTTATTATCATGACTTTGAATCTCACTTTGAGAGTAATTATATGTACTACATAAATGATTACAAGTTGTTAAATACGATGTGAGATTATATTATTGTTCTGTCTTCTATCTTTATTATCTTTTACCCCATGGTAATCTGTCTCTCTAGTACTTAGATTTGCGGCACATGAATACCGAAGATGTACTAGTGTCAATTTCTAGGGATTGAGGAGGTGGGTCATCTCATTTGGTATACGAGCTTATGGTTAAGTGAATACCTAAGCCTTGATGGGGCCGATTCATTAGAGATAGGATTAGTAATGCCCTAGAACGAGTTTAGTCCGAAAGAGCGCACATTTAAAATTCTTATCTGGAAAAGTACCTTCAAATTTTATGACAGTTCCCTATGATATCTCGTCTATATATACTAAAGATATTTCCTTACTATATGTAGATAGTAGGAAATGAGTGGAAGAAGAGGAAGAGATAGGGGAAGGGGAGGTAGCAGTACCACAAATACAAATGGTCGAACTCCCACTGCCACAATAATCGAAAGAGTAACAATTCCGGTGCAACCCCAAATTAACTTTGCGACTTTGAGCAAGAACTATACTAGTTTGGGAGGTAAACCGTTCAAGGGAACGAAATCCATTATAGAAGTTCAAGCATGGATCCGCCCATGTGAAAGAATTTTCAATGGGCTAAATATTGGAGACGAGCAGAAGAGATTCCTGGCTTCTTGGCCATTACAGGATGGGGCTCTTGCTTGGTGGGAATCTGTTACTATGAATAAATCAAAGGAAAACTAGGGGCACGATTCAAGGAGGTTTTGAAAGAGTAGTATATGCTTGCATCTGGGAAATCACAACTTTACAGAAGTTTTATGGATTTAAAACAAGAAGAGATGTCCATAGAAGAGTATGCTAACAAATTCAATGAATTGTCACGATTTGGTCCAGGTCTGATAGACGCTCCTATGAAAAAGTGTAACAACCCATAATTTGACCACTTTAAAATATACTATTTAAAGTGATTTTAAATATAAAATAGGTAAGGTTATATGATTCAAATAATATTAGACTGGATTTGGAAAGAGAAGTATACACAAAATAGTAACATTTGTCTATGTCGACAAAAGTGACAAATGCTGATCTCAGAAAAGTATGTTTCAATGTTTAAATAAATTATTTTAATTTATTTATGAGTGTTTATATTTTTAGATAGGAATATAAAAATTTATTTTTAAATTTGGCTTACATAGATAAATAGTTTACTAAAACATCAAAATGTGACCGTAAAACATTTTGTCGAAAATCAACGTTTTGTCGATTAAAAGTTGTCGCACGTTTATTTTCTTATATATGAACATATATTCAAATAGTCTAAGTATTAGTTAATTCACTAATCAAGTTTACTTTTACTAAACATACTTAAAAAATTCTAGAATATAATAATAAAAAGTAAGCACAAAAAGACAAAAATGTTATTTTAATGCAAAATGTAAACATCAAATCAAAGAAAACATAATCATTATATTCCTTACTTACTTTTTAAGTGAAAATAACATAAAGTAATGATTTGAAATGCGATGTTAAGTGTTGAAAAAATAGGGTTGCTTAAAAAGTAAGTTAATGGTATTTTGCTTTTATACAAAATATTATTTTAATCCACTTTCTTACTTTTTTGACTTTCTTTTACACTTCTTCTTCTTCTTCTTCCTTTTTAAGCTTTTCTCCACTTCTCTAATAACATCTTCTCTTCTCTTTTACTTACTACCTTTTTCAAACCATATCAAACAAAGTCAAAACTCCATCAAACTTTGCCAAAGACTTTAGAATATCACCAAAACATGGTTTAGCATCTAAGAAGTGAAGAAATGATGAAGAAAGGTGAGGATCAAGGTATGGGCGAACCTATAGAAGAGGGAAAGACTTGTGGTTGAGAGCAAGTGGAAGTGAAGTGATGGTCGAGCGTTAGGAAGTGAGGCGAAGTTGTTTAAGTGATAGTTTGGTGAATTTAAGATGATTTAGTGAAGTGTTGGATTAAATGAATGTTAGTAGGAAGTTAAACGATTTGATTAAAGATGAGTTCTCATATTTTAAAGTTACTAATTTCTAAAAATATTTCAAGTTAATTACATAAAAATTTGGTATATATGGAATGATTAAATGTTTGATAACTTGGTTGATATTATGGTTGATTATATGTTTGTGATATGGATGATAACTTGGTTTAATAAATGATAAGAGAAATGGTTAGTAAGCATAGTTAATTAAATGAGAATTAAATTCATAGAAATATGTGTATGGAAATTATTTATCCTCTTAATGATTTCAAAATATCTAAAAGGATTGAAAATGATATTATAATAATATAATATTGTAATATGAAATGAAACGAAAAATGAGTTTAAAATGATGAAAATATTATTTTAAATAAGTTTAAATATGGGTTAAAACAAAATTTGAAGTGTGGACAAGTTCCAAAGTAATTCACAAAATTGGTCAAAATAGAGCTTGTCGCGTAGCGGCAATTCGTAAATTTCAACCCGTAACTTCAAATTAATGTAGAGAATGATTTATAAGTCGGATTTTTTTGAAATAAAAATTCTTTGGTCCACAATGATAATAGTTTTCAAATGAAGAAAGAAAATCAAGATTTCATTAAATAAATTTTGAAATATGTCCAAAACAATTTTCTAAAAACATCGTAGTTTGCAGTTCGGAATCCAAAATCAGATTTCTTTATAAATGAAATTTTTAAATGATTAAAAATATGAAATAAATTTTATAAACCTATTAAAATGATTTAAAATAGATTTGGAATGGAAAATATGAATTTTCAAATATTAAAAAATTGTTTAAATCAAATAAGCTTATATGGCACTTTCTGTAGCACTTTTATGCTGCGAATTCTATAACCTTTTGAATATGAGTTTAAATTTAACAATTCTTTCTAAATATTTTATGAATAACTTTAAAGGAATAATTAAGTAATGTAAATATCGTTTGAAAGTTTTAATAAGAGTTTGAATAAATTGTTAAGAGAAATTGTTTATAGCACTTTAAAAAAATGAAGAATATTGAATGTAATAACAAACTGAGTATGCGAAAACGACTAGTATATTTGTCCCACCTGTGAGATCTGGGAAGATAAAACAAGGTGTTTAACTAAGATTAGAGATGGAGCAACCAGTGTATGAACTTACATGGCCTATGTTTTCTCTTTTTAGGCGAGAGGTGGAATAGATCGAAAGGAAAGCCCGGATGCTCTAAAAGATCATATTTATTTTTCAAAATAAAAGAAACAGATTCTTTGAATTTAATTAACTACTTAACACCTTTTATTCGATGATTCGTATGAAGGAATCGGGATCGGATTTGGGTGATTCCTATCCGAAGAATCGGGATCGGATTTGAGTGATTCCTATCCGAAAATCCCTTCAAACTAATTTTCGAAATAAAACATATTGAAGGCAATGATCATTGATGACAAAGATCTTCATGATGTAGGATTACTTGCCATTAGTCCCTGGAGGTGAAATTTACCATATCTAAGGTGGCAGTAGCGCACTGCTATGAAATCTTCAATTTGCAAGAACATGATTTGAAGTTAAGAAAGAAATCTTTGATTAAGATTTAATGAATGATTTTTGGAATATCTTCCCAAAGTAAAAGTTATAACTTGAATATAAGAAATCTTTGATTAAGATTTAATGAATGATTTGGAAAGGTTTTCCTAAATAAACCAAAAAATGATTTGGAATTATTCCAGGATTTAAGAAAGGTTTAAATAAACCAAATGATTTGATAAATGATGCTTAATGATTCCATATACATTTGAAAGAAAATATAATAACTTGATAAGAATATATCTAAGAAAGATATTTGATTTAAACAAAAGATGTAGTAATCGATTAATGATTGATATCCACATATGAACTAAACATCTTTTTATCAATAATTAGTTTCGAAGGAACCAGGGTTGGATTGATTTCTATCCAAAACCACTTCGAACCAATGTGTACGTTCGAAAGTGAAGACATGTTGAAGATGATGATTTTTGAAGACCGTGGATCTTCATAGCATGAGGACTGCTTGTTGGCATGCTCTGGGTCGCTTCCATTATAGAGTCATTTATAGTAGTGATCTCCTTGTTGTGGAGATTTTTCGGATTAGAAGAACTACTCGCTACGAGTGGTAGCAGGAGAGTGCCTTCGGTTTCGTTCAGTCCCAAAACGAACTTGTATGGAAGAATGTCTGACATTGTATTTCTGATCATATTAATTGATCTCTATCAATGTATCATCTGCTTGGTGGCGGAGAAGGCAACTTCTCTTAGCTTAACATTCTTTCCTGAGACATACGAGCTCAGGAATTATACGTTGGTAGAAATCAGTTGTGTAGTTAAGGAATGACAATGTGGCATTCAAAGTGGAACCTGTTATGATCAAAGTGTGGTTTTGTATGAAAATCATGGCTTTGAAGAAATTGAGCGTAGCCTCACTCACCTCACATCTCAAAAGATGATATGGGATACTATGTGGTCCGACAGACACAAATTCGGAATAATTGAGCATGTATGGTGGTGTCCAATACGGTGGGTCCTTTAAGGGATATGTCCCTCAAGGCATTTATTTCCCTATTAAGATAAAGTGGTTAGCTTGAGAAGAGCAGGGAACTACCAGTTATCATTGGTAGTGTAGCAAGTATAGTTCTAAGTGACTAGTTTGAGAAAAACAATTAAGGCACCGTGGGAACGATGCTTGTTATGCGTGGATCGAAGAAAAAGGCCACTAGTTCCGTATCATTTTGTAAATCCAATCCCAATACAAGATTTACGGTTTTGATTGTATTCCCAAAATAGCTGTAATGACTTGCAAACATTTCAGCTACCCCATTTTGGCATCATATATTCCATTCGGTATATTCCGTTGACCTAGTCCGGATATATTACCTTAAACTTAGTCTGGATACTGATACCCTATTTGAATAAGTTTATTTGAAAGATGTTTTTCAAAAGAATGTCATCAGAAATAATATCAAACGTTTTGATATATAAAAATGTTTTAGTTATCATAAGGTAAAAACCAGTCCGTGTTTATGTGTGGGCTGGTCTTATGAGATACCTTTCTTTTCAAAGTATTTGATAGCATCGTCATGATTTATGCATTTAAAATTTCGAGCATCTCATGCTAGTTTATCAAGACTGATCCGAGTTGTTTCAGGTTGAGTTGAAGACGGTTGGAGTTTTCAGAGGAGAGCTGGAAATCTTCATCATCGTATGGACGTAATCTATTATCCTCTGCATCTATTGCATTTTTTTGTTGTTTGTCAGCATTTGTAAGGGCAGGTGTTATAACTGTCCAGGCTGAATCTAGGATATACTCTGATTTTGTATTTTAAAATTTTCTGCTATAAGGATTATTATTGAAATAATATATGTCATTCCATTAGTGTGAGATTCTGTTCTGTCTTTATTTTATTTCTACCCTTAATGATCCGCTTATTCATGCAATTGGAGTTGGACATGTGTGGTCTATTGACGATTCAAAGGGTATGAAAAAACGGTTCATTACAACAAGAATGAAATGTTTATTTCTGGAATGAAGCAATATCAAGACAGAATAACAGTGCATGTGAAAGGGGATTTTGTAGATTTGGTGGATATGGGTTTTCAATATGAAATCTTAGACAAGAAAAGTCCACCCACCATTTAAAGCATTAGCAACAACAATTAAAAGAAGCGGAAGTTTAACCAGCAAGAAAAAAAATGGGTCAAGGAAAGCCAAAAGGAGATCATTCGAAAGATGTAACTTGTTTTAATTGCCGACAAAAGTGCCATTACTCCCGCACCTGTAAGAATCAAAGGATATAAGTTAGAACCTGCTGCAATTTCCACAAGCCAGGACACCATAAGAAGGATTGCCCACTCATAAAGAAGGGAGAATGGATCTGGTTTTTGCTATCAACAATGAACCCTCAGCTTCGACTTCGACCGATGTGAAGGGCAAGAGAGTCCTAGAAGGTAATGTCTACATTAATAAAAATCTAGTTAGAGTATTATTTGATACAGGGAGTTTCCACGGTTTTATATCTAAAGAATTGGTTGACAAAATGAAACTTACCACAAAGATATTTAATACCCCTATTTCTGTCTCCAACCCTATAGGTGGTAAAACTAATCTCGGTATAGTTTGTGAGAGGGTAGAAGTTGCCTACCTATCCTAAAAAATTTCATGTGATCTAATCGTACTCGATTTTATTAGATTTGATATTATACTCAATATGGATTAGTTGTCTGAGTATAAGGCTATTTTTGATTGTGTCAAAAGGATAGTACAATTACCAAACAAAAGAGGTGAACCTTTTAAAATAATGTGTGAAGAACCAAGTCCAGTAAAGGATAGTTTTATGTATGCCCTGAATTCGTTTCAAAAGTTTCTAAAAGAAACACCAATTGTTAAGGATCATTCAGATGTTTTTGAGGAAGATAAAAGTTTGCCCCTTGTAGGGAAATTGAGTTTAGATTCGATTTGATTTCCGGTGCAAGACCTGTTTTTCACTCTTCACGAAGAATGACCCCGAAAGAAAAAACTGAATTAAGGAAACATACCGATGAATTATTAAAGAAAGGGCTAATAAGGCCTAGTCACTCAAGTTGGAGCTCATCAATGGTTTTCGTTGCAAAATCAGATGGCTCCTTAAGACTGTATGTGGAAAACCGGGACTTAAATAAGCAAATAATTAAGAACAAGTATCCTTTACCACGTATTGATGACTTGTTTGATCATCTTCATGGTGCTTTAGTATTCTACAAAATAGACCTAGCAACTGGATTTCACCAATTACGGATAGCAGAAGATTGCATTCCTTTATCCGCATTTAGGGGACTAAATGATTTCTATGAATGGTTGGTTAAGCCTTTAGGCTGACCTATGCGCCCGCTTATTTTGTGGACCTTATGAATAGAGTATTCAGAGAAGTGCTCCACAAGTTCGTATTGGTTTTTATCGAAGACATTCTTATCTATTCAAAGAATGAAGAGGAACACAAGAGGCATCTGGAGATTGCTCTAGAAATATTGAGAGAAATGTACTCAAAGGCAAGTTCTCAAAAAGCCACTTCTGGAAAGAGAAGGTAAGGTTCCTGGGGCATGTTGTGTCAAAGGAAGGAATCTCGGTAGATCCAGGGAAAATTACAGCCATTATGGTTGGAAGCGACTACAAACTTCGAAAAACATTCGCAGTTTCTTAGGATTAGCAGGATACTACCAGAGATTTATTCAAGACTTCTCCAAAATTTCCTATCACCTAACAAAGCTGACTATGAATGATGCCAAATTTTAATGGACCCTAAAATGTGAAGAAGCTTTCCAAGAACTCAAGAAGAGGTTGACTAGCGCTCCAGTTTGACTATTATTGATGAAAGCGATGGGATAACCGTATATACTAGTGCTTGTGGGGAAGGAGTTGGTGTGATTCTGATGTAGCATGGAAAGGTCATCGCTTATGCAAGCAAATAATTAAAGATCCATGAAAGGAATTATGCAACACGTGACTTAGAATTATTAGCCGTGGTGTTCGCATTAAAAATGTGGAGACATTATCTACTAGGTAATAATTCATTATAGTCTATTCTAAATAAACTTAAATTGACCCTAGTAAATAATATTCCTTCTTTAATAGTTGAAAAGCTCAAACTCTCCACAGATCGCAAATCTTTGAAGTATCTTTTCATCCAGAAAGACTTAAATATGAGATAGCAACGTTGGCTAGAATTTCTCGCTTCATACAATTTTGGTAACTTATATACACCAAAAAAGGCCAACCTGGTAGCGGATGCATTGACTAGAAAGCATGCCATTATAGCTTATCTTGTAGTTACCCTAACTCTTCTAGAAAGAATCGCCAGCAAGTAGAAAGAAGATCAGCAGCTTAGGAGGATTTTTAAAAGAGCACACCATGGGCAGATTTCAAGCTTTGAAGTCGATGACGGTGGGATATTATGATTAAAAAAAGAATTTGTGTCCTAGAGATTGACAACTTAAGACAAGAAGTATCGATAGAATGCCATCGATCTAAACTTAATATCCATTCAGGAGTTAACAAAGTGTAAAAGGACATAAAACAGACATTTTGGTGGAAAAGCATGAAGAGGGATATCTCCATCCATGTTAGCAGATGTGAAAATTGTCAACAGATAAAGGGTGATCAACAAAAGACTGCTGGACTACTCCAAGCTCTTGAAACTCCAGCTTGGAAATGGGACCAAATATCGATGGATTCCATCGATGGCTTACCTCGATCAAGAAAGGGAAGTAAAGGCATTTGGGTTATCATAGATTGATTAATCAAGAGAAAAAGCTTTATCCCATTAAAACCAACGAGAACTACTACAAGTCTAGCAGAAATATACATGATGGAAATAGTTCGATTGTAAGGTGTCCCAAGTAGCATAGGTAGTGATAGAGGCCCAATCATTACCAGTAAGTTCTGGAAGGCATTGCAGACAGCTTGGGAACAAACTTAAGTATTAGCAGTGCATATCACCCCCTGAACCGATGGACAAACTGAAAGGGTAAATCGGGTGTTGGAACATCTTCTAAGAGCTTGTATCTTAGATTTTGGCGGTTCATGGGAAAGCTACCTTCATTTGATAGAATTCTCTTATAATAATAGTTATCAAGCTAGTATTGGCATGGCTCCACGAAGCTTTATATGGTCATTTGTGTAGATCCCTAGTATTTTGAATTGAGACCAGAGATCGATTGGTACTAGGTTCTGACATGATTAGAGAAGCTTCAAAAAAGGTTGACATGATCAGAATGAAGCCTAGAGTAGGCAAAAGAGTTATGCGGACATGATGCATAAAAATTTGGAATTCTCGATAGGATATTATGTATTTCTGAAGGTTTCCCCAATGAGAGGAGTGGTGAGATTTGGGAGAATTTGAAAATTAGCCCCTCGATATATTGGACCTTTTCTCATTCTCGAGCGGATTGGCCCATTGGCTTATCTTTTGGAATTGCTTGAAAGGTTGTCTGATGTGCATAATGTTTTCACATATCTCAATTACAAAAATTTGTGAATGATTTAGAGTAAATTATAGAAACAACTGCCTAAGAAGATATGGAATTTGAGCCTAATTTGGCCGTTATCAGGCAACCTATGCGAATCGTGGATCGCGATAAGAAGCGATTAAGGAGGAAAGTTGTAAGGCTAGTTAAAGTCCAATGGAGTGGTGATGCAGCAGACTATACATGGAAGACATAAGAGAGAATACGTATAGCATATCTTGAGTTTGGAATGGATACATAGTTGTATGTCGTATTAGAATAGTGTACTTACCAACCTGTGGTGTAGTCACTTGTCATACCTTATATATATTTCATCTTGTTATATATATATTTGTTCTCCAGTTATCTTCTTCTTATCCTTAATTTCAAGGACGAAACTCTTTTAAGGGGGAAAGTCTGTAATGACCTGTAATTTGATCACTTTAATTAAGGATATTTAAATTATTTTAGATATTCAAGTGTAGATTATTTTCAACAAATAATCAAGTTTTATGTGAAAAAATAATGATGAACTTATTTTTGGAAAATAAAATGTATTATCAAAAATGTCATTATTTATATTAAGTAAATCACGAAATTAAATTAAGATTTAATGATTTAATAATTATTATAATTATTTAAATAATCATTTAAAATGATAATAAGTCATTTTAATTAATCATATAGTGATAATAAATCAATTATCATGGTTTTATAAAAGTATATACTTGATTTGGAAATATAAGAAAAATTCGCATCGCTTTATCGATGTAATAGCGATTTTTGTATATGTTTATTAGTATTAATTTTTATTGTTTTATGAATGAAATTTGATCATTTTAATTAGTTAAAAATGATAAGAAAATATTTTCAAATTTTGTTTAAATTTATATAATTTAAAATATAAGTGAAAATGTGACCGAGAATCGGTTTCCCGATTTTCAACGGTTTAACGAACAAAAATTGTTTTAAATCATTACAACCTTGTTTTTGTGCCATGTACACATATAAAACATACATATACACATACATACATATATCCTAACATGAAATGAACATATGTATAAATACATATATGCTTATACATTTAAATATACATACATAATTAAAATATCTATGATATTTTTAGTTACTACTCAAGTATGCAAAAGTCAACATATACATGCCTTAAAGTGATGGAAGTCATGGGCACATACCATGCATAAGGGAGGCAGAAGTGATGGTGATGGTGCATGTGATGGTGATGAAAATGGTGATGCATGCATAGATATTTTCACTCTCTTCTTTGCCTATAAATACCATACGCTCTCCTCTTCATTTTCATTCATCTTTCTCTTCATTTCCTAAGCTCTCTCTCCATACATTTAGGGCTTCCAACCTAAAGGAAATAATGCCAAAATATTTCTCAAAAAAATTTAAAATTATATATAATATATACTTATATACACTTAAGCATCTCAAAACGATTCCAAAACATCACTCTTCCTCTCTACCATCCGCGGCCTCCAACTCCTCCATCAAAGGCTGAGCCTTTGATCTTCCTCTACCTTAGGCCGTGGACTCCTCAAGCCATCCCAAGCTTAGGCAAAGCCACCTAGGAGCTTAAGTCCAAAGGATCGTGAGCTTTATAATCCAAATAACGGAGCTATAGCCAATTTTTAGCTAATCGTTTAAACCCGAGGTGAAAAACTCCTAAACTATAGTAATATATGTTTAGATGATATATATATATATATATATCTATGTGCGCACATGCATATTTGATTGTTGATGATGGCTGTTTAATATGAATGTTGAATAAATTTGCAAGTCAGGTTAATACACGTCGATAAGCACAATGGAAATCACATTCCTTTATCGAATAAAATGGTGTATATGGAATGTGTAATGACCCGTAAATTCTCGATAATATAATTTGTTGATTTAATATGATTTTGGTAACTAAAACTGGAAGAATAACGACTTTGTAATTTAATAGTGAAACAAACGTTAAAATGAAATGTAACAACGTAATTAAAACTAATTATGAAATTTCAAACTAATTGAAATAATGTAAATTGTTGCACTTATGTACAGATTCGAATATAAGAAAACAAGTGTGAATGTTAAATCATTAATGAGATAATATATGATCAATACAAATTGAAGTAAATCGGTTTTAATTAAGTAATTGTAACAATTGATTTGTAAATAATAATGAATTCATTAATGTGATTTAAAGAAATAGTAACAGTTGTAAGTTACTATTTAATTGGTTTATTAATTTAGTTGTAAATGTTAGTTTAGGTATAAAATTTGAATATAAGAAAATAAGGGCAAGTGTGGTGCGAACAAATGAAATAGCGTATAATCTATGGTAATTGAATGAATTTAACATTTTGTAAGCAATTGTGATAATTAGAGAAAATGATAAACTTGAGTGTAAATTAAAGGGTAATGGCAACAGCTATTATAAGTTGTCTATTTAGGCTATAAAATGAATTGGAGATCAATTGTATTCAGTTGTAAATAAATGCTCATTAGTGGGAATCAATGAAGTAATGGGAGGTGTGAGTGTATACATTAACTCGAAACGTAAATTTATTTATAAAGTAATAAATTGGTAAAAGGAATGAAACTAAGGTAAATTTATATAATTGGTTTCAAACCTTAATTAATGCGTACAATTGAAAAAAGTACACATTTAAAAAAGTAACATTTATACAAATTTAAGCTGTAAATAGGGATGCATTAATGTAATGGAATATAAAACTAATGTGACTAGGTTTATAAAGAAATAGTGGGCATAATATAAAGATGGAAATTAAATCAAATCAAATTATGAGAATCAATTTTAATTGATTGGAATGTAATATGTAACAAATAAATTTAATGATAAGAAAATGAATTTAGTTACTATACTAATTGAAAACTAGGATGAAATGGGAATGCATATTTTATTCATAAGATAATATAAAAGAATGAAACATTTCTGAATGAATTAATTGAGGTTTCAATCATAATAAATGTATGCATTTGACAAATTTAATAAAATAAGCAATTTCTGGAAATTTTGTATTTTGTCAACTGAAAGTCAAAGATTGACCATGGTTAAAAATTTTAAATTTGAATTTTTAAATGACAATCTTTTTCTTTGAAAATGTATTTTATTTTAATATTTATTCTGCTTTTCGTTTCATGAAATTCCGATTTATACTTTTAGATTTGGATAAATTACAGCGTTTTACACGCAATAAATTTATGTATTTTCATTATATATATATTCCTATATTTCTATATTTTTCCTATATCCATCTCTTCGTTTATTTCTCTTTTTATTTGTCTAGGCTTTTATTGTATTCATTGGAATTTATTTGTTTATATCTTTTATAAAGAGTTGGAGAAAATCAAAGGGTATATGTTACTCTATTAAATGTTTGCCTTTTTAATTTTCTACCCTCTTTATTAATTCTTAGCATTTCTCACCTATTATAGCCGTGCATTACTCTATCGAATCACATACAAAATCTTCCAAATATCTCACTTCCTTATTTGCCTCTTCTGATTAGAAGATATTACATAAGTTTCTTTTATTGAATAGGAAAAAAATCCCATTCATACACTAGTCTCTTTATTTCTTACCTTTTTATTTCCTACCTCCTTAACTACCCTCTAGTCGTGCATTTTATTTTCTTTAAGCCATGAGAAACTTTCCATTCATTTTATTTGTCATTTGTGTGCAAACAAAGAAAATATACAAGATTCCTTCTCCTTAAATTGTGCCTTTTAATTTCCTAGCCATTCATTTTCTAGCCTTTACATCTCTAGCCATCCACTCTCCGTATCTTTGGCCGTTCATTGTTTCTGTAACCCTAAACGCCTCTTTTTTTTCACGTGAAAACTTTCTTATCTCATTTCCATTTGTGTGAGAGAAAAATAAAACAAGCTCCAAATTTTCATGGCTTCTCCTTACTTTCTTCTTCCTTTTTCATTTGATTTTCTCTTTGGTTTTCATGCTAGCTCGACCTCCACCTCCTAGCCTACCTCTCCTCCTCATCACCACCACATGACCACAAACATCACTAGCCGTGAGTTTATGATTCCTAGACCCTACCCAAGCCCAATGGCCGAGCCCACTTGGTGGTTGAAAGCAAGGTTATTCCTCTTTGATTCATAATTGCATTGTTTAATCCATCTTTTGTTGTGTTGAATCTTATTCTTATGATTTGTGTATTTGTTATATACAAGATATGGATCTTGACTCTTCATCCATTCAAGTTTGCATTGTGCTTTGTCGTGCTTTTCGTGCTTTGCGGAGTTTGGATTTTTATTCTGAATTTCAATTCTAGCTTTAGAAAAGGTGAGTATTATCACTCTAGACATATGTACTTATATTATTGTGGAATAATGACAAGTGGATCTATATAAATTGATATGTTATTCATACATGCCTGTGATATGTTATATGATGTTAAATGCTGTTTATATATTTGTACATCATCTAATATGTTATTATATGATATACTATTCATTTTATTTACCGTATCATTACTGCAAGTTCCCTATCACTATGTGTTGAAATGATACATACCCGAACAGACTTTAGAATAAGAAAAAATCATTATGAGCTGAAATGATAGGCTCAAGTGATTTTTACTGTGATTTTTATTGCATTTATTTTACTTGGGATTGCGGGTTTGAAATGATAGAACCCGGATTTTTCTTTTAAGTTACGGATTGAAATGATACATATCCGTATCACCTGACCTAGATTAGAAAATATTTTACAGGCCCATGGTTATATTTTAAATGATATTTTCCTAAAAATTTATTAAATATTTTAATATTTTCTAAAAATTGTTAAGTATTTTGGAATTATAAATATATGAAAATTTAACTTAATTTGATTTAATGCTTTAAATTGTAAAGAAATATTGTTTTAATAAGTTAAAATTTTTATAAGTTAATTGGTTTTGGATGGAGCTTTAAGAGTCTTATTTATGATAAATAACTTAATAATTAAGTTGATTTAATTTGGAATCTTAAATCTAACCTATTAATTTTAATAAAGGCTGTTTCTTGAAATGGACATATTTTGTATAATAAATAATGAAATTTTGAATAAATAAAATGAAATACATTTTATGGGACATTTGTAATAAGTTTATTTAACTTGGAATCATAGTTGAATTGATGTCTAAATGAATAGATCTATTAAGGAAATTTGATCATTATACTAATTATGATAAAATGGGAAAATGTAATTTAAATAATGACTTAACTTGGAAATTTGAAATTTGGTTTTAAATGGAAATACAAATGAAAATTTAATTTATTTATGAGATGGGTATGTTAAATAAATTATTAAGTTATTTATTGGAATAAAGGTTAAGTAATTTATCAAGTATTGACTTAACAAATGGATGTTTAATTTAAATTGGATATTTATTAATAAATGTTATTTTTCTAAAATTTATAAGTTAAGTAATATCCAAATAATTTTTTTGAAAAGTGGAATAAGTTTGATAAGTTAAAAATGAGAAAATTGAAGATATATTGTTTTAAAGGGTATAACAGAAATTATAGCATTTCTGAAATGTTGTAGTTTCCGACTTTGAACTATGTTTTGATATATACTAAATATACATACCGCGACACTTTATAAATGCTGTTGTTTTGAAATATACAATGTTTTGGAAAGTTTATAATTGAATGAATAAACTTATAAATGCTACAACTTTGAAATGAATATTATTCGACATTGAATTTAAAGGGTGAAATGAATCTTCTTTGGAAGATATTAACATTGAATTTAGATGGTCCAAATAAATATGTTTCGAAATGTTTGGTTTCAGAGTTGTTATAACTTGGAAGTGATATGGCCGTGGAAATGAAATTATTGAAAATTGTATTCAATTAAGATTTGTCTTTAAATATATAAAATTGAACTTATTGAAATTGAAGATTTAAGAATATGACTTTATAAAGTGGTTTGGTTTAAGATGATTTAAAGCAATATCTCGAGTTTAATAAATTTAAGGAAAATTCAATGATTTGGAAATTGGGTTTCATTTAACTGATATATTGATTTGGTTTTGGAATTTAGATGGTATATACTATTACTTGGTTTTGAAATGGATATTATTTGGAAAGTAATGGTATTCGATTTTAAATGGTTTTGGAATAGAAATGATTTTGAAATAAATATCCATGGGTTATAATAACGATTGGTTGTTAAAGAGACCGGGATCGGAAGTTGTCATACTCTCTGCCAACCCCGAAAACCACTTTAATAAATGTGTACGCGGTGGAGATACCAGAATGAAGTAGGATGGCGGCGGCGTTCCTTTGAGGTATATACGTGGACCCGACTCTCTTGAGTTGGCTTAAGGTGGCTAAAATAGGAGTGATTCTCGGGCCAATGAGGTAGCCCCTCTGATCAGACACCCTCCTTCGATATTATATTCTGACTTTTGGATTTTTGATTTGGGGGTGTGGCTTGAGGTGGGTTGTAGCTACGGCTATGCGTTACCACAGCCCGGATAGCAGTTAATATATTTACCCTGGCATTGCCTAGTTGTGCCATGTCACCTACCCTGGGGCGCCTTATACGAGTTTGATTTGTGTCATACCTATGGAGTATCCTCTGGTAGCCTCCCGATCAAGAGGTATTACGGTACTGTATAGACTACTGGCACTATTACATGTTAAGGTGGAAAATGTAAAGCCTTAACGCTATTTAAAAGTAAGTTTATTTTACTATAGACATTATTATAATAGCGAAATATTACTGCATATTAAATAGTTTAACGGATCCTTAAAGGATGGCCGGTCCCAAGCATCCCTTAAGTTACTTGTACCTTATATTACCGTTCGCTTGAGTTGGTTTACATTGTATAAGTATGTATGTCCGACTCGAGTGTTTTATGTTTTGCTTTACGCTCGGGTCAGACTGAGTGATACAGCATTAGAGACTCACCTTCGGAGCTGGAGATTTGCTTTAAGATCCAGCTATCTATTTCAATTCCAGTTATTCAGTTGATTCCAGTGTTGTATCCAGCTTTGTGCTTGATTATTATCTTGTTACTTCTGTTGTATCTTGTTTAACTTTGATGTATTTATAAAGTGGCTTCATGAACTACTATCTCTTTTCTCCGCTGCATTATATTACTCTATGTCTGTGATTTATTTATTTGCTGTATATTCTGAGATTTGCCAAATTTATTCTACAATTCGGTAATTTGAGCAATTCAAGTCCGACATGTGCGGATGCGAATGGTTGATAATATCGGGTTGTTACATTTGGTATCATAGCTTTGGCTCAAGGCAAACCTTAACATATATGGTGAATTTATTTACAGAATCACTTTCATTCAAGTGAATCTCTTTCTTTTAACTCAATTTCCTTTGAATTTTGGAACGTTCCCTACGGTTCCAAAATCCATTCTTGTCCCTCGCTCTTCGTATTCTTTTGAATTCTGGAGCATCTCATAGCTCCACTGAATGATTTGTAAAGGGGTGAAACTCCTTTACAATGGCATTGATTCATCGAAGATATTTGGATCCTCGGTTTAGATGCTAGTATATCTTGCATCCCGAATTCTATCTCTTGAGATCGAATGTAGATTTTCCTTAGGATTCTGCATCGATCTAATTCTAGAAGTCACAATTGACCTGCTTAAGGTTGCTCGCGATTTATATAAGCTTATCCATTTCCTTATTTGGTTAGTTAATCATCCCATATGTTGTTTCCAACTTATTTTCAAATCAGAATTCTCTTTGATTGAGTTAACCAAATTTGAATCTCTATCCTTGCTTTGTAAATCTATATCTAAAATGTTTTATATATTGTCTTGTTTGAGTTGTTGATGTTGATTTGGGTTTTCGATTGATTCGTCTGATCAACGCTATCGATAGGATCCCTAAAACACTTGAACAGAGCAAACAGACACAATATTGTTTTCAAACTTCGTAAATGAATAAATTTTGTATAATTACATTATATATGTATAAGTAATTTTCTGAATTTTGAAAGTTGATTGAATTGGATGCTGAGAATAGTATTTGACTTTGTATATAGCTTGTAACCATTAACTTTTGTTCATAGATATAAATAATTGAAATATAAACATGGTTATGAATTAGTTTGGAAATATAAATGAATTTAAAAAAGAAGCCAAGAATTTAATTTTCGATAGTTTCAAACTTTGTATTTAAAGTTTTAAAGGGCACATTATTTAAGGCATTTCAAGTAGAAATTGTTTCAAAGAATTTCAGTTCTAAATCAGTGCTCTTCTCTTCGTCACTAGAAAATAATTTCGATGATGGCGGCCACATCATTGACATTCATTTTCGAGCTTCGAAGTGGAGAGACCATTCTGTAGCTCTGCTACACTTTTGTTTGGAAGTTAAATTTGATTTGAACTTCATAAAGTATGATTTGAATTACAATATATATATATATATATGATTTAAATTTTATTTGATATATATTGTGTATATTTATTTATCTCTAATTGTTTGATGTTGATCAGAAATTTAATTCTTAAATTTTATCTTAAAGGAAAATTTCAATTATAAAAGGAAATCAAAATTATAAATAAATATTTAAGCTTGAATAATTGAATTAGAAAATTTTATATTGTATAATACTCAATTACATTCCAATATGACTGTCACAGTCTAAATTTCAACGTTCGAAAATCGATACATGTACTTCAACTTGTACTCGAATGCCGCAAATTCAACCGTTGATATCTGATTCATGCCAGAGCTTATAACACATTAAGTATAACAACACAGCGGAAGAAAAAGAATAATTATATTGATATACAACATTTGATACAACACATTGATACAAATGATCCCAATATCAAAGATACACAATAGCAAAAAACACAACAGCGGAAAGATACAACTCCAAAAGAGGAACACTAACATATGCCTTCAAAAAGGAGAAGGATAGAAATTCCAACAATTCCATCTCTAATGCCAAAGCTCCAAAGACTCCAGGCTCCAAATCGAAAGCTCGAACCACCATCACGTTGGACAAAGAAAGGTCAGTCCAAGTGAATAAATGCTAATCCGAAGGCTGGATGCTATCGAATCTACACCGACTATTCGATTATCTGAAAATCCCAACTCTAGGCTGCCCGTGTAAGAAATTGTGGGAACCCAGAGTTTATAAAGGGAACAATAAACTGCAGGTCAGTCATGAGACTGGTATGAGAAAACTAAAAAGTAGTTTCTTTAAACAAAACAAACAACAAGAGTTTAAAAAGAAATCCGCAATGCTTTTTGAAAAATGAAACTACCATAAGGCCTCTCCGCGCACACACAATGCAAGCGCATGGTTGGAGGAGATTTCTCCTTATGATAGTCAAACATGCTTGATACGCGAAAACCTTTTTATATTATTATTAGTGCATAGTGGAAAACATTTGAAAGTATAATATTAATCTTAGCCAGCATACGTACCATTATAGCATGTCTACTATAGCTACCATATTAGATGGCAGGTTCTACAGCTAAAACCGTACAAAGAGCGTATTGATGATTGGATTTCCAATAAATGGTCAGGCTAAGAAATTTCTTGGGCCACATGGATACGCCTCTGGAGGGACGCCTCGAGAATTTAACCAGATCTCTGCCAACACAAGGTCGGGTTACCTTTGTAACTAGGTAACATTACACGAGCATGCCATCCCCCGGTCGTTAGCGACCTTTATCCGAGAGCTCTCAACCACAAAGCAACTACAAAGTAATAAATTTGCAGTGACCACATGAGTTAAGTATCTGGGCTCCATACCATGATACCACCCCTTTCGAGAAGGAAATTAACATACCCTAAAGGGCGCGACCCTTATAACCTTGCTGCATTCTTCCTGTTTTGACCATTTCCGGGTTGTGAGGTTCTGATGCAGTCTCATCCACAAAGCTACGCTTTACACAAAAGCCAAGCTTTGATTAACAAATGATCAGCAGCACTTCGTATGCCACATTACCAAGTTGGGAAATGTATCACTAGTAATCATCAACTACATAACCTCTGAGCTCGTACGTCTTAGAGAAGGATGTTAAACTAAGAGAATAAATTCTCCACCACCAAACAGAAATGTATTTAATAGAAACCGATTTTACGTCTCAAAGTGTAATGTCAGACACACATCCATACAAGTTTGTTTCGGGTTCGAACACAACCGAAGGCACTTCAAAGAAGCCCTTGCAATCCGGGTATTCACAATCCTGATCGGACTCCCCATCACATATGGAGATCTCTATACCGTAGCTACTCAGTGCAGAGTCATTCGATGGTTAATCCTTTCGTTCTCGAAAATACTCAGTCTTCACCACCGGTCTTCAAATGTAATCCATAATGTCGTATCATTATTCAAAATGGGTTATATAACATAAGATTCTCTCTCGGCTAAACCGAATAATGAGCGCAATATTTAAAAACATATGGATATTGGGATCTTAGTTAAGTCAAAACTTAAAACCCAAAATCCTTTCTTCAAAAGGTTTAAAAAAATTACCATTTCAAATCTTTAAACAAAAGGATTAACTGCACAAAGTTCACCAATCTTTCACAAAGATTCATTCACAATATTTAAACAAAAGATCTATTTTTGGTATCCTCTTTTGTTTAAAAACAAAGTCCACCAAATATTTCACAAAGATTCCTTCATAGCTTCCAAACTATTTTCATTTCAAAACTTGAAATCCTTTTCAACACAAATTAGAAATCCTTTCTTTATATGAAAGCTATTATTATTTGAAAACAAGGGATTTTATTTCAGAAAAATCCGATCAAATATGCACAAGTTATATCCTTTAAAGTATATACTTGGATTAAATATAAATTCCCAAAATAATACCTTTAGATTGCTTTAAAGATGGTTTTAAAATCCATATATATATATATATATTATATGACTTGTATAAACCTTCCAAACCATAGTTTCCAAAATAATTTCAAACCCTAACAAGATATACTATATTCAAACTAAACTTAATTTCAAAACATTCTTTCCAAAAGTTTTCCATACTCAACCCAATTACATTTACAAAACCATTTGGATTCAAAATTCAACTTTTAAACAAATAATATTTAAATTCAAAATATCTCTGACTTAACCGATTTCCCTTGAAATCCATATTTGTGTGTGTGTAGTGTAGTCTAGGGGTTTTACACAATAGTGCAACATCATCAATCATCACAATCCAAACACAGAAATATTGATAAGTGGTATAATCCTATAACGCTTATCTTCATTCACAGATTCACAGATAAATAATATAAATTTATCACAGATAAATTAATTACGTTCATCACAGCTCACAACAAAACAATTCATATCACAAAGCATGGTATATTAAGGGTATCAAACAATTCAATATTCAATAGAATCCAAACATCCATAAGTCAGATTGATTAATTGTTCAATCCCTAATTAATTCACTTTAATTAATTACTTATGAATTAATCACCCAATCCTGATTAATTAATTACAAATCATTTGATATTAATTAATGAAATAAATTAATCAACATTAATTACCTATCTTAATCAAATGTCCTTAATTAATCACATTAATTAAACTAACCTTTAAGTTAATTACTTGATTAATTAACCTTTAATCGTAAATTAATTACCCTTTTAATCATAAATTAATCTTAATTATTAAATTAATTAACCTTAATTGATCTTTGATTAACTTTAATAAATCTTTAATTAATCTTAATCAATCTTTAGTTAATCTTTAATTAAGTAATTATTCTTTAAATAATTGTCCTTTAATTAATTACATTAAATAAATTAACCTTAAGTTAATTACATAATTAATTCTCCCTGAATTACATTAAGTAATTATAAATAAATTACCTTTTAATCATTTATTAATTCACCTTTGATCATAAATTAATTATAAATTAATCTTAATCATTAAATTAATTGACCTTAATTAATCTTAATTAATCTTAATAACCTTAATTAATCTTTAGTTTGCTTAGATTAAGTAATTATTCCTTAATTACTTTAATTAATCACCCTATTAATTACATTAAGTAATTAACCCCTTAGTCACCTTTATTAAGTAATTATCCTCAAGTAAATAAATATACTTTGTTAATTATATTAGGTAATTTTTCTTTATTGGATTTCATTTGAAAAACACATAGAGGCTTACCTAATTAAGAAAACTATTACAAACCACATCAATTAAATAAAAATAAAAAACTTTAATCTTTAAAAGTAAATCTTGAAACTTGTTAATAAATTTACCTTAAAACTTGGTAATCATCTGCTTGAAAACTTCGTTACAAAATTACTTTCTTTCTTAAAAAACACTCAGGGATTAATTAACTAATATAATTATTTCAAAACAATTTAGATTCGAACAGATTTGATTTAAATTTCATATTTGAAATTTGTTTTGAAAACTAATAAAATACCTTAGCTTGAAAACCTTATTTCACATCTTCTTTGTTTTAAATTGGGTATATAATGTATTCTCATTTTATAAAAAAAACCTGATCAAAAATTATTTTCAATTTAAAATCTTGCTAAACGAAACCAGCCCGAGATAAAAATCAAAAATCCCGAGAAATCTCTCGAGCAACACACATTCTTTTCTTCCCCAAGTTATTTCACAAATCTATCGAGTCGGATTCAAATTTTTTCGAGACAAAACCCGAGTTATGTTCTTCTTCTTCCCCATCTAAACCCACCAGATACATTGATATACGTGTGCTTGTGTACAGGCGACGGTAGTGGCTCCGACCATTGTTCCAGTCACCAACACATTGAGGAAGACTTCACCGATGAACACCACAACCCAAATTGTTGAGATCAACAATAAACTCGAAATCGAGTTCAATAACGATTACTGTAACTAAATCACCTTCATCGAAAAATGCTTCGCTTGAGCACCACCGTCCATCGATGATCATGCGACTTCAACCAAAGCTGCTCCAATTACCTATGCTTCTTCTCCCCGTAGACCGATCACTGATAGACCACCCATGGCGACGAATTTCTACCTCAAACTTCGACGAGTCAAACCGAGGCTTAAACCCAAATACTACGTCAAACAACTTCCTTGATTATTAAAAAAATTTAACGAATATTGTTTTTATGCTCTCCGACATGCCAGCTTCCTTCATCATTGACCATGACGCCCAGTTCGACGTTGATCGCTGGAATTTGACCATTTTTACAATTCCGTTCAACTCAACAATTCGGACGAATTAGTAGACTAAAAATCTTGAAATTATCACCTAAATTCATCATTTCCACATGCAAATTCATTCATATAACCAAAATTTGAAATTGAAACCTTTGATTTTTCTGATATTATATATATTTACTGTAAAATTTTAATTTCCAAAGTATTTACTACATATTTCTACCTAAAACAAATTTTAGAAATTAAATCTAGTTGTTACTAACATCTTTTATTTACATATCAGATTCTAACAGAGACTAGAGAAAGTGGAATTTGAATTTATTCTAATTCTTAAAATCTGTTAACTTATAATAGAGATGACATATACATATGCACAGACCTGTATATACAGATATAACTTTATATATACCCACATGCAAACACATTATCATTCATATAAACTCAATTCCAAGGCATTACTCAATATTAATCACATGCAAGCAAATTTATATATACAGGTTGAAGAGTTTGCTCACTTGGGAATTGAAACACAGAGGACAGACTACTATTGCCCAGGATTGAAATGAAGGTGTCTTTTGTTTAAAAAATGAAACTTTAATTTGCTTTTGAACTTGCTTTTGATCTGAGACTGGATTTAGGTTGATTTGAATCTTGTTTGAGTTGCTTTGAACTAGCATTTCATTTGCTTCCAGGTTCCTGATTTTCTTTATTTCTAGGCTGAAGACTTTGTTTTATTTTGATTTCCTGTTTTAAATTTTTGATTGCTTTGGGTTTCCAACTGAAGATGCTTTGATCTCCAATTTTTAATTTTAAGAGATGATTTGTTTTACCAGGTTTCTGATTTTTGGTTTGAATTTTTAGTTTTCTTTCTGGTTTTTTGTTTTAGTTTTGAGAAGTTTAAACTGAGAATTTGACAATAACCTGATTTTTCATTTATCATATTTTATAAATTTTTTGACTAAAAGAAGATCTTTTGCTTGCCACTTGTCTATATTAATTTAACACTTGTAAATTTCATAGTTTAAAATTTTTACACTTGTCTATTTATTATTTCCTTATTTAACAAATGTCATTTAAGAAAATTTTATGTTTAATCCTCTTTTATATAATTTTTATAAAATTTGTTTTTTAAACCCTTATTCTCTTATGTTTTAAACCTTATGTTACTATATTTACATTTATATAGTTTTTACATGATATTTTACAATACTTTCCTTTTTATCGATTTATGTTTTTATAAACATGTTTTATACATACATACTTTTTTTAAGAGAAAGCGTATACATATCTTATTAATTTTTTTTAAGTTTTAACTTAAGTTATCATATTATATTTATCAAAGAAATCTTTTAAAGAAAATGATTCTTAAAATCTTCATTATTATTATAAATAGAAAACAACTTTTATTAGTTTTAAATATCAAATTTTCAAATCTAATTTATTTATGACATATTTATCATTGAATTTCAAATCAAAATTTTATTAACAATTCCCAAATCAATATTCTATTCAAAATACATGTCTTTATTTATTTCGAATTTTTTTAATTTATTCACAATTAATCCAAAATTTCATTTTAATTGCAAAATTAATTATTAACTTAATCCAAAAATCAAATTAATTACTAAACTAATTTGGCTTAAAAACCGGGAACGCTACAGATTCCTCCCCTTAAGAAAATTTCATCCTCGAAATTTGCTAGACAGGGAGATAATAAAAGATGAATAACAAAGATAGAGAATCGACTCATCAAATCAAGCTGAATATCTATTCTACATTCGGCTTACCAAATCAGAATATCAATAATAATTACGAGAACGAACTCATTCAACACTTTACGAAGAACTCGGCTTACCAGATCTACGAAATATGCATGGTTATTGGTTAGTTTGAAGGGATAACTTAACCATTCATAGAATATATCTAGACCCCAAAAGAATAGACAAATGAGTACAATTTTTTTTCCGCAATTCTCAAACACTAGGTATGGATTCCAAACTCAGGTCGGAATACCCCAAAGTATATGCTAGCTTGTCCCTCTTCCGACAAAAATCCCAAAGTTTGGTTTTAATCGAAATTGTTTTATTAATATCATACAATTTAACTTTATATTTGTTAATCAATTTATTTCAATGGAATTTTAAATTTATTAAAGTTAAAAACAAAAATCTAATAAGAAATTGGTGAAGAGAACACAAATTAGAAACTTATCTACACGATTCGTAGGGCCACCATCATCGAAACTTCTTCTTGTAGCTGCCACACGAAGCAATCAATGAATTTGAAATTGGATGATCAATAAAGGAGATTGATAGAGAAAGTTGTTTCCGTTGTTGCAGGGCATTGACCATTTATTGTGGTACTTTCTTGTCCCTTATCTTGTCCTCTTCTTACACTCATACTCACTATCAGTGGATAGTAAGAGAATTTACTGAGGCATACAGACGGATAGCTTAGGGATATGCTTATTCTGGGGTATACTTCACCCTATCTCTATTGAGTCACTTAATGTGTTATACTCCAAAAGCTAAAGTTCAACCTTCAGCTTTGATACCAAGTTGTCACGGTCTAAATTTCAGCATTCGAAAATCGACACCCGTACTTCACTTGTACTCGAATGCCGTAAATTCAACCGTTGAAATCCGATTCATGCCAGATCTTATAACACATTAAGTATAACAACATAGCGAAAGAAAAAGAATAATTATATTGATATACAACACATTGATATAAATGATCTCAATATCAAAGATACACAATAGCGGAAATCACAGCAGCGGAAAGATACAACTCCAAAAGAGGAACACTAACATATGCCTTCAAAAGAGAGAAGGATAGAAATTCCAACAACTCCATCTCTAATGCCAAAGTTCCAAAGACTCCAGGCTCCAAATCGAAAGCTCGAACCACCATCATGTTGGACTAAGCAAGGTCAGCCTAAGTGAACAAATGCTATCGCCAAATCCAAAGGCTAGATGCTATCAAATCTACACCTACTATTCGATTATCTGAAAATCCCAACTCTAGGCTGCCCGTGTGGGAAATTGTGGGCACCCAGAGTTTAGGAAGGGAACAGTAAACTCCAGGTCAGTCATGGAACTGGTATGAGCAAAAAAGATAG
This sequence comes from Allium cepa, assembly GCA_030765085.1. NCBI lineage: Eukaryota > Viridiplantae > Streptophyta > Magnoliopsida > Asparagales > Amaryllidaceae > Allium > Allium cepa. The sequence continues at coordinate 507,307,635 of CM060934.1, read as the reverse complement.
TTTTCTTTAAACAAAACAAACAAAAAGAATTTAAAAAGAAATCCACAATGCTTTTCGAAAAATGAAACTACCATAAGGCCTCCCCGCACACACACAATGCAAGTGCACAGTTGGAGGAGATTTCTCCTTATGATAGTCAAACATGCTTGATACGCGAAAGCCTTTTTATATTATTATTAGTGCATAGTGGAAAACATTTGAAAGTATAATATTAATCTTAGCCAGCATACCTACCATTATAGTATGCCTACTATAGCTACCATATAAGATGGCAGGTTCTACAACTAAAACCGTACATGGCGCGTATTGATGATTGAATTTCCAACAAATGGTCAGGCTAAGGAATTTCCTGGGCCATATGGGTATGCCTCTAAAGGGACGCCCCGAGAACTTAACCAGCTCTCGCCAACACAAGGCCAGGTTACCTCTGTAACTAGGTAACTACTACACGAGCATGCCATCCCCCGGTCGTTAGCGACCATTATCCGAGAGCTCTCAACCACAAAGCAACCACAAAGTAATAAATTTGCCGTGACCACATGAGTTAAGTATCTGGGCTCCATACCATGATACCACCCTGTTCCAGAAGGAAATGGACATAACCTAAAGGGCGTGACCCATATAACCTTGTTGCATTCTTCCTATTTCGACCATTTTCTGGTTGTGAGGTTCTGATGTAGTCTCGTCCACAAATCTACGCTTTACACAAAAGCCATGCTTTGATCAACAAATGATCGGCAACACTTTGTATGCCACATTATTAAGTTGGAAATGTATCACTAGTAATCATCAACTACATAACCTCTGAGCTCGTATGTCTCAGAGAAGGGTGTTAAGCTAAGATAATGAATTCTCCGCCACCAAACAGAAATGTATTTGATAGAAACCAGTTTTACATCTCAAAGTGTAATGTTAGATACACATCCATACAAGTCTGTTCTGGGTTCGAACAGAACCGAAGGCACTTCAAAGAAGCCCTTGCAATCCGGGTATTCACAATCTCGATCGGACTCCCCATCACATATGAATATCTCTATACCATAGCTACTCAGTGTAGAGTCATTCGACAGGTAATCCTTTCATTCTCGAAAATACACAGTCTTCACCGCCGGTCTTCAAATGTAATCCATAATGTCGAATCATTATTCCGAATGGGTTATATGACATAAGGTCCTCTCCCGGCTAAAACGAATAATGGGCATAATATTTAAAAACATACGGATATTGGGATCTTAGTTAAGTGACAACTTAAAACCCAAAATCCTTTCTTAAAATGGTTTGAACAAATTACCATTTCAAATCTTTAAACAAAAAGATTCACTTCACAATATTCACCAATCTTTCACAAAGATTCATTCACAATATTTAAACAAAAGATCTATCTTTGAGATCCTCTTTTGTTTAAAAACAAAGTTCACCAAATATTTCATAAAGATTCCTTCATAGCTTTCAAACTATTTTCATTTCAAAACTTGAAATTCTTTTCAATACAAATTAGAAATCCTTTATTTATATGATAGCTATTATTATTTGAAAACAAGGGTTTTTGTTTCGGAAAAATCCAATCAAATATGCACAAGTTATATCCTTTAAAGTATATACATGGTTTAAATATAAATTCCCAAAATAATACCTTTAGATTACTTTAAAGATGATTTTAAAATCCATATATATATATATATATTATAACTTGTATAAACCTTTCAAACCATAGTTTCCAAAATAATTTCAAATCCTAACAAGATATACTATATTCAGACTAAACTTAATTTCAAAACTTTCTTTCCAAAAGTTTTCCATACTCGACCCAATTACATTTCCAAAACCATTTGGATTCAAAAATCAACTTTTAAACAAATAAAATTTAAATTCAAAATATTTTTGATTTAATCGATTTCCCGTGAAATTCATATTTGTGTGTGTATAATGTAGCCTAGGGGTTTTATACAATAGTGCAACATCATCAATCATCACAATTCAAACATAGAAATATTGATAAGCGGTATAATCCTATAACGCTTATCTTCATTCACAGATTCACAGATAAATAATATAAATTTATCACAAATAAATAAATTACATTCATCACAGCTCACAACAAAACAATTCATATCACAAATCATCACATATCAGGGGTATCAAACAATTCAACATTCAATAAAATCCAAACATCCATAAGTTAGATTGATTAACTGTTCAATCCCTAATTAGTTCACTTTAATTAATTACTTATGAATTAATCACCTAATCCTGTTTAGTTAATCACAAATCATTTGATATTAATTAATGAAATAAATTAATCAACTTTAATTACCTATCTTAATTAAATGTCCATAATTAATTAATTATTCCTTAATTAATCACATTAATTAAACTAACCTTTAAGTTGATTATTTGATTAATTAACCTTTAATCATAAATTAATTACCCTTTTAATCATAAATTAATCTTAATTATTAAATTAATTAACCTTAATTGATCTTTGATTAACTTTAATAAATCTTTAATTAATCTTTAATTAAGTAATTATTCTATAAATAATTATCCTTTAATTAATTACATTAAATAAATTAACCTTAAGTTAATTACATAATTAATTTTCCCTTAATTACATTAAGTAATTACAAATAAATTAACTTTTAGTCATTAATTAATTCATCTTTAATCATAAATTAATTATACATTAATCTTAATCATTAAATTAATTAACCTTAATTATTCTTAATTAATCTTTAATTAATCTTAATAACCTTAATTAAACTTTGATTTGCTTATATTAATTAATTATTCTTTAATTACTTTAATTAATCACCCTATTAATTACATTAAGTAATTAACCCCTTAATCACCTTTATTAAATAATTATCCTCAATTAAATAAATATACTTTGTTAATTATATTAGGTAATTTTTCTTAATTGGATTTCATTTGAAAACACATAGGGGTGTACTTAATTATCTTAATAAAAACTATTACAAACCACATCAATTAGATGAAAATAAAAATAACTTTTAATCTTTGAAAGTAAATCTTGAAACTTGTTAATAAATTTGCCTTAAAATTGGGTAATCATATGCTTGAAAACTTTGTTAACAAAATTACTTTCTTACTTGAAAAATACTTAGGGATTAATTAACTAATATAATTATTTCAAAACAATTTAGATTCGAGCAGATTTGATTTAAATTTCATATTTGAAATTTGTTTTGAAAACTTGTAGAATGCCTTAGCTTAAAAATCTTATTTCACTTATTCTTTGTTTTAAATTGGGTATATAATGTATTCTCAGTTTTATAAAAAAAACCTGATCAAAATTTATTTTCAATTTAAAATCTTGCTAAACGAAACCAGACCGAGATAAAACCAAAAATCCCAAGAAATCTCTCAAGCAATACACATTCTTTTCTTCCCTAAGTTATTTCACGAATCTATCGAGCCGGATTCAAATTTTTTCAAGACAAAACCCGAGCTATGTTCTTCTTCTTCCCCATCTAAACCCACCAGATACATTGATATACGAGTGCACGTGTACAGGCAACGGCAGTGGCTCTGACCATTGTTACAGTCACCAACACGTTGAGGAAGACTTCGCCGATGAACACCACAACCCAGATTGATGAGATCAACAGTAAACTCGAAATTGAGTTCAATAGGGACTACTGGAACTAAATCACCTTCATCGAAAAACGCTTCGCCTGATCACCACCGTCCACCGATGATCACGTGACTTCAACCAAAGCTGCTCCAATTACCTATGCTTCTTCTCCCCCTAGACCGATCGTCGATAGACAACCCTTGACGACGAATTTCTACCTCAAACTTCGATGAGTCAAACCGGGGCTTAAACCCTAAAATTACGTCAATCGACTTCCTTGATTATTAAAAAAATTAACGAATATTTTTCCTATGCTCTCCGACACGCTAGCTTTCTTCACCATTGATCACGACGCCCAGTTCGGCATTGATCGCCGAAATTTGACCATTTTTACAATTCCGTTCAACTCAACTATTCGCACGAATTAATAGACTAAAACTCTTGAAATTATTACCTAAATTCATCATTTCCACATGCGAATTCATTTATATAACCAAAACTTGAAATTGGAACCTTTGATTTTTCTGATATTATATATATATTTACTATAAAATTTTAATTTCATAAGTATTTACTACATATTTCTACCTAAAAAATTTTTAAAAATTAAATCTAGTTGCTACTAACATTTTTTATTTACATATCAGATTCTAACAGAGACTAGGGAACGAGGAATTTGAATTTATTCTAATTCTTAAAACCTGTTAACTTATAACAGAGATGATATATACATATGCACAGACCTATATATACGCATATAACTTTATATCTACCCACATGCAAACACATTATCATCCATATAAACTCAATTCCAAGGCATTACTTAATATTAATCACATGCAAGCAAATTTATATATACAGGTTGAAGAGTTTGCTCACCTGGGAATTGAAACACAGAGGACTGACAGTTGTTTCCCAGGTTTGAAATAAAGTTGTCTTTTATTTTAAAAAATGAAACTTTAATTTGATTTTGAACTTGCTTTTGATCTGAGACTGGATTTAGGTTGATTTGAATCTTGTTTGAGTTGCTTTGAACTAGCATTTCATTTGCTTCTAGGTTCCTGATTTTCTTCCTTTTGATCTGCTTTTTTTTATTTCTAGGCTGAAGACTTTTTTTATTTTGATTTCCTGTTTTAAATTTTTGATTGCTTTGGGTTTCCAGCTGAAGATGCTTTGATCTCCAGGTTTTGATTTTAAGAGATGATTTGTTTTACCAGGTTTTTGATTTTTGCTTTGAATTCTCTTTCTGGTTTTTTATTTCAGTTTTGAGAAGTTTAAACTGAGAATTTGAAAATAACCTGATTTATCATTTATCATATTTTATAATTTTTTAGATTAAAAGAAGATCTTTTGTTTGCCACTTGTCTATATTAATTTAACACTTGTAAATTTAATAGTTTAAAATTTTTACACTTGTCTATTTATGTGTTTCCTTATTTAACAAATGTAATTTATGAAAACTTTATTTTTAAATCCTCTTTTAATTAATTTTTATAATTTTTGTTTTTTAAACCCTCATTCTCTTATGTTTAACCTTATGTTACTATATTTACATTTATATAGTTTTTTTCATGATATCTTACAGTACTTTCCTTTTTATCGATTTATGTTTTTATAAACATGTTTTATACATATGTACATTTTTTTAAGAGAAAGCATATACATATCTTATTAATTTTTTTAAGTTTTAACTTAAGTTATTATATTATATTTATAAAAGAAATCTTTTAAAGAAAATGATTCCTAGAATCTTCATTATTATTATAATTAGAAAACAACTTTTATTACTTTTAAATATAAAATTTTCAAATCCAATTTATTTATGAAATATTTATCATTTAATTTCAAATCAAAATTTTATTTACAATTCCCAAATCAATATTCTATTTAAAATACATATCTTTATTTATTCTGAAAATTTTCAGATTTATTCACAATTAATCCAAAATATCATATTAATTACCAAATTAATTCTTAACTTAATCCAAAAATCAAATTAATTACTAAATTAATTTGGCTTAAAAATCGAGATCGTTACAATGACTTACCTAAATTATTGAAAGTTAAATATGTACTTGGATAATATACAATATAAAAGTATTTTTATAAATAAAATTTGAGTGGTTATAATAAATGTTATACACTTAAATATTAGTTATAAAAGGATTAATTGAGGTAAATAGAATAAAGGGTTAATTGAATAACTTATAATATAAAATGGCATTGAAGGAATTTTTAAATAAATTGGTATATTTTATTCAAATTAATTAATTTCGTAAATTTATTTGTTTATAAAGTTAGTATTTTTGAATAAGATATATTGTTTACTTAATTCTTTCTTTCCCTTCTATTTCCTTGTCAGGGACAAAAAGTTTTGAGTTGGGGAGAGTCTAACGACCCGTAAATTCTGAATAATATAATTTGTAGATTTAATACGATTTTGGTAGATAAGGCTGGAAGAATAAAGACTTTGTAATTTAATAGTGAAACAAACGTTAAAATGAAAGGTAACAATGTAATTAAAACTAATTATGAAATTTCAAACTAATTGAAATAATGTAAATTGTTGCACTTAGTTATAGATTTGAATATAAGAAAACAGTGTGAATGTTTAATCTTTAATGAGATAATATATGATCAATATAAATTGAAGTAAATTAGTGTTAATTAAGTAATTGTAACAATTGATTTGTAAATAATAATGAATTCATTAATGTGATTTAAAGAAATAGTAACAGTTGTAAGTTACTATTCAATTGGTTTATTAATTTAGTTGTAAATGTTAGATTTAGGTATACAAATTTAATATAAGAAAATAAGGGCAAGTGTGGTGCGAACAAATGAAATAGCGTATAATTTATGGTAATTGAATTAATTTAACATTTTGTAAGCAATTGTGATAATTAGAGAAAATGATAAACTTGAGTGTAAATTAAAGGGTAATGGCAACAGCTATTATAAGTTGTCTATTTAGGCTATAAAATGAATTGGAGATCAATTGTATTCAATTGTAAATAAATGTTCATTAGTGTGAATTAATGAAGTAATGGGAGGTGTGAGTGTATACATTAACTCGAAACGTAAATTTATTTATAAAGTAATAAATTGGTAAAAGGAATGAAACTAAGGTAAATTTATATAATTGGTTTCAAACCTTAATTAATGCGTACAATTGAAAAAAGTACACATTTAAAAAAGTAACATTTATACAAATTTAAGCTGTAAATAGGGGAGCATTAATGTAATGGAATATAAAACTAATGTAACTAGGTTTATAAAGAAATAGTGGGCATAATATAAAGATGGAAATTAAATCAAATCAAATTATGGGAATCAATTTTAATTGATTGGAATGTAATCTGTAACAAATAAATTTAATGATAAGAAAATGAATTTAATTACTATACTAATTGAAAACTAGGATGAAATGGGAATGCATATTTTATTCATAAGATAATATAAAAGAATGAAACATATCTGAATGAATTAATTGAGGTTTCAATCATAATAAATGTATACATTTGACAAATTTAATAAAATAAGCAATTTCTGGAAATTTTGTATTTTGGTCAACTGAAAGTCAAAGTTCGACCATGGTTAAAAATTTTAAATTTGAATTTTTAAATGACAATCTTTTTCTTTGAAAATGTATTTTATTTTAATATTTATTCTGCTTTTCGTTTCATGAAATTCCGATTTATACTTTTAGATTTGGATAAATTACAGCGTTTTACACGCAATAAATTTATGTATTTTCATTATATATATATTCCTATATTTCTATATTTTTCCTATATCCATCTCTTCGTTTATTTCTCTTTTTATTTGTCTAGGCTTTTATTGTATTCATTGGAATTTATTTGTTTATATCTTTTATAAAGAGTTGGAGAAAATCAAAGGGTATATGTTACTTTATTAAATGTTTGCCTTTTTAATTTTCTACCCTCTTTATTAATTTTTAGCATTTCTCACCTATTATAGCCGTGCATTACTCTATCGAATCACATACAAAATCTTCCAAATATCTCACTTCCTTATTTGCCTCTTCTGATTAGAAGATATTACATAAGTTTCTTTTATTGAATAGGAAAAAAATCCCATTCATACACTAGTCTCTTTATTTCTTGCCTTTTTATTTCCTACCTCCTTAACTACCCTCTAGTCGTGCATTTTATTTTCTTTAAGCCATGAGAAACTTTCCATTCACTTCATTTGTCATTTGCGTGCAAACAAAGAAAATATACAAGATTCCTTCTCCTTAAATTGTGCCTTTTAATTTCCTAGCCATTCATTTTCTAGCCTTTACATCTCTAGCCATCCACTCTCCGTATCTTTGGCCGTTCATTGTTTCTGTAACCCTAAACGCCTCTTTTTTTTCACGTGAAAACTTTCTTATCTCATTTTCATTTGCGTGAGAGAAAAATAAAACAAGCTCTAAATTTTCATGGCTTCTCCTTACTTTCTTCTTCCTTTTTCATTTGATTTTCTCTTTGGTTTTCATGCGAGCTCGACCTCCACCTCCTAGCCTACCTCTCCTCCTCATCACCACCACATGACCACAAACATCACTAGCCGTGAGTTTGTGATTCCTAGACCCCACCCAAGCCCAATGGCCGAGCCCACTTGGTGGTTGAAAGCAAGGTTATTCCTCTTTGATTCATAATTGCATTGTTTAATCCATCTTTTGTTGTGTTGAATCTTATTCTTATGATTTGTGTATTTGTTATATACAAGATATGGATCTTGACTCTTCATCCATTCAAGTTTGCATTGTGCTTTGTCGTGCTTTTCGTGCTTTGCGGAGTTTGGATTTTTATTCTGAATTTCAATTCTAGCTTTAGAAAAGGTGAGTATTATCACTCTAGACATATGTACTTATATTATTGTGGAATAATGACAAGTGGATCTATATAAATTGATATGTTATTCATACATGCCTGTGATATGTTATATGATGTTAAATGCTGTTTATATATTTGTACATCATCTAATATGTTATTATATGATATACTATTCATTTTATTTACCGTATCATTACTGCAAGTTCCCTATCACTATGGGTTGAAATGATACATACCCGAACGGACTTTAGAATAAGAAAAAATCATTATGAGCTGAAATGATAGGCTCAAGTGATTTTATTTTTTTTAAGCCGTGCATTTTATTTTTTTTAAGCCGTGAGAAACTTTCCATTCACTTCATTTGTCATTCGCGTGCAAATAAAGAAAATTACAAGATTCCTTCTCCTTAAATTGTGCCTTTCAATTTCCTAGACATTCATTTTCTAGTCTTTACATCGCTAGCCATCGACTCTCCATATCTTTAGCCGTACATTGTTTCTATAACCTTAGCTGCCTCTTTTTTTATTCATGTGAAAACTTTCTTATCTCATTTCCATTTGCGTGCGAGAAAAATAAAACAAGCTCTAAATTTTTATGCCTTCTCCTTACTTTCTTCTTCCCTTTTCTTTTGATTTTCTCTTTGGTTTTCATGCTAGCTCGGCCTCCACCTCCTAGCCTACCTCTCCTCCTCACCACCACATGAGTAGAAACATCCCTAGCTGTGAGTTTATGATGCTTAGACCCTACCCAAACCCAATGGCCGAGCCCACTTGGTGGTTCAAAGCAAGGTTATGTCCTCTTCGATTCATAATTGCATTAATTAATCCATCTTTTGTTGTGTTGAATCTTATTCTTATGATTTGTGTATTTGTTATATACAAGATATGGATCTTGAATCTTCATCCACTCAAGTTTACATGGTGCTTTGTCGTGCTTTTCATGCTTTGCAGAGTTTGGATTTTTATTTTGAATTTAAATTCTAGCTTTATAAAAGGTGAGTTTTATCACTCTAGACATATGTACTTATATTATTGTGGAATAATGACAAGTGGATCTGTATAAATTGGTACACTACAAGAAAATCAGTTTTTGGTTGCAAAAATTAATGGCGTTTGAATGTAAGTGCAACTAATAATATTTCACAATATTACATAAATGTAACAAAAAATATTTCGCTTCCCGCCTTTATAAAATAGTTCCGCCTTTGCCCAAACAAACGTAACATAAAAGATTACCGCCTTGTTATTCCTCCGCTGCTTAGAAAAATTCAAATCTAGAAAAATTCAACTCCTTTCCCCCAAAATAAGCAACCCTAAATCAAATACGTTCCCTAATCCAAATTTGTAATGCTCAGCTGTTCCTTAAATTAGGTTTCACCAAACTATATATGTATTCACTTAAATTAGGTTTCACCAAATTCAATATGTTCTGTAGATAAGAAGGCGCAAAAATTCAACGATTGATGTATTCGAACTATTCTTTTCTTTTTTCTTTTTTTCATTGTAAGACTGAATCGGAGTGGTAATCGATCTTTCTCCGTTGTGTGTAGATATTTTTCTTTTTGTAAATTTTCTTGTAGGGTTTGATAAGGTATTTTGATTGGGTGCGGATTTGAGTTGTAGATCTGGAGGACTTTGCGGAAATTGTTTAGGTGGAGAGGATGGATTCAGATGTCATTCTCGATTTTGCTCAGTTTCAGTTGTCTCCCCGAAAATTAAGGTAAAATTGATTAATTTTGAAATAAAGTCCAGTTTTGTTTTCCATTTACATTTTTTGTAATTTGAGCTATGCTACGTTAAATTGTGCTTGTTTAAAGTAATGAAAGTGAATTGCAAGAATATTCTTAACTTAGTCTTTGTAATGAAGACGATAGGAGTTGATGAAGTTTTCATTATGTTGGCTACATTCACTTTCGATATATTTGGTAGTAAAATTTATAGAAAGAATGAATTTTGGTAGATGTGAACTGTTCATTTCTGGAGGTAGTAAAACTGAGAAGATCCCATCTGGACTCTTAAAACCATTTCTGAAGCATTGGACCGTTGTGGAGGAACAAGTTGATCAATCAGTTCCCTTGATTAACCCTGAAACAGAGAATAGGAAGAACTGGTTCAACAAAGGAATTCTTGAAAGGTTTTTAATATGTACTAAATAGTTATTTATTTAGCAGTATAAATGATCTTGCAATCCATGAAAATTTTAATAAAACTACTATAGTTTCATGTAAAACTAAGCGAAATGCTTGCTGGTTGAATGAACTTAGGGAGGGATTAAAAGGCAAGTAAACTTAAGATTAGCCTCTTTGCTTGTGAATTTTTTTGGCAAGAATGTATCAAATATAAATCACTATACTAGGAGTTCACGATAATTTCATGACCTAGTTAAGATAATTTTAAGATAATTTGGTTGTTTGAAAAAGTAACGGGCTGTTTTGCTAAAGTGGAGTTCAATTTTGCTTACACTTAGAGATCACTTTTGGGCGGCTTCTTTTTTAACTACTTAAAAATAGTTGCTGTTCTAAATCACCTAACTTAAGTGCCGGCTGTAATAACTTTAAGCTCGCCGTGATATTTGCTTTGTTCTAATGAAAGATGTAAGAGCTAGAGTTTGATCTTGTTTCATCAAACAGTGACATAATTATTGTAACTAACTTTACATTAAAGTTTACCAAATCAAGTACATACAATATTATGATGATGTAATCTCTTATGTGATTTGTAGGCCTGCATATAGCATGAGTTTGTTGGAATATAGTCAAATGAAACCTGTTGTCTATTCGTCAGAAAACAAGCAAATTGATAACATTCTTTTTAGCTTGTTTTCCCATATTAGTACTGTTTGTTTGATTCTGACATTTAATTGTACTTGATCAAGCTTGTTTACTTTCACATATCGGAAGATTTTCTTGCCTGCAAAGTTGCTAGCAGCTTAAAAAACCATTCACAATTCGACTTAAAATATAATTTAATATTTCGGTTAGCTGTTGGAAATCATATAGCATTTGTAACGTGTGCAATCAATTTTTAGTCTGCACCCTAAAATTATGCATCAGCAATAAAAACAGAGTTTGTAGATTAAGGGTAAAAGCTACAGGTGGCACAATTAACTTTTGCTAACTGTATAGGGGTGGTTTAGCATATGATTTACTATCAGTTGAGACAATATACCCTGAAGCAGGTTCATGTCGTCGGTGTGAACACATTATGCATCTATAAAATTGTGCACAACTTATGCTGTTAAATTTGCCTCTTATTATTTTAACTTGTATTTTGCAGGCGATGTGGGCTCGATGCTCCTCCAATCTGCGTCGATGATTGTAGCAGATGTTGATGTATGTGAATGCCATACAAACCATTGACAGCGAGACATTTCAAGACTGAATCATGTATAGCCGGCTAAATTTTGAAATTTTTTTACTGTTTGAGTTATTATATATATAAAATACTAATAACTAAAGCAGTAAAAAAATTCAAATTTTAGCCGGCTAATTATGAATTTAGTGTTCAGTACTGTTACCAACGTCTGCAACATTCCACTAAAGAGATTATTCGATCCAACGAACTTGTTAGTCATATATCTGACCGGGTCTTACAGATTCTTTGAATTTAGCATTCAGTAATGTTTTTGACATTAGTTAGCAATTTCTGCCTGAGGTGAACATGATTCTTTGAAAAGGAATTTAACAGTTTTGATAGTCATTCTGTTTCCATAGACCTAATAATGGTGAGCAAGGATTTGCATTTGTTATCTTCTTTTAATGTCCTATTAAAATACAGAGCATGCCGTTAGAGCTTTGTAATCAATTGAGATGTCTGGATCTCACCCGCATTTGTTTCTCACTAAGAGCGGGCTATCTCACATCAACTTAATGTTGCAGAACATGGGTATGTTAATCACTATAATCACCCCCTATTTCTGGTTTATTGTTTTTAGCAAGTATACTATAAAAGTTTGGTATACATGAAATTCTTGTCTTTAACTGCAAAGATATATTAAATAATGAATTTTTTGTCTTTAACTAGTTTACATTATTTTACTGCAAAGATTCCCCAATTATTAACTGTTTAGTCATCTTGTAATATTCCAGTATATTCTTGTACCAAACAATATAAGAACTAGTAATAGGGATGCAATCATATTAATTATTAGTAGACTTAACTAATCACCCATTAGATGCTCTGATCTTTCCTTTAACTAAGGGAGAGATTAATTTCAAAGACAAATTAAGTTTATTTAAATGTTAAGTTCTATAATAATCAGAGAAATTTCTCAAGTCTTAAGTGGCATGTACTTCTTTATCTCTGCTTAAACCAGGAAATAAGATGCGTTCACTGACTAAAAATAATTAAGAGAAAGGGTGTTTATGTTGAAGGAGCCACTCATGTTCAATGTCTATATATGTTATTGTTTTGTGAATCCTTCTCAAATTAGTTAACCCTCTTTTGTACTTAGTAAATCGGGTATATTCTGGGGAAAAAATCACTGATTTTTACCAATAAATAGAACTGCTCAAAACTGCTTTTGTTTCTTGAAATGGCAAGTTAACACTTAATCACTCAATTCAAACACTTTGGTAATTTTAAATTACAAGCTATTTTTGCTACTAATAAAATATAAACTACCATTTTATTCCGTAGGTGTAAACAAAAACAGTAATCATGTTGGTGCACAAACTGAGCACGGAAGTTACTATAACCATTAAATTAATCATTAACCACCAATTGAATTTGGTTATTATTTAACATGGAAATTAAGCACGTGAACAAATTCGTATTCACTGACGAGCACTTCCAAAAAAAATTGTGTAGGTTTGTTCGTTATATAAGCACACCTGAGGTGCTGGAAGTAGTCAACACTTTTGATGCGAAGGTGTCGCAGTTGGAAGGGGCTAGAAAGATATATTCCCAGGTAACGCTACTTGTATATGTTATTTGGGAAGCAATTGGTCCGATATTTATCAAAATAGATTCTAAATAAATTTACATGTTATTCAGGGGTCAGAAAGTCAACATTCTGCTAAACTTGATAAGTTGCTTGTGCTTTTCTTCATTATTAAGCTGCAACAAGCTGCTGGATTTTATAAAGACAATGAAGAAATCTGAAGTTAAGGTGAGTTGTCCTCATCGTAATAATCAGTTGTAGTAAATGCGATATATACACACTCTAAATTTGGTTCCTTTCAGGTACTTTTAAGAATGCTTCCTGCATATTATAATCATGTTAGAGCTTATGAAAACACTCTGGTCACTAAGTTTTTCGGATTGCACTGTGTCAAGTTAACTGGAGCTGCCTAGAAAAAGGTAAGACAGTAAGGTCGACTTTGAATTGTGCTTACCACTTGAAATAGCCGAAGTACAGACTTCAATTTTGTTTTTCTTATTATTTTTCAGGTGTGGTTTATGATAATGGGAAATTTATTTTGTACCGATTGTGTGATTCATAGACATTTCGACCTTAAGGGATCTTTTCATGGGAGAACAACCGATAAACCCAAATCCGAAACTGATGAAACCGCTACACTGAAAGACCTTGATGTTAATTTCATATTCCGACTAGAAAAACTTGGTTTCAAGAATTTTGCAAGTAAAAATAATCGTCCGACTACTTGTGCCAAATAAATTTGACAACAAATTCATAATTTTTATTGAAAATATGTGCAGCTAAGAAGATAAAGACTGCGATTTTCCAGAGCAAGAGCGAATGATGGATTATAGTCTTTTAGTGGGTGTTCATTTTAAAGAATCAGTATCAAGCAAAGGTACAAACTCTTTTCTATTTCTACTTTGAATATGAAGTAAAATGTTGCTTACTGGATTTGCTGAATGTGTTTTATCTGCATCAGAAAATTCTAAAGCTGATGACAAAGGGCAGCCAGCTCTAACTCCAACTCTTTCAAGAGAAAACACGGACCAGCTACTTTCAGATCCTCAACGGTATGTCCATCTCAACACTATTTTTAAAACATCGTATGTTTTACTTTGCACTATATCTAACCATTATTACTTCACATATGTACCAAAAGTATCTTTGATGTGCTTAAAGAAGGTAGGAACGCAATTGATGCTGCGGTTGCAGCTTCACTTTGCTTAGGAGTGGTTAGTGCTGCTTCTAGTGGTATTGGTGGAGGTTCTTTTATGTTGATTAGGATGGCTAATGGTGAGGCCCATGCCATTGATATGAGAGAGACTGCACCATTGCTTGCATCCCATGTGACTCCTTGCATTTTTTCCCATTATTTTTAAATCATCCAAGGAGAAGTGAGTTTTAAAATTTATAAAGGGTGTTTGAAAAAAAACGTCCATTTGCTATAATTGTCCTAAATGTGGGATTTTTATGACCTACTTTCTCCATGTTTGCGGAGAAAAAAAAAGCAACAATTGTTGGACTGGTTATTTTTCATGCTTCTATACGTTAAGAAAAATGCATATGATATGGTTGACAAGTAACATTGAAGGAGAACTCATTCAAACTATGAAGGCAAAATCAAACTTGACCTCATACTGAATACTTTATACTTTTCGTTATTTGGGTTTATGGTTGTGGGCACCCTCCAGCTCTATGATTTGGATTGCAGATTTGGAAACTTGATTTTGGATTTTGCGTTATTGGCCATTAAAGATTTTAACCTTGCTTTAGATATCCATGAAAGAAAATTAATCTGGATACAACTATGAGTATTTATCCAAAGAAAGGTGTGGTTTATACGCCTACGCTTCCCTTTAACTTCAAAGCCATATGTAGATATGTACTGTTCTGCTTTGTAAGCATGCAACAAGTTGATTGTTCTTTAATCCAAGTGAAGAACATTGAATCTACAAGTTTCCTTTGGAAATAATTTATGATTAGATTGAACCATTATTGCTGACCGATGATTTTAGTAGTTTTATTTGGACAAGCTACGTTACCGTGTATTGTTTATCCACCTGATCTTACATTACAGCTGTGCACTCTTATTTATGCAGCGGCATCCTTGTGATATAAGTTATTTGAAATGATACTTTATAACTCTAATTTAATTCTAAAAACGCAGGGGGGATATTATCAGGTGAACTTGCTGTTTTGAATGGAGTGCATGGTTGAAGAGGATGGTTGTCGTATGACAAGTCTAGTGCACTGACTTCACAAATATGATGTAAAAGTTGTTGGACGATTACAATGTGCTCACATCAGTGGTTAATACGCAGAGGCATATTTGTTTGAAGTATTATAGTCTAAGGACTTCTATATTTTTCCATTTTTGATCTTTGATACCTTCACCTCACAAATATTTAGTAACATGATTATTATTGTTTACAGGTAGATAAACATTTGTGAAGAATTCAAGCAGCAGCATTGGTTTTTGGTATGGTAGCATCACATGTATGTAGTTAGGTTAATTAAAACTATTATGAAACTATTATGAAACTAGTATGTTTGGTAGCAGCACTACTTTAGCTAGCACTACTTTAGCTGCATGCACTATTATGAAACTATTTATGGTAGTTTGGTTGTGTAAACGTATGGTTGACCTTTTGTCTTCACACTAATGTTATGATAAGTGGTGATTATGTAATTGCTTTTGGTTGTGTTATTGTGGTTCATTGAATGTGTTATTTTTGAATGTGTATGTGTTTATATATTACGTTATTGTATAAGTTTTGAAGTACTTGAATTGGAGGCAAATCAGACGTAGTCATGGAACAGCAGACAATAAAATCGAAACATACGGTGGCGGAGAAAAAACGCCATCAAAAATATTTTTTGTAACTCAGATAATCTCCGTGGAGTTCAAAAAACGCTGCAAAAAATAATAATAAGTGCAACAAAAAAATAAGATAGTAAACGACACATTTTCGGTGGCGTTTCATAAATGCTGTAAAAAAGATCTTTAGTAACGTTTAAAAAACGTCGCCAAAAATTCATTTACAGTGGCGTTAAAATAAATGCAACAAAAAATCATGGATTTTTAGTCGCATGTTTTCTAGCGGCGTTTATCAAAACGCCACCAAAACTTTTTGTAGCATTTTTTGAGCGCCACTAAAAATCAAATTTCTTGTAGTGATATGTTATCCATACATGCCTGAGGTATGTTATATGATGTTAAATGCTGTTTATATATTTGTACATCATCTAATATGTTATTATATGATATACTGTTCATTTTAATTACTGTATCATTACTGCAAATTCCCTATCACTATGGGTTGAAATGATACATACCGAACGGACTTTAGAATAAGAAAAAATCATTATGAGCTGAAATGATACACTCAAGTGATTTTTATTGTGATTTTTATTGCATTTATTTTACTTGGGATTGCGGGTTTGAAATGATAGAACCCGGATTTTTCTTTAAATTATGGATTGAAATGATACATATCCACATCACTTGACCTAAGTTAGAAAATATTATACAGTCCTATGGTTATATTTTAAATGATATTTTCCTAAAAATTTATTAAGTATTTTAATATTTTCTGAAAATTATTAAGTATTTTGGGATTATAAATATATGAAAATTAACTTAATTTGATTTAACGCTTTAAAGTGTAAAGAAATATTGTTTGTCTATATATAAGTTCATTGGTTTTGGATGGAGTTTTATGAGTCTTATTTATGATAAATAACTTAATAATTAAGTTGATTTAAGTTGGAATCTTAAATCTAACCTAGTAATTTTAATAAAGGTTATTTCTTAAAATGGACGTATTTTGTATAATAAATAATGCAATTTTGAATAAATAAAATGAAATACATTTTATGGGACATTCGTAATAAGTTTATTAAACTTGGAATCATAGTTGAATTGATGTCTAAATGAATAGATCTATTAAGAAAATTTAATTGTTATATTAATTATGATAAAATGTTCTTTTGTGAAATGTTATGTTGGGTAAGATAGATAGTTATGGTTTTAAAATGGGAAAATGTAATTTATAATGACTTAACATGGAAATTTGAAATTTGGTTTTAAATGGAAATATTAAGTTAAGCAAATAAATGGATATTTAATTTATTTATGAGATGGGTATGTTAAATAAATTATTAAGTTATTTATTGGAATAATGGTTAAGCAATTTATCAAGTATTGACTTAACAAATGGATGTTTAATTTAAATTGGATATTCATTAATAAATGTTATTTTTCTAAAATTTATAAGTTAAGTAATATCCAAATAAATTTTTTGAAAAGTGGAATGAGTTTGATAAGTTAAAAATGAGAAAATTGAAGATATATTGTTTTAAAGGGTATAACAGAAATTATAGCGTTTCTAAAATGCTATAGTTTCTTAATTTGAACTATGTTTTGATATATACTAAATATACCTACCGCAACACTTTATAAATGCTGCTGTTTTGAAATATACAATGTTTTGGAAAGTTTATAATTGAATGAATAGACTTATAAATGCTAAACTTTGAAATGAATATTATTTGACATTGAATTTAAACGGTTAAATGAATCTGTTTGGAAGATATTAACATTGAATTTAGATGGTCTAAATAAATATGTTTCAAAATGTTTGGTTTCAGAGTTGTTATAACTTGAAAGTAATGTGGCTTTAGAAATGAAATTATTGGAAATTGTATTTAATTAAGAATTGTCTTTAAATATATAAAATTGAACTTATTGAAAATGAAGATTTAAGAATACGACTTTATAAAGTGGTTTGGTTTAAGATGATTTAAAGCAATATTTCGAGTTTAATAAATTGAATGAATATTCAATGATTTGGAAATCGGGTTTCATTTAAATAATATATTGATTTGGTTTTGGAATTTAGATGGTATACTTTTACTTGGTTTTGAAATGGGTATTATTTGGAAAGTAATGGTATTTGATTTTAAATGGTTTTGGAATAGAAATGACTTTGAAATAATATCCATCGGTTATAATAACGATTGGTTGTTAAAGAGACCGGGATCGGAAGTTGTCATACTCTCTGCCAACCCTGAAAACCACTTTAACAACCGTGTACGCGGTGGAGATTCCAGAATGAAGTAGGATGGTGGCGGCTTTCCTTTGAGGTATATACGTCGACCCGACTCCCGTGAGTTGGCTTAAGGTGGCTAAAACAGGAGGATTCTCAGGCCAATGAGGTAGCCCCGCTGATCGGACACACTCCTTCGATATTATATTCTGACTTTGGATTTTTGATTTGGGGGTGTGGCTCGAGGTGGGCGGTAGCTGCAGCTATGCGTTACCACCAGCCCGGATAGCAATTGGTATATCTACCCTGACATTGCCTAGTTTTGCCGTGTCACCTACCCTAGCACGCCTTGTACAAGTTTGATTTGTGTCGTACCTATGGAGTATCCTCTGATAGCCTCCCGATCAGGAGGTATTACGGTACTATATAGACTACTGGCATTATTACGTGTTAAGGTGGAAAATGTAAAATCTTAATGCTATTTAAAAGTAAGTTTATTTTACTATAGACATTATTATAATAGCGAAATAATACTACATAGTAAATAGTTTAACGGATCCTTAGAAGATGGATGGTCCCAAGCATCCTTTAAGTTACTTGTACCTTATATTACCGTTCACTTGAGTTGGTTTACATTGTATAAGTTTGTATGTCCTGACTCGAGTGTTTTGTGTCTTGCTTTACGCTCGGGTCAGACTGAGTGATACGAAATTAGAGCCTCACCTTCGGAGCTGGAGCTTTGCTTGAATATCCAGCTATCTATTTCAGTTCCAGTTATTCAGTTGATTCCAGTGTTGTATCTAGCTTTGTGGTTGATTATCATCTTGTTACTTCTGTTGTATCTTGTTTAACTCTGATGTATTTATATAGTAGTTCATGAACTATTATCTCTTTCTTCCACTGCATTATATTACTCTGTGTCTGTGATTCTATGATTTATTTATTCGATGTATACTCTGAGATTTGCCAAATTTATTCTACAATTCGGTAATTTGAGCAACTCAAGTCCGACATGTGCGGATGCGAATGGTTGAAAATATCAAGTTGTTACAGAATGTTAAATCTCTTTAAAATGGTTTTAAAACGAGTTTGAAATGTTTTATAAAGATATCGGTGAAGTTTGAAAGGTAATTGAAAATTTAGTCAAAAATAGGCGCATCGCGTAACGGTAGTTCGTGATTTCACGCAATAAAAGTCAAACAAGTACATAGAATGGAATTTAGCTTGGAATCTTCGAGATAAGAATTTTTACGAATATTATATCCATAGTTTTCAAACAAAGAAAGAAAATTGAGATTTTGATAAGTAAATTTTGAAATATGTGTAAAACAAGTTTTTGGAAAAATCGTGGTTTTGCAATTCAGAATCCATAAAAGGATTTCCTTAAAAATGACATATTATAATTGTTTAAAAATACGAAAAAAATTCTAAAAAAAATTTAAAAGTGATTTTGAGTTATAAAAATGATTTTCCAAATGATAAAAATTGTTTTGATCAATATAGCTTAAAAAGCACTTACCGCAAGACTTTTTATAACTTTTGAAATATAGTTTTAAACGCAACCATTCTTTTAGGAATCTTTTGTAAATATTTTCAAATGATTAATAATGTATTTTAAATGTAATTTGAAGGATTTATGGAATGGTTAAATAAATGTTAAATGATTTAGAGTCGATCGAATTACTTGACCGTCTTATGGGTGACAAAAAGATATTGTCTAGGCTTGAGTTTAGAAAACCTGTTTTCTGCTCTCCTTGGCTATCCGTACTGCCCCGATAGAGGGAATAGTAAATTTGGTTTACTTGGATCAAAATTTTCAAAAGTATAAAGGGTTTACTTTTCAAATATAAATTGCTTGGATTTAATGGAGATAATCTTCTTGTACCTAAGAGAGGTTTAAAAGGGGTTTATGTAATCAAAGAATTTGATAAGAAAGGTTTAATGATTCTATATATACTGGAAAGAATGTTTAAAAAAATATCTCCAGAAGATATTTTGGTAAAAGGAAATTAATCAATCAAAGAATAATTCCCTATTCATTAAACAACTTTTTATCGATGATTGGTTTGAAGAAACCTTGGTCGGAATTGGTTGATTCCTGACCACTTCGAACCAATTTACGTATTCGTAGTGAAGACATGGAGATGATTTGAAAGATGTAATGTAGGGCTGCTTGCCACTGACCCATGGAAAATAGGGAACGATACTGATCCCTATTGTGGGCCTAAATAGGCCTGAAAATTCTTAGGTGGCGTGTCATGGCTTGGAGGTTCTTCTACCCAAATTTCAGCCTAATCCATGCACGTCTTCCCCTATAAATATAGCAGACATGTCGTAAGAAAAAAAAATCTTCTTTCTACTTCTCTTTACCTTCAACCTAGGCGACACTCTGCCAATTTTATTCTTGGATTTATGATTGTAAATGTAAACAAACTACAGTATAATAAAAAGGATTATTTTGGAGTAGACATATGCCGGAGTTAGTTGAACCACTATAAATCTTATCTTTTTTACTTGCTTTCATTTTTAGTTTGTTTGTTCTCCATATTATATTCTCCACATTAGATACTATCTGAGATCTGTGACTTGATATTGGTGCTTTCATAAAACTTGGTGTTGGTGGTCAATTTTGACACCAACAATGTCAATGCAAAATAAACTGGTAAGCAGAAAAGATATATCAACACATGATGAATAGAAAACACTAAAAAAGAAAATGTTATATTATTATTGGGGTTGCATCACTACCATTTGTGACTGCCTACGTACCTTTGTCTAATTGGACACCCAATTGACACAGGATCAAGCTAACGTAGTTCTCCAACCACAAATAGGATTCAACCTATGTTGCACACACACACACACACACACACATATTTGCAATTCTTAAACTACATAACATATACCATGCAAATGTAGCTTTAAAATCCTTCCACTTAGGCTTAATCGTTTACTTCTTTTCAAAAGATAATTTAAAACTAAATACCCGAGTTTTTCTAATCAAAATATATTTTTCAAAACTGTTTCCAAAAGGAAATATATCAAAACTAGAACCAACATGACAAGGAGGTATCATCTCCTACCGAGCATGGTATAACTCTAAAACAAACAATTGGAGCCTCCAATGTTATTTTGTTACCTTCTATAACAATAGAGTAAATATACCAAGCAAGTCCCAAAATGAGGAAACTCCCGAACGCCCTTACTTTAGTCATTTACCGCAATAAATAAAAGTATTCGTAAAGTACTTTCACAAGCTTCTTTCATATATCCCTAAATAATAATACTTCGCAAATACTTTCATTATTAACAATTTACAATCAATAGCTAACACAACAATAAAAAATATATAAGTGAACCAAAGGAAAGAGATTAAGATTACAATCACTTACTATTTTCTTTGTGAGACTTGAATTACCTAGTCTTGATAACAAAGATAAAAGGTGGTTTCTTTATTTAGCTTTTGAATGCATTAAAAGAAGATATGGACTTGGATATCATCACTACAACAAACTAGACATTTAATAGCGTTTATAAAACGCTATAGAAGCCTTTAACAGCGTTTAACTACGGTGTAATGACATGCAGTTATAAGTTAGGAACATACCATAGCAATAAAGTAAATGCTGTAAAAAGACATTTTTAATAGCGTTTTTTGGTTGTTATTAATGCATTTTACAACGTTTATGCTAAAGTGCTAAAACCTTTTCATAGGTTTTCAATTCTGTTGTCAACTATATTTAACGACGTTTATCTCTTGCTGTCAAATTTATTCATAACGTTTAATCTATTGTTATGAGTAATCTTTTTATTACGTTTACCATTGTTAAGAACCCTTCATTAACAGTTTAAAAACGTTGTTGAAGTGTACCACAACATTTTTAAAACATTGCTGAAGTGTATACAACATTTTACAAATGCTATCGTTTACTGTTTTTGGGTTTTACCTTTCAGCAGTTCTATTTCAATGCGTATCAGTCATAATTTATATACCAACGCAGTTAAATCAACATGTACATTTCATAATCAACATAATATATCAACCACACATTTCATAATCAAAACACACGATATTCTTACATCAAAACATATATAATACATCCATAATATTCATAAACAATGTCAAACAAGTAGTAGCTAGTGACCAAAAAGTAGTCGTACAAAAAGCATACAAATCAAAATGTAGTTCTGGCATAAAAAATAAATTCGAATCTATAACATGCTACGGCACATTTTTGTATCAAAGATACTTATTTACCTGTAAAGTAAAAGTTTAAAAATTAGCAAAAATAAATAATTAATACAATAAACACAATCTGAAACATAGCTAATGCAAGCAACAGTAACATGAAATGCAGTCTAGAACAAGTGAAAAGTGATGGTACTGTTTATATGATATTATTTAATATATTTATAATTTATTTTATAATAATTCATGTATAATTTTGTATGTTTGCATCTATATAATTCTAGATACGTTTATATTCTCTGGTTTAATGAGTTTATCCATTATTATTACCACCGCCACTATTACTTGTTTGTTGAGTGTGTATGCAATTTACAAATATAATTAATATGATATGTGTATATGCATATATGTGTCGTTTATATAATATTCATTTATTAGATATATAATTCGTATTAATTCATATACTTATTATAAACATTTATCATATTATTTGTTATATGAATTCATATATAATTTATATTAATTAGTACGTAAAATTCTATAATAACTTTTCAAGCTTTGGTTAAGTTTATCAAGATATTATTATTACTCGTACCACTATTACTATTTGCTATTGTTATTTATAGTATGTGTGTCTGGGTGTACAATTTACTATAGATTATATGATTTACATATAAATATGTAGTTTATATTTATTCTTATGCTCATTTATTATATATATATATATTATAATTATTATATATTAATTCATATATAATTCATTTCTATAATAAGCTAACATGCTAAGATATTATGATTATTATTCATTCGTACTTCACATGGTATAATTCATACATAGCATAATTAACTCATAAATAATTTAATATATATATAATTGATATAATATATACTTGTGTAATTTACAAAGATATGATCTATGTAATATAATTTGTAATAGTATATATTTACATACATAAACTTAATTATATTTCATAGTTAATTTTCATTAACTTAGTTAAATTATTATTATACTGAGTTAACATAGCTAATTTTGTAAAACTTAGCTAACTTTTACAAAATTAACCAAATCAGTTAATTTTTATAAACTTAGTAATTTTTTACAAAAATTACTTAACTTTTAAAAGTTAATTCTAGTAAACTTAGTTTCTTTAACAAAATTTAGTTAATTTTTATAATTTTTTTTTGAACTTGGCCAATTTTTATAAACTTAGTTAACTTCATTAAAATTTAAAAAGCTTAGTTAATTTTTATAAATTTATTAACGAATCAATAAAACTATGTGGCAATGTCAAGAATTACAACAGGTCTAGGTTAACCTAGGCTAGTTGTTAATTTTGATTTTTTTTATAAAAAAAATTATAACAAGATTAAAAAGTAATATTTGTGAGCAGTTCATAATAGAATTTCAACGAACTCACCCAAACTGTATAGTAAAAGGTCCAAGCGGAAAATAATAACTCTTTACATGTTAACTTATGATTGAGATATATGAATACATTCCAACAAGAAGGGGAAATTCAGTAAATCCCAAAATTAACTCATAGGGAGACAAATTAGATTTGTTGGCCATTTAGTGATTGAGTGGTATATAGAGAACAAACCCAGTACGTCTAATATGTGACGTCCCACCTCTATGCTCACAATAACAAAGAGTATTAAAGGAAATACTGTCTGTTATTACGAATAATAAGGCTGGATAGGAGCGGCCATCCGTAGTTAGGCTTTACACTAGTATTGGTTATCTCGATAGGAGTGGTATATATTTTTATTTTTCATCTCATATTTATTTACTCCTATCGACATACCCAATTCTGGTATAAAACGAACTACGATGGTTCATTATAGTTTAGGACAATATATATAATAATAACACAGATAAATAAGTGCGGAACACAGATATAACAGAAAGTCTCATATATATATATAACTGATGTCAGTTGGATATACATGTGATACAATACATATGATACAACTACAACTGTCGACTCTGGAAGTTACATATACAAGTACATTATCGTGAATAATATACATGAATATACAACATCCTATACAAATACTCTGACTACTAAACATGACAACGACTACTCCAAAAGATATGAACAGACTTCATAGCTCAAGCAGCAATCCAAAGTAAAATATCAACAACCTGTAAATACTCGGTCTGACCCGAGTATTAAATTCAAAAGAAAATAATACACGGGTCAGTCTAATTCAAACTCAGTTATTAGTGTACAGAAACAATAATAATTAAATATGAATAGACGACAGTCAAAGTAAATTCACCTATCCGATCCTTTTACAAGAAAATCGGATAACGGTGAATATAACACATAATAGTGTTAAACAACAAATCCGAAGACTCAAATCATCAACGAAGGTAAGTGAAAAGAATATCAATGAAGATAAGTTTAAAAGAAAACATCAGAATTGACTAAACGACAATTAACAACAAAATCTAGTTATTAATAAATAACTAGAAATTCATAATCTAACTCTCAAAAAGATAAATAGATAACAACAAAATGATCAAATAAAACTAAATCAATTTAGACAATTGAAATATCACTTAAAAACATCAATTCTAATTGGCTGCAGTACACGCTACCGTGTACTGCCTCGCCAATACGGCATATGAAATACGCAAGAGATCAATGGATCAAAAGTAATTGAAATATCAATAAAAACAATACCGTGTGGCTGCAGTTCACGCTTGCGTGCACTGCCTTGCCACTACAGTGATGATGTACCCAATAAAAATTCACGAACGAACACAAGGTCAAACCCAAGCGTTTAAGCTAGATTCAACTCAAGTGCAATTAGAAAGACAAATCCAAATGCTTCAATGTAATGCAAACCATCGAGGGTAAGACTGCATACAGACTAAACTACAGTCACCACAAGAATGCCACAGTTCAAGTTCCAAA
Organism: Allium cepa; assembly: GCA_030765085.1. Lineage (NCBI taxonomy): Eukaryota > Viridiplantae > Streptophyta > Magnoliopsida > Asparagales > Amaryllidaceae > Allium > Allium cepa. The sequence goes on along the minus strand of CM060934.1, from coordinate 507,282,175 downwards.
ATGTCAAGAAAAGAGGACAACAGTGGTACAACTACAGGAAGACAACAAACTGAAGGTGAGAGCACCAAGAATATGGCACCACAACACACAACAGAAAAAGACGCAGAGCAACCTTACTTAAAATAACGTCACCAGTGAAGCATAGTGACCAAATGCAAATAAATACAAAGCATCAATGCAATGTATCAGATTCGAGAACAAAAGAATGCAGCAGTTCAAAATGACAATCGACAGAGACAAGTTCATCTCTCCTAAATGAACATGAATACTTGCAACAAAATGGTGCAACATGGACCAACAGTGTGAAAAAGGTTCGAACTCATGTCAGTGCACAATCAGCCTACACTAACAGGCAAAATGAAACAGAGTTTTGATTGTTTAAACCAGTTTAAAGAAATGAACTGGTAGGAGTAAAGACAATACATAAGTCAAAGACCAGAGACCAGAAGGGAATCAACATGAATGCAGTAACAACCACCGAGAATAAATGCAACACAGTGGCAACTACGCTATGCTAACCAGAGAGGAACATGAAATAGCACCAGACAAAGACCAACATCAATTGGAGACTTGAGAGTCAACATACAATGATCAAAATGCTTCACAGATCAGAGTGCTCAAAGTGAGAATAACAAATGTATCATGAACAAATGACCATGAAAATCAGAACTTCTCAGGGACGAATTCAAAAATAATCAAGTATAGCCAATAACAGCAGCTACCACCAAAATGTCTGAGAATGTAACTAAATGTACAAGTAGGCAAATCACTTAATTACTCAATGCAATAGAATAGCTCGAGCACATAAGGAGATGTAAACAAATTGCACTAAGGGATGTGTACAGCGGTGGGCATAAATACACATACAAGTGCATTGGTGCTACAATGGAAGTCAAGTAGCAAATTTTTAAATATTCAGAAAATCACACAACAACGAATCATTTCGAATTGACAACTCAAATTTCATAATTCAAGCTACTGCCCAGTCAAGTAAGTGAACCCAGGCACTGATGTATGCTTCAAAAGAAAGTACACCAAAAGCTCCAGGTCAGAGGCAATCAGAGGGGAACTCAACAAGTCAAGTGGTTAACCAATGCAACAACTAAGTTAGTTGCATCAGCCTCTACCGAAATCAAAGAATTCACAAAGTCAACTGTTAATGGCCGATGACATAAGTAACTATTAATGGCCGAAGTTATGAAACCACAAGTAAAAATCGAACGGGGTCGAAAGTACTACCAAAGGCAGTAAACAATATAACCAAAGTCAAACAAAACATCATCGCCAAAGCATTAAAACAAAATTAGATGGCTAATATAAATCATCAACAACAAAATATACTCGGATGGCCGAGACGAAGTCAAGCAACTCTCAGTCGACAACAATTTGAAAATCGAACCAAGATAAAATCAAGTCCGTGTATTCCAGTATCAGATCATACGAAATTCATAAAATCAAAGAAATCACCAATATCCAACAACTTCAAACAACCGAGCAATCAGTTGACAAACTCAAGCATACAGATCCAAACTTAGATAAAGAAGAACGAACAGATATAAACAAAATCAAGAACTCGAAACACATATAACCAGCATTTTGAAGTAGATGTGAGTGAAATCAAAATTCACTCACCTTGTTTACGAGCAGCCAAATAATTCGCCGAAAGCCAGGTCGAAAGCTCCCCTCGATCGAACATCTGAAAGTAGTGCCTTCGATTTCCAACATAACCCTAATTTTGATTCGAACGAGAACGAACGCATAATTTTGAGGCCGCCATTTTTTTTGCATCTGTGTTTATTGCTTAGGGTTTGGAAATGAAAAATGATGGAGAGAGAGTGGAACAGTATTAACAAATAACACGGCAAAACTAAGTGGGCCGACATTATGCTTAAAAGCCCAAACACAATTCCTTAATCAAATTACTAAAAGAATTTCAACTTGATTTTTAAAACTCCAACAGCAATTAACAACCAATATTGATCGTCAAACAACGATAATTAATTGTTGTAAAACCCAGGGTTGTTACAGACTCCCCTCCTTATAAAAATTGCGTCCCCGTAATTTTCATAATTAAAGGCGTCAATAACAATTATTTTTCTAACATAAACTGTTTAAGCTAGAAAAATAAAGGTCAGGAACACAAACGCTAAAGTTTTCTTTTAATTTCATAAAAGAAATTCACAAATTCTCAATAAAAATCTAACTATCAAATAGATAATCAGAAAACAGCAGAACTGAATGAATGCAATTATCAGCAATATTCAATTATCAATTACGATAATTAGAATACAGAAATCACAAAACAGCAATATATAATTATCGATACCATAATCAGAAAACAGCAAAATCTAATTATCAACAAGGATACTTATAAAACTCAAACCACAAATCGCAAAACCGCAATTATCTAGTTACCGAAACGGTAATCAGAAAACAACAAAGGTCTAATTATCAAAAACGATAATCAGAATTCTCAAATCAACAAATATTTAATTATCTTAAGCGATAATTAAATTTTAAATCATCAAATATTCAATTATCAAAAACGATAATTAAATATCAAATCAACAAATATTTGATTATCAAAAACGATAATCAAAACTCAAATCAACAAATATTCGATTATCAAAACGATAGTCAAATCAACAATTATTCGATTATCAAAAACGATAATCAAATCTCAAATCGACAAATATTCGATTATCAAAAACGATAATCAAATCATCAAATATTCGATTATCAAAAACGATAATCAAATCAACAATTATTCGATTATCAAAAACGATAATCCAATCTCAAATATTCGATTATCAAAAACGATAATCAAATCATCAAATATTCGATTATCAAAAACGATAATCAAATCATCAAATATTCGATTATCAAAAATGATAATCAAATCAACAAATATTCGATTATCAAAAACGATAATCAAATCAACAAATATCTAATTATCAAAAACGATAATTAGAACTCATATCAACAAATATTCGATTATCAAAAACGATAATCAAATCAACAAATATTCGATTATCAAAAACGATAATCAAATCAACAAATATCTAATTATCAAAAACGATAATTAGAACTCATATCAACAAATATTCGATTATCAAAAACGATAATCAAATCAACAAATATTCGATTATCAAAAACGATAATCAAATCAACAATTATTCGATTATCAAAAACGATAATCAAATCAACAAATATTCGATTATCAAAAACGATGATCAAATCAACAAATATCTAATTATCGAAAACGATAATTAGAACTCATATCAACCAATATTCGATTATCAAAAACGATAATCAAATCTCAAATCAAAAAATATTTGATTAGCAAAAACGATAATCAAATCTCAAATATCTAATTATCAAAAACGATAATTAGAACTCATATCAACAAATATTTAATTATCACAAGCGATAATCAAATCAACAAATATCTAATTATCAAAAACGATAATTAGAACTCATATCAACAAATATTCGATTATCAAAAACGATAATCAAATCTCAAATCAACAAATATTTGATTAGCAAAAACGATAATCAAATCTCAAATATCTAATTATCAAAAACGATAATTAGAACTCATATCAACAAATATTTAATTATCACAAGCGATAATCAAATCAAAAAATATCTAATTATCAAAAACGATAATTAGAACTCATATCAACAAATATCCAATTACCTGCAGATAATTGGAAACAACAAATATCTAGAAATCAATTAAGATGATCTAGAAAATCAACATAAAAGGTGGATCGATCCCAACAAATGGCGAGTTTTAGCTACGCCGCACGTGCATCAACATATGGCCGAAGCCTACCAAGTACCCAATATAATTTTGGCGCCCAACAAATGACCCGAAGGTCCAACATATGACCCGAAGGTCCGGTAGTGGTATTGACCCGAAGGTCCAACATATGACCCGAAGGTCCAACATAGTGGCTCGAAAGCACACGAAAATCATCATATATTCAATTAACGAGTCCGGAATTAACCGAAATAGCAAACGCACATGTCCCATACCACGTGTTTTACTAAATCGTTTGATTCTCTTCATCGTTTCCTTGAACGTGTAAAATCATCAAAATCATCAAACAGCAAATGTTTCAATTAACGAGTCCGGAATTAACTGAAATAGTAAAAGTGTGGTTTCATACTCCGCACTTTTGCTACATCGTTTAAATCTCTTCATCGTTTCCTTGAAAGTGCAAATTGTGTATTCCAAAAATAACATTTCACATTCTCAAGCGGACAAGTCCGGAATTAAGCGAATCAGTAAAAGAAAGGGGTCATAATCCTCGATTTTGTTGAAACGTTTAAATCACTTCCTCATTCTTTTGAAAATGTAAACTGAAAAATTTTGAAAACAATTTTTATTTTTAAAACGCTTTTTATAATCACGTGGTTAAATCAGCAACATAAGTAGCAACTTCAACAAAGAAATGGTACTTCTCAAAACAACATAAAACTAATCTCAAAATCAGCATTGCGGGATAACCGCTTGAAAATCCACTTTAAAATTTGACGGTTACTGAAGTCAAACCGACAGTAAATTTTAAACGTCAAAATCTCATCAAAATAATTTGCATCAAAATTTCATATCGGTGAATTTTCATTCATTAAAAATGTCAACAAAACACCTTGCTTCAAAATATAGCATTGGTGTAAAAATCCTGTTATAAGAATAACGGCAACAATATACGTTTCATAACCAAGCATTGGTTCAACGTAAAATTAGTGTAGTAACGTGCAACATAAATTTGCACGTATACCGCAAAATGAACAAAGAAAACATTCAAATATATCTTCAATGAAGATAATTTAAAACAATCAAAATCTAACCAACATGTGATTAGCATCAAAGAAAACCAGCCAAAACTTCAACAAATTCACATAGCTGCAATCGCCTCGAATCCTCAAATCGAATTCGAAGTTTTTAAAGAAAACAAAATAAACACAGCTATGCAAACAACAAATGAAATTAATTTCATTTCATATTTTGATTTTTAAATCAAAATAATTATCAGTTGTACTCAGCGAAGCAGTCACACTGTTTTCGCTGCGCACTCTGATAATCAAAGCACAAATCAATCCATCATCAAAACACAAATTCACTTTTTTATTTTTAAATAAGGATATTTAAAAATTTCCATCGTATTTTCAAAACTTTAGTTTTGACTCAAAGCACATAAAACATCGACAAATAGTTGCAACACATGTTCCATCTAATGTTATGTTTTATATTATGTCCATAAACCCCAAGCTCTGATACCAACTGTGACGCCCCACCTCTATGCTCACAATAACAAAGAGTATTAAAGGAAATACTGTCTGTTATTACGAAGAATAAGGCTGGATAGGAGCGGCCATCCGTAGTTAGGCCTTACACTAGTATTGGTTATCTCGATAGGAGTGGTATATATTTTTATTTTTCATCTCATATTTATTTACTCCCATCGACATACCCAATTCTGGTATAAAACGAACTACGATGGTTCATTATAGTTTAGCACAATATATATAATAATAACACAGATAAATAAGTGCGGAACACAGATATAACAGAAAGTCTCATATATATATAACTGATGTCAGTTGGATATACATGTGATACAATACATATGATACAACTACAACTGTCGACTCTGGAAGTTACATATACAAGTACATTATCGTGAATAATATACATGAATATACAACATCCTATACAAATACTCTGACTACTAAACATGACAACGACTACTCCAAAAGATATGAACAGACTTCATAGCTCAAGCAGCAATCCAAAGTAAAATATCAACAACCTATAAATACTCGGTCTGCCCCGAGTATTAAATTCAAAAGAAAATAATACACGGGTCAGTCTAATTCAAACTCAGTTATTAGTGTACAGAAGCAATAATAATTAATTATGAATAGACGACAGTCAAAGTAAATTCACCTATCCGATCCTTTTACAAGAAAATCGGATAACGGTGAATATAACACATAATAGTGTTAAACAACAAATCCAAAGACTCAAATCATCAACGAAGGTAAGTGAAAAGAATATCAATGAAGATAAGTTTAAAAGAAAACATCAGAATTGCCTAAACGACAATTAACAACAAAATCTAGTTATTAATAAATAACTAGAAACTCATAATCTAAATATCAAAAAGATAATTAGATAACAACAAAATGATCAAATAAAACTAAATCAATTTAGACAATTGAAATATCACTTAAAAACATCAATTCTAATTGGCTGCAGTACACGCTACCGTGTACTGCCTCGCCAATACGGCATATGAAATACGCAAGAGATCAATGGATCAAAAATAATTGAAATATCAATAAAAGCAATACCGTGTGGCTGCAGTTCACGCTTGCGTGCACTGCCTTGCCACTACAGTGATGATGTACCCAATAAAAATTCACGAACGAACACAAGGTCAAACCCAAGCATTTAAGCTAGATTCAACTCAAGTGCAATTAGAAAGACAAATCCAAATGCTTCAATGCAATGCAAACCATCGAGGGTAAGACTACATACAGACTAAACTGCAGTCACCACAAGAATGCCACAGTTCAAGTTCCAAAATGTCAAGAAAAGAGGACAACAGTGGTACAACTACAGGAAGACAACAAACTGAAGGTGAGAGCACCAAGAATATGGCACCACAACACACAACAGAAAAAGACGCAGAGCAACCTTACTTAAAATAACGTCACCAGTGAAGCATAGTGACCAAATGCAAATGAATACAAAGCATCAATGCAATGTATCAGATTCGAGAACAAAAGAATGCAGCAGTTCAAAATGACAATCGACAGAGACAAGTTCATCTCTCCTAAATGAACATGAATACTTGCAACAAAATGGTGAAACATGGACCAACAGTGTGAAAAAGGTTCGAACTCATGTCAGTGCACAATCAGCCTACACTAACAGGCAAAATGAAACAGAGTTTTGACTGTTTAAACCAGTTTAAAGAAATGAACTGGTAGGAGTAAAGACAATGCATAAGTCAAAGACCAGAGACCAGAAGGGAATCAACATGAATGCAGTAACAACCACCGAGACTAAATGCAACACAGTGGCAACTACGCAATGCTAACCAGAGAGGAACATGAAATAGCACCAGACAAAGACCAACATCAATTGGAGACTTGAGAGTCAACATACAATGATCAAAATGCTTCACAGATCAGAGTGCTCAAAGTGAGAATAACAAATGTATCATGAACAAATGACCACGAAAATCAGAACTGCTCAGGGACGAATTCAAAAATAATCAAGTATAGCCAATAACAGCAGCTACCACCAAAATGTCTGAGAATGTAACTAAATGTACAAGTAGGCAAATCACTTAATTACTCAATGCAATAGAATAGCTCGAGCACATAAGGATATGTAAACAAATTGCACCAAGGGATGTGTACAGCGGTGGGCATAAATACACATACAAGTGCACTGGTGCTACAATGGAAGTCAAGTAGCAAATTTTTAAATATTCATAAAATCACACAACAACGAATCATTTCGAATTGACAACTCAAATTTCATAATTCAAGCTACTGCCCAGTCAAGTAAGTGAACCCAGGCACTGATGTGTGCTTCAAAAGAAAGTACACCAAAAGCTCCAGGTCAGAGACAATCAGAGGGGAACTCAACAAGTCAAGTGGTTAACCAATGCAACAACTAAGTTAGTTGCATCAGCCTCTACCGAAATCGAAGAATTCACAAAGTCAACTGTTAATGGCCGATGACATAAGTAACTATTAATGGTCGAAGTTATGAAACCAAAAGTAAAAATCGAACGGGGTCGAAAGTACTACCAAAGGCAGTAAAAAATATAACCAAAGTCAAACAAAACATCATCGCCAAAGCATTAAAACAAAATTAGATGGCTAATGTAAATCATCAACAACAAAATATACTCGGATGGCCGAGACGAAGTCAAGCAACTCTCAGTCGACAACAATTTGAAAATCGAACCAAGATAAAATCAAGTCCGTGTATTCCAGTATCAGATCATACGAAATTCATAAAATCAAAGAAATCACCAATATCCAACAACTTCAAACAACCGAGCAATCAGTTGACAAACTCAAGCATACAGATCCAAACTCAGATAAAGAAGAACGAACAGATATAAACAAAATCAAGAACTCGAAACACATATAACCAGCATTTTGAAGTAGATGTGAGTGAAATCGAAATTCACTCACCTTGTTTACGAGCAGCCAAATAATTCGCCGAAAGCCAGGTCGAAAGCTCCCCTCGATTGAACATCTGAAAGTAGTGCCTTCGATTTCCAACATAACCCTAATTTTGATTCGAACGAGAACGAACGCATAATTTTGAGGCCGCCATTTTTTTTGGCATCTGTGTTTATTGCTTAGGGTTTGAAAATGAAAAATGATGGAGAGAGAGTGGAACGGTATTAACAAATAACACGGCAAAACTAAGTGGGCCGATATTATGCTTAAAAGCCCAAACACAATTCCTTAATCAAATTACTAAAATAATTTCAACTTGATTTTTAAAACTCCAACAGCAATTAACAACCAATATTGATCGTCAAACAACGATAATTAATTGTTGTAAAACCCAGGGTTGTTACATAATATATGTAGAAGTATGCCTTCATCCATTAAAAACAGTAAGGAATTGTACACTTACGTCTGAATATTAAGTCATTCTAGGAGTATTATGAATCCTTCAAATTAAAAGCTTTTGTGACTGCTATCAAGGATTTGATCTGTAGAAATAAAGACAAAGAAATATAAAGGAAAAAATCAGAAATAGGATTAGTTAAAAATTTATCAAGGCTGGTTAGTAGGAGAAAGTCGAAAAACAAAATCCTACACTAAACATGCTAGCAAAAACAACATATACTTGTTGGGCTCTAATGGCACAGTTTCCATCTCCTTAATATAATAAATAACATCGAATTTATGGTAAATGATTGTTATAATCCAATGTTATTAGTGCTTATATTTAAACACCAAATACCTGTCAGCCTATAAAATTTAAAGCATTTCAAATATATGCAATGATCATCATAATGAGGAATGAACGAAAGAGGAAATTGGAAAATGGAGGTACCTTGAGAAAGATGAGCTGAACCAAATGACATAAAGCTTGGTTCACCGGACGTATAGATAAGATTGGTTGACAAAAAACAAAGAAATCCTGAATAAGGAAAGTTAGAGAGACCAAATACAAAATCATAAGACTGATTAACAAAAAACTACATTCTGCAAACTCAAAATTCATATCTAACTAATCGAATTACCATGAATATTTGTTATCCACAAAAAACATAAACTTGACAACCATATTTATGCACAACTAAGTTAGTTCAGAAAATAAAATCAAGTGGAAAGCAATTAATTAATAGCTTTTGCAGCAAACAAACCCAGTTAACACAAATGAGTCGCTGTTGAACTATTTCCTACATTCTTTTAGAAATATGAGATATGGTATAATAATACGCATTTACATATAAAGGTCTGATTCTCAAGAGCAAGTTACAGATCCATTATCTAATATTTTCTTGCTTGATTTCACTTTTAATAGTGAGAACGAAAACATGTAAAAATTTATTATGTATTTTCTCTAGCATTGCACTAAATAGGTAACTCTTTAGCAATATGATCATCTTAAGCAATGAATACAATCAAAATAAGACATTCATTTGTCTAAAAATCACCACTTAATACTTTTGTAATCAATCGCACCGAATACTTTTAACATGCAGAATTTTCAGAAAAGTTAACACATTCAGCAAGTGCTGATCAAAAAACTAACATGTGTTATTCATAAAAGAATGAAAACGTAATTCAACTAATTTTACCTATTCTATGTTATGCCTTGAGAAAAGTATAAAAAATTTCCCCAACCTTTGGAACAGACATTGAAGGCCCAGCTCAAGCATACCACAACTTGTTATAAAGAGAATCTTTTGATTTATAATATTTGTTCTGATTTCCATGGCCGCTGCTTGGAGTAATTTGGTGTTTTCTCATTCTAAAATCTCAAATCTGCAAATAATAATATGCACATCACCATTTTACGTTCAGTGAACAATATTATCTTTTAAACCTCTTAAATACTTGATATCGATTTCCTATAATAACTTCCAGCTTCTTTGTCTATAGCCAATTCTAACTACTTTTCAAACCATGAATCAGCCTATGGGTCATGAGAAGTTCATAATTTATAAAACAATTTAGTTTTAACACTCATAATTTTATGCATAAAAAACATTCAAAAGAGTTACTTACAGATTATCACCAATAATGTCGGGGATGTAAAGATACACAGACAATGTTCTTTGAGAAAACTTTGCAGCCACGTTAAATTTATATATTAGCTTTGTTAGGGATTGTACCGCAATAAACTGTCAAAAGGAGCTTCTTTACCAAAATATTTTGAATAATCATACCATGTATGTATGTTTCATTCAAAAGAGTTACTACATCGATAGGAGATAATCTCATATATGTATTACCAAAGTATTTTGAATAATCATATTATGAATGTTTCACTGTGAGATGGATTTATGTGGCACAGATGTACGGTCTTCTTTTATAATGATAAGCTCTAAAAATTACCCAAGCAACGAGCTACTTCTGGCTAGAGATCCTTTCTTGGTAGTTAAAGAAAAAGGTTGAGAAACTGCCTATAGCAGCTTGTAAAGTCTAAAATAAGATTATATGCATTTTAGAACAAAATCGTATGTGCATATGTATGTGTATGTATAAATGCATCAGTATATAATGAACTTAATATAGAAATACCTAGGTGAAACACTGCCTAGAGCCTAAGCAGGTGAAATGCTTCCAGTAAGTTGGGCATAAAATAATCCTACTCCTAAAACTGTAACATAAAGATTCAAACTAACATTGTTTACTGAAAAAGTGAATCTGAATTCAAAATTCATTTTTGTAATTGAACTTTTAAATGTGAGCATAGAGTAATACCCTAGGCAGTTGACCAGTGAATACACCAAGAAATCCTGTAGTTCCAACAACAGTAAATAGAAAAGCCACTTGCAAATTGGTTGTTAGTCGATATGCTTAACAACACAATGAAATACATAATACATATAGATGATAGCATACGCCAATTCGAATGCTTGGTATTACAGTATTTTCTTCATTTTCTAATCAATAGAAGTTACCTTTTATTTATTTATTTATTTTAAAACTCTGTAAAATGTGAAGATAAAAACTAGAATTTGTATCCGTAGAAATAAATCGGTATAATATTGGTTAAGGAAATCCATGACAAGTTAATTATAAAGTGACTGGGTAAAGGACCTTTTAGATTATTTCTTCTAAAGAATTCAAGTGCACTGAACCAAAAGCTACAAATATTGGGGCTGCAACTTTTATATAACACAAAATACAATTTATTTTACTGATACACATGTTGATATTGGTATATTTTGATCACGATACATGTACCTCAATAATTTTAGGAAAAAATGGAAAACTTAACAAAATATCTCAAATAGAAAATTTAAATGGAAGGCATTTCAATATTAATATTAAAATCAAAAGCCATTTCATAAGCATCTCCTGTAGTTCAAAAGTAATGATTTTACATCATTTAATATAATTTTATGTGGCAGGCATAGTATAAAAAATGTACAAACACTGAAAGTGAATTAAAACCATTTTATTTCAAATAAAATAAAATGATGAAAAGGGATTCATATATATATAATATACATAATATATATAATATTTATTATATATATAATAATACATTTTATATAATATTTGTTATATGCATAACTTATATTAATTCATATACTTATTTATTATATAATAAATAATATATAATTTTTTCCGTATATATAATTGCATGACACATTTAGATTATTCGATTTAATAAGTCTAGATTCGACGTATGCCAATCATTGTTTAGTACCTTATCGCTCAAGGATTGTGTCCACTTGATCGTGAACCCTATACGATAGAAGTGTCCTAAAACTCAATATGTTCTTAAACACAAAAATTAGATTTAATACAGCGTATGGAGTAAAGATCTTGAAGGAATTCAACTGGAAAAAATTTAGGGATTGAAAAGCTGGAAATGTTTATGAGTTAAAGCAAAAACAAAATGGAGAAAATGGTGGCGTAACCTACGTATGGAAGGAAAATAAAGAAGGGAAAGCAGTTTGGTAGGTAAAATATGCAAGTTCTGATATAGTGTTTATTTCTTTATTTATAAGTAAATATTCGGAAGTAATAGCAGGTAACTTGTAAACGCTGATGTGGAATGCAGTTAAAAACAATGTTTCTTATAGTGATACTTTACTTGATAAAAAAATGTAATTAAGAAAAGGGAAGCTTACAGATAGATCACGCGCTTGGATCCTGTAGCATCTTTGAGAGCTGCAAGAAGGTGTTCCTCTTCGTTCATCTTCTTCAATTTCCGATACTTCTTTATCTCATCTCTCTTAACACTCTTTATGCACTATTTCTTTCCTCCGGTTTTCTATGTTGTTTGTTCTAGTATCGTTTTCTTTTCTTTGCTTTGCTTTGATTCGCTTCATGTCCACATTTTGCTTTGCATTCTCTGCTTTCATCATCTTCATTTTTTCTTCCTCTACTATCAATTGGAGAGATGGTGGTAATAACTAGGTAGAGTTCCCAACAAGAATAGAGCTTTTTTTCCTGAACTGTTTTTTACTGCAAATTTCAAAATTTTAAAGTAATTGTTTAAGAATATATGTTAGTATGCAAGGTACTTTTTGGTTAGCTTTAAGGACTAGTTGAAGCTTATCTTAATTTGTAAATCAGCTTTTGAAAGTTCTATCTATTTTTTAACCTTTTCTTTTTTATTCTTGTTTATTTAGGCATTTTTAACTGAATTAGTTTATCTTTAGTCTTGGTACTAGTAGGCTATTGCTTATTGGAATATCACTTTTAAATTGACACAGACACACCACTTGCACTGAAAAGAAAACAATATGTGCATACATCTGAGTAATGATCTAATGTTACTAAATGCACGATAATTTAAAAAGGTAATTTTAACACTTAGCCAGTAATGATAGTTGAGTATGAATCAATAAGTATGGAAGTTAAAAACAAATTATCAAAATATTGTTAACATATGATGGAATTATACTATTAGTAGTTATTCATAACTTCTCGTATTTGAACTTCTAATTTATTTGGTGTAGCCTGAGATTTATAGTTATATCAAGGTTGAAATGAAGATATCAAATCGTGTATATATGTATGATGTAAGTGGACAAGTTCACACAAAATGCTTTGGGATAAATGAGAATCAGTAAAATAATATGTATAAAAGGTTTAAAAACTAGAACATTCACTTTGATAAACTTGCACCAAATGGTAATCAGCATACATAAAGCTTAATACTAAAGTTTCAATCCCTAAACCAATAAAATCATATAGAATATTTCATATATATAAAAACATAAATGGAAATAATAATTAAAAATTGAAAATTTTAGACGAGCCATCATACAGATGAACAATATTATAAGGTACCTGAAGAAATAATATCTCATTTTATTAATACTTCTATTAAGGTTCAGACTACCCAAACAAAAATTACGAAGACCTGTTAAGGTTCAGGCCATGTAGCCCTACTAAACTTGTTAAATGCCATTCTCCTCAAGCAAACTATCTTTTGGTTAGGTTTAATTAGTACATCCCTAAAGTTCGTAGGCTTCACAGTAGTATCATATGAGTTAACTATATAAATTGAATATGTTTAAACTTTGGATTAGGTATCATATTTCTTAACTTTTTGAAAATTTCTAACGCACGAATGAATCAATGATTTGCTATTATCTTAAAAGAGGCAGTTCAATTAAAGAATATGTTCCACTAACTTCTAATCATCTTTTGGTTAGTGGATGTGTCACACTCAAGGCCATTTGATGTATATTCTAGATCAGATTCTAGCAGTTCATCGTCTTGGATAGAGAAACTGTTCTGGCTTATTACCTTCCTTTCCTGATGTAATGTTTTTGATTTCTATGTCACTATGGGAGTTGATGTCACTAAAAATTTTTGCGTAAAAGTTGTCATAAGTTTGATTCCCAATAAGCACATTCTTTTTGTTTAAATATATTTATACCATTTTGGTTGTTCAAAGAAACATTTTAAATACCTTTATGAAAGATATATGATGTAGAAACATCTCTCAGTCTATATACAATCTATGATATATTATGAATTTTTATGTAATCTATATATGATGGAGGTTATACAATGTTTTTGAGTTAATCTAATAATTAGAGTTGAGGTCAAACAAAAGTTTGGTGGTAGCGACGGTTACAAATTTGATTCCTAGGTGATTTGTAAGTGCACTTTGCATCTAGAATATCAGTAGAAAAACACAGTTTTAGGTTATGGAAGTGAGAATGGGCTAATAATCAATAAAGGCGCTCAAGAAATCATCATTTTCTTTCCATTGCCCTTACTGTCTAGCCACTCAATGACATTAGAAGAAGCATCTTTGCATGACAAGCCATTAATAGTTAATCCAGTGAGAGAACTAGATGAGTTCACTAAAATATCATTATCGCCTGTATATGGTTTACCATGATTGTGAGTTTCACCATTTGTAGTCACAACTTGAACAATTCGAATGTTGTATTTTTCAGCAAATTCATGATCACGAGAATCATGTGAAGGTACAACCATAATTGCTCTCGTGCCATGACTATTTAACAAACAAATATAATTAGAAAATATTTTAGCTGCTTGCATTGCACTACTGAAAGAAAAAGTTGCACAGCATAAGGAAGAAGTGTCATTTATAATTAAAAAACATATTTCTACGACATAACATGTTTTTATTATGATATTTATTTATATAGCATAATTTTCTCCCGGAAGTTGGAATGAATAGCTAGAAGTTATAGAAATGAACCTTCCCAAGACATAATCTGCCACCCATAGTGGAATGAATTCTCTAGTAGCTGATTCTTCGCATATAAACCACTAAAGACTCCAGTTTTTTCTTTCTACTGATCAGTTCTTTAAAGTTCACTTTTCCGAGCTGCCATTTCTTGATAATTTTCAACCTACATTTACAATCCAGTTACATCAGTAGAAAAACACAATTGATGATGCAGAAAGCAAATTATACTTAACTTGCAGGATATGGTGATATGCTGCTCGAATTTGATCCTATTTGCTTTCAAGATCAACAAAAGAACTATCATGGTGGAAGGTTCTTATGCAGATTTAAATAAACAGGAATTTGATGAAAGATAACCCCAGGTGTTTTGTAAGAGCATTTTACACCTAGACTACCATATTGTTAACCAAATTTCAATAACAATGAAAATCACATATTTCAATTTGTAAAAAACAACAAAACTTTAAGAATATTAAAGAATTACCATAATAGTGATGATTCTGCTCGTACAAATTGTAGTTTCCTAGCTTCCTCAGGACCAATCATCAAAAACGTAATTCTTCCAATCGGGCTAGTTAACCCTAATTTTAAATCAAAAACTCAATTAAAAATGAAATACCTTTTCATATTAAGGAAAATGTCAATTCATGGAATTTGAAATTCCAAAATCAGCATGGAATGGAGGAATTTCGAAATGGAATTCAGATTTGTTCAAATTGGAATGAATTTCAAATTTAAAAATTCATTTGAAATAAATATTGGAGATTCTTGCCAGGAGATGGCAATGACAAGCTATTTATGAGGTGGACGTAGAATCTACCAGCGCCTAGCTATTCACCTGGCCTTATGGTGCGAAGGCGGAGTATGAACGTTGCTTTTGAAGAGAGAAAGAGAAAGGGAGGATTAATTTTTAGGGTTTTGTTTCCTTCTACTATGAGGTGGAAGAAAAATGGAAAAAGCGGCGAGATTTTGCCCACATAAAATTTTATTATCGGTGGACAGTGTTTTCATAGTTTTTTATTTATCGGATAGAACCCAAAATGACAATTGTATTAAAAATACTGTACTAACTTACCATTATAACTAACTTTTCTTGTAGTGCATATGGATAAGTATAAAAGTGTGGTCCAATTAGAGAGTAGGAAAATTCAACTTTTCTTGTTATAAATTTAAGTATAATATTATAAGGATAAGTATAAAGGTACGATCCAATCATAGAGTAGAAAGATTCAACTTTTCTTCTTATAAGTTTAATATAATATTATCTAGATAATAACAAAGGTGCGGTCCAATCAAAGAGTGGAAAGATTCAACCTTTCTTCTTATAAGTTTAAATATAATATTATATATGTTAGACTTTGAGATGATGGCTTTGATGGCAACAACCTTAGGACTTGTTATAAAATATAAATACTAATGTTATAATTTAGATATACATATGTATATGCAGAATATAAACATGCAGGTACCAAGAATGAAGACTGTAAAGTATAGAGATTCAAGACTAAAGATATCAAGATTGAAGATTCATGAGTATAAAGATATCAAGAGTTCAAGATTTCAATAGTACAAGATAAGTATTGAGTCTAGAATTATGTTAAAACTTCTCGAAAGCACTTACATCTTTATTTGAAATTTATTCATGGAATGGAATCCACTTCGAGCCTGTTAAAGGGATGGAACCCTAGTGGGATGGAACCTACGACAAAATCTAGTGGAACATATAGCGGTCCAATTTTGATATCCACTAGTTTTATAAAAATGCTTTTTAAAAATATATATCTCTTATTTTTAAAAAATGTTTTCAGAACTTTCTTTTCAAAAAGACATCTCTCTTGGTTTTAAATTTTTTAGGCTCAAAACTATTTTTTATCATTTTCAATATTTTGATTTCAAAATTGTCCTAGTTTTTAAACCATCTCTTCTTTTAAATATTTAGCTTTAAAATATTTATATACTTAGATTTTAAATCACTTTATAGATTAAGATTATATATATTAAAAATTACTTTCTAAACTCTTTTATATGTTTAAACTATATTCAAATATATTTACAAAGTTTAGAAATTGTTTTGACAAATTATAGAAATTAATTTTAATAAGAAAATCAAAACATCAATTTTTCCTTGAGCACGTCGACATCCCTCAACCCCCCATGTCGACATAATGTCCGTTATTTTCAAATTTCAATTTTCAAAAGAAGTGTCTTTTCATTTATCCTTTCACGAATAGATATGGCTTTTTCTCTACTATAAATACCAGTAAGTTCTAAATGAATTTTTTTTTACCAGATTTCATTTATTTTCTCTCCTCTTCATCTTACACATTTATTCTAAAGAATCCTAAACTATATTCTGTCGAAATACCAAGTGAATCAAACTTGATTATCTCTTGTTTGATTCTCTGCCACTCTCTTCATAAGATCTCAGTGCTATTCAGAGTTATAGAAACTTTTGTAAATTAAACTGTTAAGTAAAAGGTGCGGTTGAGCCTTGAAATCAATTGGGTGTGATTGTAGCCCTAGAAATCAATTAGGTGATCCTATAGCCTAGTTAAATCAAGAGAGTTTGCCCTGGATTCGAATACAAAAGGGTATTCCTCGTAGCCTTGAAACCGAGAGTGTAATATGGGATATTATTTTGATAAGAAATCCGTACGATTGTACGGGGTTGGAAGTAGGGTAACTTCGAACCAGTATAAAATTCTGGTGTGTTCTTTCCTTTACTGCTTTTATTTAGTATTTGCATCTGTGTCTGATTCTGTGATTATATCTATGTCTGTGAATTGCATTTGTTGGTGATTAAATTACATAAGTTTCAAAAAGATTTAGAAAATCCAAAAACACTATTCACCCCCCCTCTAGTGTTATTCCAGCCTTAAGATCCATAATACACGTTTCTCAAATTTTGGTATAAGAGCATTGGTTTCAAAGTTTTCATAATCTGAATTTTGAAAAGTTTTAAAAATGGCTACCAACACCGGTTCTGTTAACACTATCACTAGTTCATTTGTAGAGGGCCAGTCTAATGTCAGACCACCACTTTTTAATGGCAGTAATTATGCATATTGGGCTTGTAGAATGAAAATATATTTACAGTCAATAGGATTAGACACTTGGAATATCACACAAACTAAATATTCTGAACCCACAACTAGTTTTGCAAAGTGGATTTCTGAGAAAAAGACTATTGCACAAAATAATTCCAAAGCCATAAATATTTTATTTTATTCACTTGATAGGAATGAATTCAATAGAGTATCTATTTGTAAGTCTGCATATGATATCTGAAAAACTTTGCAAGATACTCATGAAGGAACAAGCAAAGTCAAATAGACCAAAATATCCATACTCACAAATCAGTTGCAATTATTCAAAATTAATTCTAATGAGTCCATTTCAGATATGCATAGTAGATTTCAAGATATTGTGCATTTTCTAATATCATTGGGAAAAAGTTTTTCCGAAGAAGATGAAGTCAGAAAAATTCTAAATTCTCTTACTCCGGAATGGGATCAGAAAACTCTTGCAAACGAAGAAGCAAATGACATCATTACTTTAAAGATTTAAGAATTGATTTAAATTCTAATGTCGTTCAAAGTACAAATGCAAGGGAGAAGAGATAGCAAGGCATTCGAAAAGATGTCAATTGCGTTCAATGCATTAACAGATGGATCCGACTCAGGAAGTGATGATGATGAAGAAATAGCTTTAATGACAAAGAATTTTCGGAAGTTTCTGAAATACAGAAAGATGAATAACTTCAAAAAGAATGATCACAAGAATTCTAGAAATCGTAATGAAGTACCAAACCACATCAAATGTTTCGACTGTGATGAACCAGGCCATCTCAAAAAAGACTAAAACGACCTGCCTTATTCTTCACAATAAGACCCATCATTTTTAAGAAAGAAAAGGATAGAAAAGAGAAAAGAAAGAGAAGAAAGAAAGAAACAACAACAGAATCTCAACAGCGGAACGAATAAATTATATTAATCACATAAATATTACATAGTACCATATACATCAGAGTTACACAGCTTATACAACACATACAAGACAGTTATAAACACCTGCCTAGTTATACAACTCAATATACAATACAGATATCAACATAGAGATCAACACAGTAGAACCACTATCTATCTACAAACGTTGAAGCCTCCTACTCCATATCTCCTTCAGAATTCATCAAATCTATCCTGAATCCCTTGCCTACTCATAAAAATTTGAGTACCCAAGAGTTTAGTAAAACAGAAATAAACTCCGGGCCAGACATGGGTCTGGTGTGAGTAAACGGTTAAAGTTGCTTAACTTTAAAAACCTTTGAAAACAAAAGGTATCACGTAAGACTCCCCACACATAAACATTGGTAAGTTTTTACCTTACGCTAACCAAAACATTTGATAGCAAATCCAATGATATTATAATAGGGTCTAGGGTTTTCAAGTAAATAGAAAATAGCCGAAATTGTTACATTCATTAAATTCCAGCTACTAGCCACAAAAGTGGGTAATACAATCAAAACCGTAAGGGCACATAGGAAGAATGGGTTTCCATCAATGGCAGGGATACTGGGGTACCGCCCGTCACAGTCTCTGGTCCCTGCAACACAAGGCCAGAACCATCCCCTACTGGATAGTCCCGAACAAGACAACCCCGGTAGTTGGAGCCCAACAACTGCCCACACAGCCGAATAAAAGGGACCTCTAGACAGGGGAAAATCTCGTCGTACTTGGGTGCTACCCACTTAGCCTTGCTGCGCCTCCCCTATTTTAGTCATTCCCGATTGATGAGGCTTAAGGCTACGATTACCTTTATAGAACACATCTATCTTAGAACGCTCATCGTCCACTTAACGATGTTCTGAAAGCATTCAATCCATACAAGTTTGTTCCGGGTTCGAACAAAACCGAAGGCATTATCTCGTTACACTCATTTTGGAATCACCCTTAGAGTTAACTACAATAACCCTTGCACTTCAAACTCCATCTCGATCTTCACTTTGAGATGTCACGACCTATCATTAATTTGGATCGATGTGGTTTTCGGATATCCAAATCTAGAAACCTGATCCCGGTCTCATCGAAATCCAAAACGCCATCTCTTAGGTCCAAGTTGTTTTAAAGTTAAAACAATTCAATTCAATACAATACTTGAATTCACACAGCATTAACACATATACATATCACACATTTATCACTGATATATCAAATATCATATCACAAAATATCACAGCATATCATCCAATAGATATCAACCAATTCAGATATTCTACTCAAACAATCTCCATAAGTAACAATTATTAATCCCTATTATAATCAATTTAATTAACTTAAATTAAATTAATTACTTAATAATTAATCACCTAACTTTGCTTAATCAACCATTAATTAATTACAAACCTCTTAATTAATTAATATCCTTTAAATACTCATCTTAATTAATCACGTTGATTAATTATTCTTCAATTACATAAAGTAATTATCCTTCAGTTAATTTCACAAGTTAATTATCCTTAACCATTTGTAGTAATTAACCTTTAATTACTCTCATTAATTAATATTAATGAATGATTCTTAATTAATTATTTCCAGTAATAAATTAATTATAATTAATTACATTAATCCTTAATTAATTACATTAGTTAATTATACTTTATTTAATTACTTCAATTAATCAACCTCAATTAATCTTAAACAGTAATTACCATTCTGTAATTACTTACTTAATTAATTAGCTCTTTAATTAATTATATTAATCCTTTGATTAATTACCCTAAGTAATTAATCCTTAATTACTTCTACTAAGTAATTACCCTTTAATTACTTCTCATTAAGTAATTCCCTTTAATCAATTACATCCAGTAATTATACACTAATTACTTCACTACGTAATTATACCTATTAATCTCATTAAGCATTTATACTTAATTAATCACCAAGTGACTATCTTTAATTAATTAACATTGGGTATTCATCCCTTAATTACCCTTAAAACAAATTAGTTAAATCTCTAGTTATAGATTAATTAATTCTTTAACCATTAATTAATAATCCTTAATTATTAATTAATACAACTTAATTACAAATTAAGTACTTCTTAATTACCCGTTAACCAACCCTTAATTACCAATTAATTAACCCTTAATTAATCTTTAATTATAGATTAATCATCTCTTAATTATTAATTAATAAAACTTAATTATTAATTAATAAAACTTAATTATTAATTAATAAAACTTAATTATGTATTTCTTAGTTACCAATTAATCAACCTCTAATTACTTGATTAATTAATTTCTAATTACAAATTAATTAATCTTTAATCATTAATTAATAATCCTTAATTACAATTAATTAACCTTTAATTAATTAATTATAACCCTCAATTATAAATTAATTAATCCTTAATTATTAGTTAGTCAAATTAATTAATTATTCTTAATTAATTACTTAATTAACCCTTATACTTAATTAATTAAGTTAATTAATTACACTTAAATTTCTAAATTAACTTAATTAATCCCACACTATTAAAACCATAATTATCTTAAGATTATACCTCATCTTATCTTATTTATGCCTTAATTATCATCTAAAAACATTTTATTTAAAAATAATTTTACTTAATTAATTCATTAATTAAGTTTAGAATACTCATTCAACTTGGTAATTAAAGGTTACAAATCATAACCTACCTTTAAATGCTTTAAATATTATCAGGTAATGGTTTTAAATCTATTATTAATTTTAAATTAATAAGCTTGCTTTCATAAAAATTTTAAAATTTCATTTCTACTTAAGTTTTAAAATAACTTTAACTTTATTTAACAAAATTTTAAATTAAACAAAGTTTTCAAAACTTCTTAAACAATGCTAAAGTAAACAACTATTATATAAGTAACTTCTATAATAAAGTTTTAAAACTAATTTCATTTTTAAATTTCAAAAACTAAGTTTTAAAATCCTTTTAAAACATTTGCTTAACACATGCTTCAGGTCAAAACCGAAGATCACTTGGGTCTCACCTGAGTCCCCTTTTCCATTTCAAAATTTAGTTTTAGTTTATTTTTTTAGTTAAAATTTTAAATTTAAACCTATAACCAAAAACTGTTATCAAGTTTAAACAACCCAAACCACTCGAGTTTACATTCGAGTCACATGCCAAACTGCATGAATCCTTCCTCGAGCCAAACTCTCACAGCAATCCACTGACACGAGCAAGACCACCGTATGCGTCCACCAACGTCGGCGTCAACTCCAGCGCCTCTGACCTCCCTCAACAAGTCGGCGGTACTCCACTCAATTGATTTCGATCACCCAAAAATCTCCATGAACCCTGAAGCAAAAACAAGCTATCATGATCGAACTAGAAAACTACCCATCACCGGAAAATCCCTCGAAACCACGTTGCGAATCCGGCCATGACTTGCTAACCATCCACGTTGCCCTATCACAAAGTTTGATGCAACTCGATGCATCGAGACATCGCAACGATCTCGATTCCAGACATGCTCAAATTAGGTTTAAAAACCTAAATCCCCTCCTCCACGTCGCCTCGATAATTTGGACATTTCCAGGCAATTTTCCAAAGCAACCCGCAACTTCTTCCATCGCCAAAAGAAAATTTGAGACCCCTCAACCTCTAGATCACCAAAGATTGCCACAAATTCAATTTCCAGTCAAACTCAAATTGCATCCTCAATGCAATATTAAAAATTTTGATTTTAGTTTTAAAAATCTTAGCTTTCTAAATAGATTCAAGTTATAATCTTGAAACAATAAATTATGATGTTTGAAATTTATCATATTTTGACTGTAAATTCCCAAATTCTCAAAGAAACCTTGCTTGATTTACTTAAAACTATTTTTAAAATTTGAATCTTGTCAAAATTAACAAGTTTTGTTCTGATCCTATTGTCTAAAATGAATCAGAGAATTGGAAAATGATTTTTTTGAACAAATCAAAGACCTGTAATCCTGGAAAAATAATCGTATGTCTGATTTACAGACATGCACATCATCTTCATACATATAAACATGTTTCACAATCTTAAAATCATCATGCAAGCACATTTTCAAACATACATCACTAGTTTACTTCAACCATTTAGCATATGCATCAAACTTATTCCTTACAAAAACTCAGAAGAATCCAACATACCTTGGAGCTAACTTCCTATGTAACGCCCCGAAAATTTTCGACTTTCGAAAAATTCAACATCGATACTCACTTTATCGACTGCCGAGAAATCGAAGGCCAAAAACCCGAAATGTTATGGTTTAAGAAAAAGAATTTAAGAAAAGAGAAGAGAAAAAGTTAGAAGATGGAGAGGAAAGAAAATAGAAAATTTTTAAATAGAAGAAAAAGAGAGAATAGAGAACATAGAACGGAACAGAAAACAACAGAACAACATCAGAATCTCACAATTCGCAGCGGAACAACATATAATAGATAGATGAATAATCTTTAAACAAAGAACTATATCAGTTATTACATTACATCACATTTCATCACAACATATCATCAGAGTGTACAACAATATACAACAACAAACAGTGCAGCGGAAAAGAAATACTATATACTAGTAATATGCCATGCCATCCATCTTGCCTCCAGCAACTCCAGAATATCCAGAATATCCAGAATATCCTGATAAACCTAACTCTTGACTGCCCGTGTGGAAATTAGTGGGCACCCAGAGTTTAGGAAGGAAAACAATAAACTCCAAGTCAGTCATGTGACTGGTGTGAGAACTCAAAACAGTTTATTTATCTTTAAAATCAAAATAGAAGAATATTTTTAAGTCAATTCGCAATGCTTTTAAAAATGAGACTACCATAAGACCTCCCGCACACACACACAATGCAAACGCAGAATCGGAGGAGATTTCTCCTTATGATAGTCAAAGATGCTTGATACGCATTTAAAAGAACATTTGATATTATTACTAGTTTATAGTGTAGGAAAAATTCATTTCGAAAGTAGAATATAAATCTTAGCCAACAAAGACATTTCGAACTATGCCTACTATAGCTAACTATGTTCAATAGCAGGTTACCGCCACATTCCATAGCAGGTTATACAACTAAAACCGTACAAGTCTCGTATTGTTTCTTTGGATTTCCAACGAATGATCAGGCCAAGGAACTTCCCATTGCCACATGAGAATGCCTCTGGATGGACATCCCCGAGAACCAAACCGGATCTCTACCAACACAAGGCCGGGTTACCCCTAACTGAGTAACAACTGACCGAATATGCCATCCCCCGGTCCTTTGGGACCTTTTCACCGAGCGCTCGCAATCAATTCACACAATCATAAAGTGTTTTCAACATGAGTAAGTATCTGGGCTCCATACCATGATACCACCCTTTTCCAGAAGGAAATGCACACATCCTAAAGGGCGCTACCCCTCATAACCTTGCTGCTTCTTTCCTGTTTTGACCATTCACGGGGTGTGAGGCTCGACGAATTCACGTACACAAAAACATACTTTATACAAAAGCCATGCTTTGGGTCAACAAATGATCATAGAAATGATCACAAAGATAGACGATCAAATAAATGATCCTATCACAAATAATCAACACAATGATCATTTACAGCAACACTCAGCATGTCACATTACCAAATTGGGAATATATCGCTGATAACATTCAACTACATAACCTCTGAGCTCGTACGTCTCAGAGAAGGTGTTAAGCTAGAAGAATAAATTCTCCGCCACCAACAGAAATATATTTGAAAGAAATCGGCTTTACATCTCAATTTGTAATGTCAGACATACAATCCATACAAGTATGTTCCGGGCTCGAACAAAACCGAAGGCACTTACAAAGAAGTCCTTGCAATCCGGATATTCACAATCTTGATCGGATTCACCATCACATATGGAGAACTCAATACCGTAGCTACTCGGTGCAGAGTCAATCGACAGGTCATCCTATCGCTTTCGCAAATATTTCGTCTTCAACACCGATCTTCAATGCAATTCACAACGACGTATCACATATTCGGAATGGGTTATACGACCCCATGGTCCTTTCCCGGTTAACCCGAATAGTGAGCGCTTATTCAAAAATAAGTGTGGCATTCACATTCAAACAAATCACATCAAATACCCATTCAAAGGGAAATATTGACAGTCGGTTATTGAACTATCAATGAAGATGCACAACATCACCAGATTCCAAATAATTTTCCAAATTATTTACTTTTCCAAAATATCTTTACAAGATATATAATTTCAATACTTCAAAAAAATAAATCAACATTTATTTTTTAAACAAATTCCACTTTCTTATATAAATTCCATAATGAATTTATATTCCCCAAAATATCCATGCATATACGATTTCAATTATTCATTTTCAATTTATCTTCAAAAAGATAAATTCTCAAAACATTCACTTCACATTGGAAAAACATTTCCATACTTATTTAATTATAAGTAATTCACAAATTTTATTTATTTTCAACACTTGGAAAATATTCCATATACTTAAATCGAATCAAGTATATATTTCATTCTTTAAGAAATCATTCTTTTAAACATATTTATTTGGGCCAAAACGAACGTTGCGTAAAACATCGTTACGACAACCCAAAATCACTAGTATAGGGATTCGAAATTAAATAGATATATAAATCCCAATACTATACAAACATTTCCTTTCGGAAATCATTTACTATAACAACAGTGTTATAGTCCACCATTTCCTTCTATTTCTCGAAAACGTCTATTTCAACAATAAATGTTGAAATCTATGGTTTCGAATCTCAACATATTTAAAACATCGTTAGATCGTTTTAATTCAATTCAAAATATCACATTCTAAACAATTTCTTTAACATAATATTCACTATTCAAAAACGTGAATATACTACGTTAATCAATTTCATCATTTCTATACATTTCATTTTTAAAGGATTATTCACAATCTAAAATGTGAATATAACTCCATTAATAGGTTTCAACAATTTACTTATCAAAATAAGTTGTTTGCGAATTTATAAAACAACGTTTATAA
Organism: Allium cepa; assembly: GCA_030765085.1. Classification (NCBI taxonomy): domain Eukaryota; kingdom Viridiplantae; phylum Streptophyta; class Magnoliopsida; order Asparagales; family Amaryllidaceae; genus Allium; species Allium cepa. Next base: position 507,256,215 of record CM060934.1, on the reverse strand, counting down.
ATTCCATTTCTATTTATTTTATAACAACTTCCTTTATAAATCTCTTTATTAACCTATTCAATTTATAACTCAATTATAAAACAAAGGTTCATATTATAAGTCAAATACTTATAAAACGATTATTTACAAAATCGTTCTTTTAAACTTCATAATTATAAATCTTATAACTTATAAGATTCAATGATTTATTCAAAACTATTCTTTTAATAACTTCACAAATTTATAAATCTTACTATTTATAAATTTCATTTATAACTTCACCATTTATAATTCTATAAATTTCATTTATTTATGAAATTCATTTTCACTTCATTCAAACACTTATAAAAACTCGTTTTATAATTTCAATATTTTAATTTATAAATATCCATTTATAAATCTCTAAATATAATTCAATTTATATTATTCTTTTAAAACGTCTTTAATCTCCTTTATTATTTCACCATTTTGATTCATAAAATAATTAAATTTTATAAATCCTATATTTAAACTTTTCACAATAAATTCTAAAATCCCGATTAAACTATTTTATAAAATTATTAGCATCGTATTCTCAAAAATCAGTTTTTAACTATATTTCTCAAAAATCATAATTTTTATAACATTAAAAATTATATCGTTATTTATTCATAATGGATAAATTCCAAAAATATTTTATACTTCAAAAATCACTTTAAAAATCATTTTAAAATCCCAAAATCTGGGTCCAATGATGTTACACACCAAATAGTCAATCACGACAACAACGATATCATATATCGATATGATAATCAACGAATATCAAAATATTCAAAATCAAATAAATACTGTTGAGGAATCCAGTTGGATCCCTCTAACCTATTTTCCTGCATCCGCAAACATTAGCACAATACCAATTTCGCTCCAGTACGAAATTATCGCGGTATATGGGATTTAATAATATTATCCGCTTAATAACGGCGCAATAGGGTCTCATCCGCTAAACAAAAAATGCGGGAAATCAATAACTCCAATATATACATATGCCAATATATATATATATTGCTATTATATATAATACCAATTTCACTGTTTATGAAATATTCGCGGTATATGTTTTTAATAAATAACATCCGCTTACTAACGGCGTATAATGTCTATTTTAACAATCAATAGATAACAATCATCATTCAAACACGCATTCAAATATTTTAAATCTAACTATTTAAAATAAAATCGAAACTGATTCGATTGAGTGAGAAGTTCTCACCTTGATTTTAATTTCCGTTTTAGCGATTTATTTCGAATAAAATTAAACGGACGTTTAATTTTACCCAAAATTCTCACTAACTCCAAATGACTCTAAACCAATTTCATCGCGTAGTGCTCGACGATACGATTCCAACGCAACTGAGTTTGCATTTTTTCGACCTCGTATGAAAAAGTTATGTATATTTGAAGTTTACTCGAATTTAAATCAACTAATTACAACATAACCTTTATATTATAACCTACTTTCAATCTAAGCCATCCATCACAAGCCAAGAATATCCAAGCCGTCCCCAACCTCTTCCATCATCACGTTCCATCTCCAGTATTTGCCGAACCATGTAAGAACCCATAGCATGAAATTAGGGTTTGACAATTCGATTACCACACTCAACTTGAACACGATCGGAGACAAGGGTTTTGAAGCCCCTAGCTTACTCCATGCTCGGCCACAATAGGGTGGAGCTCGGCCCCCTATGTTACCTCGAATTGCGTGCCAAACCTGCCACGGTCGGCCCCATTTATCTCCCTCCACGCGACACTAAAATCCATCATCACCGTATAGATCTCTAGCTCTCTTCATGCTCTTCCATTCTCTAGTTGAAACCTAAGGCTAATTGTTGATGGATTGGAAGAGATTGAGGGAGAAGTGATAGCAATTTCTGGCCATTCATATAAAAGAGGCGGCTAGGGCTTCATAACCTAATTATTATTATTTTTTAATTTATGAGGATGGTGGTGTCTATTTATAGAAGAAAATCGAACACTATTTATCCGGAAATTCCGAACTCCGATTTACGCGCCGTAACCAGCGTTTCTAGGGTTTACCCCGCGTTCCGGACACAATGGAACAGGTTTCAAAAGCTAATTTGGACATCTGTGCGAGTTATGGCAACAAACGTTCAATTTAAATTAAACCGATTTAAATCGATTTCTAGGCGTTTTAATTCGTACCGGACAAACGGTAAATCCAATTGACACGAAATTTGAAACTTTACAATAATATCACATTACGGATCCGATGAAACTGGTTTCGTCAAAATCCGAGACTTTTTGAAAAATGGCTATTTTTACTCGCCAAATTAAAATTAAAAACGATTCGATGCGTTTCGAGCTGCCACGATCAAACGACAACTCCGATTGACACGAAAATTGAAATCCGATAATAACTAACTATTACGGATCCAATGGAACTGGTTTCGTTCAATTCTGAGACTGTTCAAAAATTGACTATTTTCACTAGTCGATTTAAATATTAAAATATTCAATTTTCACAAATTAACTTTTAAATCGATTTTAAAAGTTCTAAAATATCATTCTAACTCCAACATGATAAAATAAAATTTTACAAATCATTTTCAATCATATTTAACTCAATTTACAATTATTTCCATAATTTAACATATTAAATTATCGATTTAATTATCCAATTAAATCCAATAATTCAAATTAAAATTTATTTGACTTATAAATTCACTTATTAATATTTAAAATTAATTAAATATCCAAATTTTAATTACTAAAAATCCTGGGTCGTTACATCCCAAGTCTTACCAAATCTTATTGCTCCTTCGACCGGAGAAAACCTTATCTAGAATTCAAATCTCCAGTTTTGAATTCCAAATTCCTCCGTCTCTAACCACAAAACTCTTCTGACGATACTAGGTTGTCTACATCCTTCCTTGATCAGCTCAACCTTCGCTGATTCTTCTTGAAACAAACAGGATCAAAAACAATCCAACAAAATGATCTTCTCAAGATCTCCCCAAAATCAAGAACATAAAATCTACTCCGAAACCATCAGTAGAGTTCAAACTAACTTCTCCTATCCGGAAAAGACAAACAGATGCACTAGCCCATCTGGCCTTCAGATCCAGAAAAACTTTCTGTAGAAACCCTCTAATCCAAACACTGCAACATTCGGCTGCTTCCACTCTAGAATAGATGCCACCAAGCTTCCGCTACACAACCCTGATCTAGAGCAGATAAGAATGCCGTCGATCAAGAACACGAGCACATACTAAACAACACATCCCAGAAATAAGGTTTCTCAGATCCACAAAGATAAAACACAGAAGCACCAAGAAATCCTGAGCTGCTTCACCAAAACCCAATCCTAGGAGACATCCTTCTACCTAGCTGAATCACCGGTAGCTTCATGAACCAAGTCGATATAGCACTCAATCTCTAATGCGGACAAACCTCAGACTTTCCAGAAGACATCTGGAAAAATCTTTGACAACTCTATAACTCCTACATCCTCCAGAGATGTCTCAATCCCATGTACTTCATGAACCAAGTCGATATAGCACTTAATCTCCAACGCGGACAAACCTCATACTTTCCAGAAGACATCCGGAAAAATCTATGACAACTCTATAACTCCTACATCCTCCAGAGATGTCTCAATCCCATGCAAAAGATTACCCTAGAGAATCACTCAAACTATCGCAAGTCACTTTTGCGATCCTATCCAGTTCAATATCCACATATACTGTTCTCTCTCCACAAATCAAAACAGCTTATCCTTGATCAATCCATCAAAGAAACGGGCCCACTTCGCTGCTTCAGAACTCTACCTCTAGGAACTGCAAAGCCAAAAGATCTTCCTAGAGGCACACAAACCACTGCAAGCTGCAACGCTGCCACTGATGCCCAAAGACTTCCTTACCTTGAGCTCCTCGATCCTCAAAACTATATCAACCAATAAAAAGAGCCTTGAGATGGGCAAACATCTCCTCAAGAAACTCGGCCCCAAACTAAACACAACACCCAGCTGGACTCAGTCACATCATCAATGCAGACATACTTCCTTCAAAGAAACATCTTTGGATACATCCAAAGTCACTGCATCTCACCACACCGCTGCTCCTTCCCGAAGTTGCCAAATACCATTACTCGCTTCTGCTCATTCGACATATTCAAACTCTCGAAAATCCATTCACACGAGCGCGATCAAACTTATACTCAAATGATGGACTCTGAACCTTAACAGGTTTCCTTCAGAGATTAGATAAATCCTTACACCACAACAAAACTTTACTCGAGACGGTATTGGGTCTACAGTCTCGATAAATACTCTTCCAACCACAACACTCAAACTCCGTTAATTGGTAGTCATGCTACACACACCACTACCTTTTCTACCTCTAGAACTCATATTGGAAAACCCGAATAGGTAATCCAACAAAGAGGTAGAAATGTGTGTGTGTGTGTGTGTGTGTGTGTGTGTGTCATAATTACAAATACGCTCTCTCAAGAAAGACACTACTCTAGAGACTAGGTATTCGTTCAACCTAGCGCTCTGATACCAAATGAAATGACCCGCCTTATTCTCCACAATAAGACACATCATTTTTAAGAAAGAAAAGGATAGAAAAGAGAAAAGATAGAAAAGAAAGAGACAACAACATAATCTCAACAGCAGAACGAATAAATTATATTAATCACATAAATATTACAAAGTATCATATACATCAGAGTTACACAGCTTATACAACACATACTAGACAGTTATAAACACCTGTCTAGTTATACAACTCAATATACAATACAGATATCAACACAGAGATCAACACAGCGGAACCACTATCTATCTACAAACGCTGAAGCTTCCTGCTCCATATCTGCTCCAGAATTCGTCAAAGCTATCCTGAATCCCTTGGCTACTCGTAAAAATTTGAGTACCCAAGAGTTTAATAAAATAGAAATAAACTCCGTGTCAGACATGGGTCTGGTGTGAGTAAACGATTAAAGTTGCTTAACTTTGAAAACCTTTGAAAACAAAAGGTATCGCGTAAGACTCCTCATACATAAACATGGGTAAGTTTTTACCTTTCGCTAACCAAAACATTTGATAGGAAATCCAGTGATATTATAATAGGGTCTAGGGTTTTCAAGTAAATAGAAAATAGCCGAAATTGTTACATTTATTAAATTCCAGCTACTAGCAACAAAAGTGGGTAATACAATCAAAACCGTAAAGGCACGTAGGAAGAATGAGTTTCCATCAATGGTAGGGCTACTGAGGTACCGGCCGTCACAGTACGTGGCCTAGATCAACGTACCAAGGATTACTCCCAATCCCCTGTAACACAAGGCTGGAACCATCCCATACTGGATAGTCCCGAACAAGACAACTCCTGCAGTTGGAGCTCAACAACCGCCCACACAGCCGAATAAAAGGGGCCTCTAAATAGGGGAAAATATAACCCTACTTGGGTGCTACCCACTTAGCCTCGCTGCACCTCCCCTATTTTAGCCATTCCCAGTTGATGAGGCCTGAGGCTACGATTACCTTTATAGAACAAATCTATCTTAGTATGCTCATCGTCCACCTGACGATGTTCTGAAAGAATTCAATCCATACAAATTTGTTCCGGGGACGAATGCAACTGAAGGTATTATCTCGTTACACTCATTTTGGAATCACCCTCAGAGTTAACGACAATAACCCTTGCACTTCAAACTCCATCTCGATCTTCACTTTGAGATGTCACGACCTATCATTAATTTGGATCGATGTGGTTTTCGGATATCCAAATCTGGAAACCCGATTCCGGTCTCATCGAAATCTAAAACGCCATCTCTTAGGTCCAAGTTTTTTTAAAGTTAAAACAATTCAATACAATACTTGAATTCACACAGCATTAACACAGATAAATATCACACATTTATCACCGATATATCAAATATCATATCACAGAATATCATAGCATATCATCCAATAGATATCAACCAATTCAGATATTCTACTCAAACAATCATCCATGAGCAACAATTATTAACCCCTATTATAATCAATTTAATTAACTTAAATTAAATTACTTACTTAAGAATTAATCACCTAACTTTGCTTAATCAACCATTAATTGACTACAAACCTCTTAATTATTTAATATCCTTTAAATACCCATCTTAATTAATCACCTTGATTAATTATTCTTCAATTACATAAAGTAATTATCCTTTAATTAATTTAACAAGTTAATTATCCTTAACCATTTGTAGTAATTAATCTTTAATTACTCTCATTAATTAATATTAATTAATTATCCTTAATTAATTATTACCAATAATAAATTAATTATAATTAATTACATTAATCCTTAATTAATTACATTAATTAATTATACTTTATTTAATTACTTCAACTAATCAACCTCAATTAATCTTAAACAGTAATTACCATTCGGTAATTACTTACTTAATTAATTAACTCTTTAATTAATTATATTAATCCTTTGATTAATTACCCTAAGTAATTAATCCTTAATTACTTCTACTAAGTAATTACCCTTTAATTACTTCTCATTAAGTAATTCCCTTTAATCAATTACATCCAGTAATTATACATTAATTACTTCACTAAGTAATTATACCTATTAATCTCATTAAGTATTTATACTTAATTAATCACCAAGAGATTATCTTTAATTAATTAATAAATAAATTACCATTGGGTAATTCATCCCTTCATTACCCTTAAAACAAATTAATTAAATCTCTAATTACAGATTAATTAATTCTTTAACTATTAATTAATAATCCTTAATTATTCATTAATACAACTTAATTACAAATTAAGTACTTCTTAATTACCTGTTAATCAACCTTTAATTAACAATTAATTAACCCTTAGTTAATCATTAATTATAGATTAATTATCTCTTAATTATTAATTAATAAAACTTAATTAAGTATTTTTTAATTACCAGTCAATCAACCTCTAATTACTTGGTTAATTAATTTCTAATTACAAATTAACTAATCTTTAATCATTAATTAATAATCCTTAATTACAATTAATTAACCTTTAATTAATTAATTATAACCTTCAATTATAAATTAATTAATCTTTAATAATTAGTTAATTAAATTAATTAATTATTCTTAATTAATTACTTAATCAACCCTTTATGCTTAATTAATTAAGTTAATTAATTACACTTAAATTTCTAAATTAACTTAATTAATCTCAAACCATTAAAACCATAATTATCTTAAGATAAAACCTTATCTTATCTTATTGATGCCTTAATTATCATTTAAAAACATTTTATTTAAAAGTAACTTTACTTAATTAATTCATTAATTAAGTTTAGAATGCTCATTCAACTTGATACACTACTACAAAACAGGCCATTTGCATCACCTCATTTGAATCGGTTGTAGTAAAAACTGATGCAAATAGAACTATGTGCATCAGTTCTATCTTAATAACCGATGCAATTGGTACGTGGAAAGAAATAGGTAATAAAAAATCAATTTTGCATCAGTTGTCACCAACAACCGATGCAAATACGTCGATGCAAATAGTTTTAGTCGCATCGATTTTAAAGTCAACCGGTGTAACTACGTCCAAAATAATAATTTTCGCATCGGTTCCCTAACAGAGGCGATGCAATATTATTTAGGTCATTCGTTGCTTACGTCTTACATCCCGCCTTTCCAATTTTTTTCCCTGCTCCCATTCTTTTCCCCAAATAATTTGCTGCTTAAAATAAACCCTAAAATGGTTTCTCGAGTTGCTATAGATTCCACAGTTCGTATTCGAGATTCCACGGTTAAGCGATCAATTTCTATAGATTTCACAGTTCGTATTCGAGAGCGATTCCATGATGGTAGTCGCTTTGGGTGATTTGGGTAGTGATTGAAGCAATTGCAGGCTATTGGATGAGGAGCTGGGGAACAATGTCGTCGAACTGGGTGAGGTTGCGATAGGGCTTCGAGTTTGATGTTGGTTGGTGATGTTGTAGGAGTTCGATTGGGGCGGTGAGTGGAGGTGAATGAGGTCGGAGTTGGATCTGCTAGGGTCGTAGGTGATGTTGGTTCAGGCGATGGTCGGTATTGAAGTTTGTTGAATGATATGTATTTGAAATTATTTGTAGGCAGTACTGTGGGTATGTCGAATGATGTAGTGAAGCAGTTTATAAAGGTAATGGTAGTGCTCATGTGGTTTGCAGGTTAGTTGTGAGGGAAGTATTGTCTGTTGTATGAAAGGAAAGCAGGGAGTGGTTATGTGAAATGTTGTAAGCAAGATGGTGGAGAAGGTCAGATGTAATGGTGGATGGATGGTCTGAAGCAAGTCAGCGATGTGGGTATGGGATAGAACAGAGGCAATGTGAAGGCAATAAGTTGTATCACTGTGCAGAGAAGAGGGGTTTGGATGGAACAGTGTTTGGATGGAAGTGAACAGGCAAAATTCTCATTTTTGTAAGTACTTCATTGTCATACTCAATGTAAATAATCTGAGAAACTAATGAAACTCTTACCAAAATTAATTTCAGGGCTTTAAATTCAAACAAATTTAGTGGTACAATTCCTCCTTTATTTGGCAAGCTATCAAACCTGTACTGGTTTGATATAGCAGACAATCAAATCAGTGGAACAATACCGGTTTCAAATAAAAATCGCCAGGGCTCGACCAACTCCGAAATGCTAAGCATTTGTAAGTAATTTTTTTTTAAACGGTGATGAAATAATAAGTAGTTGGTTGCATTTCTAGTTTAGCTGACATCTATCATATATCAATTAAAAGCCATTTCAACAAGAATCAGCTAACTGGTAGCATCTCAAGGAAACTATTCAACTCTCGAATGCAACTTATACATGTGTAAGATTTTTAAAAATCTAAACACTTGTATGCTTATAAGCCGGAGTTATATCCAAACGCTAACTTTACGTACATTTTCTAGATTATTTGATGCAAATAATTTCGTCGGAGAGATTCCAATGTCAGTGGGACTGGTCAAAAGTCTTGAGGTTCTGTAAGTAATTTTCATAAGAGCATACTGCTTCTGTTTCTCTTGTTCTTTTCATACCAACTTATGCTAATATATGTGCTCTGGTAACAGGCGACTCGATAGGAATTCTTTCACTGGTTTAGTTCCTTCCAGCATTAACAATCTTACGAATGTAAACGAACTGTAAGCATTTATTATGCAATAACTGCTTCATGGTTTATATCAATGAATAAATAGTAAATATTTTCTTCAGAGATTTGAGCAATAATACATTTTAAGCTTCAGAGGCTCCATCTTGGTTCACCGCAATAAATTCATTAGCTGTTCTGTAAATTACATCAGCATTTTTTTTCCAGAAATTTATATCTACCACCAATCTAAATTAATACTGTATCTAGCATTGTGGAATCTGGAGGACTTTACGGCAGTATCCCTGAAAATATGTTCAGCCTCCCTGGGCTACAGCAAGTGTAAGTTGTAAATGATCACAAAGCATGAACTCATTTATGTGTTTTATTTACATTCAATCTGCCGTGTCAACATAATGGGTTTTGTTTAGTTTCCTTATAGTCGAAAAACCTAGTCATGGTAAATAATAATTCATTATGATGACACAGAATTAATAATTGAATCCATTATGTTGGTCATGGTCTGTTTGACAAACAGTACTATATAAGGTCAAACTTGCATTTCTTATGTATAATTCTCCCTTCCCTTTTCATCCAAACACTATAATTGCTACAATGTTCATTTTTGGAAAAAAATAACTATATTATTTATTTATTTTTGTATGCAAATTAGGCAAGGAGGAATCTTTAAGCTTGATCAAGTCTAGACATTTTGAACATCAATTCCTTTCTAGTATATTCTACAATTTTCACTTAGTTATGTTGTTGATTTTATTTTAGAAGATATTTAAGTTATCACAGAAGAATTGCATTCATATTTTTTTGGATATTCTTTGATATTTTATCGAAGGAACTAAATTACAGTAAGTATAGTCAAAAGCAACAAATTAAATTATTTCATTTAAATGTAATGGCCCTTATGCTTCTTCGTGCTTATAGCCATGACAAAATTTCCTTATATGTGCATGAGTGGTCAATATAGTTGAAGTTGATATACACCAAACTATCATTTCATTCTCTGCAGCATTTTTCTTTTATACTATTGTATGAAAAAATCTTCTCGATTAAGGCCCTATTCTAATTAATGGTCAAGCTAAAATAAATAAATAGATGTTTTTTCCTGTTACTATAAATGAATATTCATTTGTTGAATGTGAAATGTTAAATGAAGCTAGGCACAAATGTCTATATGATTCTTCAGATATTACAAAACCTAGTGTTCTATATATCTTAATAGAGTAGTACTTTTATAATAGAAGTATAACTTCCGATTGAGTTGTAAGCATCTAGTTGAGCCAACAAGATTAAAAGCTCATGTAATAATGTAAATAAAGCAGTCATTGTAATGAGCAATATTAATAAAACTGTGGTGATATAAATTTCAAGGTTATTTGTTTAAGAAAACTATTGTAATATCAATTTCCAGTTAGAAGGCTGAGCCTAAATGGACGGCGGATAGACAACTGGAAACTAAGGGAAGGACATAATGTTGAACATTTCACATTATGCTAGGATCAGATAATGGCCATTACGTACAGACTTTACTTGAAATCTAAAATCTGAATGTTTTGTACTCATAACATAAACTTATATACTTTAGCGGTTGCCTTGATGACCAGTTTTACCGGTTGGAGGAGTTACAGGATGCCGCAAGTCCTAATTTTGTCAAGAACTAGAAGTTGTGACATTGTGCTTTAGTAATTGGAATGATGAAAATATATAACTCTATGGAATGAATCTTGAGGCATTAATTTATTATGTTTTGATACGCTTATCATATAGTTGTGACATAAGGGCTACTTCAGGCTTGTTGCCAATTGAAACTAAATAAGTACACAGAAAATAACGTTAATGTTTAGAAAATTCAAATTTTTAGTGATATCATATTAACCAACTGGGATGTTATATCATTGAAAACCTGTGTTATATATGATTTTCATGCTCATTAAGTAATTGATCTGATTGTAAATAACTTAAGACGCAGAACAAGGCACAAACCCGACATGGAACAAGACACTGAGATTTTTGGTGCATTATGTGGAAGGATCAAGGAACGAGCATAAACTCATTCTGAGAATCATGGACAAAGACACTTTCACTGCATATGATTTTATCGGCCAAGCCACGTATGTGGCTACTTTGTATATGCTATCATTTCTAGCAATAGTTTAACAGGCTAACCACAATGTTACAATAAATGCAGGATCAACGTAGCAGATATAATAGAATTGGGATTTGAGTGCTGTATGTGCTCTTGATATCATGTCAAGCTTATCTTACCCATTAAAAGTGGGACAGTAGACGACGTTATAGTCGGAAGCCTTGCAGGTAAAGGTACTGGTTCCATCATCAAAAGCATAGCTATAAGCTCTAGGGCAGGCCCTCTTAAAAATGGTGGAGTAAAATGAAGGCTTGCATGTTGTTGGGTTAGCAAACTTTCCACTGCAACAGTACTGATCCAGACCGAATGCTTCACATGCACTTTTGCATGCCACCACACCGTTTTCCTCTTCCACCTGAAGCTCCCTTGGGAAACCTACATATTTTACAAAGGTCGGTTCCTCTAGTTTTTCTTCTTCTCCTTTTTCTTCTTCTTTCTTTTCCATTTATTTACACATGTTCAAAATCTATTTATTAGCGGTCATCTTCTTCTTCTTCTTATAACAAATACTGTAAGTTATTAAATACTGTTGCACTCACTAGAATTGAGATCATATGCACATCCAGTAGCATTGCAGTACCCATGATAATAAAATCAATGATAACGTAATAAAAGAAGTAATATTATATAATTATGCATTACAAGGTTCTAATTATGATGATTTATTACAGTATCGGTCCCCTTGAGGTGAAAAAGGATGTGTTATGTTTTAAGAATACTGCAATCAAGGAATTATAAAAGGGTATATTATTCTATTTTCCAATTTCTGTATACAAAGAAGATGCTTGTATATCATGTGCTTTAATTTCCCCATGCCTGTGTATGTCTGTATATATGTACCTGTTGAAGTATTATATGTATGCTCAAGTTCATTGCTTAACAAGTAATATTTTGGAAGTAGAATCTAAAAAGTAAAATTTTATCCCTGTGTGTACATATGTGTGAGAACATTTGTGCTTGAGTACACTAACGTTTGTGTGTACACTAACATTTGTTAGTCGAGTGTAAAATTCTTTTAAAACATTTGCTTAACACATGCTTCAAGTCGAAACCGAAGATCACCCGGGTCTAACCTGATTCCCCTTTTCCATTTCAAATTTAGTTTAGTTTTTTAGTTAAATTTTATAATTTAAACCTATAACCAAAAACTGTTAACAAGTTCAAACAACCCAAACCAGTTGAGTTTACACTCGAGTCGCATGCCAAACAGCACGAATCCTTCCTTGAGCCAAACTCTCACAGCAATCCATGAAACGAGCAAGACCACCGTATACGTGCACCAACGCCGGCGTCAACTCCGGCGCCTCTGACCTTCCTCAACAAGACGGCGGTACTCCACTCAATGATTCCAATCACCCAAAAATCTCCATGAACCCTGAAGCAAAAACAAGCTATCACGATCGAACCAGAAAACTACCCATCACTAGAAAATACCTCGAAAACACGACGCCGTTCACCAGACCTCGCTGCGATTCCAGCCATGACTTGCTAACCATCCACGTTGCCCCATCACAAAGTTTGATGCAACTCGATGCATCCGAGATGTTGCAATGATCTCGATTCCAGACATGCTCAAATTAGGTTTGAAAACCTAAATCCCCTCCTCCACGTCGCCTCGACGATTTGGAACACTTCCATGCAATTTTCCCAAGCAACCCGCAACTTCTTCCATCACCAAAAGAAAATTCGAGACCCTCAACCTCTAGTTTGCCAGATATTGCCACAAATTCAATTTCTAGTCAAACCCAAATTGCATCCTCAATGCAATATTAAAATTTTTGATTTTATTTTTAAAAATCTTAACTTTCTAAATATATTCAAGTTGTAATCTTGAAACAATAAATTATGATGTTTGAAATTTATCATATTTTGAATTTTGACTGTAAATTCCCAAATTCTCAAAGAAACCTTGCTTTGATTTACTTAAAACTATTTTTTAAATTTGAATCTTGTTAAAACTAACAATTTTTGTTTTGATCCTATTGTCTAAAATGAATCAGAGAATTGGAAAATGATTTTTTTGAACAAATCAAAGGCCTGTAAGCCTAGAAAAATAATCATATGCCTGATTTGCAGACATGCACAACATCTTCATACATGTAAACATGTTTCACAATCTTAAAATCATCATGCAAGCACATTTTCAAACATACATCACTAGTTTACTTCAACCATTTAGCACATGCATCAAATTTAAAGTGATTCATGTTTACAGATTAAAAAACAGAGGCTCAAACTAAGATCAGAGATGATCTTTAAAATCTAAAAAAAATACACACAGGCATTCATATATACAAATATGCAAATAAATCATCACACAGTATTTCACAAGTTACTTAAGTTTTAACTTTAAAAGTGTACTCACCTTTTTGTACAAAGCAGAGAGTTTGAAATAGGAAACTGGAATGCACTTCAGATTTTAAAGATGCTTTGATTTCCTTTAAACTGAGATGTTGATGCTTGAAAAAAAACTATGCTTGATGCAGGTTGAAACTCAGTTGCTGCTGAATGCTTTGAAATTCCAGATTGCATTTGAAACTTATGTCTTGGTTATAGGCTTGGAAATTTCTTTGAGAATTGATTACAGGTTTTGATATAAGGAGGTTACAAAAATTTTGAAGAATGCTTGACAGGTTTTGGTCTTTGAAATAAGAATGGTTACAGGATCGATCTTCTTGAAAATGAATCGATTACACGGATAGTTTTTGATCTTGAGAGATGTATGCATTGTTTTGATTTTTGATTTGAGAATTGAAGTACAGGGATTTTGTGTTAAAACTTGAAGAAGGCTTACAGCAAATGATTCTTTCTCTAGTTTGTAGAGTATAGGTGAGGTTTCTTTGAGTTTAGAATTGAGATTAAAAATAGATAAGAATGGAAGATGTTTGTTTATATAATCTAATTTATGGTTTATTAAAAATTAAGAAAAATAAAATCCAAGGGATGACACTTGTCCTATATCCTATTTAATTATCTAACACATGTTATCAAGTGCATTTAAAAGCTAACTCATGTATTTATTCATTATTATATATTTTTAAAATGAGTTAAAAAGCTTTTATAAAAATTTCCTAATTAATTAATACATTTCTAATTTAATAAATGCTTTTGTAAATTTATAAAAATAAAACTTTTAAAAGAAAATAAAAATAAAACCAGTCATATTTTAAATAAAATCACATATAGTGTATTTAATCCATTTATAAATGTAAACATAAAACTTTTGTATTTATTTACTATTTAAATAGATACTTTCATAATTTATATAAATAAAATTCTTTAAGGAAAAACAATATAAAAAAATTATATTCTAATGAAAAATTTATTCATATATTTTATATCTAAACTATTTTAAAATAATTATCCTTTAAATTCAAATTTAAATTTAAATATTAAATTCAAATTCAAATTTAAAAATCTAATTTAAAATCAACTTAAAAAAAATATTAATCTAAACTAACACATTATTAAATTTGAAAATAATAATTCTATTTTTAAAATTAACTTAAATAAATATGCAAACATTTAAACAATACTTATTTAAATTTGAAAATAATAAGTCTATTTAAAAATCTATTTATGAACTAACCAAATTAAATTTGTAAAAATAATTTTTCCATTTAAAAAAAATCTATTTATAACTATCATTAAAAATCACCACATTATATTGATTAAAATAACAATTTACCAATTTTAATTAATTTGACATGAGAGATTATCACATTTACATTGCTTAAAATTCCGGGATATCACAAAGACTGTCCGCATCTTGATAAGCATAAGTTTCCTACAAGCAATGATAATACAAAGAAAAGAAAAAGAGCGTATACCGCTACACTAGACGATTCAGACTCAGACTCATCCTCAAGCGATGATGATCAGAAGACGGAAAATTCAAATATGTGCTTTACGGCTATTCATGATTCTGATGATCTCGAAGATACGAATCTAGAAAAAGGTACACGTTTACAATATATTGGTTGAAATTGTTTGCTTAAAATTGTTTGATTGTTTTTGAAATTATGTGTTGTTTGAATTTTAAATTTTTTATTATTATGTTTATTTTTATTTTTAATATTATAATATTTTTTATTAAAAGAGTATTATTGTATTTAATATTACTCCAGAAAATATATAAACATTAAAAATAATATATGTTCATAGATATCTACTAAATAATAGTAAAGCAGAAGAATTTAAAGCTCTCTCCTTACTTTTAGGAATTATCTCTATTCTCCTTACTTCTCTTTAGGTAGATATTTTGTTTTCAAAATCCTATTATTTACCACTTTACAATTATAATACTAACTTTTCACACTATTTTACATTCAAATACCCACTTTTAAAAGAATTTACAATTATTTACAAATCTTCCACGGTTCTTTCATGAAATTTTTCATTATAGTCCGCACATTTAAATTAATTACATTATCCAAAATTTAAACCAATCGATCAACTTAGTTAACTAATATTTATTAATAAATTATAAAAGATGAAAATTTCAATATATATACTATAGGCGTATCAACAAATTGGTACATAAAAAATCATTTAGATGCAAATATATATAAATCACATAACATAAATTAAACAAATTAAAGACAATAATAAATTTATTTTATAATTTATTTACTAAATGAATTGATCATACATTACAATATAAAATTCTATTAACTTCAAATATCTAAAATTTTAAATTTTTACAATTACTTATAAACCATTCTCAACTATCTTCTAATATTTTACATTCAAGTTCATATATTTAACTAATTGTGTAGTCTTGAATTTAAACTATTTAAATAAATATGATTAACTAATATTTATTAATCCATCTAATAAATCCTAAAAATATGAGGATTTTAATATATACAATATTCACATAAATGAGAAAAATTATAAAATTATTTCTTCTTTATTCAAATATATGAAAATATTTAAGTCATATAACATAAAATACATACATATATATATATATATATACATATAATAACTCTTTTGAAGTTCTAATTCATTTATCCCAAAAAATTATCGTACATTACATAACATAATTTTATTTTTAACAACCTTTAAAAGATAAAATTATATTTTTACAATATTTCGATGTGAAGGTACAGATTACATCAATAAAAAATAGATTATACAAACATTCTCGCTTTCAACGCATTATCAAATTATACCCAACTCATAACTCAACTAAATGCTATATTACATTATTTTGCAATTATCAAAGTTGTAAATATGACACTCTTATAAAACATAAAATATATGATTAACTGCAAGGATAAAATTGCTTAAAAGTGAAAACTTAATAATAATAAAAGTATACATGCCTAATTCAAAAACAAAGGTTCACATGTAGATAAGCTAACCAAGATCTATGCTTTTTTCAATTAAAAATTTGTACAAAGCTCTTCTCAAATTTCTTCAACTTTTTTTACATTTATCTTCTGATATTTAATTAGTTATGTCGATCATTAATTCAAATTATTCAAGTAAATTCAATTATTTAATGTTCATTAATCAATTTATAAATCCTTTAAAAAATGATAAATTCAATATATACACAACAATCATATTAATAAAATGGTGAAGTTACTTATTCACTCATACATATAATATATATATATATATATCACACAACATAAATTATTAACATATATATAGTATTAACAATTCTAATTTATAATTTTCTTTATTTAGGATATTAATTTTTACAGAGATATGTAAATAGCGAGTATTGAACCTTCAACTTTATATTTGAGCGTCGCAAGTCATTTTAGTTTATGATTAATATATCACAATAAATTTATCATGTATTGCGTCATAGAATATATTTTTAGCGATAATTAAAATAAAATACTATTTTTTAACAACATTACCGTGTGCAAAGCACGGGTTACACACTAGTTAAAGTATATAGGAAAATATAAGTAACATGAATTCTCTGATCCATGTCAACATGGCCCTATCCATGATGACGACATCCCTGTCAGAAATTTGAAATTCAGATTTGAATTCAAATCTTTGAATTTCCCTTCACCTTTTCACCAAACCCAATGTTCTGGAAAGGTACCTCTTGACCAGAGAACATGCCTATTGAATATCTATTTATTTCTATTAGCTTATCATACCTTTTCACTTTCATTTTAAAATTCAAACTCTCTTTCACTCTTTCAAACTTTCTACTCTCTTCAAAAATGGCTTATTTAAGCACTCCATCTATAATGAGGCTATCTAAAACCATTAAAGAGTATCTCTATAATGATCTGGAAGCAATCAAGGCTTATATAAGCTATGCTAATTTTGAAAAAGTTCATATGGGAAAGTTTGCTATCTTTAGCGATTTCTCTACATATGAAATCAAAACTCTTCTTGAATCCTTAGTCATTTTGACAATTCTCAAAATGATTTTGTTTGTTACTCAAATCTTGTTAAAATGTTTTATGCGAATTTTAATAGCAGTTTTTATGAAGGAAATGAAGATGAAATCTAGAGTAGTGTTAAAGGCACTAAAATTATTTTAAATTTTGAAATTTTGGGAAAAATTCTCAAGTTCAAGAATTCGAGAATAGATCTTTCTACTTTTAATATTGATAAAATGATCGTGAGACATTTCATCACATTTTCGAAGGATATAACAACTTTGAATTTAAAAATCGTATCTTTCATCCGAAAGCACGTATTGTCAATCTTCTTTTGCAACATACTATCACTCCTAGATCGAGAAATTTCAATAACTCGACTTTAAAAATTTGTAAAGCTATTTTTGCTATCTTTGGTCATTATGACATTAATTGGGCGCAAGTGATTATGGATGAACTTCGTCCTAAGAATCTAAAAATGGATGAGATACTTTGTATCATGAAATCTATCTCACTCGGATTTTTAATTATTTTGGCGCTGATTACAAAAGCAAAGAATTTGTTTCAAGAAAAGTGTTTAATCATGCCAACATTTCTCTCATGAAAATTCCTTTCATATTTCCACAATATGAATGTCTTACCAAAAAGGATGAAAGAATGGCACAAGAAGATATGAAGGAAGAAGATGAAGAAGAAGAAGAAGGGGAGGAATGGAAATTGAAGAAGATGATAAACAAACCTCCTTGGAAAGTATTGAATATCCTACCAATACTAACAATCCTTCCAACAAAACTTTCCTCAAAAACCAAAAGATTATAGTGGAAAATCAATGGATTCTCAAGAGATCCGTAGTAAGAAATTGGATAAAACATCCTCTAATAGGAACAAATTCTTTGCTAAAGTTGGTCGGAAACTTGGCTCATCATCATCCTCCTCATCCTCTAGCACATTCTAAGAACTAAATTGTGATGTATTAGTTTTTTTTTGTGTGAGCTTGTATTGTTGTTTTTATCATATTATCTAGTATCTTATGTATCATCTCATCTATTTATAAAAATCATCTATCTTATGTTTTTCTATCTTATCATGTCTCTAGAATAAATGTTAGTATAGTATATAAGTTCACATATATACATACTTATTCATAAGACACATAAATTAACAGACCCATGTAGACATGCCTCTACCCCCCTATGTCGACATATAACTGTCAGATTTGGTTATTTTTAAAATTTTGAAATTGAAACAACTAACTCGTGTCTATTCATTTTAAACTTCTACCTATTTAAACACCTGTTTCTTCAAGAAATTAGTAACCTTTTCATTTCTACTTATCTCTATTTGCATCTCTTCACTACTTATCAAAAATGGCTTCCTCTTCTCAAACTCTAAGTGATAATCTTGAAGAAACTCTGGATTCATTCAAGAATATACTTACTTTTACTCTTCGTAATCAAAGGCACTTAGAACTAAGTCGAATGCAGATAATAAAAGAACAAAAGAAGCATTTAGATGCCCTCCGTTGGATGATTTCTGCCCTCAACAAAGATGATCTCGATACAAATCCTGTAGGAATTTTGATTCAAGATAATGAAGATTAGGAAGTTATTAAAAAGGATCCTATCTTTGGAGAAGAAGGATGGGTTGAAGTTCCTAGAAATATTTGATCTCCTTATGGTTTGATTGCTTGTTTTTGAACTGTGATTTGATTTGATTTGCTTTGATTTGATTAGAATTGATTTGGTTTGAATGGATTATATAACATTATATGAAACATAGTATATATTTATCGGGTTTAAACTTTCATATTTGTCTTGTATTTTTTTTTTTGGAAATTGGTAAGATCTTTATTAAGGCATTTTCAGCCTACGGTTGTGGTCCAATATCGGCCCAGTAATACATACAAGTTAGAGCTACATATATTTGGTTAAGTACATTCGAACTCAAATTTACCAAAAATAAAACCAAGACCGACAGCTATCTCGTTCTTTATCTTCTTCATGGCGGCCAACAGCGAGAGTAGCTTGTACTTGGGTTTCCTATCAAAGGACAGTTCAGATCCCTTACTTCAGTTCGAACTTCATCTCGTCTCTGAAAGGTGAGGTTTTGTATATGATTTTGGACCAATTTCATGTCGTTTACAGCAATCTTACTAACTTCTGGAATTTTCCTTTGTTTGTTTTGGTATATTCGTCGGTTTCTCTCCTTCCACACAATCCAAAC
Organism: Allium cepa; assembly: GCA_030765085.1. Lineage (NCBI taxonomy): Eukaryota > Viridiplantae > Streptophyta > Magnoliopsida > Asparagales > Amaryllidaceae > Allium > Allium cepa. Next base: position 507,236,369 of record CM060934.1, on the reverse strand, counting down.
CGCCGTAGTAATGGCAATGCTACTCAGTTTGGATTCCATGTCTTTGCTGTTCCTTCTGTGAACCAGGTGATTTATTTCATCAGCTAGTGTTTTACTTTGCATTGTTAAATTTATTGCTAGTTTACATGCTTTCAAGATCTCAGCTGAGTAATTACAGGTAAAAAAAAGATGTTCATGGGTTTCTTCCTCTCGTTCGCATAAAACGCATTGCTTTTCATCTGTAATCCCCTATTTTGAAAGTCGATCTCTTGTGGGTAGTCTTTTGAGCACCGCTTCATATGTAGCTAAGGCCATTTTCGGGCAATTAGCTCGACTCCAAATGATTTTGCACCAATCCACTTTATTATCTTTGTGTCGAATCTCATTCCAAGCTGACTTAGTGTTGAATTCTTTTCCCGTATGTTTCCATACCCAAAGGTCATGTTCTCGTCCACTAAAAATCGGCATGTATTGTATTTTTTCCTTAATCCCTTGATTCACTGGTAAAATCGAGCAGTTCCATTCATTATTGTTGATTGCATCTGCCACATACTTATTTGGACAACCATAATCTGAGTATGTGTTAAGCCCTAGGATGTCAATCAAGGATTCGCCAAAAATCCAAGGATCTTTCCAGAGATTCATGTCTCTTCCTGTGGCAATCTACTTTGTACAGCACGAAGCTAATTTTTTTTCGAACTTTCATGATTTTTTTCCAGAAAGAAGAGGCATTGTTATCAATTTGCATACTCCAAAAATTTCCCCTAATGTATCTCTTCCTCATCCAATTTCCCCACAAACCTTCTCCTTTAATTAGTCTCCATGCTTGTTTCAAGGTGTATACCAGTCTCATATCTTTCAGTCTTCTAAATCCCACTCCCCCTTCTTGCTTAGGTCTACACAGATCCTCATATTTGATCTTATGTAATCTACCTTTCCATATGAAGTCTGCACATACTTTTTCTATTTTCTGTATTGATGCATCAGGTAGTTGAAATGTTTGTAACCAGAAGTTAGCTTTGGAGTGAATAACTGTGTGTACCAATTCTATTCTGCCTGCTAGTGATAGGAGTCTGGAGCTCCATCCTTGTAACCTATCTCTTATCGAAGTGATTAAGACTGCGCATTCTCTGTCAGTTATCTTATTGGATGATAGAGGAACACCTAGGTATTTTACAGGGAGTATACCTTCTTTCACATTCAAATACTCCAAGACTTCATATCTTCTTTTGCATGTTTTATTAAAATAGCATTTAGTTTTTTGCTCATTCAGTTTAAGACCTGAAAATCTCTCTAGTTTGCAGAAGATTTCCTTGACAGTTCTAGCTGATGTTTGACTGGATTTGATACATATGAGTAAATCATCTGCGTAGAGTAAGTGGGTCACTATTGGTTGGAAATTGTAGATAGGCTGAATGAGTTTATTGTATGTAGCCATCTCTATCTGAAGTGAGAAAAATTCCATGGCTATTGCAAACAATAGGGGGAGAGCGGGTCACCCTGTCTGATGCCTCTGTTGGACCTAATAAACCCTTTTGGTATGCCATTTATCAGGATAGAGAAGGTTGGTATAGTGATACATTCTTTGACTATGTTTATGAATTTAGAAGGAAAACCCATAGCTTGTAGCATATGTATAATGAATTTTCTATTTATTTTATCATATGCTTTATGAAGATCCACCTTTAGACAGAATTTATCTGCACCTGGTTTGTTGAACTTTCTTATCAATTCATGTGCCATCAGTGAGTTTTCAGAAATGCTTCTGCCTTTGATGAACGTACTTTGACATTCTGATATAAGATCAGGTAATATGACCTTCATTCTGTTGCATAGAATCTTGCTTAGAATTTTGTAAACCACATTGCAACAAGCAATAGGTCGGTAATCTTCAATTTTAGTTGGATTATCCTTCTTAGGAATTAGGCAAATAAATGTGTGATTAATTTCTTTTATAAATTTGCCACTTTGGAAAATATCCTGCATTGCTAATGTAATGTCTACTTTCAGGTCTTCCCAGTGTATCAAGAAGAATTTGGACCCTGGTCCATCTGGCCCTGGACTGGAATCAACATGAATGGAATGCAGAGCCTCCCAAACCTCTTTCATGGTAATATTTTTGGACAGGAACCTTCTCCCCTTAGCATTTATCACCCTTCTATAATGAATTTTCTGGTAAGTCATTACTAACTTCCCCATTGAACATGTCAGAATAAAATTTGATTGCTTCTTCTTCTATGTCTGGAATACTTTTGGATGAATTTCTTTCCTGATTCAGCAGTTGAAAGTTGTTATTGATATTATTTCTGACAGCCATTTTTGTGTAGAAAATTTTTGTACATTCATTCTCTTCAGTCAACCATTTTTCTTTAGCCTTTTGCTTGAGTTCGATAGCTTTTATTCTTAGAGTCTCTTTTAGTTTACTTTGTAAATGATAGTATTGTCTCCATGTTTCATCTGTAGACGTACCATTATCAATAACTGATAGGAGTTCTTCACATTGTTTTTGTAAATTTCTAACCTGGTCTCCTTCTTTTTTCCTTTTCTTGTTCCACTCTTTAAGATTTGCCTTGGCCTTTTAATGGGTCTGAACAAGTTTAAAATGTTGTGTGCCTTCTTCTCGAATAATATTTTTTATTTGAATTGCTTCTGTGTAGCCTTCTATTTCATGCCACTGGTTACAGTATCTAAAAGGCTTACCTTTCACAGACAAATTCTTTTCAACTAGATTTATAAGAATGGGACAGTGATCACTAGTTGAAGGGGGTAGGACATTGACAGTGATTTTAGATAATTTATTTATACATGCTACATTAACTAGGGCTCTATCTAACTTGCATGATATTTTCTTACATTCTCCACTTCTCCATGTGTATTTCAGGCCACAATGGATGGGCTCAAGCAATCCAGCTCCAAGTATGCAATTATTGAATTCTTCCAATTGGGAAACTCTGACAGTAAGTCCTTCCTTTTTTCCTCTGCTCTTAGAATGGAATTAAAATCTCCCATGACTACCCAAGGTTCTTTAATCAATTTGTTGTTTTCTGTGATTACTTTCCAAAGTTGTGTACGTTGAGATGCTAAATTGCTTGCATAAACACAACTTAAAGTAAATTTAAATCCTCCAATGTTATTAACTTGCACAGTTAATTAGTGTTCATCTTTGTTTAACAAGTTAACATCCCATACTTTTTTATTCCAGAGGAGAAGAATTCTACATTTGTCTCCTGCTTCAGTGTTGTGTTTATAATCCCAATCCTGCCCCAATGATTCCATGAAAATTAATAGATTTTCATCTGCAAATTTATTTTCTAGAATGCTTAAGATTGTAGGAGAGTATTTTCTCCTAAGATTTAAGAGGTCTAAACATCTAGTATCATTGTTTAGACCTCTCACGTTCCAACTGATTATAGACATTTCGGTGTGGGAGGTCTACTTCTCAATTTCATAGGAGATACCTCGCGTATTGGAATCGCCTTGTCTTTTAATTCTTTTCCTTTAAACAGATTTGCATATTTCATATTAGACTTAGTGTATTTGTTTTTATTTTCTCCTTCAGATTTAGTATCTGACTCCATTTTATCTAGTTCCACATTGCTAATATCCTCCTCATCTTCTGACATTGCAGATGAACTCACCGCTGTGGCCTCTTTCAAGCTATGGAGCACTGCAGTATCCTCCTCCTCTTCAGCCGTTGAGTGGACTGCCTCCTGCAATGTATCTTCAGATGGATTATTATTACCCCCTTGGTCTGTAATCATGTCGTGTATATGTGCTTCTCCTGTTTCATCCTGCGTCGTTTTTTGTAGTAAGTTTTGATCTGTAGTTATTTTTTGCCTCCATACTTGCTTTATGGGGGGTAACACAGTTTCACACTATTCTAACGAATGACCAAAACACTTGCAGTTGCTACATATTGGTGGTATGTGTTCATACTCAATCTCCTGAATGTGTATATTGCCATTTCTATCCTTATCTCTCACCTGTCTTTTAATATTATCACTTGCTTTGATTTCAACAAGGACTCTTGCATATTTCAACCTTCTGACATGTCTTGTATTATCATCCATATCCAGGGGATTACCAATTAGACTAGCAATTTTACTAATTCCACGAGCATTCCATAGAGATAAATCTAAATTTTTCAGTCTTACCCAAACGGGATGCGATTCTAACGTATCTCTTTCAAGTCTTAGATTTGGTTCCCATCGTTTTGTGAAAATAAGTTTACTGTCTATAAACCAGGGACCCCCTTCCAAAACTTTATTGCAGTCTACTTCAGAACTGAATTTAATAAGATAAAACCCATTTTCACGTGGGAATATATCCCATCTACCAGTAGGTTTCCATTCTCTTTTGATAAATGCATTTAGGTGAATGTAATAAGGCTTTTTACCTGCTACATACATGTATAGAGAGGTGCCCCACATGTTTTTTTGCGTTTTCAAAAACCTCATCATCTAGATCAGCGTAATCTCCATCATCATCTTTCAAAGATTCAAATTTACTTATACCCCCATCTATGTACGTGTTTCCCGAAATAGCATCTGCCCACGATTTAACACCACTTCTGATTGTAGGCCCCGCCTTAGGTAGATCAGTTGAGATCTTGGTAAGATTTGGTCTAATCTGCACGAGATTTCTTTTTGTGGATCCCGCATAAGATGGAACCCTAGGGATCTACTTCTGATCTGTATTTGACTTTCTCTTGAAACAAACCTCTATCCACCCCGTGTCGTCTGCCACGTTGACCACGGTGATAGGTTTATTTGGTATATCAGCTGCAGCCCTGTCCGCCTCTTCCGCCGTTATTTCGTTCGCCGTTATTCCGTCCGCCATGAATTTCTTGGTTTATATAAAATTTTGGGTAAAATGAATAGATCCTTAGAACTCTATGTATTTATTATTAACTCATGTTATTATATATATATATATATATATATATATATATATATATATATATATACGCACACATACTCCATGCGCTTCCCCATACTATATAAATTTACCTGGGGGTATAGAGGCTTCGATCAGCGGACGGCTTTGCTATACCCTCCTCAGGAGTTTGCCGGCACACCGGGTTCTCCTAGGTTTGCAAAAAAAACCCATCATAATTTTTCACAGGTACTCCAGTATTAGACTAAAGGGGAGTTATATCGGTTTAGGATAAGTTTTATGTCGATGACAAAGGGGGAGAAATATAAAATAGAGTAGTTAGAGCAGTTAGGCTTAGATTAAGGGGGAGTTATTGTGAAGGAGAAGTATATTTTATAAACATAGGTTGTCATCATCAAAAAAGGAGAGATTGTTAGTCCTTGAGATGATAATTTTGATGACAACAACCTTAGGACTTGTTATGAAATATAAATACTAACGTTATGGTTTAGATATATATGTATATGCAGAATATAAACATGCAAGTACCAAGAATGAAGACTGTACAGTATAGAGATTTAAGACTGAAGATATCAAGATTGAAGACTCATGAGTATCAAGATATTAAGAGTTCAAGATTTCAGTAGTACAAGATAAGTATTGAGTCTAGAATTATGCTAAAACTTCTTGAAAGTACTTACATTTTTATTTAAAATTTATTCATGGAATGGAATCCACTTCGAGCCTATTAAAGGGATGGAACCCTAGTGGGATGAAACCTGTGACAATATCTAGTAGAACATATAGTGGTCCTATTTTGATATTCACTAATTTTATAAAAATGCTTTTCAAAAATATATATCTCTTGTTTTTAAAAAATGTTTTCAAAACTTTCTTTTCAAAAAGACATCTCTCCTGGTTTTAAATATTTTAGCCTCAAAACTATTTTTATCATTTTAAATATTTTGATTTCAAAATTGTCCTTGTTTATAAACCATCACTTGTTTTAAATATTTAGTTGTAAAATATTTATATACTCAGATTTTAAATCACTTTATAGATTAAGATTATGTATATTAAAAATTACTTTCTAAACTCTTTTATATATTTAAACTATATTCAAATATATTTACAAAGTTTAGAAATTATTTTGATAAATTATAGAAATCAACTTTAATAAGAAAATCAGAACATCAATTTTTCCTTGAGCATGTTGATATCCCTCAACCCCCCATGTCGACATAGTGTCCGTTATTTTCAATTTTCAATTTCCAAAAGAAGTGCCTATTCGTCGTATTCTTTCACGCATAGATATGGCTGTAGCTCTACTATAAATACCAGTAAGTTCTAAATGAATTTTTTTTACCAAATTTTATTTATTTTCTCTCTTCATCTTTCACATTTATTCTAAAGAATCCTAAACTATACTTTGTAGAAATACCAAGTGAATCAAACTTGATTATCTCTTGTTTGATTCTCTGCCACTCTCTCCATAAGATCTCAGTGCTATTCAGAGTCATGGAATCTTTTGTAATTCAAACCGTTAAGTAAAAGGTGCGGTTGAGCCTTGAAATCAATATGGTGTGATCATAGCCTCGAAAATCAATTAGGTGATCCTGTAGCTTGGTTAAATCAAGATAGTGTGCCCTGGACTTGAATACAGGAGGGTGTACCTCATAGTCTTGAAAACGAGGGTGTAATGCGGGAGATTATTTTGATAAGAAATCTGTATGATTGTACGGGAATGGATGTAGGGTAACTCCGAACTAGTATAAAATCCTAATATGTTCTTTCCTTTACTACTTTTATTTAGTATTTGCATCTGTGTAAGATTCTATGATTATATCTGTGTCTGTGAATTGCATTTGTTGGTGATTAAATTACATAAGTTTCAAAAAGATTTAGAAAATCCATAAAACACTATCCACCCTCTCTAGTGTTATTCCAGCCATAAGATCGGTAATCTTCATTTATCACAATATAGAATTGGAAAAATCCTATAAACGAAATTAAAAATACTACACCAAAAATCGGGTTGTTACAAGTACCCATCTTTATTAATTGTCTTTTAAATAAAAATGATTGAAAAGAAGATTTGAAATATTAAAACCTAAATTTTATTTATTTATTATTATTATTGTTCTTACTTTTCCGAGAATAAGAGTGGTAAAATTTGAGTATTTTAAACTACAAACAGTCTTAATTAAGAGAAATTCGAATATTAGAAAAGTTAACATTACTTCTTTCGAAAGACTAAATTTATGAGTTTATTAATTATGGAATTTTTTATGTTTAGAATTATAATTTTCAAAACTAGTGCTTTTAAAATTTGTTTTTACAACTTTATGAACTTTTAGTTTAATATTTAGATTTTCAAAATTTTGCAACTTTAGGTTTTAAGAGAAAAATTGATTTTCGAATTATTAAATTTTAAAAGTTAAAAATTAAAACATTTGAATTCTAAATTTTGAATTTTCAAAAGTTATTTTAACAAATTTGGACTTACTGATTGAAACTTTTAAGTGAGGGTATAAACTCAACAAATTATTATTCAACTTTTAGAACTAACAATAAGAAATAAGAAACCATTGTACATTTATTTCACAAAAAGTTTAATCAGAGGAGTTATAAAAACTAAACAATGGTGGAAGTTCTAAATAATATTTCACAAGTTACATTAAGAACTTCTTAGGAAAAAATGCAGACTAAGCAATAGAATATAAAACGAAAGTATATATTAGTTAACGGCTAGCAAATGAGTTTAGTTTTTCAAACAGTATTATAGTCCTGTTGTGATAAAAATAAAGTGTGTAGCTAATTGTTATAGATGTTGCAATTATTTACTTGGTCCAGCCCATTAGTCGAATATTATTATGATTGCATATCCTTTTACCAAATAAACGGACACACTTAAAAGATTTATTGGGTAATTCAATATATACTAATTATTCTATAAGTGTATTAGCATTGCTGCATGTACAAGAAGTAAACTTGCGATAAGTATGAGTTGCAATAATTAGGCGTGATGATTTTAAGTTGCAATAGCTATTAGTTACGACAACTGTTATTTTGTAAGCTGTAATGGTTTTGAGATTAATAACTTGTGGTAGCTATGAAATGTGGCAACTATAGCTTGCGGTGCACGACGGTTATAGGACGTCGTGACTATTACATGCGACAAACTTAGTAGATGTAGTAGCATATGGGTGTTAAAACATATGATAGTTATACGAGGTGGTCGTTGTATGATTTATGACATGTGATAGCTTGAACACATTACCTTACTTGCAATAACTTCTGTTTATATATACGATAAGATTTATAAGTGTGGTAGTCCTTTATGAAATATGGTACCTAGTATAACTGTGATAATCACTTATTAAAGATCAAAATAAATATGATTAATTAATAACTATAATGTGATATTTTAAATAGTTTAATTAAACGAAAATTAAATAACTGAATGTTAGGAATTATATGAACCGATAAGCTAAATGGGTTAGGAAAGCCCACGTCCATGAAAAATTCCCATAAACCTTCATTCTCTCATTCCATGGCTATTCATATGAAAAATATGAAAAGAGAAAAACCTTAGTGTTTTTTAAAAAGAGAGACAGTAAAGGAGAAAACATTTCATTTTATTTTAGTGAATACAAGAAGCTTAAAGAAAGTCCCTTCTCTTTTCCAATTAAGGTCATAGTTACTAATGGAGCACGATGTAAAAAGGTACAAAGCCTCCACGGAGCCTTGAAGCACGCCTTTTTAATATACTATGCATGTTTAGAATTTTTCATAAATCAATGTATGTAATAATTAATTTAAAAAGTTCGATATAATTTATATTATTTTTACTATAAACACGTGCAACAAAGATTTTTAGATATTTTGCAAAAAACATCATCAAATATAATATCATAAGCATAGATTTTCTAGGCATAATAGTCTTCAAAAGTAAAAATCTAATATAAAAGTAAATATAAATGACAAATTAGAAATCAGAATCTTATGGAGCAATTATATTTTTCAAATCAATACGACATCGTCAGATTCATAAGCTCCCACATCTTCCTCGTATGTATCATCAAATATAATTTTTATGCAGTTTGAACTGTAAAAAATGAAAAACAAATAAAAAAACAAGTAAAAACGTAATAAACTAACCAAAAGGCACCATTTTTGCACCATGTGCCATTTGCGTCATTCGTCACACCTTTACATATGCGTCGCGTTATAAAGAAAGACGCAAACACCCAGTCGCATCTTGCTCCATGGCATGCGCCTTACCTGTGCTTTTCTTAACTATGATTAATGCTTGAATGTGTAATATTTCCATCCTTATCCTTAAATGTGTTTAAATTCTAAGTTAGTAGCGATTTCATCATATTTTAGTAGATGTATATTTATAGGTTTAATGATTTATTATTTAAATGTGTAGAATGATTATTACATTGATTTTAGCTTTGGTAAAGGCTTCAAAACCCTTAAATTATAATGATCAGAATCATTTGAAATTTAGATATGATGTTTAAGTGCATTTCAAACGGGCTTTTGATATTTGGTAATCCATGCTTTGAAATAATTATTATTATTCGGTGTTATAATCTCAAGTAATCACTATTTTAGTACTGCACTTTTTCAAACAAAATTTCATGTAAAACAATTTAGAAATTCTCAGCTGGAGCAAAACATGCTTCGAGTCAAAGTTCCAAGAAAATTTTCAACTAGTTATAAAGGTTTAAAAACTTTGAAAATTTACGGGTAAAGAGTTCAACAACTCTACTTTAAATTGCAAAATTTCAAGGTTTTTAAACCTTTGTAACTAGTTGAAAATTTGCTTGGAACTTTGAATCGTGGCATGTTTTGCTCCAGTTGAGAATTTCTAAATTGTTTTACATCAAATTTTGTTTGAAAAGGTGCTGCACTAAAACCGCGATAACTTGAGATTAATAACTTCGAATGAGTTCACTACAAAACAAAAAAAATCTAGCAGCATTTCATCGTCGGAATAGAGAGATATGACTGCACAAATATGCAACTCAAGACAGTTTACATAGAAAATCTAAATATTTCAAGACAAATTAGCTAATTTGGATAGCTAAAAACGGATTCAACCTTTAAATAATGGTTATTATCACCTAAATTCGAGATATACCATAAAAGTTATTTAATTTGTTTAGAAATTTTCTACAGTTTTTCTAATATTTTTCTTATTTTATTTAAACTTTTAAATCACTTAGAGATCAACTATATAAAGGTAATATGTAACTAAATTAGTGGAAAAATTAATTGATATAAAGTACCTCTTAAATTTTCTAATATAAAACTAAAAAGAAGTGTTTAATGTAATGGTAATTTGACAAGCGACAACAGTTGCCGAAAATAAATCATGGTACAATTCAATTTTCAGGTTGATTAAAAAACGTTACTTAGAATATGATATACGGCCCATTTTAAGTATTAATATCTTTTAAATCCTAAATGCGATAATAATGATTTTGGTGTCATTGGAAAGCAATGAACCCCATTTCCAACTTTAAACTATGCAGCATTTGGGATTCAATTGAGAAAGTTACAACTTTCGAAAGCCAGACCAAAATTGTTTTTGAATTGTATACCTAGAAAAAAATTAGTACAAAAATAAAGTACCGTGAGTCCATTTTCTAGATTAGACAAATTTCGTATGGAAACTTCATACTCCTTGCAATAAATACTATAAAAAGTTAAGATTCCCTGCTTTACAATTTTTTTGTTTTCATCTTGATCGAATTTGTGAGTTGAAAGACATAATGTTCAAAAGTGGAGAGAAATAATGTTTTCAGAACTTTGACATCGAAAATTTTCCAAGTACAAAATAAGTTGCAAGTGTCCAACTTTGATAGGTTATAAATTTCACATGGTTAATCAAATGAAAAGTTACTGCCTTCATTGGAAAGTATAGATTCCAAGCTTCTAGCTAAATAAAGAACACATGAAATGGATAAAGGAGTCAATGAAAAGCTGATTGTGGATAGAATTTGGGGTATGCTCTAGGGGCAATTATGCAATTTGTTACATATATTTAATTCGATAACTAATAAGAAAATAATTTTTCTCGTATATATATATATATATATATATATATTACATGTAATTTAACTATTTACTTAATTCGAAATAGATTATAAAAATATAAGAATTATATGTATTTATAAATAGAATTAATAAAAATAGATACCTTGTAAAAAAAAATTGTTCAATGTATTTTACACCTTATGCTTTTGAAAATAACTAATTTTTTATATAAAAAATCCATATGGATTTTAAATAATAAAATAATTTTTCACTATTAAAATTACACAAAATCGAAAAAACTACCTAAGCCAAAAACAGTATTGTAAGCATATTTTTATATATTATTATTGTTAATTGCATTAATATATATTTATAGTTAATTCTAACTCTATAAATATGTATATAATCTTTGAATAAAATAAATTTGATTCCATATTATAATTAAAATTATTTTATTAACTAATATTTAAATAAATTTTGTAGTTTAGTTATATTTATGTTTATAGACATATATATATGTATATATATCATAAATGATTTATATAAATTATATACAATTAATTCGTTATAGCGAACGCACGCGCACGCATAGATATATATAAATATATATATATATATATATATAATTGTATTTATATACATATTTACTTGTATTATATTTTGATGCACATATGTATATATTTGGGCATTACATTTGTATACTGTGCTCTAAAAACAATATAAGAAAATGGATATTTGATCCATATACTGTAATGAACTGGAGTTTTTAACCCTAAAAAATCGACACTAATACATCCTCATTCACATGCCGCAAATTCAAGTATCGAAAAACCGATCGTCATAGGGAAAGAAAGAAGAGAGAAGAAGAGAAGAAGAAGAGAGAAAGAAACTAAAAACAAACACATAATCTCACAAACGCAGCGAAACATATAATATAATATCATTGAGCTTTACAAAAGAGAAATTGTAATCTTTAATATACATACATCAATCAGAGTAAAAATCAAATCAAAATCATTAGGCTGGAAAGTTATAATAACTTGTCCTCACAAATGTTGATAATTTAAATAACAATGCAGCGGAAAATAAACATATACGTGGAATACGACCAAAAGACTTTCAGATCGTCTATTGAAGCTCCAAAGCATCCAAGACTGAATCTATAAATATGCTTGGTCTGACTCGAGCATCGAGAGAGAAGAATTCCCAGATTGGTCTAGTAAACCAGCGTGAGAAAACACATCTCATATTTATAAAATAAAAAATTTCTTTATCAAAACAAAGGTGTCTTGTAAAACCACACCGCACATAAACACGGACGGGTTTTTACCTTACAATAACCAAAATATTTCATATCAAATCATCTGATACTATATTTGTGACTAGCATATAAATAATATTAATCATAGCCGAAATTGTCACATTGGTTAAATTTGATGGCATAATAGGTTTACAAACAAACTGGCAGGCACATGTTGGAAAATGGATTACATACAAATGACAAGGTAAGGGACTACCTTCAAACAGTACGTCTCTAGAAAAATGCACCTAGGATCCAGATACTGAAATCCTAAACCAGCACAGAACCGGGCTACCCCTTCGCTGGATAGTATAGAATATGACATCACCCCGGTCGCTCCCGACCTATCGTGGCCACCGCATACATATACTCAACGTATAGAGGGTAATCTAGAAAGGTGATGACATATCCTCATGGGAGCGACCCACATAGCCCTACCGCTTTTGCCCCGTTTCTGTCATTTCCGAGTGATGAGGCATAAGGTAACGATTACCTTTCACAAAGCACATTTCGCTTTGAATGTCACATTGCCATTCCTTCGATCACTATTGACTTTCACAAACATACAACCTTTGAGCTTGCACGTTTTAGAGAAGAGTGTTAAGCTAAGAGAAATCGCCTTCTTCGCCAATGTTTGTAAAAGTCAACGATGTAATCTTAGAAATGCAATGTCAAACATTCTTCCATACAAGTTATCCAGGAATAGGATAAACCGAAGGCACTCTCCTACCACATTCTTTCGGGAATTACCTCTTGAATTAGTAGCGAGAAGTTCTTGCATATCGTAGATTTTTATAACGAAGCACTACAACTACCATAAATATATGATACGGTAAATTTTCTCCCGATGAACTAGTGGCAAGTAGCCCTGCATCATGAAGATCTCCATCTAAATCATAATCATAAACCTGCACTTTCGAACGCATGCATAGCTCCGAAGTAGTTCTCAGATAAATGCAAACCCGGTCTCTCTAAACTAACGACGGTAAAGAGGCCAAATTTGATAGTCAGTTATTTAACTATCAAAGAACCAAACAATATCTAGCACATAAGCATTCACCAGGCCCATTTAATTAATCTTTCATTAATTAAACCATTTTCCAAATATTTACTTCAAATTAGCTTTAAAAAAATATATCCTCAAAAACCATTCAATCTTCGATTTTAGAAATTTTTTCCATATAATTATATCAACGGTATAAGCATATTCACAAATGAATTCATTTTCAACACTTAAAAAATATTTCCATATACTGAAATTTGTAATAAGTATATTTATAAATCATTTAAGAAAAGTTTCACATCTTCCAAACCATGCTTTAGTGGGTCAAAACGAATGTCGCGTAAAACATCGTTACGACAAGCCAAAAACATTAGTATAGGGATTCATTAACTATATATATATATATATATATAAATATCATGTATACTATATAAAACAATTCCTTTCAGAAATCATTATCTATAAGAATAGTGTTATAGTCCACGTCTATTACAATAATAAATGTTGGAATCTATGTTTTCGATACATATCTCATTTTAAATCAATTTTCAAAACCATTGAATTCCATTTTGAATTACTACTTTCCAAAACATTACTTTAAAACGATTATTTACTTTTCAAAGCTATTAACTTCATCAAGAACATTATTTTCAAAACAATCCTTTTAAAGATTGTTTTTAACTTTCCACAAATTTATTTTAAAAAGATAAATTACTTTTAAATCCATTAGATTAATCGAAAACGTTACTTTCAAAACAATCCTTTGAAATATTGTTTGAAATCTTAAAAACTTAAATATATTTCGTTTACATAAATATCCATATTTAAAATTCAATATACATCATTTCCATATTTATAAAACTACGTTTATAAATCTCCTTTTGATTTTACAAACTTCTATTTTATAAAATCTCTTTATATTAAAAATATCTATTTATAAATCATTCTTTTATCAAACTCATTTTACTATCAAAATCCATTTATAAATTCATTTCATTAAAAATCTAATTTATTTATAAAATCCATTTATCATATAACTTTCAAATCCATTTATAAAATATTTATAAATTCCAATTATAAATCCATTTCTTTATAAAATATCACTTTTATAAATCCTTTATATAAACTATTCAAAAATCTCTATTTAATATATATATATTTCATAAAACTATACTTTAATGAAAAAAATCATAACTTTTTATTTCTTTAAAAACAAATTCATTCCCTTTTCATAATTCAAAAATTATGAAAACATAAATACTTCCAAAATCTCTCAAAAATTATTTCAATTCAAAATCACTATTTTATAGTTTTTCAAAATACTAAAAATACGGCCCAGCGCTACCATAGCACTAAATAAGCAGAACAATCCATGTCATCAAATATGGCATCTAACACATCATATATGAAAATATATGAAAAGTAAATCAACAGTGTGAGGAATCCTGTTGAATCCCTCCAACCCGTCCCCCTGCATCAAATACAACATATAATCAAATAATATAAAAATCAACCGCTTTGAGGCGGGATTCGTATACAAAGGATCATCCGCTCATACATGGAAACGTATAATGTCTCATCTACTCCAATATGTGGGAATATATCCAAACCAACTAATAAATATAATATATCATCCAAACAAGCAACAAACAATATAAATAAAATTATTCCCACTTATATAAAAATATAAGCAGGCCAGAGAGGTGAGTTAACTCACAAAATATTCCAGAGATCGCCAAAGCGCTCGGGTTTGAATTAAAATTGAACGGTTGTTCGATTTATTTTGAAATTCCAACTAGTTACGAATTCGTCCAATCCAACTCTATAGCGTAGTGCTTGCAGATATGAATGCAACGCAACTTGCCATGCACGAAACATACCACATATGAGAAAGTTACGAATAAATGAACATCTGATCTAACTAAATTAACTTTAACTTTATATTAAATAAATTTAAACTTTACCCTTTCTTCTTCCCTCCTCGGCACACGCGTGTTTTTTTTCGATCGACGTTGATTGCTCACGCCAGCCACCAAAGCCACAACGCCTACCACTACATGTCGCCTCGACCCACACACGCCTCACCTGCTCCACCCCCTACCTCGTGTCGTGCTACTATTGGAAAAAGCCGACCCTGGTCTCTTCGAACCAACGACGATTAAGAGGCCATATTTGATAGTCGGTTATTTATCCATCAAAGCAACATACAATATCTAGCACATAAGCATTCCCTAGGTCTATTTAATTAATCTTTCATTAAATAGATCATTTTCCAAATATTTACTTCAAATTAGCTTTAAAAAAATATATCCTCAAAAACCATTTCAATCTTCGATTTTGGAAAACATTTCCAGATACTTATATGAATGGTATAATTATATTCACA
Organism: Allium cepa; assembly: GCA_030765085.1. Lineage (NCBI taxonomy): Eukaryota > Viridiplantae > Streptophyta > Magnoliopsida > Asparagales > Amaryllidaceae > Allium > Allium cepa. Next base: position 507,220,775 of record CM060934.1, on the reverse strand, counting down.
AATCAATTCAATTTCAACACTTAGAAAATATTCCCATATACTTAAATTCATAATAAGTATATTTACAAATCATTTAAGGAAAGCTTTATATCTTCCAAAGCATGCTTTATTGGGTCAAACGAATGTTGCGTAAAACATCATTACGACAACCCAAAAACATTAGTGTATGGATTCAATTAATCAATTAATTATATATATATACACATATAAATCTTGTATACTACATAAAACATTTCCTTTCGGAAATCATTTACTATAACAATAGTGTTATAGTCCATGCCTTCCATACATACCCGAAAACGTCTATTACAACAATAAATGTTGAAATCCATATTTTCGATACATATCTCATTTTAAATCGTTTTCAAAACCATTAAATTCCATTTGGAGTTATTACTTTCCAAACATTATTTAAAACAATAATTTACTTTTTAAAGCTATTAACTTCATCAAAAATATTATTTTCATAACAATCCTTTGAAAAATTGTTTTTAACTTCCCGAAAACTTATTTTAGAAAGATAAATTACTTTTTAAAGCCATTAACTTTATCGAAAACATTATTTTCAAAACAATTCTTTGAAAGATTGTTTTAACTCTTAAAAACTTGAATATATTTCTATTACATAAAAATCCATATTTATAATCTCAACATAAATCATTTCCATATTTACAAAACTATGTTTATAAATCTCTTTTGATTTGATAAAACTTCTATTTTATAAAATATCTTTATTTTAAAAAAATCTATTCATGAATGATTCTTTTATTAAACTCATTTTACCATCAAAATCCATTTCTTTATAAATTTGTTTTATTTAAAATCCATTTATAAGTCCATTTGTATATAACTTTCAAATCCGTTTATAAAATATTAATAAATTCCAATTATAAACCCATTTCTTTATGAAATATCAGTTTTATAAATCCTTTATGTAAACCATCCAAAAATCTCTATTTAAAATATATTTCACAAAACTGTACTTTTATAATACCAAAAATCATAACTTTTTATTTCTTTAAGAACAAATTCATTCCCTTTTCATAATTCAAAAATTATGAAAACATATATACTTCCAAAATCTCTTAAAAATCATTTCAATTCAAAGTCACTATTTTATAGTATTTCAAAATACAAAAAATAGGCCTAGCGCTACCATAGCATTAAATAAGCAGAACAAACCCATGTCATCAAATATGGCATGCACCACATCATATATCAAAATATATGAAAAGTAAATCAATAGTGTGAGGAATCATGTTGGATCCCTCAAACCTATACTCTTGCATCAAATGCATCATATAATTGAATAATATAAAAATCAACTGCTTCGACGTGGGATGCGTATACAAAGGGTCATCCGCTCATACACGGGAATGTATAATGTATCATCCGCTCCAATAAGTGGGAATATATCCAAATAAACTAATAAATATAGTATATCATCAAAATAAGCAAAATACAATATAAATAAAATTGTTCCCACTTATATAAAAATATAAGCAGACCAAAGAGGTGAGTTAGCTCAAAAAATATTCCAGAGATCGCCAAAGCGCTCGGGTTAGAATTAAAATTTAATGGTCGTTCAATTTAAGACAAATTTCTAACTAGCTCTGAATTCATCCAGTTTAACTCCATAGCATAATGCCCACTGATATGAATGCAACGCAACTTGTCGCACTCGAAACGGACCTCGTACAAGAAAGTTATGAATAAATGAACAATCGATATAATTAAATTAACTTTAAATTTAAAATAAATTTAAATTTTACCCTTTCTCCTTCTTCCCTCCTAGGCGCACGCCTTTTTTCGATCAATGTCGATCGTTCGCGCCATCCACCAATGCCACCGCGCCAACCATCACGCGCTGCCTTGACTCGCATATGCCTTGCCTGCTCCAGTCCACACCACGCGCCGCACTACTCTCCCTGGGTCGCACGTGAACTTTCTTTCTTTTAAAAAATCACGCCACCACCACGATCAACGTCGAGCCGTCCACGCTGACCACCGCTCCACACTTCCGCCCATAGTCGCCTCCACCTCACACGCATATGTTTGCATGAACACCGAAACCTCTAAAAACTGTAGATGAATGCTTGGTCTTGGCCTTCGCCTCGGGTCGTCGATCGACGATCCGACTGTTGGTTAAGCTCATATCAATGCTCTCTACATTTCCCTAGTTGAAGTCGAAGTCTAATTCAGCATCTAGAGTCTCCAATCAACCATGTCCGTTTGATTGTTTAGCTTAATGGCAGCTGGAAATTTAAGGTTTGCAAATGAAGATAGTTGAGGGCTTTTTATAGAAAATTTTCCAAAGTACCATTCATCCATGGAAATTTTGAATTCCGAACGAAGCGTGCCGTCTGGCATTCTATATGTTATACTCCTATTTTGAACACAATGGAATGAATATCGGAGGTCAATTTCATTATATTCAGAAGATAGCTTTCAAAATAAAATTATTTTAATTAAATTCCTTCAATTAATTCCTACGCGTTTCGAACTCACATGACCAAATGATACTTTCGATCGCCGCGAAATTTGACAACATGGAATAATTCCTTATTACGGATCCGATGAAACTGGTTTCATCAAAATTCGAGACAAAGCCCCTTAAAACTATTTGTACACGTTAATTAAAACGGGCAAATTTCAAAATTAATTTAAATCATTTTTAAATCCAAATTAATAGTTTACTAACTTCATTCTTATTCAAAAAGATTTTGAAATCAACTTTAGAAATCATTTTCATTCTTATTAAATTCAAGATTCAATTATTTCAACAATTCCAATTATTAAACTTAACAAATTTAATTATTAAAATAATTCACTAAATTCAAAATATAAGTTATTTAACTAATAAAATTAACTTTTAAATATTTAAAATAAATTAAATATTCCAAATTCAAATGATTGAAATTCTGGTCGTTATAAACTACTTTCTTTAAAGAATTTCTTCACCGAAAGTACCAGGTAAGAAAAATGCCACAAACCCATTAACTTTCAAAAATAATTAGTCAAAATGGATTACCAAATTAATTTAGACCTTTTAACTTTTCGAAATCAATTAGTTAAAGCTTCTTATAAAAAAATATTCCAAGTCTTCAAATTCACTCATAGTTATTAACTAAAACTATTCCAAAAATTAACTAATACAATTCATTCATTGATTCCAACTTATAACTCAAAATCAAATTTTAGTTATCAATCTTTTTTCCAAATTTTCAAAAAAATTCTAAGGCCTTAAATTTATGAATTTTTTTTGCCAATGTCTCCTTTGCGCGGTTCGATTGTAAAAAATCACAATATACACACACACATAATGTATATAATCACAAATATACATCTCATCTTCGAGGATGAAGCATCCCGTAGGGAAAAAATGTAAAAGTACGATATATAATCTGAGATATGTACCTTTTATATTTGTTAGCAAGCATGTACAATCAATATAGCATGAAAATGAGCTCAAATGCGAAGCATATGCCATCCGCACCTATTAAACACTTAACAACCAATAAGAACATGTATATAGAAAGTAATATCACTATACAATGTAGACTATGCAATAACCATGTGCAAATGAAACATATATAACACATGAAATCATCTAACAAATAATATCCATTTAACTAGTTCATAACCATTTCGATTTGCATTTCCAAGGTTAACTTTTTATTTATACTTTCATTTGCATTCAATTCATTTACACTCAATTTACTTACATTCAATTGATTTACATTCCATTAATTTACACTCTAATAATTTACATTCCAATTAAATCTATTGACTTACATTCAATTATTATCCTTCAATTCATTAACTTTCCAATTTCATTTACATTTATGTTCACCATCCACTTTTATTTAGTTTAAGTTCATTTACATTTACCTTCATTCTCACTTTGAATATTTCTTTAATACTAATAAGGCCAAGGATCAGGTATTATCTATTCCAGTCTGGGCTCACTTTTCTCATTTCCCTTCTATTCTTCAGCATTTGATTAAGATTGATTGGCTAGCTGGCCTAGTTGGTAAGGTGATTTGTTATGACGCCAATACTGTAGCTAGATAGAGATTAGTTTGTGCCAAAGCTCTAAATGAAATAACCCCTATAAAGCCTTTTCCTTCGGAATCGAAAGTCAGACATGGTGAGGGATGCATTGTTGAGGTTAGAGTTCGCTATAGTTGGAAATCGGACATCTATATGTCCTGTTAGTCCTTTGGGCATCTTTCAGATGCATGTTGTAGATTGGCCTCTGCTGACCCTATTCCACTATCTGATCGGATTCCACTTCCTCGTCCTGTCAAAAAATGGGTCCCAAAGGTTGCTCCTTCCCCCTGCTGCTGATCATGTCCCTTCTGCTGTCGCTTCTCCATCTGCTAACCTTGTTCCTTCTGTTGTTGCTTCTCCTTCTGCTGACCCAACTACTATTGTTATTCCTAGAGTTGCTCCTGTTGTTGCTGATCCTATTGATGGGGCCCAGATTGTGAGTGCATCTTCTGTTTCGACTGATTCTATTATTTAGAATTCTAAGGAGCGAGCCTAGGTCCACATGCCTTCTGAGATGCGATACTCTTCGGAGACTGACACTTTTATGCCTTTATCACTGATATTGGGGTGAGAGATGTGTCTTATTTATTATATCGATGGTGAGGATCTGTCCCTCACTAGGAGAATAAAAGAAAGTTTTATGACGTCAGTTGAGATAGGAAATTTATTTACTCTCTAGATTCTGAAGGTTATGATCCTCATTTGGCAACTCTTTTCTCTGGGTATGTTCATGTTATTGGCCCGTTGTCTGTTGTAGGTAGTGGTTGTTCTTCTCTGAAGGCATCGTAGTTATAGTTGTATAGTAGTTGGGCTCCTTTGCTTAACTTATTTTCTCTTTGTTTTGGGCTCTTTGTGCCCGGTTAGCTGTTCTGTGCATGCGCAGAACACTTGTTTTCTCATCATTTATACAGTGGCACAGCACACTATAAAGCCGACTAGATTTGATAAAAAAATAACAATTAATAACCATCCCATAAAATTCTTTACTTAAGTTTATTTTAAACAATTTATACAACACAACTTATATTTATTATCACTTAATAATTATAAGTTCATATTCAATTTATTCATTACATTAATTTATTTGATTAATTCACTTTAAATTCTATCCATGTTTAACAGCATTTCAAAATATACACCATATTAAATTCATTTAGGAATCATTTTCATAAAATTCCTCTTTAAGTTTAAAAACATTTTCCTTAGTACTATTATCATTTATAAACCATTACATAAGTTTATATTCATTCCATTAATTTATTACAAATCAAAGTCAATTTCATTTTTTTAACTTTGCTAAAGAAAAATTTCATTTCAAAATCCATTTTATTTAACTTAAGTTAAATTTCATTTCATAATTCAATTATCAAATTTACTTTTCTTAACATTCATATTCAACAAATTTAAAATTTTGTTTTAACTCACTAATCTCAAAATTGATAAGTTATAAAGCTTAGTCTCTTATATTTTAGCAAAACATCCAATTTTTATTATTTTCAAATCATCTTGAAAAACAATTTTTTCAAAATCAACGGGATTTAAATTCTCAAATTCTTAGCTTTTAAATCCATTTATTTACAAATCATATTTATAAATAATTTCTATATGTTTAATTTCACTTTAGTTATATAAGACCATTCTTATTTGTTTATCTTTGTTTACATTATAATAACAATAATTTTTATTTAAACACAACAACAAACAACAAATGATAATAATCAAATATTGCCATTCACTAACAACCAACAAACCATATATAACTATAATAATTCCTATACTATTATTCTTTTATATACAAAATATCGTTTAGATAAGATTATTTCATTGACCCAATTTCAAAAAAAAAAATCATTTGTGTATATCATTAACAAATATGCACTCATATATATAATACTCTCAAACTCATTCAAGGGTTCTACTGACCCTATTTATAATGAGTACCCAACCAAAGCCTAAGAATTTTCTAAACCTAAGCTCTGATACCACGTGTGACTATGGTAGTCATTTTCCATCATGACCTGAAACGCGATCCGAAGATAACACAGAAATTTGCAGGGTTAACCCGACCGGGTCAAGTTGGCGGGTCATTTTTATGTCAACCCTAATTTGACCCGTTTATAAACGGGTGGGTTTCGGGTTGATCCATGAACCAGAATTTGACTCGTTTATAACCCATTTATACTTATATGGTTTGATCTGACCCAACAATAACCCAACTCGATACTTGAACCCAAATTTGACCCATTTATAACCCATTTACGACACTTTTATAACCTATTTATACCTTATACGGATTGATCCGATCCAATTACGACCTGACCTGACCCGGTTATAATAGGGTTACATGGGTCGGGTCGGGTCGAGTCAACCTATTTATAATTAGGTCGGGTTTGGGTTGACCTATTTCTGACCTGTTTGATAAACGGGTTGACCCAACCCATTTAAAATCAACCCAGATCCGACTTAAACCGACCCGAACCCGACCCGACCCATTGACAGCCCTACGTGTGATGAACTAGAATTTTCAACCCTCCAAAATCGACACTAATACATCCTCGCTCATGTGCCAAAAATTTAAGTGTCGAAAAAACTGATCGTTATGAGAAAAGAAAGAAGAGAGAAGAAGAGAAGAGAAGAAGAAGAGAAAAAGAAACAAAAAACAAACACAGAATCTCACAAATGCAGCGGAACAACATATAATATAATACCAATGAGCTTTATAAAAGAAAAACTATAATCTTTAATATAGACACATCAATCAGAGTACACAATCAAATCAAAATAATCATCCTGGATGGTTATAATAAGATGTCCTCACAAAGCTGATAATTTAAATAACAATGCAGCGGAAAATAAACATATACGTGGAATACGACCAAACGACTTCCATCTTGTCCACTGAATCTCCAAAGCATCTAAAACTGAATATGTAAATATGCTCGTTCTGACCCCGAGCATTGAAAGGGAAGAACCTCCAGATCAGTCTTGTTAACCAGCGTGAGAAAACACATCTTAAATTTATTTTAAAGTTATAAAACTTTTCTTTATCAAAACAAAGGTGTCTCGTAAGACCATGCCGCACAAAGACAAAAAACGGACGGGTTTTTACCTTACAATAACCAAAACATTTCATATCAAATCATCTGATATTATAATAGTGTCCAGTATGCAGATAAAATTAATCATAGCCGAAATTGTTACATCGGTTAAATTTGACAACATAATAAGTTTACAAACAAAGTAGCAGGCATGTATTGGAAAATGGATTCCATACAAATGGTAAGGTAAGGGACTACCTTTCGAATGTACATCTCTAGAAAAATGCACCTAGGGTCCAAACACTAAACCCCTAAACTAACACAGAACTAGCCTACGCCTTCGTTGGATAGTATCGAATATGACATCACCCCGGCCGTTCCCAACCTATCCGATGCTACAACATACAAATACTCGACATATAGAGGGTAATCTTGAAAGGTGATGAACATATCTTATAGGAGCCACCCACATAGCCCTGCAGCTTCTACCCTATTTCTGTCATTTTCTGGTGATGGGGCATAAGGTAAGGATTACCATTCACAAAGCACATTTCACTTTGAATGTCACATTGTCATTCCTGTGATCACTATTGACTTTTACGAATATATAACCTCCAAGCTCATTTGTCTCAAAGAAGGATGTTAAATTAAGAGAAGTTGCCTTCTTCGCCACCAAAACAGATGTAAGTTTGTAAAAATCAACGATGTAACCTCAGCAATGCAATGTCAGACATTCTTCCATACAAATTATCCAGGAACAAGACAAACTGAAGACATTCTCCTACCACATTCTGTCGGTAATTACCCTTAGAATTAGTAGCAGGAAGTCCTTGCATATCGTAGATTTTCATAATGAATCACTATTGCCACCATAAATATATGATATGGTAAATTTTCCTCTGAGGAACTAGTGGCAAGTAGCCCTAGATCATGAAGATCTCCATCTTCAAAAATATAATCATAAACCTGCATTTTCGAACGCATACATTGGTCTGAAGTGGTTCTTAGAAAAATCCGACCCTGGTCTCTCCGAACCAACGACGATAAAGAGGCCATATTTGATAGTCAGACATTTATCTATCAAAGAACATACAATATCTAGCACATAAGCATTCCCTAGGCCCATTTAATTAATCTTTCATTAAATAGATCATTTTCCAAATATTTACTTCAAATTAGCTTTAAAAAAATATATCCTCAAAAACCATTTCAATCTTCGATTTAGAAAAACATTTCCATATACTTATATGAATGGTATAATTATATTCACAAATAAATTTAATTTCAACACTTAGAAAATATTTCCATATACTTAAATTCATAATAAGTATATTTATAAATCATTTAAGGAAAGCTTCATATCTTCCAAAGCATGCTTTATTGGGTCAAACGAATATTGCGTAAAACATCATTACGACAACCCAAAAACATTATTGTAGGGATTCAATTAATTAATTATATATATATACATATAAATCTCGTATACTACATAAAATATTTCCTTTCGGAAATCATTTACTATAACGACAATGTTATAGTCCATGCCTTCCATACTTACCCGAAAACGTCTATTACAACAATAAATGTTGAAATCCATATTTTCAATGCATATCTAATTTTAAATTATTATTCAAAACCATTAAATTCCATTTGGAGTCATTACTTTCCAAACATTATTTAAAACAATAATTTACTTTTAAAGCTATTAACTTCATCCAAAACATTATTTTCAAAACAATCCTTTGAAAGATTGTTTTTAACTTCCCAAAAACTTATTTTAGAAAGATAAATTACTTTTTAAAGACATTAACTTTATCGAAAACATTATTTTCAAAACAATTCTTTGAAAGATTGTTTTAACTCTTAATAACTTAAATATATTTCCTTTACATAAAAATCCATATTTATAATCTCAACATAAATCATTTCCATATTTACAAAACTATGTTTATAAATCTCCTTTCGATTTGACAAAACTTCTATTTTATAAAATCTCTTTATTTAAAAAAAATCTATTCATAAATCATTCTTTTATAAACTCATTCTACCATCAAAATCCATTTCTTTATAAATTTGATTTATTTAAAACACATTTATAAGTCCATTTATCAGATAACTTTCAAATCCGTTTATAAAATATTAATAAATTCCAATTATTAACCCATTTCTTTATAAAATATCAGTTTTATAAATCCTTTATGTAAACTATTCAAAAATCTTTATTTAATATATATTTCACAAAACTATACTTTTATAATACCAAAAATCATAACTTTTTATTTCTTTAAAAACAAATCATTCCCTTTTCATAATTCAAAAATTATGAAAACATATATACTTCCAAAATCTCATAAAAATCATATCAATTCAAAGTCACTATTTTATAGTATTTCAAAATACTAAAAATACGGCCTAGCACTACCATAGCACTAAATAAGCAGAGCAAATCCATGTCATCAAATATGGCATCCAACACATCATATATCAAAATATATGAAAAGTAAATCAATAGCATAAGGAATCCTGTTGGATCCCTCCAACCCGTTCTCCGGCATCAAATACATCATATAATTGAATAATATAAAAATCAACTGCTTCGAGGTAGGATGCGTATACAAAGGGTCATCCTCTCATACACGGGAATGTATAATGTCTCATCCGCTCCAATAGGTGGGAATATATCCAAACAAACGAATAAATATATTATATCATCAAAATAAACAAAGCACAATATAAATAAAATTGTTCCCACTTATATAAAAATATAAGCAGACCAAAGAGGTGAGTTAGCTCACAAAATATTCCATAGATCGCCACAGCGGTCGGGTTTGAATTGAAATTTAACGGTCGTTCAACTCAATACAAATTTCCAACTAGCTCCGAATTCATTTAATTCAACTCCATAGCATAATCCTCACTGATATATGAATGCAACGCAACTTGTCGCACTCGAAACAGACCTTGTACGAGAAAGTTACGAATAAATGAACATTCAATATATTTAAATTAACTTTAACTTTAAATTAAATAAATTTAAATTTTACCCTTTCTCCTTCTTCCCTCCTAAGCGCATGCGTTTTTTTTATCGACGTCGATCGTTCACACCAGCCACCAATGCCACCGCCCCTGCCACCATGCACTGCCTTGACCCTCGCTTACTTCAGTCCCCACCACGCGCCACATTACTCTTCCCAAGGTCGCATCCTGACCACCTCGATCAACATCGAGTCGTCCACCCTGACCGCCGCTCCACACTTCCGCCCATAGTCGCCTCCACCTCACATGCATATGTGTGCACGAACGCCGAAACCTCTAAAAACTGCATATGAACACGAGGTCTTGGCCGCCGCCTCGGATCGTCGATCGACGATCCGACCGTTGGTTAAGATCATATCAGTGCTCTCTACATTTTCCTAGTTGAAGTCGAAGGCTAATTTGGCCTCTAGAGTCTCCAATTAACCATGGCCGTTTGATTGTTTAGTTTAATGGCAGCTGGAAATTTAAGGTTTGCAAATGAAGATAGTTGAGGAATATTTATAGAAAATTTTCCAAAGTCCTATTCATCCGTGGAAATTTTGAATTCCAAACGAAGCGTGCCATCTGGCGTTCTATATGTTATACTCCTATTCCGAATACAATGGAATAAATATCGGAGGTCAATTCCATTATATTCAGAGATAGCTTTCAAAATAAAATTATTTTAATTAAATTCCTTTAATTAATTTCTACGCATTTTGAACTCACATGACCAAATGATACTTCTGATCGCCGTGAAATTTGACAACATAGAATAATTCCTTATTGCGGATCAGATGAAACTGGTTTCATCAAAATTCGAGACAATGCCACTCAAGACTATTTTTACACATTAATTAAAACGGGCAATTTTCAAAATTAGTTTAAATCACTTTTAAATCCAAATTAATAGTTTACTAACTTCATTCTTATTCAAAAAGATTTTGAAATCAACTTTAGAAATCATTTTCATTCTTATTAAATTCAAGATTCAATTATTTCTATAATTCCAATTATTAAACTTAACAAATTAAATATTAAAGTAGTTCGCTAAATTTGAAATATAAGTTATTTAACTTATAAAATTAAAATTTTCAATGTCTAAAATAAATTAAATATTCTGAATTCAAATGATTGAAATTTTGTGTCGTTACATATACGATCACATATAAATGCAATTTGGTGAACGGTCACAAATTCGTAATGTACGAAATCTCAATGAAATTAGTTCATTGAAATATGCATGTAAACTATAGTGTGAGATCATGTGTTTAATATGATTTATTACAATAACGACCTTGTTGTGTTGAATATAACGCTAGACCAAAGTCTACAAGATAGATCTAAGAATTCAATTATTGAAATGTCAGTTTGATCAGTTTATGTAAAGTGCAATATATTTAATATCTTTGAAAATTAGGGATGATCAAATGCACTTTTGTAAAAAGTTCATTGCGATATTATAGTAAAAATTTCATTTGAATGGTTCAACCTTTTAGAAAGGAAATCGAATGTGTAAGAGTGGATGTAACCTAAGAGACGATTGGGATAAAGAGAGTGAATGGTCATTTCTACTTCATAATGAAACATTGGAAATGAGAATTGTAAAATAATAATTGATACTAAATATTAGAATAAAAATATGAGTTTTATTTTAAAATGTATTTTCACATAGAAAATTATTTTCTATGAGATTTAATTCTTTGAATTTAATATATTTGATCAGAGATTTCTCGATTGTAAACCAGTTACAGTAAATGAAACAAATAGCCTATATTAAGGGTCTAATGGAGCTTCGTATTTCATATGTTGTTATAGTAATAGCGAAAATCGCGGAAGCATGCCATACAAAATTTATTATCGCATCTAGTTACAGAAATTGTTTTCATGGAATGCTCCAAATATTATTAATGAAATAACAATTATTTTTTAGTATTGATTGAAAAATAGACATAGTTTTATTTCAATATGAATATAATGAATAATCATTATAAAATAAAAATATAGTACTGGTATTTGTGATGCATTAGAAATTACAAAAGTATCTAAATTTATTTGCGATTATTTTGGAATTAGGGACTAAGCCATAGTTTTGAGAAATAATCTTTATCATATGATTATGAATCATATGGCACTAGTAAATTATATCTCGGACAATTAAGGGCAAAGCACCTATTCAGTGGGACCATCATAAGAGTTTATAAACTTTATTTATTAATACATATAGTTGTATGCAATCAAAAGTCAATTAATTCCAAAATGGTTCTAGTTACTTCACTTTATTTACTGATAAATTATCACAAACATGAACATGTATATTTGATGCACATATGGTATGTTATTGATGAGTTCATAGAATATAAAATGGAAGTAAATAAAATAATGTGACATAGAAAATAAAGATGATTCGAGTTGATCTCGAATAGGCGAGTATATGGAAAGAGTTCCGAACATAACTAATGAATAAAGATTAAATCTCAAAAGTTACTCCTTTATATGATACACAATGATGTGTCAATAAGGAGTAATCGAATTTTTTGAATAAAGCACGATTAATTATGAGTGAAGATGAGTTAACTTCTTTCTATAAGGTCATGTACTTAAGAGTGGTATATGTTGAGACACAGATTCTATGAAGTTTTTGATTTCTGACAAAGAAATAAAGGCGATCGACAAAACAAAGACATCATGGCTATAAAGAGGCACAAAAGAGCTACATATGGTACTCTAGATTATAGGTTGATTATTTGATATTGTAATAGTGATAAACTTATTAAAATCTATCCTCAAATAATCATGCACCTCAATATAATCGATATATATAGCATTGCACATTCATTGTGCAACTTGACAGTAACCGGTCGACCGGTATTAATACAGGCGGTTGACCATTTCTGTGTAAAATGCACAATGAACCTGCACACATGCACATAACGACTATATATTTGAAATCCTGCCTACTGGCCAATTTTTGACATGTCGACCGTTTTTAAACAGAGAGCAACCTTTACCAAAAGACACTTCTTTCTCCAATGGTTGCATCTCTTACCTTTCATCAATGATCATATCTAATGGCTACTGTTCACAAAGAGTTACAACCATTTTTCTCTATATAAAATCATCTAAATCATTGATTCAAAGACAAGAAAATATATGTTTTTCTACTCTAATTTCTGATCTTACTTTCTAAATACTCCTGCATTCTAAAAGCTCTCAGTTATTTTAATTGCTTATTGAATCATTGAAATTATTTCATATCTTTTGATTCAATAAGTAATATACTTCCCTTAATCTTCACAAAACATCATTCACATATTTTGAGGATAAGATTATAGGAAATTTGTACTACAAGTGACAATACTGTGTTAGCAAGAACACATACCATCAACAAATAATTATATTCATCTTTGTTGAAGTCCTCGGTGTTGTAAGAGGCAAGTGTTGAAGTCCTCGGTGTTGTAAGCGGCAAGTGTTGAAGTCCTCGGTGTTGTAAGAGGCAAGTGTTGAAGTCCTTGGTGTTGTAAGAGGCAAATGTTGAAGTCCTCAGTGTAGTAGACGCGTGAAATCCCGTTCGTTTGCTCGGGTGTTATAAACCTGTTCCTCCGGGTGAAGCGAGGTAGTTAATAGTGAAAATCCAGATAGAAGTCTGGGACTGGACGTAGGACGGTGCTCCGAACCAGTATAAAAATCTCTGGTGTGATTTTTCTATTTTTTACTTTGCTACTATCATCTATTTCCGCATTTATATTATAGTCCATATTACACGATCCGTGTGTACTATACTAGCACGTGCACTTGTACACCGCACACTTTTTCATTTGGTATCAGAGCACGGTCGTCATATAACCGTAACACAGTTATTTGATATATTCTTGTAATATGGCAAATAACGCAAGTACTAGCACTCAAAACACCACTTACATGGAAGGTCAATCGACACAAAGACCTCCATTTTTCAATGGTCTTAACTATAGTTATTGGGCAACACGTTTGTCATTCTTTATGCAATCAAATAGTTATGATGCTTGGAATGCAACTCAAAAAGAAATAGTGAATCCAACAACTGAATATTCACAATGGACAGCGGCTGAGAAAACGGCAGCAGCCGTAAATGCAAGAGCAATAAATATGTTGTTTTGTGCATTAGACCAAAATGAATATAACCATGTTAGTATCTGCACTACTGCATATCAAATTTGGCAAACGCTAAAAATCACTCATGAAGGTACTAACAAGGTTAAACAAGCCAAAATAGCCATGCTGAAAAGTCAATTTCAAAATTTCAAAATGAAACCAAATGAGACAATCAATGATATGTATTCACGGTTTCAAACTATCCACCATGCACTTATTGGCTTAGGACAAAAGTATTCTGATTTTGATGTTGTTTCAACAGTCCTACATTCTCTAACTAGTGAATGGGAAGGAAAAGTATTAGCAATTGAAGAAGCTAATGACCTTTCCGTCATGAAGCCAGATGAATTGATAGGAAATCTAATGTCTTATGAAGCTAACTTGTAGACTAGAAAGGAACAAAAAGAAGAAAAGAAGAACATGGCATTCCATGCTGAAAAAGACGAAAATGAATCAGAGTCTGAAGACGAAGATCTGGCATTCATAGCAAAAGGTTTCAAAAAATTCCTAAAACAGCGAAAAGCCAGTCGTTATAACAGAAAGAAATCTGAATCAAATAAACCAACATCATCCTCTATAGAATGCTTCAACTGTCACAAAAAGGGACACATGCAGAAGGATTGTCCAGAACAAAAGAAGAAGTCAGAAAATGTCAAATTCAAATATAAGTAGGACAAGTCAAAGAAACGAGCCTTCTCAGTAACATGGGATGATTCAGACTCATCTTCATCAGAAAGTGAAAGTGATTCGGAGAATGAACAAGCTAATGTTTGTTTTATGGCAACAGAAGATGAGGTACAAATTCCTACACTTGATGAATTACTTGATATTAATACTGAATTGATAGTCAAATATAAAGACATAAAACGTCAATTAAAAGTAGTCAAAGCAGATTTAAGCAGAGCAGAGTTTGAACGAGATAAGTTAAAAGATGAGAAGAAAATATTAGAAATAGAACTTGAAAAAATTCAAGAATCATCATCTAATGTTGACTCTCAACTATCTCTTTTGAGTCAAGAAATAGAAGCTCAAAAAGAGAAAAATAATGCTCTCACTACTGAAAATCATGAGCTTAAGGCAAAAGTCAAAATTCTAGACCTAGAAAAAGCTAGTTTACAAACAAAGTTTGATGAGATTACTCAAAATGTTTCTAAATTTAACAAAGGTCGAGAAAATTTGACAAAAATCATTGAAAGTTCACAATCTATTTCGGATAAACAAGGTTTGGGATATAAGAAACAAGAAACCAAGAAACATCTTGGTAATAAAAGAAAGAAGAAAGTACAAAAAACTGAAGCTAAGAAAAATCTTAGTTTATTATACTCCAAACCGAAACCAGTTGTGAAATTTCAAAAGAAAAATATCAAGACTATCAAAATATGGGTTCCTAAAACAAATAACAATTTGATTAGGAACAAATATATTCAGAATTTCATGAATACTGTGCATCATAATACTAATTATGTATATAAAGGGGATACCAGACCCGTATGGGTTTGGACTCCTAAGACCTAACTCTTAGGACCCCATAAAAAGTGGGTACCATGGACTTAATTTTACTTTTTGCAGGTCCCACTTAAGAAAAGAGGAAAGTGGATATTGGACAGTGGTTGCTCGAAGCACATGACTGGAGACAAGAGCTTATTAACAAATATTACATACTCAGATGGTGGCTCCGTCACTTTTGGAGATAATTCAAAAGGCTATATCATCGGCAAAGGCGATGTGAGCAATTGCGGTACATCTAACTTACCTCTTATTACTAATGTCATGCTAGTTAGAAATTTAAAACACAATTTACTTAGTATTAGTCACTTATGTGACAAGGGTTTTATAATTTCCTTTTCGAATAATAAGTGTAGTATTTTAGATAAAACCATAATTTAGTTTTCGAAGGTTATAGAGACAGAAATATATATATTCTAAATATGAATATTAATCATAATTCAGACATGTGTCTTGTGGCTAATGATAATGATCCATGGCTATGGCACCAACGCTTCTGTCATATAAACTTCAGAACTATTGACAAGCTAGCCAAAAACAATCTAGTTAGAGGACTACCTAAAATGAGTGTTAAGGTTAACAACATTTGTGATGCATGTCAATTAGGAAAATTGACCAAATCATCTTTTAAATCCAAGAAAGTCATATCAACATTACAACCACTTGAGTTACTACACATGGATTTATTTGGACCTACTAGGGTTCAGTCAATAAATCACAGTCAATATGTGCTTGTAATTATTGATGATTTCTCTCGTTACACATGGACAATTTTCTTAAAAAAATAAAAGTGACACTTTCGATCATTTCAAATCTTTCGTCAAAAGAATTCAAAAATCAAAAGGGATTAAAGTTAAAAATATAAGAAGTGATCATGGCGGAGAGTTTGAAAATAATGAATTTGAACATTTTTGTACAAAGAAAGGTATATATCATAATTTTTCGTTTCCAAGAACTCCACAACAGAACGGAGTTGTAGAACGGAAGAACCGAACTTTACAAGAATGTGCAAGAACATTATTAAATGGAACCACCTTACCAAAATATTTCTGGGAAGAAGCCGTTGCAACTGCCTGTTATGTTTTAAATCGTGTGTCCATAAGACCTCTTACCAAGAACACTCCTTATGAATTATTTAACAAAAGAAAGCCTAAAATATCATACTTCAAAGATTTTGGTTCCAAGTGTTTTATTTTAAATACGAAAGACCAGCTTGGCAAATTCGATCCAAAAGCCGATGAAGGAATATTTGTTGGTTATTCGAAACGAAGTAAGGCCTATCGTATATTTAATAAACGAACCAAAACTATTGAAGAATCACTTCATGTCTCTTTTGATGAATTCTATCAGCATCCTCACACTATATCAGATGATGACGAATCAATAGTCATGACAATCCAATTATCGCGAATATTGATTCTGACTCGGAAATAATTATTGAGAATATTCCTCAAATATGTGAGTTACAATCACCACCAAGGATATTAAGAGACCATCCGGCCCAAAATATAATCGGTGAGGTAACATCACATGTCAGAACAAGGAGTCAACTCAATCAAATGGGTCATGTCGCTTTTCTCTCAAATATCGAACCTAAGAATCCAAAAGAAGCTGCTACAGACGATTATTGGATCATTGCCATGCAGGAAGAACTAAATCAGTTCGAGCGCAATGACGTTTGGGAACTTGTTCCAAGACCAGCTGATCAGTCAGTTATTGGTACTAAATGGGTCTATAAAAATAAGGCCGACGAACAAGGAAATATCACCAAAAATAAAGCAAGATTAGTAGCACAAGGGTATAATCAGGAAGAAGGTATCGATTATGAAGAAACTTATGCACCAGTTGCTCGACTAGAAGCTATTAGAATCCTATTATCTTTTGCTTGTCACCATAATTTCAAACTTTATCAGATGGATATCAAAAGTGCTTTTCTCTATGGATTTATCAAAGAGAATGTCTATGTCGAACAACCTCCTTTGTTCGTACATAAAAAATATCCTGACCATGTGCTTAAACTTAAGAAAGCTCTGTATGGTTTAAAACAAGCACCTCGTGCTTGGTATGAACGATTACGTAGCTATCTTATTTACTCAGGATTTCAAATAGGCAAAGTCGATCAAACTTTGTTTATTAAACATTCTCAAAATGATATTCTAGTTATTCAGATATATGTAGACGACATCATCTTTGGTTCAACAAACGATAAACTCTGCAAGGAATTTGCAAGTATTATGACCAAAGAGTTTGAAATGTCTCATATAGGAGAACTGTCATATTTTCTTGGACTTCAAATCAAACAACTTCCGAGTGGTATCTTTATCAATCAAGAAAAATATTGCGAAAATCTTATCAAACGCTTCGGATTAGAAAATACATCTGGTAAACCAACTCCTATGAGTACAACTACACATCTTGAAAAAGATGAAAATGGTAAGGGTGTTGACCAGAAATTATATCGAAGCATGATTGGTTCTCTTCTTTATCTTACAGCTAGTCGTCCAGATATAATGATGAGTGTTTGTCTATGTGCACGCTTTCAAGAAGATCCAAAGGAATCACATCTACGAGCAGTGAAACGTATAATTCGTTATCTTAATAATACCAAAGATTTCGGTCTTTTTTATCCAAAAGAATGTCCATTTGAATTAGTATCATATAGTGATGCTGATTTTGGCGGCTCGCGAACGGATAGAAAAAGTACAAGCGGTACATTCCATTTTATTGGAAAATCACTTGTCTCTTGGTTTAGTAAGAAATAAAATTGTGTTTCACTATCAACATATGAAGCTGAATATATATCAGCAGCTCTCGCTTGTACTCAAGTACTATATATACAACAAACACTTCAAGATTTTGATATTCATTTATCAAATTCTATTATATACTGTGATAACACAAGTGCTATAAATCTCTCTAAGAATCCAGTGAATCATTCTAGAACCAAACACATTGATATCCGTCATCATTTCCTTAGAGATAATATTGAAAAAGGATATATATGTCTTGAATATGTCCAAACTGATAATCAATTAGCGGACATTTTTACTAAGCCTCTGCTCGAATCTAGTTTTATTAGATTACGAAGAGAGCTTGGTTTAATTTCAAGAAAAGATCTTGACTAGTAATTACTAATGATTGTCTTTTCTTTTGGTTATATTTTAACTATAGCATTTTTTTCTAAGAAAAGCTATTTTATTTTCTTTAAATAAGAGCCTTTGCTTGCTTTCACGGTCAAATTTCTTTATTCACTCTCATCCACAGGCTTATGTATAAGGAATTTCTTTATAAGCTTGTCCAAACTTCTCTCTTTATTCATCTTTTCTTATCTGAGCATAAGGCTCTATACATAATTTTCTATGGCTCACATTTGTGATAAGTGTGCTCAAAAATCACACATTTCCGTTACAAGTTCCGAGCCGGAGGAGTATTATTCTCCTGAAACACCAAAACAGAAACCGAAGTATCATCACCAATACAATCGTACTCCTGGTAGTACACCAACCTCAAAATGAGTAAAGAAGTCGCTGTTTTGTTCTCCTCGTACCAAAGTACAGATCGACGAGATTCACCACTATTAGAAACATCAAATAGATCTTCAAAGAAAGCTCCATTATGGACAAAGCCAGCTTTATCATGAGCAACAACGAACATCGGCACGTTTATCTGTTTTAGAAAAAATGGCATCAATCTTTTGTGGTTCAAATAAGCATAATGTGCATGAACCGATGCCGTCTAGGCCGTCAACATCTAGGAGTCCTAACTCTTGGGATCGGAATTATAACAGGAATGAAGGTGCTCAGAAAAACTGGAGTCCATGGTCACATCGTATTAAAGATAATAAAGAAAATTCTAGTGACGATTCTTCCACTCCTCATTAGCTTTATATATGTGTGTGTGTGTGTGTGTGTGTGTGTGTGTGTGTGTGTGTTGTAAAGTTTTCTATCTATCTCTCATGTAATAACGTTTGTATTTTATAATACGAATGTAATATGAATTACATAGCCCGACATATTCTCCAAAAACTGCAAAACATACTGTTTTTTCATCAGGCAACAGAACTGGTCGACCACCTGTAATATGACCGGTCGACCGTTTAGCCTCTGGATGAAAACGATCGACCGGCCATATTATAGCGGTCGACCGGTTTACGTATATTCAGTTTTTATATATACTTAGCGTCATTTTTTTCCATACTCCTCCTCATTTGTCTCAACCGGTTATTTATCCCCAAATTCCAAAAACCCTATTCTCTCAATTTCAATTTCCAAATCTCCAAACTTTCTAACAATGGCTCCTCCGCAAAAGAAACCCAAGAAAGGATCATCCTCCGGAACTTCATCACTCAATATCTCAGCTAAGAAATGGCTCGAAAATCCGGTAGCTATCACAAGATGGAATCGAATGACTAACTACAAATTTCATCCGGGTTCTTTCATCAAGTTTGATGATTTCACATCTTATGGAATCCGTAGGTTAGCAAATAACTCCAATCTTACTCCATTAATCAATTTTTCAGAAAACAATGTGGAAATAAATCACTTGATGATAAAATTATTCTATGCCAACATGAACCTGGATGAGTATAAACCTGATAATCCGAACGGTGTCATTTGGTCTGTCGTATGTGGCAAACAAATTTTTATCACTCTTGATAGGATAGCTTCTATACTGGGTATTCCAAATCAAGGCGATGAGTTTTCATCACATTTCTATGAAGTCTTCACTCGCAATAACATCAGCCATCAATTCATGGAGGACAGCAGTGACGGCACAAAATCAATTGGACTTTGACCCACCGCCAGACTACTACATCGCGTCTTGATGTTTTCTTTGTTTCCTAGACTAGGAAACTATGACGCTGTATGCAAAGAAAACTTCAAGGCCCTTTATGCTATTTATGGGGATATCCAAATCAATTGGGTTCATATGCTTTTTGACGAGATTCTCAAGGTGAACAACTCTACGCGGCCTCACTTTTTCTACAATGAATATATCATGCGTATTTTGCTAGCTTGTGGCGTAAGACCTCCTGACTCTGCCACATCGAAACCAAAATGTATTGATTCCGTAACCATCAAACGCATGAAGCTCCCTCCTCCTTACCTTCAGATTATGCCGTTTGAACAATGGCAACAAAGAGGTCCATCAAAACAAACAGCTACTTCCTCTCGACCTCGTTCCGAAGAAGTTAAATTGTTGAAATCAAAATCCACCACAAAAGAATCACTTGAAACTATTGCGTGTAATCAATTCTTGCTTGAATCAAGACTCAAGCGCATGGACACGAAAATTGATAAACGCTTCAACAAAGTCAAGTCATTCTTTAGTATTTTATGGGATGCTATTTCATGTAGCACATCCATCTCTACTCAAGACCCAGGCAAACGTCCTGCTCCTCCTGTTTTCAACTGGTCATCAACTGAGGAGTCTGCTGGTACTAGTGGACATGGTCATGGAGAATCATCTAGAGAGGACGATGATGAGGAAGATGATGATGGTGATAATGATGAGGAAGAAGATGATCAAGAGGAGATAGCATCTGACTCATTCTAGATTCTGTTTTCTATCTCTATATTTTGGTTCAGTAATTTAAAACATCATTCGACACTTGTACTAAATAGTGTCGTTACTTTTATTCGTATGATATTATGGTGTGTATGATACTCTGGTATGTTTTGGATAATCTGGTATGTTTGGATATGTTACCTTTATTCGTATGATATTATGGTGTGTATGATACTCTGGTATGTTATATTATGTTATATTCTGGTTGATATACTCCTATATTATTCCATTATCTATTATTATTCCTTTTTGTCGATGACAAAGGGGGAGAAAGTGCTAACAATTATTTGCGGTAATACATATATATATATAGAATACAAACAAAATCTCAAGGGGAGATCATATATTCAGGGGGAGATTCAGAACTTCAGATATATGTTGTCATCAATCAAAAAGGGGGAGAATGTTGAGACACAGATTCTATGAAGTTTTTGATTTCTGACAAAGAAATAAAGGCGATCGACAAAACAAAGACATCATGGCTATAAAGAGGCACAAAAGAGCTACATATGGTACCTAGATTATAGGTTGATTATTTGATATTGTAATAGTGATAAACTTGTTAAAATCTATCCTCAAATAATCATGCACCTCAATATAATCGATATATATAGCATTGCACATTCATTGTGCAACTTGACAGTAACCGGTCGACCGGTATTAATACAGGCGGTCGACCGTTTCTGTGTAAAATGCACAATGAACGTGCACACATGCACATAACGACTATATATTTGAAATCCTGTCTACTGGCCATTTTTTGACCCGTCGACCGTTTTTAAACAGAGAACAACCTTTTCCAAAAGACACTTCTTTCTCCAATGGTTGCATCTCTTACATTTCATCAATGATCATATCTATTAATGGCTACTGTTCACAAAGAGTTACAACCATTTTTCTCTATATAAACTCATCTAAATCATTGATTCAAAGACAAGAAAATATATGTTTTTCTACTCTAATTTATGATCTTACTTTCTAAATACTCCTGCATTCTAAAAGCTCTCAATTATTTTAATTGCTTATTGAATCATTGAAATTATTTCATATCTTTTGATTCAATAAGTAATATACTTCCCTTAATCTTCACAAAACATCATTAACATATTTTGAGGATAAGATTATAAATTTGTACTACAAGTGACAATACTGTGTTAGCAAGAACACATACCGTCAACAAATAATTATATTCATCTTTGTTGAAGTCCTCGGTGTTGTAAGAGCCAAGTGTTGAAGTCCTCGGTGTTGTAAGAGGCAAGTGTTGAAGTCCTCGGTGTTGTAAGAGGCAAGTGTTGAAGTCCTCAGTGTATTAGAGGCGTGAAATCTCGTTCGTTTGCTCGGGTGTTATAAACCTGTTCCTCCGGGTGAAGCGAGGTAGTTAATAGTGAAAATCCAGATAGAAGTCTGGGACTGGACATAGGACGATGCTCCGAACCAGTATAAAAATCTCTGGTGTGATTTTTCTATTTTTTACTTTGCTACTATCATCTATTTCCGCATTTATATTATAGTCCATATTACACGATCCGTGTGTACTATACTAGCACATGTACTTGTACACCGCACACTTTTTCAGTATAAAGGTTAAAATTAATCCCATCCAAAGAATAGTTTACAAAATCATACAATATAATGGTTTATGAGAAACCCTAACGTATCGTAGGCCAAAGAGTTGGCTGCTTGTGCGAGTCGAAAGACTGCATGGAATAATTATATATGGTGGATCTTTGTAAATCATCCCAAAAGGAGTTTGGAAATGATAGTCATTAGATGACCAATTAATGTTTTGAACATAAGTATTATGAAATAAAATCAAAATCAGTTTTATATATGAGGCAATTCATTAAGTATTTATGAATACCTATTCTATTTCACTAAGAAACTACTGTTGTTTTGAGAAATACAAACTTTGTATCGAAGGATTTCTTTTAGACATTATTAGTAGTAGAATGGATTTGGATATATCCGAAGAAAAACTGATTACTGGGGTGAAATTAATTTAACTTAAACTAAACAAACACAACGCATTAAAGAGTCAACTATGTATTCTCGCACATTGAAGAGAGACTGAGTTTTCTTATCAATGTCAAGAGTAGATAATTATCAGTAGTCAATTAAACCATTAAGAGTATAAACCCTATGATGTGATGCACAAATCCAAAAATGCAATTCATCAAGTGTTTATAAAGACATATTCTGTTGTACTAAGAAATAACTGTTGTTTTAAGAAATGCCAACTTTGTAGCAAAGAAATTTCCTTTAGAAATTGTTGGTAGTAGAAGGGATTTGGATACAATTCAAAGAATAAACAAACTACGTGGGATGGAATTAAATTAACCTAAACTAAACAAACACGATGCATTTGAGAGTCTAATAAGTATTCTCGCACATTAAAGAGGGACTATGTGTTTTCTTATCAATGTCGAGAATAGATAATCCTCAGTAGTCAACTAAATCATTAAGAGTATTGACTCTATGGTATGGGGTGATGCACAAATCCGAAAAGGAATCTAAGTACGTTATCAAAATATGATTTTGGTAGTTGTACCCAAAGTGATATGAGCATCGGTCATGAATGCATCCTCAAAAGAAAGACTATTGCAGTTGGAATATTGTGAGCCAATGGATACGAATAACATCGTAGATTTCAATTATTGAAATTAGCATAATAGATTTGTTATTTAACATGCTCAAGTCAAATAGGATTTACTCATAAAATTATTGCTAGGTATGACTTTATGGTCTGGTAGATATATATTGAAATGGAAAATTATAAATAATGTTTTAGAATAAACTTCTTGCACATAATAAACAAACCGTCTCAAAGTCTTTGAAAGAGATATTGAGTTTGTGAGATTTCAGACATGATCCAAGAAAGGATACGAATTTATCATTCTAAAAGCATCAGAATTAAGTAAGTATTTTGATAGAAATATCAAGTAGTTTGATTTTCAATCAATATACAGAGGAAGCGCGTGTCCATAAGAATGAACCACTAAAAGGTACATAGATGTTTCTTGACAGTAAGTAAACAACATATTGTTGATTGTTAATAACTTACTTATGTTAAAATCAGTAATAGTTTGGTTGTTTAATACTCAATATTGGATTTTAAAGTATATATTTTATACCAAGAATAAAGGATGTTAGGAATGTCTCAAACAGTATGTAAGGACACCTTATTAAAATGTTTAATAAGGAACATGTAAGATGGATTCTTTATGCATTGGAAATAGGAACTATCATACATGGTGTGCTGTCTACAATTTCATAAATTTCTTACTTATTTGATGCATGAAGAAAATATCAAATCCAAATTAAGATCACTAAATGGTAGTTTATCGTACTTTTGAAATTTATGAAGTAATAGAGACTTGTTTACAAAAACAACAAACTCCTTATGAAAGAGTGTTCAGACTCAAACTTCATAAGTGCTATCGAGTATAATATGTTAATATTAAATTCATGTTTAAACCTTAAATAAGAAGATTTAAGTTGAAAATGTTCCAAACAAAAGTTTATGGAAGATTCAATGAAAGGCTAAGTACACTACATTGAATAGCGTCGCAATAAAAGAAATGTATAAATATAAATGCATAAATTTAAAATTGAGATATGGGTGATGCCAGGTATTAAGAATACTACATTATTGTTATGTGATAGCAATTTAATGTTAGGAGCTCAATAGAAGTTGAGAAACATACCCCGAATAGTTCCATATAATGAAGGTAGTTTATTAATATCAGATGGAGTATATTGACATAGTAGATAATTAAACCAACATAGCCTTGATTACCCAATATCAATTCTAAGCATTACCTTTCTAGACACCGTACTAAGTAGGAAGCTTAGCCTAACATGACTAATTTAGACCGCATAGGCTATTGAGCTCTAATGCCATTGTTTGAACAAGGCCAGCCTACAACAGATGAAATGGATGAATTTTGAAACAACTTACCATTTTGGATCGTTAATGGGCCTATGAAGTCTAAATATATTCAGATCTTATCCAAATTTACTTTTAAATAGAATCTTTATTTTATTTAAATTATTAAACCAGAGATTTGAATGTAGCTTAATTTATAGTATTATAATGGATGTATCAAATACATCCATTGGCGTGAATATATAAATAGTGCTAACATACATAATAAAAACATGTAAATGAATTTAGAGAGGGTAACTTTTCGTTTCCTTCTCTTACCCTATGCAACAAATAAGGGAAGATACGTTAAAATATGAACATAAAGAATTTTTTTAATTCTCTTCCTCTTTAATTGAATTAATTAATATATTAAAAAACATTAATCAAGGGAAAGTTTTTCTTTATTAATTTAAATCTAAATTAATTAAGTGCGAGATACGAAAAGTGTGAATATATCAAATATATTCATACTTTAATTTGTATGACAAAAATGCTAGACATAAATTGTAAACCCAAAAAGCGGATCAATACCCTAGGTTGAGTCTGAAAGTATCGACCTTGTTTATCAAGGCAAATAAAGGAGAAAAAGCAATGGCATATCACACAGAAAGTAAATGAACAAAAGGTTTTCATAGTGGTTCGGCTGAAGCCTACCCCCAATTTATAACTTTTATTATTGACTGACTACAATTACAAGTTGAAAATGACTACAATGCAATTGAATCATATAGGTTAGATCAAGTCACTAGTGTTAGGATTCATTGGAGAATTACAGTGAACCCTTTAGATGACTGTTGTTTGAGGGGAGAAGAGTGAAGAGTAGTTTCTACAAAGTTTCAGCAGGCAGTCCAAAAGATCCCGTTTATGTTGTAAGTAGGATCGTATTTATAGGGGTTGGAGAGCTATTAGGCTAGGCCACCTTACCAGAAGTTTGCATTTGGAAATACGAAGGTGCTCTAAAAATTTCATAACGATCCGAGCTAATCTAATGGATCGCTTGCGATCCTTAGGTGATGGATCATTAGCAATCCATATTTTCTGGGTTGCTAATGATCCATTTACTTGGGATACTCTCTTTCATCCTTTTCTTAATTTTCATGGCCATCTAACATGGCCGTATGGATCGCTAGTGATCCATGTACTTAGTGGATTTTTGGATTCTATATTTTGGATTGCACTTGTTATCATATATTGGTGTTCTCTATGTAATTTCGTAGCTCGTCGCCTTATTTTAATGATGATTCATACAGTGGTTGCACTGGACTACTGATTGAAGCAGATGAATGCTCATTTCCGATTTGACTAGCTTGGAAATCCATCTAACTTAGCAATCATTCCTATAATACCTATTGGAGCATGATGCAAGAGGACTGGAGGAACTACGAGCGAACATTATGGATCCCTAGCGATCCATCACCTTAACATATTTTTGCCTTCTTTTCTCTAACCTTTCCTTTGTTGATTCTGCTAGTCCTTTTGGTTAGCCCTTGAGTTGCTCTGACTCGATTTAGCTGTTCTGACTTCCTTTGAGTTTTGTTGGTTTAAAATCCCGAATAAAGTTGCACCCCAAAGTATGTCCTCATTAATAAGGCGTGCTTTGGAAATAACTGCTCTTGAGTTCCTGTTTAGTGAGGTTTATTGGGTCATGTTGAGGCCATCATACGGATTTGGCTTCGGCAGTTTATTGAACTTTGACGTGGGTCAAAATTACTTGTTATAACAAATCAATTTCGTTCCTATAAATTTCATGATACTTTCAGATAAAATATGGACCGTGATGAGCAAATTTGGAGAAGAATGGTTCCCATTTGATGGATCGCTACAGATCCATAGTCCATGGATCGCTAGCGATCCAAAGAATTAGCGTATTTTCTGTTCAATTTTCCTATTTAACTCAATCAAATTGATCCTTTTTCCCTACTACATTTCTATTGCGACTCGAGCTTGCTACCTCATGACCCGATCCAAATTCATCTAAACCCTAAATCCATTCATTCCGTTACCATTGCCGACCATCCACCACCAATCTCTCCTTCCATTGACTATTCTAAAGTTCGTCGTTGCCATAGGCCAACCATTAGCACCTGAGAATTTGCCGAATTGGATCACCATCGACCTACCTACAATGGATCGTTGCTATCGTAAATTACAACCATTCTTGCCCTTTGATTTTTTGATTTGAGTTGGGTGGTTTGATATTTGTCATTTGTTTTGCAATTTGGTGATGAGATCATATTAATGACGATCATTGTGGAGAATTCAAGTTGTTTGCGATTTTGTGGAAGAAGATAGTAAATCGAGTCTTAAGTTCTTCATGGAATGATACTCGGGCTTTTACCCTGGTGCTTGACATGTTTTGCTATCTTTGTCCACAAAATCAGAATGGACTAATACTAAGTTATATTGTTGATATAACATGATATCTCACTAATTGGTTTCAGTCCTTCCGAATGGTAATAACGGCTCAAGATAGTGTGTTGCATGCAGCTTATGTTGTTATTGCCTTCTAAGAGTTCGGATTGGTTCCGTTATCGCATAGTCAGTGTACTTGAAATGGGAAGAGCTTTCCACATCGCTTCGGACAACGGATCCATTATCGACCGTTGATCAATAACGGGTTAGTGTGGGAGAAATAATTTCAATAAATGATACGAGAAGACCTTTTCAGTCTTCACAATGAGCGAACTATCTACACGGGATAAAGCATTTGTAGTGTTCAGGACACCGAACTCACCCACACAGATAACACATTTCAGTTGCCCCAATCCATACTTGAAATATGATATGTCGGTGTAAATCGATATTCCTTTGGAATTCAAGTGTTGTAGGGGAATTTTTATTTAAAGATAGAATTACTTGACCATGTTGGATACAAGTTCTGTTGTATAGAATAAAGCACCCATCCTCTCACCATAAGTCCAGTGGAGGATGTCCAGCACTTTCAAAAGTTGAGTCGTCATCCGTTGCGCCTTCCTCTTCAATTCCGTGAGCTAAATAAGGTCAACTAGTTTTGGTTGGCCTAGTTGTAGACCAGACTCCTTTAAATTTCAGAGTTCTGCTTAATCCCCCAGAGAGAGCTTCCTCCATAATCTCCGCTAAGGTTTTACATGACATATGCTTACAACATAGCATTTTTGAGGGCAATGTGTGCCTTCCAGAGAAGAATGAGTTTGCCCATATGCCGCCTTCGGGATAACTGCTTGCCACTAGTATATGGGCTTAAATGGAGTAGTGCCCCCTTCAATAACTTCTTGAAAGAAACTCTTCTGAACTTGGAAATTTCTCAATTTCAAATATATCCTGATGGATATGCAATATTGACTTGCCCCTCACATCCTGTTTATGCGGACATTTAATCGTGCCTTGAGCTTCGATGAGTTGAGATATTTTCTCTCGTTTAAGAAGAAAGACAAGTGCCCATCCCTTGTCATCATCAATGGCCAAAGGAATAGCAAGAATGTGCTACATCTTCAAAGAAATCTGTCTCAATTCAAGACTCAGTACTTCTTTGTTAGGTGTGTTGAAGGATTTAACCACATTTGGACGATGGGGGGCAAGTTCTCTCCTTTACTTATTGAGGTTTGATATGTTGCTTTGGGATTTCTAATAGATCATATACTTCTTGTAGTTATTCTGAGGTCGAGTAAAGACCGAACACTCAATCAGAATTTCCATACTCTTAAGGTCGTAGAGGCCAAGGAGTGATCGGTTAAATTTTTGCTAATGACAAGAATTTTCTTCGGTATGGGTTGTTGCATCTTAGGAGATCTGCCATGGCTCTCCTTTCCGTTCTAGAGTACAAACACGCTCCGCTTCTTTATCACATGGCTCCAAAGAAGGTGGTTTAATTTCCTAAAAAAGATAGTCTTTTTGGCGAGTCAACTGAAGAAACTCATGAAGGAAGGGGTGTCATGACTAAAGCCAGCTTTCCAGCCAGGATGCCCCCGATTTCGAAGGAAGGGGAAGAAGAATTCAACCAGCATGAGTGCAAAGATGCAATGGCAATAGAAAAGGAGGAGGGTGAAGATAAGCGCAACAGTAGTTATGATTCCTCTTCTAGTGAAGACAATTTTAATACCAGGGTTCCCCGATTAAAGATACTGGCGTGGACTTTGGGGATTTGAGCAATGTTTATACGGATATCGATGAACTTATGGGGGAGGATTTCGAATTCGAGGGATCTCCTCGCCTTGGTCATATCGTGTCTAGAATCCACCCGATTTCTACACGGTGGCTTCCAAATCCGATTTGTGATGTCTTTTTAGGCTCTCTAAGACACATTATACATTTCACTAGGGTCAAATTCACCAATACATGCATTATTTAGACCTATTTCTCGTTGCTAAAGCTCTTTATTTATTCTTTATGTCAAGTACCATGAGAGACCATGGACTTTACGATGATATTGAACAATTCACAGATTCACAACGTTTGTCAAGACGATCTTCAAGCTGCCACCAACCCCGAGAAATCGAGGAAGAGTGGAGAAGGCAGAAAGACTCGAAAGCCAAAGCTCGCTGCCGAAACGATAGAGAATGGGGTCAGATGTATAAGAGTGGTTATGAGAAGAGATAAACCCTTGACGACCGAGAGGAACTGTCCAAGAAGTCGAAGGTTGATCGTGGTTCTCATCCTTTTAAGCATCAGGCTTTTTCCCCGGCTCCAGTTTCTATCGGCCCAAAAGAACACTATTGTTGTTCACAACAAAGTTGTTGAAGGGCATAACAAGACAATTGCTGAATACATGGGAATTGTTGAATCCCTTGACAACCCCATTTCCGATCAAGCCCAGATGATTTCTTTGCTCCAAGAAAGAGTTGTGTAGATTGGTGATGAGAAGACTCGAGTTGAGGTTGAGAAGGCCGCCATAACAGCGGATTACTTGGAGCTGCGTGACAATTTCGAAAAAAGATGGAGAAGATGGACGATACCATTTTAAATTTCTATGTTAATTCCTTGCTGCATCAGGGGAGCCTCAATTATTTAGGCCTCAAATTTCCATATATTCTTGCCTTGGTTTGGGAAGAAATTTTGGTCATTTTTCGAGAAAACGGGGATGTATGTGCCGAGCAAGAGTTGGAGGATACCAACCTCAACGAGGGATCGAAGAAAGCACTGATAGAGGGTCGAGAGATCCTTCGAATTGAAAAGGAATAGGAGGCTGCTGATGCTGCTATGAATGCAACTGCCAAAATGTTGCCAGAGCCTTTCATTTCTAAGCCTGGTGGACCATCAAGACAGCCTCGCGATCATTTGGCAATTTCTACCGGTGCTTCTTTGTCGTCTGCTCCTCCGGCGGCTGTCTTTGAAACTTCAGGTGGCCTCGGAACTTCACTAAAAGTGCAGTCATCAAAAGAAGGAGAAGGCAGAAAATACAAGATTGACATTCTCGTCCATTCCTATGACATAGGTTACCTCCATGTTTCCCCTGAGTTTAAGAATTTTTAGCTCACGCCTCAAAACCAAGATGAACTTAATGCTTTCATTTTTGATCTTATAGGTCCGTCCTCTTTACCTATTGACCCACCAGTTTCCTCGATGCCTGGGCTTGCTGCCATTTCAACCGCCTTGACGCTTAGCTCCGTAACTGCTTCGATTGCTGCGCCTGCATCTGGCTCATAGATAGGGTTGTAATCTGAGAAGATTACTGCATTACATGTTCTAGAAAACCCTTTTGTATCTTTTGAGGGGGACTTTATGGTAGTTGAAGCTCGATAGCAAAAGGACCAGACTGGCTAGCTACATAAATCTGAATAGCAAATGGTTGCCATTAAGAAGGAAAAATCTAAAGGGATGGAATCTTCGAGGAGCTCCCGTAAGTCTCAAAAGTGTAAGGCCAAAGGTGAGTCTTACAAGAAGTTAGAGAGTAGGTAGGAGATACTAGGACCGAGGATATAGTGGATATTATAGGTAGGGACACTACCCCCGGTAGGATTCTAAGAGAAGCAGAAACTTCCAACTAAAGGTGGGAAGGGGAGCGGTGGAAAGAGGCATCGACAGGTTCGGATAGCAATGGAGTCAGCTTTTGTGACACTTTGTTTTATTTGATAAGTGTTTTGTTCAAGTGTAGAGTTTGTGCTTACTGCTTTGATTGTCGTAACATCTGTATTTTTTATTAGCCGATATTGTGTGGGTACGGCTCCTGCATTTTTGACTTTGTATAGAAAATGCTATAAGTAATACAATATTGATATTTTGATTATAACTTTACCTGTTTACTTATCTGCATTTCATGCTTTGTGCCAACATTAATTACTGCTATTTTATTTTATCTAGTCCTATTATTATCGTCAAAATTCTTTGTTTGGAGTAACTGAACTATGAAGTGCTTGGTTTTTTTGAGTATTTTCTTTGAGTATCGGTGTGTGTGTGTCCCCCTAGTTCACGGGGATGGTTATTACAAACGCTTGATGAATAATCAATTGATCCAAGTGACTTTTTTGGATGTCTATAACCGGGCTTGTTTTGCGGTTTCTATGTTTGGGAACTTGTGCGTTGGACGCCTCGATTCTAAAAATATTGTCAGTTAACAATCAAAATTTTCTACTAATTCGTAGCCATTTGACATTGCCAAATTCATACCCATTACTCCTGATAACGGGAGCGAATTAATTTTTGTTAGCCCCACAAGGACAATACCGGTACTTACGAATATGTGTGGCTTTTGAAGTGCGTGGCTTTTAGGAGCATGCACAACTTATGGTGTGCAAGGCTTTTAGGATCGATATGACCCGTCGATCCAGAGTGATTTGGAACTCATCAGCGCTATCAATATTTGGGCAACGTGAGGAGTTCAAGCTTCGAGAGCATAATTCAACAGCTCAAAAAGTAATGCACGGCTTATGGGAATGTGTGGCTTTTAAGGTTGCGCTTGCCTAGATGTGATTCCATAATCCAAGACATAATGCACAACATACGGAAAGCATGGCTTCGATTTGGGCCTTCTCGGCGTCGTTGGAGCAACACCGGTTCTTAGAAGGTGGGGATCGGGTTCTGCCGATCCAATGGTTCTAGTCGATTTAATTCCGTCGATAGGATGGGAATGTAGGGCGTGTTTGAGTGTGATTCCACTATCTCAAGCAACGATAGGATGGTTTTGAGATGATTTGACCAATCGACTCAGTAGGTTACTTTTATGAACATAGTTTTATTGGTTCAGAAAGCAAAGCAATTTTGTTAAGGAAAGTTGGGCAAGTTCTGCCTATTTACAAAGCCCTCGGTATTTCGAGATAGATTATTTGCCGAAAGTAAGAAGTACAAAAGATAGTTTCAAATAAAATAACCATGCAGCAATTTGTAGTTCCATGCTCGAGGAATTTGGATTCCGTCAACGGTTGTCAGTTTTAATGTTCCATCCCCTAACTTTTGGCTGATCACACAGCCCTTCCCAGTTTGGTCCAAAGGTTCCCACTTGGGGTAGAATCGTCTGAGGATGAGGACTCCCACTTTAAAGGTTCGATTTTGAACTTTGGAGTTGAAGACCTGTGACCCTTTTATGGTGTGCAGCGGTCCTTAACTCGGCTTCTTCCCTCTTCTCGTCAATCATATCAAGCGACTAGAATAGGAACTTCTCATTTTGCCTCTGATTGAAATTCTACCTTCGATGAGAGGGGACCTCTCGTTCGATGGGGATCATTGCTTCTGAACCATATGGCAAGGCGAACGGAGTATGTCCGATTGCTGCTTTGTGTGTTGTTCTGTAAGTTCATAGTGCAAGTGGAAGTTCATCAACCCAATTCCCTTTAGCTATTGTTAGCCACTTTTTGATGGTGAACTTGATGATCTTGTTTATTGCTCCCACTTGCTCATTTGCTTACGGATGAGCGACCGTGGAAAACCTCTTCTCAATTCGGAAGCGTTTGCAAAAGTCTTTGAACTTGGTGCTTTCGAATTGGGTCCCATTATCAATAATGATTTTCTATAGCACACCAAACCCACGAATGATGTTTTTAGTAATAAAGTTAATGACTTTCTTTGTGGTAATGGTGGCCAGTGGTTTTGCTTTGGCCCATTTAATGAAATTATCAACAACAACTATAGCATATTTAGCTCCTCCATTAGCTATTGGCAATACACCAATCAGATCAGTTACCCATATTGAGAATGGTCATAGGCTGACCATCTACATTAGCTCTGTTGAGGGAGTTCTTTTAATCTTGCTGAATCATTGGCATCGATCACACTGTTTGGTGTAATCTGCTGCATCGTAGTTTACTATTTGCTAGAAATACTCGTATCGGAGGATTTTCTTTGCAAGGGTTTACCCCTTGGTATGATCTTCGTAGTTGCCTTCGTTAACTTCTCTTAGGATCCTTTGAGCTTCGTTATCGGTCAAACATCTGAGCAAGGGGGTAGAAAACTCTCTTCGGTAGAGCATCCCATCCTGCATTATAAAGAGAGGTGCCCCCTTAAGAAGCTTTTTCCGTTGGTTCCTATCTGCATGGAGAGTTCCCGTAAGCAAGTAGTCTTTAATTGGCGCCATCTATGTTTCTAGTTCAATGGTGGTTTCATAAATCCAGTTGATATCCATCTTGCTTATGCTTATAGTGGACAGGGTTTCATCCGGGGTCAGTCCCAATGATTAAACTTCTTCGAAACTGGCCAATTTAGCTAAGTATTCAACTTTCGTATTCTACTTTCTCAGTGAGTTATGGTGTAATGTTTGATGTTGTGAAGACCCGCAAATCCGTACTCCTTGAATATACACTAATCTCCATAGATTAATTCAAGATGAACAGAAATACGAATTCTCAATGTTTAAGAAAAAGAAAAAGACATAGAAAAAGAGATAAGAAGATAGAGAGGAAAGAGAATAGAAAACAGAACGGAAAGAACGGAACAGAAAACAACAGAACAACATCAGAATCTCACAATTCGCAGCGGAACAACATATAATAAATAAATGAATAATCTTTAAACAAAGAACTATATCAGTTATTACATTACATCACATTTCATTACATCATATCATCAGAGTGTACAACAACAACAACAAATAGTGCAGTGGAAAAAGAAATACTATATACTAGTAATACGCCATGCCATCCAGCTTGCCTCCAGCAACTCCTGAATATCCGGAATATCCTGATAAACCTTAACTCTTGACTGCCCGTGTGGAGATTGGTGGGCACCCAGAGTTTAGGAAGGAAAACAATAAACTCCGAGTCAGTCATGTGACTGGTGTGAGAACTCAAAACAGTTTATTTATCTTTAAAATCAAAATAGAGGAATATTTTTTTTAAAGTCAATTCGCAATGCTTTTAAAAATGAGACTACCATAAGACCTCCCGCCACACACACAATGCAAACGCAGAATCGGAGGAGATTTCTCCTTATGATAGTCAAAGATGCTTGATACGCATTAAAAAGAACACTTGATATTATTACTAGTGCATAGTGTAGGAAAAATTCATTTCGAAAGTAGAATATAAATCTTAGCCAACATAGACATTCCGAACTATGCCTACTATAGCTACCATCCAAACAGTGGGGCGCCACCATAAGTGAATGATAGGTTCTACAACTAATACCGTACAAGATCGTATTGTTTCTTTGGATTTCCAACGAATGATCAGGCCAAGGAACTTCCCATTGCCACATGAGAATGCCTCTGGATGGACATCCCCGAGAACCAAACCGGATCTCTACCAACACAAGGCCGGGTTACCCCTAACTGAGTAACAACTGACCGAATATGCCATCCCCCGGTCCTTTGGGACCTTTCAACCGAGCGCTCGTAATCAATTCACACAATCATAACAAAGTGTTTTCAACATGAGTAAGTATCTGGGCTCCATACCATGATACCACCCTTTTCCAGAAGGAAATGCACACATCCTAAAGGGCGCTACCCCTCATAACCTTGCCGCATCTTTCCTGTTTTGACCATTCCGGGGTGTGAGGCTCGACGAAGTCACGTCCACAAAAACATACTTTATACAAAAGCCATGCTTTGGGTCAACAAATGATCATAGAAATGATCACCAAGATAGACGATCAAATAAATGATCCTATCACAAATAATCAACACAATGATCATTTACAGCAACACTCAGCATGTCACATTACCAAATTGGGAATATATCGCTGATAACATTCAACTACATAACCTCTGAGCTCGTACGTCTTAGAGAAGGGTGTTAAGCTAAAAGAATAAATTCTCCGCCACCAACAGAAATATATTTGAATGAAATCGGCTTTATATCTCAATTTGTAATGTCAGACATACAATCCATACAAGTCTGTTCCGGGCTCGAACAAAACCGAAGGCACTTACGAAGAAGTCCTTGCAATCTGGATATTCACAATCCTGATCGGATTTCCCATCACTTAGGGAGTCTCTATACCGTTGCAACTCAATGCAGAGACAATCGACAGGTCATCCTATCACTCTCGCAAATACCGGGTCTTCAACACCGATCTTCAAATGCAATTCATAACGACGTATTACATATTCGGAATGGGTTATACGACCCCATGGTCCTTTCCCGGTTAACCCGAAAAGTGAGCGCTTATTCAAAAATAAGTGTGGCATTCAAATTCAACAAATCACATCAATTACCCATTCAAAGGGAAATATTGATAGTCGGTTATTGAACTATCAATGGATATGCACACATCACTAGTTTCCAAATAATTTTCCAAATTATTTACTTTCCAAAATATCTTTACAAGATATATAATTCAATATCTCAAAAATAAATCAATATTTATTTTCATACAAATTCCACTTTCTTTTATAAATTCCTTAGTGAATTTATATTCCAAAATATCTATGAATATACGACTTCAATTATTCACTTCAATTTATGTTCAAAAAGATAAATTCTCAAAATATTCACATTATATTGGAAAACATTTCCATACTTATTTATTCATAAGTAATTCACAAATTTTATTTATTTTCAACACTTGGAAAATATTCAATATACTTCAATCGAAATTAAGTATATATTTCATTCTTTAAGGAAATCATGCTCTTAAACATATTTATTTGGGCCAAAACGAATGTTACGTAAAACATCGTTACGACAACCCAAAATCACTAGTATAGGGATTCGAAATTAAAATAGATATATAAATCCCAATACTATACAAAACATTTCCTTTCGGAAATCATTTACTATAACAACAGTGTTATAGTCCACCATTTCCTTTTATTTCTCGAAAACGTCTATTTCAACAATAAATGTTGAAATCCATGGTTTCGAATCTCAACACGTTTTAAAACATCGTTAGATCGTTTTAATTCAATTTAAAACATCACATTCAAAACAATTTCTTTAACATATTATTCACTATTCAAAAACGTGAATATACTACGTTAACGAATTTCATCATTTCTATACATTTTATTTTAAAGGATTATTCACAATCAAAAATGTGAATATAATTCCATAAATAAGTTTCAACAATTTACTTATCAAAATAAGTCGTTTGCGAATTTATAAAACAACGTTTATAAATTCCATTTCTATTTATTTTATAACTCCTTTTTATAAATCTCCTTTATTAATCTATTCGATTTATAACTCAATTATAAACCGAAAGTTCACATTATAAGTTAAACACTTATAATTTATTTGTTTAGAAGAATCGTTCTTTTAAACATCCCAATTCATAAATCTTATAACTTATAAGATTCATTTAATCAAAAATCCATTCTTCAATTAACTTCCAAATTTTATAAACCTACTGCTTATAAAATTCCATTTATAACTTCACCGTTTAAAATTCTATAAATTTCATTCATTTATGAAATTCATTCACAATTCATTCTAACACTTATAAAAACTCGTTTTATAATTCAAATATTTTCATTTACAAATTATCAATTTATAAATCTCTTATATAAATCAATTTATATTATTCCTTTAAAAGATCTTTAATCCCCTTTATAATTTCATCAATTTTGATTTATAAAATAATTAAATTTCATAAATCCTATATTTAAACTTTTCACAATAATTTCAAAAATCTCGATTTTACTATTTTATAAAATCATTAGCATCATATTCTCAAAAATCAGTTTTTAACTATATTTCTCAAAAATCATAACTTTTATAACATTAAAAATTATATCGATTATTTATTTAAAATGAATCAATTCCAAACATATAGTATATTTTCAAAAATCACTTTAAAAATCATTTTAAAGTTCCAAATTTGGTCCAATGATGCTACATACCAAATAGTCAATCACGACAACAACGATATCATATAACGATATGATAATCCATCAAATATCAAAATATCTGAAATCAAATAAATACTGTTGAGGAATCCAGTTGGATCCCTCCAATCTGTTTTCCTACATCCACAAACATTAGCACAATACCAATTCCGCTCCAGTACAGAATTATCGCGGTATATGGGATTTAAAATATTATCCGCTTAATAGACGGCGCAATAGGGTCTCATCCGCTAAAAAAATGCGGAAAATCAATAACTCCAATATATACATATTCCAATATATATATATATTGCTATCATATATAATACCAATTTCACTGTTTATGAAATATTCGCGGTATATGTTTTTAATAAATAACATCCGCTTACTAACGGCGCATAATGTCTATTTTAACAATCAATAGATAACAATCATCATTCAAACATGCATTCAAATATTTTAAATCTAACTATTTAAAATAAAATCGAAACTGATTCGATTGAGTGAGAAGTTCTCACCTTGATTTTAATTTCGTTTTAGCGATTTATTTCGAATAAAATTAAACGGACGTTTAATTTTACCCAAAATTCTCACTAACTCCAAACGACTCCAATCCAATTTCATTGTGTAGTGCTCGTCCATACGATTCCAACGCAACTGGTTTCGCGCGTTTTCGACCTCGTATGAAAAAGATATGAATTTTACAAGATACACGATTTTATATTAACTAATTTACAACAAAAATTTTATAATTAAACCCTACAATCATTCCTAGCCGTGAGATCCCATGCCCCTTGCATCCTGGCCATCCAACATCTCCTTCTCCCTCTCGTTCCATCTACAGACAACCCAAACCCATAGCCGCCCCCTAGGGTTAAATATCACGGCAACTACGACGACATCTACTACGATCAGGGACCACCATCGTGAAGCCCTCACCCACGTGCACCTCCGCCCCCACTATGGTCAAGCTCGGTCGAGCCTCCTGCCTCGAAAAACGTGCGCAACATCAGGGAAACGCGGCCCCATAACTCACAATATACAACTCCATTCGCGATCATACCCGTTGGATATGTCAATCACACTACCCTCTACGTTTTTCTAGTTGAGCGATTCTTGAATCGATGCTTGGATTTTGAGAAATTGAAGGAAGAACGTATGAAACTTTTGGCCATTGATTTAAGGTGAACGGCGGCTGCGTATATTAGGGTTTGGTTAAATTTTTTTATTTTATTTTTGTGAATTAAAGGTGTATTTATAGGAAAATTTTCAATCACTATTCATCCGGGAATTCCAAACTCCGATTCACGCGCCGTAACCAGCGTTTCTAGGGTTTACCCCGCGTTCCGGACACAATGGAACAGGTTTCGGAAGCTAATTCGATCATCTGTGCGAGTTATGACAAAAAACGTTCAATTTAAATTAAACCGATTTAAACGATTTTCTAGGCGTTTTAATTTGTACCGGACAAACGGTAAATCCAATTGACACGAAATTTGAAACCATACAATAATATCACATTACGGATCCGATGAAACTAGTTTCGTCGAAATCCGAGACTTTTTGAAAAATGGCTATTTTAACTCGCCAAATTAATATTAAAAAATAATTCGATGCGTTACGAGCTGCTACGATCAAACGATAATTCCGATTGACACGAAAATTGAAATCCGGTAATAACTAACTATTACGGATCCAATGGAACTGGTTTCGTCCAATTCTGAGACTGTTCAAAAATTGACTATT
Source organism: Allium cepa (assembly GCA_030765085.1). NCBI lineage: Eukaryota > Viridiplantae > Streptophyta > Magnoliopsida > Asparagales > Amaryllidaceae > Allium > Allium cepa. Next base: position 507,181,618 of record CM060934.1, on the reverse strand, counting down.
TTCACTAGTCGATTTAATATTAAAATATTCGATTTTCACAAATAAACTTTAAATTCGATTTTAAAAGTTCTAAAATATCATTCTAACTTCAACATGATAAAATAAAATTTTACAAATCATTTTCAATCATATTTAACCCAATTTTCAATTATTTCCATAATTTAACATATTAAATTATCGATTTAATTATCCAATTAAATCCAATAATTCAAAATAAAATTTATTCGACTTATAAATTCACTTCTTAATATTTAAAATTAATTAAATATTCAAATTTTAAATAATAAAAATTCTGGGTCGTTACAATCTTCCCCCCTTAAAAGAATTTCGTCCTCGAAATTACAAAGTAAGAAAAGTTACAGAATCTATTAACTTTCCAAAAATTCATAATTAAATTCCTTACAAATCTTTACTAAGTTTTCAAATCATACTTAGTTATCTTTTCGAAAACAACTACTATTGTTTAACTTTCAATTTCAAATCAAAATTAAAGTTTTCAAAATTTTCCAAATTTTCTCAAATTTTTTCCAACGCCTTAAATTTCCGAAAAAATTCGTCATAGTCTTCTTTGTGCGGCTCGATCCGGAAAAAAAATGACAGTATATATATCACAAATATACATCTCATCAAGTAATGAGGCATCCCGAAGGGAAAAAAGTATAAAAGTACGGTATGTAATCCGAGATATGTACCTTATATTTTATTAGCGAGCATATACGGCTAATATAGCGCGAAAGCGAGCTCCAAATGCGAAGCAAACGCAATCCGCACCTACTAATCACTCAACAAACAACATGAGAACATGCATATATGACAATAGTATCGATATACAACATATAGCAACATAATAACTATATATGCCAACATAGCAAATGAAACAAAAGCAACAAATGCAAACATCAACCAACTATCATCCATAACCAAATCAATATTCATTTATATTCTCATTAATATTAAATGAATTAGGTTTTCAATTTAAATCACATTTGATTTATTTACAGTGGATGTTTTTACTAACATTCATTCTCAATTAGTTTATATTCACTAATTTATATTCAAGTTGGTTCACTTCCAAATCAAATTCAATTCTATTTAAGATTCACTTAACTTCCAATTGAATTCCAATTACTTTAGCTTCCAATTTCATTAATTCAATATCATTAACACTTAATGAATTATATACAATCAACTAACAACCATATAACAACCAATGTTTATTTATTACAACCAAATTCCTTTGCTTACAATTGGTTTAATTAAATTGATTTTCATTCAATTATTCAACTTCCAATAACATTAAATTTTAATGAATTAACACTTATATCAATTATTTTCATTCAATTGATCAACATTTAATCCATTCATTCAATTCAATTACTAAAGTTGAATTTCATTACATAACTCAAGTTCATATCTATCACTTAACTTTAATAATTTACTTTGACACCAATATCAACTTCATGCAACAACTCTTAAGTTATACTTCCATTTAACTTTAAAATTCATTTTTATTTATAACTCATATTCATAAATATATTCATATAGTTTCACTTCTTATATATATAAGTTTATTTCACAATTGTAATTCACTTTAATTATAATTCAATTCTTATAATTCTTTTGCTTATACAATTATTCTTTTATTTAGATTATTCAAACAACTAAACAATCAATTTATATACACTTTTAATAATTCTAAAAAATTATTTCTTCATATATAAAATAAAATCAAGGTAAAATTATTTCATTTACCCAATTTAAAAATCAATATTGTGCCGAATTGTTCTATTCAAGTGTTTAGAAACCCCTTCGGCATAGTTTTGCAGACCGCGCTGACGAAAGTTCATACGCCACTCAATAAACCAACCATCACAATATAAACAATTTTCATATACACTAACAAATACGCTCTCATAGCTATTATTACTCTCAAACTCATTCTAGAGCACTACTGACTCTATCTCTAATGAAAATACCCAACAGAACCATGGTTGTCGCTTAACCATATGCTTTGATACCACCTGTAACAAACGTACCGTCAGCGGTCACAACCGGTAGGCTTTTCAACCATCTCAGCCCCACCGTGGCTTACACTGATATCCCAAACTTGCTTTTACGGCCACCCTTTCGAATGTCACGGCTTCGCCTAACCAACCCCGTAAAGAGGACGTGTGGGGGTAAGAGTCTCCCGTTCGCCACCAAACCGCGAAGCGAGAACCCCCCATCACATATCACCTAGCATAAGCAAGACTGGTGTGAGAACTCAAAACAGTTTATTTATCTTTAAAATCAAAATAGAGGAATATTTTTTTTAAAGTCAATTCGCAATGCTTTTAAAAATGAGACTACCATAAGACCTTCCGCCACACACACAATGCAAACGCAGAATCGGATGAGATTTCTCCTTATGATAGTCAAAGATGCTTGATACGCATTAAAAAGAACACTTGATATTATTACTAGTGCATAGTGTAGGAAAAATTCATTTCGAAAGTAGAATATAAATCTTAGCCAACATAGACATTCTGAACTATGCCTACTATAGCTACCATCCAAACAGTGGGGCGCCACCATAAGTGAATGATAGGTTCTACAACTAATACCGTACAAGATCGTATTGTTTCTTTGGATTTCCAACGAATGATCAGGCCAAGGAACTTCCCATTGCCACATGAGAATGCCTTTGGATGGACATCCCTGAGAACCAAACCGGATCTCTACCAACACAAGGCCGGGTTACCCCTAACTGAGTAACAACTGACCGAATATGCCATCCCCCGGCCCTTTGGGACCTTTCAACCGAGTGCTCGTAATCAATTCACACAATCATAACAAAGTGTTTTCAACATGAGTAAGTATCTGGGCTCCATACCATGATACCACTCTTTTCCAGAAGGAAATGCACACATCCTAAAGGGCGCTACCCCTCATAACCTTGCCCATCTTTCCTGTTTTGACCATTCCGGGGTGTGAGGCTCGACGAAGTCACGTCCACAAAAACATACTTTATACAAAAGCCATGCTTTGGGTCAACAAATGATCATAGAAATGATCACCAAGATAGACGATCAAATAAATGATCCTATCACAAATAATCAACACAATGATCATTTACAGCAACACTCAGCATGTCACATTACCAAATTGGGAATATATCGCTGATAACATTCAACTACATAACATCTGAGCTCGTACGTCTCAGAGAAGGGTGTTAAGCTAAAAGAATAAATTCTCCGCCACCAACAGAAATATATTTGAATGAAATCGGCTTTATATCTCAATTTGTAATGTCAGACATACAATCCATACAAGTCTGTTCCGGGCTCGAACAAAACCGAAGGCACTTACAAAGAAGTCCTTGCAATCCGGATATTCACAATCCTGATCGGATTTCCCATCACTTAGGGAGTCTCTATACCGTTGCAACTCAGTGCAGAGACAATCGACAGGTCATCCTATCGCTCTCGCAAATACCGGGTCTTCAACATCGATCTTCAAATGCAATTCATAACGACGTATCACATATTCGGAATGGGTTATACGACCCCATGGTCCTTTCCCGGTTAACCCAAAAAGTGAGCGCTTATTCAAAAATAAGTGTGGCATTCAAATTCAACAAATCACATCAATTACCCATTCAAAGGGAAATATTGATAGTCGGTTATTGAACTATCAATGGATATGCACACATCACTAGTTTCCAAATAATTTTCCAAATTATTTACTTTCCAAAATATCTTTACAAGATATATAATTCAATATCTCAAAAATAAATCAATATTTATTTTCATACAAATTCCACTTTCTTTTATAAATTCCTTAGTGAATTTATATTCCAAAATATCTATGAATATACGACTTCAATTATTCACTTCAATTTATGTTCAAAAAGATAAATTCTCAAAATATTCACATTATATTGGAAAACATTTCCATACTTATTTATTCATAAGTAATTCACAAATTTTATTTATTTTCAACACTTGGAAAATATTCAATATACTTCAATCGAAATTAAGTATATATTTCATTCTTTAAGGAAATCATGCTCTTAAACATATTTATTTAGGCCAAAACGAATGTTACGTAAAACATCGTTACGACAACCCAAAATCACTAGTATAGGGATTCGAAATTAAAATAGATATATAAATCCCAATACTATACAAAACATTTCCTTTCGGAAATCATTTACTATAACAACAGTGTTATAGTCCACCATTTCCTTTTATTTCTCGAAAACGTCTATTTCAACAATAAATGTTGAAATCCATGGTTTCGAATCTCAACACGTTTTAAAACATCGTTAGATCGTTTTAATTCAATTTAAAACATCACATTCAAAACAATTTCTTTAACATATTATTCACTATTCAAAAACGTGAATATACTACGTTAACGAATTTCATCATTTCTATACATTTTATTTTAAAGGATTATTCACAATCAAAAATGTGAATATAATTCCATAAATAAGTTTCAACAATTTACTTATCAAAATAAGTCGTTTGCGAATTTATAAAACAACGTTTATAAATTCCATTTCTATTTATTTTATAACTCCTTTTTATAAATCTCCTTTATTAATCTATTCGATTTATAACTCAATTATAAACCGAAAGTTCACATTATAAGTTAAACACTTATAATTTATTTGTTTAGAAGAATCGTTCTTTTAAACATCCCAATTCATAAATCTTATAACTTATAAGATTCATTTAATCAAAAATCCATTCTTCAATTAACTTTCCAAATTTTATAAACCTACTGCTTATAAAATTCCATTTATAACTTCACCGTTTAAAATTCTATAAATTTCATTCATTTATGAAATTCATTCACAATTCATTCTAACACTTATAAAAACTCGTTTTATAATTCAAATATTTTCATTTACAAATTATCAATTTATAAATCTCTTATATAAATCAATTTATATTATTCCTTTAAAACATCTTTAATCCCCTTTATAATTTCATCAATTTTGATTTATAAAATAATTAAATTTCATAATCCTATATTTAAACTTTTCACAATAATTTCAAAAATCCCGATTTTACTATTTTATAAAATCATTAGCATCATATTCTCAAAAATCAGTTTTTAACTATATTTCTCAAAAATCATAATTTTTATAACATTAAAAATTATATCGTTTATTTATTTAAAATGAATCAATTCCAAACATATAGTATATTTTCAAAAATCACTTTAAAAATCATTTTAAAGTTCCAAATTTGGTCCAATGATGCTACATACCAAATAGTCAATCACGACAACAACGATATCATATAACGATATGATAATCCATCAAATATCAAAATATCTGAAATCAAATAAATACTATTGTGGAATCCAGTTGGATCCCTCCAATCTGTTTTCCTGCATCCACAAACATTAGCACAATACCAATTCCGCTCCAGTACGGAATTATCGCTGTATATGGGATTTAAAATATTATCCGCTTAATAGACGGCGCAATAGGGTCTCATCCGCTAAAAAAAAATGCGGGAAATCAATAACTCCAATATATACATATGCCAATATATATATTGCTATCATATATAATACCAATTTCACTGTTTATGAAATATTCGCGGTATATGTTTTTAATAAATAACATCCGCTTACTAACGGCGCATAATGTCTATTTTAACAATCAATAGATAACAATCATCATTCAAACATGCATTCAAATATTTTAAATCTAACTATTTAAAATAAAATCGAAACTGATTCGATTGAGTGAGAAGTTCTCACCTTGATTTTAATTTCGTTTTAGCGATTTATTTCGAATAAAATTAAACGGACGTTTAATTTTACCCAAAATTCTCACTAACTCCAAACGACTCCAATCCAATTTCATTGCGTAGTGCTCGTCCATACGATTCCAACGCAACTGGTTTCGCGCGTTTTCGACCTCGTATGAAAAAGATATGAATTTTACAAGATACACGATTTTATATTAATTAATTTACAACAAAAATTTTATAATTAAACCCTACAATCATTCCTAGCCGTGAGATCCCATGCCCCTTGCATCCTGGCCGTCCAACATCTCCTTCTCCCTCTCGTTCCATCTACAGACAACCCAAACCCATAGCCTCCCCCCTAGGGTTAAATATCACGGCAACTACGACGACATCTACTACGATCAGGGACCACCATCGTGAAGCCCTCACCCACATGCACCTCCGCCCCCACTATGGTTAAGCTCGGTCGAGCCTCCTGCCTCGAAAAACGTACGCAACATCAGGGAAACGCGGCCTCATAACTCACAATATACAACTCCATTCGCGATCATACCCGTTGGATATGTCAATCACACTACCCTCTACGTTTTTCTAGTTGAGCGATTCTTGAATCGATGCTTGGATTTTGAGAAATTGAAGGAAGAACGTATGAAACTTTCAGCCATTGATTTAAGGTGAACGGCGGCTGCGTATATTAGGGTTTGGTTAAATTTTTTTATTTTATTTTTGTGAATTAAAGGTGTATTTATAGGAAAATTTTCAATCACTATTCATCCGGGAATTCCAAACTCCGATTCACGCGCCGTAACCAGCGTTTCTGGGGTTTACCCCGCGTTCCGGACACAATGGAACAGGTTTCGGAAGCTAATTCGATCATCTGTGCGAGTTATGACAATAAACGTTCAATTTAAATTAAATCGATTTAAACGATTTTCTAGGCGTTTTAATTTGTACCGGACAAACGGTAAATCCAATTGACACGAAATTTGAAACCATACAATAATATCACATTACGGATCCGATGAAACTGGTTTCGTCGAAATCCGAGACTTTTTGAAAAATGGCTATTTTAACTCGCCAAATTAATATTAAAAAATAATTCGATGCGTTTCAAGCTGCTACGATCAAATGATAACTCCGATTGACACGAAAATTGAAATCCGGTAATAACTAACTATTACGGATCCAATGGAACTGGTTTCGTCCAATTCTGAGACTGTTCAAAAATTGACTATTTTCACTAGTCGATTTAATATTAAAATATTCAATTTTCACAAATAAACTTTAAATTCGATTTTAAAAGTTCTAAAATATCATTCTAACTTCAACATGATAAAATAAAATTTTACAAATCATTTTCAATCATATTTAACCCAATTTTCAATTATTTCCATAATTTAACATATTAAATTATCGATTTAATTATCCAATTAAATCCAATAATTCAAAATAAAATTTATTCGACTTATAAATTCACTTCTTAATATTTAAAATTAATTAAATATTCAAATTTTAAATAATAAAAATTCTGGGTCGTTACAGATGTCGTTCAGCAACTCTTGCACTCTAGATAGATATGGGGTGAGGTTCTCCCATCGAGCGTAGTATTCGCCTTTCACTTGATAGACTATTAGCTAAGAATCGCTATACATGTGTATGAATTTTATTTCCTGTTCTTTCATCATTTTTAGCACAGCTATCAATGCCTCGTATTCTGCTTTTTAATTTATCGTCGGGAATTTTAATCATAAGGCATAGCAAATGGCTCGTCCTTCGGGAGTCTTAAGCACTACTCCTGCCACTGAGTAGAAGTTATTAGATGCACCATCAACAAAGAGCTTCCATCGTGTTTCCACTTCTGATGTAATTTCTTCTTCATCATCGTATGTGGTAAATTCGATGATGAAATCTACCAATGCTTGCCAGTTGATTGCCCTTCTAGGATGGTAAGTGATTTCATATTGGCTTAATTCGACATTTAATGAGCCACCCGGAAGTCTTGGGGCGGTACAATACTTGCTTTGTGGGTTGGTCGGTTAATACTTTGATCGGATATGCCTGGAAATACAATCATAGCTTCCTAGATGTGATCATGAGATACTATGCCAGGTTTTCCAATTTCGGATAATTTTTCTTGACTCTGGTGAACCGTTTACTAATGCAGTATACAGGTCGCTGGATCCAATCTTCTTCACGTACAAGAGCAGCCTTAATACGGGAGGTGAGCCTTCTAAGTAGGTGAATAAGTCCTCTCCGTATACTGGCTTTGATAGGATTAGCCTAGTGTTCATATGTCGCAGCAACTCTTCAAACACGGTTTGACAAGCCTAATTCCATTCCAAGTTATTCTTTCCTTTCTTTAGTGCATCAAAGAACGGTATACTTTTGTCGGTAGCTTTTGAGATGAATCGGCTTAGCGATGCGACTTTCCCATTCAAGCTTTGTAACTCCTTGTTCTTTGAGGCTTCGACTTTTCGTAGGGCGGTAAATTGCTCTGGATTTTCTTTGATGCCTCTGGCGCTCACTATGAATCCCAAGAAAAGTCCGGAAGCTACTGCGAAGTGACATTTGAGCGGATTGAGCTTCATCCCATATTTTTGGAGTATTCAAACATTTCGACGAGATTGTCTAAGTGATTGGCAGATATTCGCGATCTAACCAGCATGTCATCTACATATACTTCCATTGTCTTCCCAATTTGATGCTTAAACGTGGCGTTTACCAATCGATGGTAAGTTGCCCCAGCATTCTTTAAGCCAAACGGCATTACTTTATAACAATACAGTCCCAGGCCGATAATAAAACTGGTATTTTCTTGGTTCGGTCATGCACCATGATCTGGTTATACCCGAGTATGCATCCATAAATGATAGCAATTCATGTTCAGCCGTCCCGTCCATAAGCTGGTCAATTCTGGGTAGAGGAAAGCTGTATTTTATGTAGGCTTTGTTTAAATCCGAGTAGTCGATACAAGTTTTCCATTTCCTATTGGACTTCTTGACCAAAACAGGATTGGATATCCATTTCGGATAGGTCGCATCACGAATAAACCATTGGCCATCAGTTTGTCTATTCTTATCTCAGCGCCCTGAACTGTTCGGGGCCCAGGCAGCGCCTCAATTGCTTTACCGGTGTATACTTAGGATCAATGTTGAGTGTGTGACATGCAATTTCCAGTAATACCTTACACATATCAGAATGTGTCCAGCCGAACACATCCAAATTGGCATGAAGAAATTTAGTGAGTTCCAATCACATCTTGTTTCCGAGGTGAGATCCAATTTTCAAGACCAGCGTTGGGTCATCCATGTCAACTGGGACAGACATCGTCAATTTTGTTGATGCTGCTTGATCCTCCCTTGAACTCTTTTTTCTAGGGGCTAAACCGAATCGACTATGGTCCTAGGGCTAGAGGCGGCTCTGTAGTTGCTATTCGGCAGATTCACGAATGTAGAGAGTTCTCCCCACATTCTTCCCCTTTTCCTTTCTTTTAGATTCGTGCAGTTCTACGATATAACATTCTCTAGCGGCACTTTAGTCTTCTTTGATCAGCCTAACTCCATTCTCCATTGGGAATTTCATGGTAAGCACCTCTAGGCTAAAGCAATTTTGAAATCCGTAATTGTGGGTCGTCCCAAGAAGGCATTGTATATGGAAGTTTCGTTTATGATCACGAAAGTTTGGATGAGGGTGACTCTTCGATCGCCTTCCCCAAGTTATACATGCAAGTCGATTGTTCTAACGGGTTGTTTGGATTCACTGATGGATCCTTGAATTTTGGTTTGGCAGACGGATACATCTTTCATGTTGATCTTCCTCTGATCAAAGGTGCATTTGAAAAGGATATTCATAGAACTACCGCTGTCTACCAATACTCATCAGACTATAGCGGGTCCGATTCCTACTGTCACAACCATAGGATCGAGAGTTGGAGCTTATACTCCCTCAATGTCTTGATTTTTGAATACTATGTTGTCGTTCAGGGTTCTCTACTGCTTAGCGGGGTTTCCATCTTCAATTGCAAGGCATGCATCTTTTAGAGCATGCTTCAATAAGCATGCATACCGCTCAATTTATCCCTAACTCTTCTGCATGGGATGGGGTCCTCCAGATATTGTTCCAATTATGAGTCTTTGGTCAGTTTGTCTAGATCCCTCTTTGCTGGCTCCGACTTGGTTCTCTCGATCTCTAAGAGCTTGGGGAGCCATGGCTTGGTTAGGATTTTGCAATTTCCTCACATATTGCTGAAGCTTATTTTCTTGAATCAACTCTTCAATCAATTTCTTCAGGTGATAACACTTATTCCTGCTATGGCCTTGCATTTCATGGAAGTGACAATGCTTTTCGGAATGCTTTTGCTATTCAGTTGCTTCCTTTTTAGGAGGTTTCTTGTACTCCTCTATCCCTTGTGTTGTGAGGTAGATGTTTTTCGAAGTGTCATTGAAAGAGGTGTAATCTTCAGCCCAAAAGCCATTAGGCTGTTTATTGTTACCATTTTGTTTGTTGGGATTCTAATTTTTCCTTTTCTAATTTCCATTTTTTCTCGCACTTCGTTCAGCAGTCCCGGAGGTATTTATGTCCTAGTTCATCGCTATGCCACCTTGCCTAATGTTCATCGGTTGTAAGCTAGTAGATTTCCTTTCTAAATCTTGCACCTCTTCATTCTGAAGTATTGACCCGCCTTATGGTTGAAGTCTTTCCTAGTGGTAGGTTGTTTCATTTTGGTTCATTTTTAGAATTCAATTTCGAGGTGGATGGCGCGGACCAAGGACATAAAAACCATATCCTCATTCGGATTGCTTATTTCTGTCATCGCTGTGTTGAATAGAGATTCATTTCGTCCCTAAATAAAACGGACAACGACATCACATCTTTAGGCTGCGCCGTGTGAATTCTGAATTTATCAAGGAATCTTGTTGCTAGTTGATCGAATGTGGAGATGGATCTTGGCGCAAGCCTAATGACCAACATGGAAGCAATTCCCTCCAAAAAATCGAGAAACATCTACATCAAACGGCGTCAGAAGCATTCGCTCTGTCCATGTACCAACTATACTTATATAAATGGGGCTTCGGCTCTCTCATTCCATCATAGAATAGAATGTTGGCATATTGAACTATTCTGGATACTGCTCATTAAAAATCTCACCAGTGAAAGGAGTCTGAATTGGAGAGGATCCCCATTCATCGTCCCTTCTGCTCTTACTCTTATCCATCAGTCGCTTAAACATGTCCACGATATACGCGTCAAATATCCGATAATCCATGGATCGGCTGTCAGTAATTACACCGAGTCTTTGGCTTTGCAAATGATCTTGATAAGTGGGCTGAAGCCTAGGCTCTCCAGTCTTCGAGAGAGTCGTTCCCTTAGGATTCCATTGGCTTGCGGTTGGCCTGGTTGGGGGCAGTTTGGATCTCCTCGGCATTATCGAATGCATTGGCATTTCCTTCCAACTTGCCATCGTAAAGTTGCACTCCATCTTCTGAATCGGAGAGGTCCATGGTTATATCCTCTCGTGGGGTCTTCGCTCCTAGATTTTAGTCCGTAGTTGGTTGCCTTATGGTTGGTGGATGCTTGTATTTCCTTCTATGTTGATTCCCATGGTTCCACCTATCACTCCTTTCGGCGGCTGCTTCCCGTTCCTTATTTTTAGGCCTGAAATGGAAGAATTTTCTTGTTCTATGACAGCCGCGGGATTTGCCATTGCAACGACCCAAAATTTTAACTATTTAAAATTATTAAATTTAACTAAATTAATGGATAAAAATGGTTAGAAACAAAAATTTATGATGTTATCAATAGAAATATGTTGAATGTAAGTGATAATCTCAATCGGAATTCTAAATGGCAACTAATGGTCAATAAGATAAAGTGTAGCTTATATTCGAATTGAAATTCATAATATTAAATTGTGTTAAACTAATAATTGATAAAATAATAAATGTTACATAAATTTAGAAGAATGAATAAAGAGATAGTAGGATAGAAGATGATAACACAAATTTAAATATAATCTTATGATATAAATTGTAAATAATTAATAATTAAATTAAATTAATAATTGTTATCTACATAAGTAGTTGGTAATGTTAATAAAAGAACATAAGCGATAACGTTAAAGTGGATTATAAAATGAGAATAAATTGTAATAAGAAGAATTGTAACATAAATGAAAATGTGTAATATTTGTTTGTATAAAATTTACAATTTGAATTGAAACAACAAATGGTGGATTCAAACGGAGAAATTGAATAATAAACGTTAGTTATAAGTAAGAATAAACTGAACGTCTACTTATGGAGAAAAATGGTTAATCATTTAAATTGTAATTTAAATGAATTACTTTACATAATGAAATGAACCTAAATTGGTGATTAATAAATAAGATTTGGTTAGATAAATTGATTTAATAAATTATGTTTAGATTTTTATTAATGAAAAGTAAAATATAAGTTTAGATCATTTAAATAAGTCGATTTCTGATGACGACCTGATAAACATTAGTTTGTAACTGATGAATGCTTTGTTGTATATAACAATGTTTTAAATATTGTTGAACAACTAAAAAGGGGAATTCAATTTGTAGATCAAATTGTTAACATTCACAAATAATTGAAATCATTAATTTGAAACGTGATTAAAAGGAAATTTAAATGAAGATTTAATTATTTTGGAATTGTAAATATATTCAGTTTTAATAAATTAGAAAACAATCGAATTTATAATTTGTGTAAACAATTTAATTCGATTAAATGAAATTGTAAATAGAAATTCATTATTAATATAGAGATTATCGTAATGATATATTTTAAAATTTTACAACACCGGATTGTCCATAACTATAATTGGAAAGTGTTTGAATTTAAAATTTCTAAATTTTTTTATCGAACAATAAAAATGTTAACTTGGATAAACAATCAAATTGGGATTCGAGAATAGTCCCATTGAATCCGGAACAGGAGTATTTGTTATAAAACGTCAGGAACCAGGTCTTGTTTGGGGCTCCAATGAATAGTATATGGTTATCATCTATATAATATCATCACCCTCTTCATTTATTCCGAATGCAGCCGCAACTAGATGAATTAAAACCCTTCCATATAACGGCGTTTGTCCATCGGTGGCTCCAGAGGCCTATTCAGGCGAAGTGCCCAACTACAAACATGTAGAGCTCGGTGAGATAAGTGTAGCAACCGGTCATGATCGTCTTCAGGTGACCGAGGCGACCGAAAATTAACCACAAACGCCAGATCTATTTCATCAGAGTTCGTCGTCATCGTCGATAATTAGGTGACGGGGTCTAAACCAATCTTGGAAAGGATGGTCCTAATTACCCACGGTTGGAGTTTGGAGGCATCGAATCACCTGAGGTAGCCAGAATTTGTCAAGGAAGTCGGCGTTGTTTTGGGTTCCTTTTCACGTCGATAGGCGGAGCACCCAGGGACATAGCCAGCGCTGGAGCGTAGCTAGGAGAGGGAGCAAGCATCGCCGGAGGTGGCGCAAGCTGCGGTGGGCTGATGGGCGAAGCGGCAGTGGAAAAGGCGGACGGTCGAAAGAGGAAGTCGCGATTTCTATTAGGTGAGCGAGAAGAAGAGAAGCACGGGATTAGTCTAAGGTAAATAAGGTAATTAACGTTAATTATATATTTAATTTAATTAAAATTAAATTCTAATATTAATCCATCCGAAATTTATTCGTACGAGGTCAGATTCGGATGTGGTTTCTTCTGTTGTATTCGTGTCGACGATATCTACGCTATGGAGTAGGTTGTGTGATGATTCGCTTCAATGGAAATTTCAGATTTGTTTAAGGTGGGTGATTTAACCCACTCATGACGTACTAAATTTCCTGCTATTAGTTAACCCAATTAACGATATGATAAATTATATTGATTGCTGTTTGGAAATATAATTGACTAAAATTGAATTGGTTAAATTTGATTTGAGTGATAGTTAAAATTAATATGAAATTTAATAATTTAAATTGACTGTTAAAATTGATAGAAATTTGAGAGTTAAATGTGATAGTTGAAACAGATAGTTAATGTGATTATTAAATTTTACATTTTATCTGATAGTTAATTCGACACCAAAATTTGATATTTAAATTGAAATTTAAATTGCATATCGCTTTAGTTAAACACCTTGACATTTATAATTATTGATTGACATGATATTGCTAAATTGATAGATATGAACTTTTTGTTGATATTATTGATTTGGATTTTTGATTGATATTATGATGGTTGATATTATTGATTGGTTGTATGTGTTAGTGAATTGATATTTCCACATTATTGTCCTGTTATTGCCACTATTGATATGATTGATCACATGTACATGGAATTTTGAGATGGACATTTTGACATCCTATTTGATATGCGTGTTATTAGATGCATTGTTGACCACTTTGTCAGAAATGTGATTGTTGTGATATTATCGCTGACGCAGCTTTGACTAGGTTCGAACAGTTTAGATACCAAACTGTGACAACCTATCCAGGATCTTCCTCACGAAATAATGATTTCGTGTCAAATAAACCGATAGAACGATAAATGCTCAATTTCGTTGATCGTGATGATGCCGGAATCTAGCTATCTCCAACCCGTTGATCTCGTAAGATGCCGTGTTGAAAGATCTACAATTCGATCGTTGATCACTCGTAAGTGATACCGAGAATTGGCTTCAAATTCGTTGATTCGCTCACGAATAACCCGAAGATGGAAAGTAGAAGGAGATCACACTCAACTTCCAACAATGGTGGCCAAAGCTCACACACAATTTTATTTCAAAAATCAACTACCTCTACAAATGACAACACACCCCTATTTATAGGAAATTACAACACACGCGACTCAATCATCATACAACCCACGACCTAACAACAATGCGACTTAACATCATTACATCATACGACTTACAATACAACATCACACGACTTAACACATACGAGTTACACATTACACGACTTAACAACATACGATTCACGACCTAACGACTTAACGACATAAGAAGAAAACATGGCTTCAGGAACGACTTAAGAGACTTAAGCGACATAAGGAATCAGCGAGTCAACACATGCGACTTAAGAAGATAGCATAGCTTCATGCAACAAAAGAAATCAGCCTTCATGCGACATAAGAAATCAGTCTTCATGCGACATAAGAACAACGCGGGCTAACTGAGCGACTTAAAAAATGCGGCATAACTTAATGGCTTAAGGAAATGCGGTCTACGACGTACGACTTAAGGAATGCGGCATAAGTGAGCGACTTATAGAAATGCGGCCTTGTTTCCTTGAGTCGTTATCTTATAAGGTCGGCGACTTATGGCACGCGACTTAAAATTGAGCGACTTAAGGCATATGTTGGTTGCGACATAAGATTGGGCGACATATGTTGGTTGCGACTTAAGGCATGATGTGCTGCATGGTTGCGACTTAAGGTTGAGGGAATTAAGGTAAGCGACTTATCATGGTGCGCCGCATCAATCGCCTTTTTGCGAAATTTGAAGATTCTCATAAATGGAATTTTCAACTCTAAATGGGTCTAAATCTTTAAAATTTAAGAAATAAATTTGTTATAAAGAAATAAATTTTGTAAATGGGTTAAATCAAATTTTTGAAAATAAACTTGAAATTCATTTATAAGACTTTAAATTATAAATTAGCAATAATATATAAATTTCAAAAAGGGAAATAAAAAAGGTTTGTCAAATTTCTATGACTTTAGATAGTAACAGAAATTATTTGGAAAATGACTTGTGTTCATTTCAGTGATTTACTGGAATGTAAAAATTTAACATTGAAGTTCTTCTAAAACGTGAAATTTATTAAATCGATTTGAAGTTGATAATTCACTGAAACCCCTGAAATTAAGTTGAAATCGTGAAATTTCTGTGTGAAATTTAAAGTAAAAATTAAAGTTATTTACACCCATATTTCACCTGATTTTGGATTTGACTTACATGAGGATTTTTAGTCCTAACTCGAGTATTTTGTTTTTCATTATGCTCGGGTCCTGACTCAAGCTATTTATTTTTCCCAAATTCATTTCCTTTAATAAATCCAAATTTCACTATAATATTTTTACTTCAAATTCCCTTTTAAATTTCTTTCCAAACTTTAAACATTTACCATTTGTATTTCAAAATATCAAAATCTAACCATTAATACCATAGCACCAAATAAACTCAATCACGCTATAATCTATCACCGATTGTTTAATATATCATATCACTGAATATGAAAATAGATTCAACATTTTAAGGAATCCAGTTGGATCCCTCCAACTTGTTTCCCTGCATCCACTGACGTTAGCACAATATAATAATATCTATCACACTTCGAGGGGGATATCGTGGTATATAGGGTCATCCGCTATTATGCGGGGGGCAAAGGGTCTCATCCACTATATATATGCGGGAATATCAATCACTCTAATATATATATATATATATATATATATATATATATATACATACACACACACACACACTACTATATATAACATCTCATTCAATTGATAAAAATATATCAATTCTATCAATCAATCAATAATTAATTTTAACTATTTAAAATTAATTGCAATAAATCCAAAATTGAGTAAGATTAACTCACCTTTGATTTTTATTTGCCAAATATCTAGATTTTTAAACTAAACCCAACATTGTTCGGTTTAATTTAAAAATTTCAGCAGACTCTGAAAAATTCCAAACCACCTCTAGAATGTATATTTTGCAGCTACGAATTTATCGTTATCGACCTCGTATAGACAAATCGGGGATTTTAAACTTTTGGTTAAGAAATTAAATTCATTTGATAGATTTTTTTTAGAAATTAAAACCCATAGCTTTGTAATCGGCCTGGCCCACAAAGAAATTTTCTTCCCCATCGACCATTGCCTGAGCATGAAGCAAACCAACTACCGTGCATCCATATCACTGACATGGCCACACCTGTCAATGAATCCACCGACTAGCGTCACTGATCAACTCCTCTTCCCGTCCCCATCCCAACCAACCCCAATATCCTATGCTCAACCTCCCCAAACGTTCGTGACCTGCTTCCCCCATTCGACTGCCGCGCCAGTGTTGCACTCCCCAAAACGAAATTGCAACCCATGAAACTCTAGCCCCGAGTGCCCCTCCATTCGACGAACTTAAATCACCAGTCGTCAAGCCTACCGATGCCTAAAACCCGCTTAATCCCAAACCCTAGCTGCAAATATATATATATATATATATATATATATATATATATACACACATATATGTATGTATGTTTGTATGTATGTATATTTGACTTCAATTTTGAACTGCGACATTTGAGGAGGAGGGAAAAGTGCAATTCGATTTGAAGAGGAGGAATTGTATGGGGCTATTTTTTTAACTACGTGTTCGACCATTATCCATTTTGAAGTTTTCAATTACTTTTCGCTCTGAAGAATGCTTGCTTTTATAAAAGAGGAGGGGAAAGAGACTACCCGTTTATTATCTTTTAAAAAAGTAACATGTTTTCTTTTGAACAGTTGCGTGTTGTTTTCAAAAGGGAAACATGATAAAAGAAGGTAAGTATGGAATGGAGAGGTAGGGACGGTTGACAAGATAGGACAAGTTTTGACTAGTCAATTTATATTATTAAATTTCAAAACGTCTCATTTTACGCCACTCAAAATTTCGAACCCCTATTGAGGCGTGCCATTAAACATTCATAATGTTATACCCCTGTTCCGAATGCAATGGAAAAGGTTTCGAGTCCTAATTCGATCATATGGAGAAGATAGCGTTTTGGACCCGGTTATTATATAGAATTTTCGTTATAAGTTTCAACGTGTTTATATCCCGTACGACCAAACGATAACTCCAAATACTATGAAATTTGAAACCCGATAAAAATACACTATTACGAATCCATTGGAATTAATTTCATCGAAATCCGAAACTGAGCCCGTGAAGGCTATTTTTAAATGCTAATTCAAACGATATATTTTTCATACTCAAAAAACCACTTTTAAATCAAATTTTAAAACTTTTATTATCTTCATTATTATCACTATAAATTTTATAAGCCTTTAAAATATTTTTAACAAGATTAAAGCTCAAGATTCAATATTTTACCCAATTTTCAATTATTAAATTCAATAATTAAATTATCCAATAAATTTTTATATTTGAAATTCAAGTTAAAAAAAATTAACTTTTAAATATTTAATATAAATTAAATATTCCAATTTCAAATAACCAAAATTTTAGGTCGTTATAAGATCTTCCTTTTGCCTTTGGAAAAATGTTATTTTTATGGGCATTAAGATGGAAAAGTATTCGGCATAGGGGGTATATGATTTCAATCAAGAAAATCAAGCGGTGGTGAGGGATAGTTTTGTGAAAGAGAAGTGTTTGAAATGGAAGGAGATAGTTTTAAAACAAGGATTTAGAAGTTTTAAAAGTGACTGAAACTAAGAATTCTTAACCTAAGAACTTTAGGAAGCCATGGAATGAACATGAGAACTTAGGGAAGGTTTTTCAAAGTGGAAATGAAATAAGAAAATAAGATTTAAAAAATTAGGAGATGTATTTTATTTGAAACACGTAAACTTAATTACCATTTCACCCCTAAGTACATACCCTTCACTTCCATGATGCCACATCACTACCCTTGTCCATCCTCCCCCTTTCAAGTTAAAAGCTTGTCCTCCCCTTTCATTTCTAAGCCAACTTGCCTTAGTACTTTATGTACTTAATGTTTTTGAAACTATGACATTTTATGTCACTTATTTTATTTCATTTTATTTTGTTTGACTTTACATAATATGTCATATAACCTTACTATATTTATTTAGTTAAGATATATATATATATATATATAAATACATATATATATATATGTATGTAATTATATTCTAACTTATTATAAATGTGTGTATATGTTAAGAAAATATACCCAACATTTTCCAACAACTTTTAAACATCGAAAAATCGAAAATTTGGAAAATGATTTCTGGTCATATTTTCTTTTTTTCTTTGAACTAATTATACTTGTAAACATATTTTGAAAACTATTTCACGATCATTATTTATTATTTAAAAGAGTCTTATTTTGAATTATAAAACTCTTTAATTAATTATTTAAAACATATTTAAACATCCATATTTAAAGTGATTAAACTCGGGATTGTTACATTCCTTGTCCCAATCTCATTTCGACCTTGAGTTTGCTCAACAAAACAAAAGAGATTATTCACTCCTACCTACCATATCGTGACGACCTAGGTATAGTATTTTTACCTTGAGTTTTCTCAGCAAATACATATAGTTATCTTACCTCGTCTACTCAATATATCAATAATACTACACATAACAGTCTTAGCTTGAGTTTGCTCAACAACTATGCCAGTAATTTATTAGTATATACATGGTAGAGGACAACATAATATTCAAAATTCATAATCTTCAGTATATTATATTGAGTGATATTGACTTACGAATAATGTACTACTTATGAAATACCCTTATGATTCAAGTGTCAAATATTTCTGAAATCATGGTATACGTACAATATGTATGTATTTATTCCTCAAGTCTATATAGGGTTTCTTTAATGTTCTACCTTTAATTATACATTCATTTGATATAATTTTTTTTGTTATATAACTTTTATATTTCATGTTACTTATATAACAATACTATGTATAATATTATATTAGTTAAACCTTATTTATTTAATTTTATATCATCTTAATATAACATTAATATTAAATATTTATTACATACTATAACCTATATAGTACAACACATATGTCATATATATGTGTTTATTATTTAATTAATTAACCTTTTAATTAATTTATTTAATTAAACAATTTTAATTAAATTATATTAATTTCAAATTTTATCTTACATACATACATGTATACTTAGTTATCTTAAAAACTTTTAAAATAACATAACATACATGTATAATACATGCATATAAGTACTAATTAATTAACTCATATATTAATTAATTTTATTAATCTTATTAATAAAGTTGAAATTTAATATTTAAATAATTTCAAACATTTTGAAATTTTCATTACCTTTTCAAACATTTGAAAATTTATGTTACATTATAACCTTATATAATAAACATGTTTTTATTTAAAATTTAAAATTTAGTTTTAATTTTCAAAACTATTTTGAAGATTTGCCCAAGTCCCAATTTAAATTGGGCTTTTTCTATCAGGGGCAACTTTTGGACTCACTTCACCTTTCAGGCACGGTTGGTAACCAGGTAGGACAGGACACTTGGTTACCCAATTTCAATTCTAAACATTACCTTTCTAGACACCGGGCTAAGTGAGAAGCTTATCCCTAACATGACTAATTTAGACCACATAGGCTGGTGGGATCTGATACCATTGATGGAACTAGGCCCACCCACAGCAGAAGAAATATGTGAATTTCAAATTTTTTTACCACTTTGGATCATGAATGCGCATGTGAAGTCTAAATACATTCAAATCTTATCTAAATTTTCTTTTAAATAAAATCTTTACTTTATTTAATTTGTAAATCGGCTATTTGAATGTAACTTAGTTTATAGTATTTTACTGGATGTATCGAATACATCTATTTATGTAAATATATAAATATTGCTAATATACGTAATAAAAACATGTAAAATGATTTTAGAGAGGGAAACCTTGCATTTCCTTTTCTTACCTTATGCAATAAATAAGGGAAGATAAGTTAAAATATGAACAGAGAGAAACCTTTCAACTCTCTCCCTCTTTAATTGAATTAATTAATATATGAAGGGAAAGTTTTTCTTTATTAATTTAAATCTAAATTAATTAGGTGTGAAATACGAAAAGTGTGAATATATCAAATATATTCATACTTTAATTTATTCACATAAGGATCCAATGAGGTAAGAAATGAAAAGGTGGAATTATTGATTTATTCACCTTTTCTTTTAACAAATTTAATTAATACAACATTGTTTTACATGCAAGAGGTATTATGATACAATGACATAAACATCAACTAGTAATTAATGCATGTATGTAATTGCCTTACTTTTAAGTTAAAAAGTGTTAAATCAGACTTTGACAATTAAAGATACGAATATTTGAATTTATATGTATATACACATATATTTACACACGCATTTGTATGTAATATAAAACCAAAACTTTATAATTAAAATTACAATTTGATAATTTACATTTCATTCTAAATTAATAACTTAAATTGAACTTCTAGTTTGGAAATGAAACAAGAGTTCAGAAATTTTACAAAGCTATAAATTTAGAATATATATATATATATATAAATATATAATTTTAAATTGCATAAAAAGTTCATTCAAAATTTTAGATCAAAACCTTTCAAGCTTGCATAAACAATATTCAAAGTGATTATATGTTATCGTTGATCATGCAGCAATAGCCATTAATTTTAAATCAAGAATTAAGTTACAACTTATTTAAAATTGTGTGTGTGTGTGTGTGTGTATATATATATATATATATATTATAAAATATAATTCACTACAAATAATTTATAATTATTGTAATGCAAAATAACAAATGTAGATCTAAATAAAATGAACATAATAGACATACTTCAAACTGAGAAAGGGGTTATCAATTTTCATGTTACAACATAGTCAATATAAACATGAATAAATCACACAAATCCAAACATATGAATATAGAGAATATGTAAACTAATCAATTAGAAACTACATTAAGAAGTCTCCATTAAATCACACTTTGAATGATGAACCAAAAGCACTTAGTTTCCGTGAATCGATCTTATTACCCGAAGCCTTGAAGCACACCTTGAAAATGAATTCCCCTTAGGACGTTGTCAAGAAGTCACAACTTGAATGATGATATCTCCTTGGATCTTCAAGATCCACATCCTATCCTTACAAGAGATGGATGAACCACTTTTGTTTTGTATTATTTGAACTTTTTATTTAGAGTTGAAAATTTTAAAATTTTGTTTTTTGTTTTTTTCCATGACAAATTTAGAGGATAAAAGGAAAAAACGAATGAGAAAGAACAAATTATGCATATGGAATGAATTAGAGAATATGTTTTATTTGAATGAATGAAACTGTTCCCATTCTTTAATAAAAAATTCCCTAACTAATTTCCTTGATTGTTTCTCTCTCTCTCCGATTCTTTCTTTTCACATGATATGTCTTCAAATGATATAAAATTTCACAAATCATGTTATCAAATTACATAAAAATTGCATAAATCATGTCATCAAATGAAACAAAATTTCCATAAATCATTTCACGCAATTATCTTTAAATTACATTGATACCGTATATCAATGCACATAAATATAAGTGTTATTAATGCATTAAAATAATTACAAACAACTTCCTAACATATGATAAATAATAGTTAACATTTATCAAATATCAATTAATTTAATCAATTTACAACATTTTATAAATTAATTAAATCGTGTGGTTTTTCAGAGAATTCATTATTACAGTTGTGCGACTCAAATGTGTAAATTCAATCAGCAATTAATATCGAACTATTCGAATATTAATGTTCGCATGTCATTTAGCAGATGGTGTAACATTTTGCTGAATTTATAGCTTACACATCTTTTGATAAAATCCAATTTACTTATTATAAGTGGTACCCAATAGTGACAATTATTTACACCAATTCTTCATCAAAACTATATCACATTAGGACTATGGAATTTGGTAATTGTCAAAATTCCAACATCAATTACATTCGACTTTATAGTCCAAACACAAAGTCCTTCGTTCAGTAATAACAATTATTATCAAACGAAATGCACTGGATAAAGACTTTAACATTAAGTTGACTTCAGTTAACAGTGATACTAACCACATATAACCGAGGATATGAATCCCCACTTGAATAGTATTTCACTTCCAATGCTTCCACTCGACCCAATTATAGTCGTTCGACGAACGCCATGCTACAGTTTAACTATAATCAAAGCAAAGCTTCCACATTGAAGGTCAACATCATTCTCAAGTCGAGAGAACTGTGTAAATTAGTCACATCGATATTCTCTTCTTAACCTTAGTTATAATAACCAACAGAAAACAATCGAGTGAGTCATTCCATAGTCATCCAATAACTATTAGTGCATAACCCCTTGGTGCCCCAAGTAGTCCTGAGTAATACACTGTCCAACAATTGGAGAGCATCATGTACTCTAGTCTCAATGGATGTATCGATATCCAATCTTGATACATCTTGACTAGAAATATTTAAAATGGTATATTTGTTTTCAATTTAATAAATTACTCACGGTTACAACTCTTTGTAGCTACTATCACAAAACATACCATTTATGGATTTTCTATTAAATATACTTTTAATTTAATTAATTAATATAACACAGTATATAAAGTATATAATAGAAAGAAAACATTTTTTAGTTTGAACAAGATTGGTTATCAAGTTACATATGTATATAATATTACATAATTTCCCCTAAGGCATACCCTTAACTCTATCAGATGCATCCATTGAGATTAGAGTACGTAACGCTCTTCAAATGTTGGGAAATGTATTACTCATGACTATTGGAGGCACCCAAGGGTTACATACTGATAGTTATTGGATAACTTTGGAATGACTCGCTCGATAGTTTTCTATTGGTTAATATAACTAAGGTCAAACAGAAAATAATTATGTGACAAAATTTCACACTTGGCTTGACTTAAGAATACTATTGATCTTCAGTATGGAAGCTCCTCTTTGATTATAGTTAAATCATAGCACGGCATCTATCGAACGATTATAGTTAGGTCGAGTGGAAACATTGAAAGTGAAACACTATGCATGACAAGATCCGTCTTCTCAATTATATGGGATTAGTACCATGGTCAACTTAAAGTCATATTCTCTGGCTAAAGCATTTCGATTAATAATAATTATTACTATTGAACTAAGGACTTTGTGTTTGGACTATAGAGTTAACTGTGGACGATATTAGAATTTTGGCCATTACTAAATTCCATAAGTCCAACGTGATGTAGTTTTGACAAAGAAAATTGGTGTAAATAATTTTCACTACGAGGTAATACTTAATAATGTAAAATTGGATTTTATCGATGCCAAGTGAGCAATAAATTTGACCACAATGTGACATCACGCACTAAGTGACGTGTGAATATTAATATTTGAATTGTTCGATATTAATTTCTAACTAAAATGACACCTAAGAGTCACATAACTGACACATTTCATACTTCTTTTACCACTTAATTTAATTAATTTATAACTAATATAAATTAAAAATATTTAGAAATATTAGTTATAATATGTTAGACAAAATAGTGTATTTATAATGGTTATAAATATACTGATTGATATATGATATCGATGGGCTTTTAAATTACATTTATGTGATAAATATCGGTCTCGAAATTAATCAGAGACTCATGAGGGAGCTTGAAATTTTAGCTATGATTTGATGAGATGTTCAACTAAAATGAAAGAGTTGGAAGGTTTGAGTTTGAATTAAAAAGGAAAGAAAGAGTAAGAGAAAAAGGTGGATCTGGTCCTCCTATTACTGCTTAGGCCCTCTCTTATTTTAACACTCCAATATTTAATTTTTGATTTGATTTTTTTAGCCTTTTCTTCATCTCCTTTGCTGGTCGAAAATTCTACCTCACCCCTTCGCCTTTTCAAGCATCCTAACATCAAATTAAAGTTGATTTGATCATCAGTAGTAGCTGTGTTTGGGAAGCTAGTAACTTATGGATACAAGATTCAATTCAAGGTGTTAGATTCGTCATTTCAAGGTGCGAGCAATTAGGCTTTGGTGAAAGGTAATATTGCAATGTCTAATATGCTCATTCATGTAATATGCTAGCTTAGTTTGAAATACATATCATGAATCCACATATCGACGTATTATCACATGTTGATGGTTATATATACATACATACATACAAACATACATATACATATACAAACATAGATATACATATACATATACATACATACATACATACATACATACATACATACATACATACATACATACATACATACATACATACATACATATATATATATATATATATATATATATATCTGTGTGTGTGTATGTGCGCGCGTGTGTGCGTGTGTGCATATAAAAAATCGTTTTCGTATATCAGTGCTTGCCTATTGGTCATGGCCTAAAATGAAAATTGTTTTTAAAAATAATATAATATGTTATTCAATGATTCTAATTAGTTAAATTGTATATTTAAATGGTTTAATATCATATAATTTATGAATTAAAATTTACAAAATTTATTCATGCCTATAATGCTTTTGGTTATTAAAAAAAAGTTTTTTCCTTGTGTATATATCATATACTTTTTAGTTATCTATTTAATTTGAAATAGGGGGCATTTCACTAGAAGGACAAACTTTGCAGTCCAATTAGTTTCTAGGACATACATCCACAGAAATTAATTTCAAGGCCAAAGTCAGCACAATAATTACTTTTAAGGACAAAGTCAGTAGTCTAATTACTTTCAAGGACATAATTTCATAAGTTTTTAGGCCTTAGAAATTATTTTGCATTTTGTCCTTAAAAGTAATTATTTCAGTATTGTGTCCTAGAAACTAATTGCACTTGCTAAAAAGGCCCTTGTGGCTAATTTCCACTTGAAATAGGTTATATAAACGAGAGAAACACACACACACACATGCAAATAAAATTGATAATAAAAATTCTTATAAAATTTTTATTCAAATTATTTTACAACTTTTGCTTAATATTTCTTTTGTATAAAAATTCCATATGGATTTTAAATAATGAAATAATTATTTATTATTAAAAATTTGTGTCAGAGGACATCAATTTGGAGCAATCGAAAGTCAATAACGAGACAAAACTCATTAAGGTGGTACTGTGATTCATATAGTGGTAGTGGAATAATCGTCGATAGATAAGCTTAGGGCTTAACAAAGAAAGGAAAATATGTACCTATCAGTGACAAACTAAAGAAAGTGTCTAGCATCTTCATGCTCAGCAGACGATATTGAGCACATATATACATGCGGTTGGGACCATAATGGTTGCTTAGTGGTGGCATTCGTAATTCTAGCAGCTCTAAAAAAGTGTTTGGGGGGGAGCAAATTCCCATTTTTATCCTGCTCCACTCAATTTGAAAATGGTAGGCTAGGAGCTTCTTGTAACAGGAATCCTATTCTGTTCTCTGAAATCCATGCAAGACCTAAACTGTTTACACAAAAGGCGCTTAAAATAAGTGGCTTTTAAACCCATATAAAGTAGGTTGGCTTTAATTTTATAAACTGGTTTTAGAAAATCGTTTATAGACTAAATGGTTTTTAAAAAACCATTTATAGAATTCTACCTAAGGAAAAAAGATTAATTCCTCTCCCTCGTTGCTCGAAGAATGGAAGGAATTGACATTTATTTTTGTTCTCCCCGCTAAAATTATCTCTTCTGCTGGAGATGTCTTATCTAGAATGTTGCTACATAACACCCTAAGGATTACCCAATCAGAAAATTTAGAAAGTGAAAATTGATAACACATCCTTATTGTTTATTGTTTATAAATTACATCCCTTCTAGTTTTACATTATGTTTTTACATCCATATTTTTGTTTTTTAAAATTCTATATCTACCCACATTCCTGTATGTAAGCCTCTCCTTCCAAAACCAATGCCCCCGCGCTTTGAACTATTTTTTTCACTTTCAATTTCGTTAACTCGTGCTCATCTAGATCTCATGCTTTTCTAGATCTCAAGCTCTTCTAAATTTTGAGCTATTTATTAATTGGAAAAGTCTTTTACTGAATTTTATTTGATTTGCATATCCTTTTTTACACTATTTTAATGAGTTCGAGGTTAGTTTTTTTGTTTGTTTAATATTTGTTATAGCACCATGTTGAATGATGTTGAAGAATGTGGTTGTTTTTGTCATTAGTGTAATTGGTTAGCTTAATCATGTTGTAATTCTTATAATTCAACTATGTTGTTGATATTGTATGACAAGAAAACCTAGGATGTTTCAGTGAAGTTTTACGCAGGCTATTACTTGTATGGAAAATATTTATCCATGTTGAATTGAATAGTTGTTTTTTTCATCGTTGCAACTGGTTAGCATAATTATGTTGTTATTGTTATACTTCAACTATGTTGTTGGTATTGTATGACATGAGACGTACATGATCTGTTGGTGAAGTTTTATGCAGGTTGTTATTTGTATGGTAAATATTTTTCTACGTTGAATTAAATGTGGTTGATTTTGTCATCATTGCAATTAGTTATCTTAATTATGTTGTTATTCTTATCATTCAACAATGTTATTGGTACTGTATGACATGAAAAGTACAGGATCTATCAGTGAATTTTATGTAGACCATCATTGCCATATGAATATTTGTTTGGCAAACATTTGCATGATAGTTTTTTAGATTTTTTTTTACCTGTTATAGTACTTTTATTTTAATATTATATGTGTTTTTGCAGCCTTATTGATGTTCTCGTCATTTTATGCTGGGTAATGTTATTTATAATAAGCGGTTTGGTTTAAGTGATTATGTGTTGAGATTGAGAAATAATATTTGTGACCATTGACCTGAATTAACACATGTTCTATTGAATTGGTTTATGAAAGAGACGACAGGAAAATAGCAATTGAAACTAATTCTGATTTGGATAGTATATTCTTGCTTGTTGCCCATAGCCATGATGATTTTCTACTTGTTTCTATTATATCTAGGCAGTGTAAAAGTAGTTCGGCTGATGTTGGTTCTTATAGTTCTTCGTTTGCTAGTTCTTTTACTTAATATGACTCGTCTACTTATTCAATGTTGGTTCTTCGGTTGATTCTAGTTCTACTTTGAAATAATTATTAAAAATGATTCTAATAATCTAATGCTTACTAGTATTGGTCAAAGATTTGCTTGTGGTACCGAACAGTTCTGATTGTATGTTATGATATATTGTATTAAGAATAGATATAAAGTTAATGTTGTTAAAAATGACACGGAGCTAGTTACAACTATTTGTCTAAAGGAAGGTTGTACATTTTGTATCCATGCTTCTCGTAAATATAAGCATTTAGTTTTTTTTATTAAAACCGTATGACATAATTATTCATATTGAGTCGGTAATCTAGATGTTAACCATCCACCATTTTTGAGCAGATTAGTTAAGAAATTGATTATTGAGTTTATTCCTTCGAATCCTTTAATGAAAACAAAATATATTGTTTGTTTGTTTGTTTTAGACCGAGTATAATACGGTGTTAAATTACTATTTTGCATATACGAGAAAAAGATTGTCTCTTAAAGAAATACACAAGAATGATCTGCTTTCATCTCATCATTTGAAAACTTTTTGTGAAGATGAGCTTGTTTGTAATCCTGATAGTAATGTTGAACTTCAAGGTGATCCCGTTAATCATGAATTAGAGAGTTTGCATTGGTTTTGAAACATGCAAATATGTATTTGATTATTGTCGTTCTTTGATTTTTCTTGATGAGACTTTTATGAGAGGTAGAAAATAAGGTTGTGTTATGTTTGTTACGGCTAAGAATGGTAATTAAGGTATGGTTTAGTTTTGAAATTTGTAATATAATTGTTTCATATTGATGTCAATCAAATATTTGAATGTCAAATATTTACCCTGTTTAGCTGGCGAATATTTAACAAAGCTATGTTGTTGCGGTTTATTCATTTTTTTGTATATTTTATTTGTTAAATTACTATTGTAATTATTATTTTATTTATATAGTGAACTTTATTTTTTGGGTATGTTTTAACTTCTTTTTTATATTTGACGATTTCATACTGTGTTGTTTTATACCTGTGATGTTGCAATTTGTATAGTTTGTGCATTTATTCTTAATTTAGGAATGTGACATATGTATTTTTCATTATTTTAGGTTTTTTCCACTTCATTTAGCGTTGTAATCTGGTGATGATGAACGTAATTGGAATTGGTTTTTAACAAAGCTTAGGGAAATGTTATGTGATGATGATCGTGTTTTCACCTTTTTGTCTGATCGACGTTCTAGTCTTTTGCTTATTGTTCCTTAAGATTTTCCAGGTTTAACTTGATTATGTTTCTTGTTACTATCATTTAACGAATAATTTGAAGAGCTTTCTAACAAAAAAGTGTCTTTAAGATAAAATGAAATGGATTATTATTTTTAGTTGGTAATGCTGTGACAATAGATGTATTTAATCAAGTATTTTTCAAGTTTAGGAGTATTGTAAGGGATACGTAGAAATTTTTTCATATGGATTGCATTTTGAAAAGTTTGCAATGGTTTTTTGTTGGAAATTGACATGGGAAAATTAATTCTAGTATGCGAAAAGTTTAATCTTTGGATTTTTGAGGAAGGACGTTTACCAATCACTGCATATATAGATAAAATTCATTTGAAATCCATGAAACTTATGTCTGATTGACGTAAACTAAGAAAAAGTTGAAGTAGTTAATTGTACCCTGTTATGGAAAAGCATTTAAGAGATTTATATCTTGAGGATATTCAATGGAAAGTTACTGAATCAACTATTGATTTTTATGAAGTTCAATCAACTCAGTCTTATCGTATAGATTTGAGTGTTTGATGATTTAGTTGTAACTTACGACGTACTAAGGGATTTTCATGTGCTTATGTTATTAGATGCATTCTTGTTTTCGATTTAGCTGTTTATCCTTATATTGAGGACTACTTCAAAGTATCATATTTTCAAGAATCTTATTCTTACCCTATTCATCCCCAGTTAATTTTCAAATGGAAGATGTTGAAGTACATGATAACATCCCCGTTCGAAGTTATCATAAAATAAATATATTAAAATGGATTTTCGAATTTAATTGAATATTAATTCAATAAATTGAATTTTTGAAAAATGTTTGAGCTTTCTGACTTTTTAACTAAGCAGCCTTTAAACAAATCTAGACGTCAGGACGAAGATGAAATAATTCATAAACTTGGGATACATAAAATCCTTTTTATCACTTACTCGGATACATCAAATTTCTCGTCCAAACTAGTATAGATTACTTAGCTTCTCTATTACGCAACCCTGATTCGATTCCTTGATCTGAACTCATATTTTCCTTACATAGTCTTAAATTATGATAGAAAACACTCACATCATCCTAAGGATCCAACTCAA
This sequence comes from Allium cepa, assembly GCA_030765085.1. Classification (NCBI taxonomy): domain Eukaryota; kingdom Viridiplantae; phylum Streptophyta; class Magnoliopsida; order Asparagales; family Amaryllidaceae; genus Allium; species Allium cepa. The sequence goes on along the minus strand of CM060934.1, from coordinate 507,151,704 downwards.
GTACTCGCAGTCGAGAAATCAAGTGCAAATGCCTAGTTCGAACCAGTGCATATCACCTAGAAATCATGTACCCAAACTCTAGATAAAAAAAAAATCATTCAAATATAATGATCCAAGTCCAACTTATGGTTTTATCCCTTTAGGATAACTTGATAATTATACAGTTCTGATTCTTTTTTACTTTCAAAATTATTTAAAACATTTCATAAAAACACAACTTAAGTTTTATACTTTCATAATACCCTACTACATCATGGATGCATATACGACTATCTGATTAAATCTTTTTATCTTTTCCTTTTCCTTGAATTCAGATGCAGGCCCAAAATAAATTTGGGTTTTAAAATTTAATTTGGAAGTGTTTTGTTCAGTTTTAAAATTTTATAGTCTAAATTGAATTTAAAAATAGCCTTCCGAGGCACAGTCTCGGAATTCGACGAAACGAGTTCCATTGGATCCGTAATATTGTATTATTATTGGATTTCAAATTTCGCAGTGTTAGGAGTTGTTATGTCAGCGTACGACATATAAACGCGCTGAAATCTATATCGAAAATTAAATATTATAACTGGGTCCGAAATGCTATCTTCTCCATACGATCGACTTAAGACTCAAAATCTTTTCCATTGTGTTCGAAATAGGGGTTTAAAATTATAAACGCCTAGCGGCACGCCTATATAGGGGTTCGCGATTTTTAAGCTATGTAAATCGAGACAATTTGAATCCAATTTAAAATATATTTATATACCCTAGTCCTTTCAGCTGTAGTACTTCTTACATCACACCTTTTTGCTTTCATCTCATGTCACTATAGCAGCCTAAGCTTCCTTCTCTAACACACTTTTTTTTTATAAGACGGCTAAAAAAATTAGCGTAAATCAGTAGATGAAGCAAACAAAAACAAGAAAGCCTACCGATTAAAAACAATTTCCCCTTCCCCTTCTTTCTTTTTTCCTTCAGTAACACAATCAAAATCAAAATCGTCAGCCAAGAGAGAAAAAGCAAATCAATGGCCGCGCAGAATCATAAAGGAAATCGCGTTTCCTTTTCTCCCCTCTCTCTGATTCATTGATGCATGCACTCACGTCGTCTGGAAGGGAGGCGTGTGCCTCGATATTGGAGGGGCAGATTTCGATCGAATCGAAATCAATTTGAATCTAGGGCAGTTTCGAATTGCGATCGAACTAGGGGGCATGAGGCGATGTGGTCTCGAAGTCGGAAAAGCTTGGGTGAGATGTGAGTGTGGCGGGAAGGTATGGGGAAGTATGCTCGAATTCGTTAGCGGGCAGAGGAGTGTCGCGGAGGCACGACGGCAAAGCAGTGGCTCACGAGGATGGCGTTAGCAATAGGGTAGCTCGAGGTCAGAGATGAGGATAGTGAGGTATTGGGTCTTTTTTTCAAATTTCAGTATGTATATATATGTGTGTGTATATTAGGAAATGAACTTATGAAAATAGTACTTTAGTTATAAACTGTTTTGGAATTATTTAGTATTCAGTTAAAAAAAGCTATTGTAATAATTCATATGTGAAAGAAAAGAGGAAAAGTAGGGGTTTTAAAATCAGGTTAATATTTATATATTAAAGAGGAAGAAATTTTTAACAGTAAAGAAATTATTACTTCTAATTAGATTCAGAAAGGAAAAGTAAACATATGAATATATAAGATTTTGGAAAATATAAGGGTTTATATAAAAATTTGATTTTTAAAACCTACATGGATTATTTCTTTATGCAGTGAAAAATGGAAAAAAAAATATATAAATACAATTTACTAATTTATTTTAGTGATTAATTTGTATAGTTAACTTATGTAATTATTTTGGTAACTAAAAAATAATTTATTAAAAGGAATTAGTTTAAAATAAATTATTAGTTAAAATAAATAAATAAATGTAATTAATTGTTTGGTTAATTAAAATGTTAATAAATCATATAATGTTTATACAAGGTCCAAAATCGTGAAGAATGGTCGAGATTGGATTTGGATTGCAAATAAAACAAAGGTGAGTTAATCTCACTCTTCTGGAATTTTATTTAAATTTAAATGGTTAAATTTAAATAAATGGTTGAATGATTGAATTGATTTAATGTTCTATATTATTATATATATAGTAGTATAGAGTATATATTGGTTGATTGGTTTTCTCGCATTATATAGCGGATGAGACCCTACGCGCCGCATAATAGCGGATGATATTATATTAATCCCATATACAGCGATATTCTACCTCGAAGTGGAATTGGTATTGCGCCAACATCTGTGGATGCAGGGAAACAGGTTGGAGGGATCCAACTGGATTCCTCAAAATTACTTAGGTTGTTTAATATTCTGTGTTATGAATATTTGATATTCTGTGATGGATTATATTGATAATTGGAATATTGAATGCTATGGTTTGCTTGAATATATTTCGGTACACTAAGTTATCAAAATATAAAGAATTGGATTTTGAAAAGGAAATAAAAGAGTGAAGTTTTAAGTAAAATAATTATAGAGAATTTGAATAAATTTAAGAATGAACCGGAAAAGAATAAAAGTGATTTTAAAATTCTAATAAATAAATTACGAGTACGGAAAATGGGATTTTGAATAAACAGGGTAATAATGAATTCTAAAAACTTAAGTGATATTATTTTAAAGGAATAAAGAATTTATTTTTTAAATTTTAAGGGTTAAATTTATTTAAAAGGGAAAAGAAGGAATGTAGGAAATCTGAAATTGGTATTTTCAGTTAAAAAGATTTTAAATCATAATTAAGATTTAAAAATCCAAAGTTAATGGATTTTGAAGTAAATGAGTAAGTAATGAAATTTATTTCAAAGTGGAGTAAATTAGAAATCAATTTGAAAATTGATTTAAGTGTTTAAATTTGGAATTTAAAGAAAAAGGAAGTACGACTATGGAATTTATAAACTGGGTTTATAAAAGTGAAGTAATATATTAGTGGATATTTGGAAGGATAAATTCGCGGTTGGAAAATTATTAAAGGAATGGGTAAATTTGTTTCAAAATAAATAGTGATTTATTTTTTAAAAGATGTGGAAGAGAAGTGTATTTCCCTAGATAGCCAAGTACGTTTCGAAGCAAATTTTAAGTATAAGTAAAAGTTTTAAAATTGATTTGAAGGTATGTTTTTAAAAATTTATTATTTTTAAATGTTTAGATTTTAAGGTAAGTATTTTTCAAATTTATTTTAGTGGTAATTATTTAAAGGTGACTTGGTATTATGTTTTAAAAAATATAAAAATTTAGTTTTATATTTTATAAAGCAGCTTTATTTTAAATATTCTCAAAGTATATATTTTTGAATAAGTATTAAAATAGTTTTAATTTAATTTACTTAAAGTTTATTTTATAATAAAGTGTTTTTGAATTATTTTAAAAAAAATCTAAAGTATTTTACTTGGTGTTTTCAGTGGAAATAAATAATTGGAAATTCATTTCATGAAAAGAATGTGGTTTGAAAACTGTTTTCAAAAAGGTTTGGAAATGGAAATATATTTTGCGAAGATATTTTGAGGTCAATAAATAATATGCGGAAATTATCTATGTTTGATGGATGATGTGAATGTTAATTGATAGTTAAATAACTGACTATCAATATTGGCCAATGCGCTGATCGTTTCGAAGAGACCGGGATCGGGATTTATTTCCCGAAAACCACTTCGATCCGGTTTAAACGTTTTCGTGTGGAAAACAAGAGTTTGGATTCGAAGGTGGAGCAGTGAAGTGCAAGGGTCATCGCTAATAATCCTGAGGATGATTCCAAAATGGATGTAGTAGGAGTAGTGCCTTCGGTTTCGTTCGAACCCGGGACGGACTTGTATGGATCAAATGCTTTCATAACATCGTCAGGTGGACGATGAGCATTCTAAGAGATGAGTTCTCTAAAGGTAACGTTTAGCCTCAAGCCTCATCAACCGGGAATGACTGAAAATCAGGGGTTATGCAGCAAGGCTAGGTGGGTAGTGCCCATTAGGGTGAGGTCATCCCTGTCCAGATGTCCCTTTTTATTCAGCTTAGTCGTGTGGTTGCTGATCCTAACCGTGGGGTAATCTTACTCGGGAATATCCAGTAAGGGGTAGTCCCGGTCTTGTGTTGTAGGGGATTGGGAGTAATCATCGATATGGTGATCTAGGCCACGTACTGTGACAGGTGGTACCCCGATGCCTTGGAAATCCATTCTCCCTACGCGCCTGTACGGTTTTGATTGTGTCTAACTATTGCTGAAATATGAGATGCAAGCATTTCAGCTAGATTCTATTTTACTTTCTATAGACACTATTATAATATCGGAGGATTTAATAGAAAGTGTTTTAGCTATCGTAAGGTAAAAACCCGACATTTTTATTTATGGCGTGGTCTTACGAGATGCTTTTGTTTTCAAAGGATTTTAAAACTTTAATAATCAATTTTAGTGTGATTTCTTACGCTGGTATTCCAGACTGACTCGGGTGTTATTTAACTATAATGCTCAGGTCAGAACGAGTATTATAGAATACAGTATATGTTTCTGTGGAGCTCAGGAAACGAGCTGGATGGCGATACGTACTGTTGTACTTGATTACTATTCCGCTGTGTATTCAGTTTTGAGGACAAGTTTATATGACTGTCCAGTTGTATGTTATTGATGTTGTTGAACTCTGATGATGTATTCTGGTGATGCATGTATAAAACCGATATAGTTTTCTTTGTGTAAAGATCTGTTATTATCTATTGTATTTTCTTCCGCTGCGATGGTAAGATTCTGATGTTGTTTCTATTTTCTTCTTCCACCTCTTCTTCTTTAACCCAAATGGTTCGTATTTCCGTTCATTTTGAGTTGATTGATGGAGAATAGTGTTGATTCAAGGGGTACGGAACTGCGGGCCCTTACAATTGGTATCAGAGCTTAGGTTGGCGTTATACCTAGGCTTTGGTGGGGGTTACTCATTAGGGATAGAGTCCGTAGTACTCTTGAATGAGCTTGAATGCATTAATAGATATGAGTGCGTATTTGGTAGTGAGTATAAAATTGTTTTTATATTGTGTTGATTTATCGGTTGAGTGTTTATGGATTCTGATCGATGTGTGGGACGCCATGTCATCGATAGGGGTTCCTAAACTCTTAAACAAGATAAACCGACACAGTATTGTTTTAAATAGGGTAAATGAAATAATTTTACCCAAAAATTATTTTTGTATATAAAAGATATAATTTTCTGTAAATTATTATAGTTAAATACGGTTGCTTGGTTGTTAGGAAATGATAATATTAAGTTATTATCATTATTTTGGTAGAAACTGAATAAGAATTTGAAAATCATAACTAAAGCTAAGAAAGTAAATTCATATTACATAATTAAATCGTAAGTGAGAATTATAAATATTGTTGAATATGCGCTTTGCGCTATATGATTTTTGTTTGATGATAATAAACATATATACATTCATTTAAATGTATTTGTTAATGTACTATTTTTCATAGAATAAATAAATACTTGTTGAATAAAATAAATTACACAGAATTTGAATTTGAATTCAAACAAAATAAGTTAAACAGATTTTGAATTCAAACAGAAATTTTATTCAAACAAATATTTATTACAATTTTGAATAGTATGTATTTGGTAATGTACTATTTTGTTTTTTCATAGATTAAATAAATATTTGTTGAATAAAATTAAATTACACAGAATTCGAATTTGAATTCAAACAGAACAAGTTAAACAGATTTTTGAATTCAAACAGAAATTTTTATTCAAACAAATATTTACAACTTTGATAGTACAATTTCAAGCTCTCACTATACATATACAATTTTGACTACAATACATGACATTTCACATTTACATCACAACCTAACTACATATCACTCACACTCATATTTTTGTCTTCAACTATAATCCAGTTTGAATCCAGCATCTGAGTAATCTGCAAAAATATTTTCAAACGCAGTAAAATTGAAAGAGAAATATTTTTGAAATTTGAAAGAAACGATGATTTTGAAAACATTGTTTGCCTCAGTTATTTGGGTTGTTCGTCATTATTTTTGATTGTGCAATATCTGTGCATATCAGTATTTTTATCAGGGACAGGTAACTATAAGTGGCTGCAGTACACACGTGTACATTCGTATACGTGTGCACTGCCTCGCCAACTTGTGTGCAAAAAATCAAACAAAAGCACATAAATCAAAAACAAGGTCAAACCCAAGATAGGTTCAACTCAAGGCAAATAGACAAAGCAATTGACTACAAACAGTTCCAGTTCAAGCCATAAGTGTACATGAATACAACTCGACTGCAACAGTACAGTCATGAAGACTGCAAGGACATGAATGCAACAAAGTTCAAAAGTGCATCAAAAGCAGTTCAATGTAGATAGCAACAGCAAAAAGGGACTGCAACAAACATGTATGCAACATCAAGTCAGTGGTGAAGTAAACAACAATGTCGAGCTCACTGCAACTCAAGATTACAGACGGCAGTGGACAGTACAAGCCTGCAGAATGCAAATGGACTCGACCAAGTATACAAATGCAACAGTGAAGCTACTGAAGGCAACATGAAGCAACAGTCAGACCAAAAGGCTACATGAAGAACCAGAATACAAGTACAGGAGGTAGTTCAATATAAACATGCTCAGGTCAAAGACAACAAGTACAACACTGTACAAGTGCCACAAGCAACATCAACAAGCAGTGCAGACTCAAAGCACCACTGACCAGAATACAATGCAACAACACAGTCAACAAGGCAACAATGCAAATGAACAAATATCACAATAAACCAACAATACATGCACTAGTGAACAAGTATGGCAGCAGGCCAGTGCAGTGTAACATGAACCAACTCAAAAAATGTATCACTAACATATACTACAGGGATGAACACTCGAGAATGGATAAGTCAAGACAGCTACAACACAAGTACAGGTGAAACCATACTTGACACAGTGGCAACACTGGAAGCACACGAGCTAATGAAGACTGCATGAATCAAGCTCAGTGGCAAATGCATAAATATATCAGAGTGAAACATTTGAGTTGAAACATGAATGAAAAGAACCAGACACAACAGTGAAAGTGCAGACCAAATGCAATTTGAAACAAAACCAAGCATGATACAGGTGGACAGTGAAGGCAGCAATACACCACCAAGTAAATGCACAGCATAAATAAGACCAAACTGCATAAGTAACCTCAATGACAGATGTGCATTTATCAAGAACACAATGAAGCAATACCGAATAAAATACAAAGTCATAGCAAGAGTCACAAGACCATCAAGCAGTGAGCAAGTGCAAATCGAGCTCCAGAAATAACAAATGCAGACACAAATTTCAACAGTGCAGTGAAATGCAGTGGTATGCAGCAGAGAAAATATAAAAGCAATGGTGATGGCCGAAGCTAATACAGAGTAGTGGATTCGCATACCCAAAATCAAGTCGAAGTCAAACATTATTCAGCATCAAGCCAAAGCCATGATCAAAATTTCAATGTTGAACAAGTCAAAATCGAAGCCGTGTCAACAAAGCATCAAAATACGAAATTGACAAAGTCAGATCAATCCCAAGCATCAATACAAGATCGAACGACTATTGACAAATTCAACTATATTCAGACGAACGTAATTCAAGGAGTTCGAACGCATATATAACCCAATCATCACTGGCAAATTAAATCATCGAGTTCAAGTATCAACTTAGTAAAGCAAAAGGAGACAGTACATACCGAATTCACAAACAACGAACTCGATCGAGCAACTGCAAAACGAGCAATAGTCAACCATCAGAGAAGCAGTGAGCTAGGGCAACATATCTCAGATCGATTGAAGAAACCGAAGCCCTAATTGGAACAAAGAGCCAAAGCCCTAACTGGAACAAAGGGAACGAAGCCCTAATCAGAACGAAGCCGCCATTATTCTCACGAACGAGACAAAAAGGGGATCGGGCTGGAGATAACAAAGAAAAAAAATAAGGAACGGGTTTAAGTGGGCCGGCCTTATTTTCTAAAGGCTTTGTTTTTTTAATTAGGGTTATTCTTAGGGTTATTTATTTATGTGTTTTTTAATTATCGTTTTTATTTTTCGAATCAAAACTTAGTAAATCACCACCTAGGTTTAGGTAGTGTCAGATTGTCTATTTTGAATTAGTTCAGTGAGCAGGGTGTGCGAGTTTGCAAAGCTGTATAGGCGAGAGCAGAGTTTGCGAGTAAGCGAAGCTCTATAGGCGGGAGGCAAAGTTTGCGAGTAAGCGAAACTCTATAGGCAGAGCAGGGTGTGCGAGTCTAGTAGAGTGTTTGTGAGCGTGGAGCAAATGTTTGCGAGCAGGGTGTGCGAGTCTAGTAGAGTGTTTGTGAGCGTGGAGCAAATGTCTGCGAGTCTAGTAGAGTGTTTGTAAGCGTGATACTGTTTAATTCTAATAGAAATCTGTGAATGCAGCAGTAGGCAGGGGTTGCCGAAGCTGGGTAAATTTTGTGTGTGATTTACTTTTCAGCATATTTATTTCTGCAATTTATTTCTGTGTTTAAATCGAGAAAATTTGCTATAACCCTATTCAACCCCCCCTCTAGGGTTAATCTAGATCCTACAATTGGTATCAGAGCCAGGTATATTTTCACTTAACTCTAGAGTCATGAGTCTACAAAATAATGCTTTTTCTGAGGGGCAATCTATTGCTAGGCCACCCATGTTTAACGGGAACGATTATGCTTATTGGAAAGTTAGGATGAGTATTTATCTTAGTTCCGTTGATTATGATGTTTGGGATATTATTGAAACTGGCTATAAACCTCCCACTATAATCGTTGGTGGTACTGAGATTCCTAAACCAAAGGATAGGTGGGATGCTAATGATAAGAAATTAAAAACGACAAATGCTAAAGCCATGAATGCTTTGATATGTGCTCTTGATAAAAACGAATTTAATAGAATTTCTCATTGTACAACAGCACAGGAAATTTGGCACACTTTGGAGGTGACACACGAAGGAACTTCTCAAGTCAAGGAGTCTCGTCTAGCCCTATTCAGCAACGAATACGAAAACTTTGTGATGGACAAAGGCGAGAGCATAAAAGACATGTTTGGACGCTTTTCAACCTTGGTATACAATGCTAGAGCGCTTGGGAAGGTATTCACTGAGGTAGAGCTTGTGAGGAAGATACTACGAGTTTTAGCAATGAACTTTGAGGCAAAAGTCACAGCAATTCAAAAATCGAAAGATCTGAGTAAACTAAGCATGGAGGAGTTGATTGGCAACTTGATGACATATGAGCTTGAGTTAAAAGCAAAGGAAGAACGCAACAACTCCAAACCAAAGAAGAAGACGATTGCCTTAAAGAGCAAAGAAGAAAGCGATGAAGAAGATCCAATTGAAGAGCTTGCAATGGCTGTCAATAATCTTAGAAGATGGTCTAGATTCAAGCCACGCAAGAAGAAAACAAAGGGCAATAGGTCAAAAGATTCCGAAAATTCTGATAATGAACTGACGTGTTATAACTGCAACAAGACTGGCCACATCAAACCAAAATGTCCACTTCTCAAAAACAACAAAGAAAAGAAAAAGGCGAAGAAGGTATTTGTAGCGACTTGGGATGATGAAGAAGGAGAGGAAGCTTCGGATAGCAGCTCAGAGGAGGCTAACTTGTGTTGCATGGCAAAATCAGAATCAGAAGCAACCTCCGACGAATCTAGTGAGGCATGTGAGTTTTCTTATAAAGAACTTGTTTTTATGTGTTCTGATCTTACTAAAGTAGTGGATACTCTTGAATCTAAAATTGAAAAACTGAAATCTGATAGGAGAGAATTTGCTCGTGAAAATTTTAGGTTAAAAACTGAACTTGAAAATATTCAAAACCTAGAATGTAAAAAATGTAAGATTTTAGATTCGGAATTATCAAAACTGAGGAATAACTTTGAAAGTCTTGAAAATGAAAACATGAATCTTAAGGAAACCATCGACACTAGGAGAAAGGATTTTATTAATCGATGCACCTCACTTGTTACTGAAAACTCAACATTAAAAACCAAAGTCCAAAATCTTGAGAAATCTTTGAATAACTTTTCAAGAGGCGAAAAATCTTTCAACATGCTATTGGGAAATCAAATTTTTGCTAACAATAGAAAAGGACTAGGCTTTGGGAAATCACAAAATGATGATAATGCAAAAAGTAAAAGTGTTTTTGCTCGATCTGAAATAATTGGAAATTATGTTGAAAATCATAGTCATAGGAACACAAAATTTAATCAAGTCAATTTAATGAGCTCGTTTTGTAGAGAATTTGGACATAATCAAAATAATTGTTGGTATAGACCCAAACACGTGAAAACTATACCAATTTGGGTTACAAAAGGCACAGATATAAAATCTTTGAAAGTCAAACAAATATGGGTGCCAAAAGGAACATATATAAATAGTTTTGGGTCTCCAAAAACATATTTTTCACTTTCTGCCACTAACAACAATGGACCTATAAAAACAAATAGGTCACATAAATCTTTTATCGTGTAGGTGTGGTGGCAGGCTAAGGAACAACAACAGTGTTCTCTGGATTTCGGCTGTTCCAGAAACACAACGGGCGACAAAGCAAAGTTCCTTAGCCTAGTACAAAGGTGACAGAATCACAATGGACAATGACGAAAAATTATCGTAAAGGTAAAACAGGTAAATTTATTTTTGAACGATATATCAAATGTGATAATCTGCACCATATTCTGAATTGAAATCAGCCAATATTGAGATGAATAAAAGGTGATAATTTTGATTCTGATTTTACAAAATGGTTGGCCAATTATGCATTTATGCCAAAAACACTACAATCCTTGAAATACTTTATATCGATTAATTTGGATTGCTGATGGTGTTTTTTATTGATTGATGATAATATTTTTGGCTAAATCTATATTCATGATTTCTTCTATTTACATGGCTTCAATTTAAAATCCTAATGAATTCTATTAAAAAAATTGTAAAAAGGATTTTAAGAATTTTTTTTGACTTGTTCTTATTTATGACATTAATTTGTGCTTAATTGATGACCAATCAGATTTTCAATTTTGAACTAATTTATATAAATTTGTTCGGTCAAATGCTGGTTACTCATGCTACACGTAGATATATTGGTTCTGACATTTTGATCACTGCTTGTAAATTTGCACGATTTCAAATTCAAGAGAAAAAGGATTTTAAGAAATTGTTTTTGAAATAATTATGATGTTGATTGACTGTTGATTACTCATGAATATAATTGTTTATTCTATGGTTTCTGAAATTAACATCATGATATTTGTTTGAGTGTTAACACGGCTTAAATTCAAATTCAAAAGAATGATGTTATGTTTGAAATTTTTGGTGCACACTTCATGGTTCAACGAGTGAATATTGAGTGAAATTTAAATTCAGATGCAGATTACACTGGTAATATAGTTGATAGAAAAATTACTAGCGGAACGTGATTATTTTTTTTAACATTCATTTGCTGCATCGTTTTTTTAAAGAAAATATCTGCATAGTTTTTCATTTGAAATAATTTTCAATTAGCAGAAAATTTTCTTATAAAACCCCCTCGAGAAAATCATGTTTGACCATATTTACAGATTAATCATTTTTTAAAAAATTGATTTTATAATGTTTAATTTGATTTTAAATGACAAATTTTTGACTAATCTAACTCTCTTTGATTATCGAAAAGATAAATAGTGATTGAAAAAGAGATGAGTGTTGATATTTATCATATATTATAACTCGAGAAAGTATAATTAGAAAATTTCTTTAGAATTTCATAACAAGAGTTATAAAAACTTTTTGTTGGGTAATAATTCCATGACCATTTCTATTTCTATCATCTTTCTATCGACCATCACTCTTCAAGATCATATTTAGTATGTAATTTGTGGTAGTTTACAAAGGAAATCATTTGTTCTTCAATATCTTTAAATCTGTGAAGGAAATTATTTGTGCTTCAACTTATTATATTCAGCAATTAAAAATAAATATCCAAAGTATTCACTCTCATTTAAAAGTCCTCACGGTTATGCATGGGTGAATTACTTGGATTTTTGATTATGTGCTTCCATGCTCATTTAAAAGTCCTCACGGTTATGCATGTATGGAACGCATATAAAAAATATTTGATTTAATAGACAAGTTGATTCTAATCCCATTTAAAAGTCCTCACGGTCATGCGTGGTTAGAAGATACTTGATTTCATTTTTTAAATTAAATTGGAATACTACTAATCTCATTTAAAAGTCCTAACGGTTATGCATGGTTAGTAGATATTCAAATTTCCAAAAATAAATATACCACAAATAGACATATCTATATGAATTTTTGATGATTCTATCTCCATCACTTCTGAAAGTGGAATATGCGCTTGACAAGGGTAATTATGATTTTTGTTTGAGTTTTATTGAAATTTGATATTTATATTTAATTGAGTTAAATGTTTGATTCATGTCTATCACTTCATCCCTATTTTTATAACACTGTTATTCTTTTGCTGATAACAAAAGGGGGAGAGAAAAGTTAAGATTTTGTCAAATAGAATCAAACAAAGGTCAAATAATTTTCACTTTACATATAGGCTCATTTACATATTTTTATTTGTATGCATATATGTAGGGGGAGCCATATATGTAGGGGGAGTATCACATAAAAAGGAAGCATTCAAATAGGGGGAGCAAATGAAATTATCAAATACATTTAATATATTCAAAATCTTAAATATATGTTTGTTATCATCAAAAGGGGGAGATTGTTGAATATGCGCTTTGCGCTATATGATTTTTGTTTGATGATAATAAACATATATACATTCATTTAAATGTATTTGTTAATGTACTATTTTTCATAGAATAAATAAATACTTGTTGAATAAAATAAATTACACAGAATTTGAATTTGAATTCAAACAAAATAAGTTAAACAGATTTTGAATTCAAACAGAAATTTTATTCAAACAAATATTTATTACAATTTTGAATAGTATGTATTTGGTAATGTACTATTTTGTTTTTTCATAGATTAAATAAATATTTGTTGAATAAAATTAAATTACACAGAATTCGAATTTGAATTCAAACAGAACAAGTTAAACAGATTTTTGAATTCAAACAGAAATTTTTATTCAAACAAATATTTATTACAACTTTGATAGTACAATTTCAAGCTCTCACTATACATATACAATTTTGACTACAATACATGACATTTCACATTTACATCACAACCTAACTACATATCACTCACACTCATATTTTTGTCTTCAACTATAATCCAGTTTGAATCCAGCATCTGAGTAATCTGCAAAAATATTTTCAAATGCAGTAAAATTGAAAGAGAAATATTTTTGAAATTTGAAAGAAACGATGATTTTGAAAACATTGTTTGCCTCAGTTATTTGGGTTGTTCGTCATCATTTTTGACTGTGCAATATCTGTGCATATCAGTATTTTTATCAGGGACAGGTAACTATAAGTGGCTGCAGTACACACGTGTACATTCGTATACGTGTGCACTGCCTCGCCAACTTGTGTGCAAAAAATCAAACAAAAGCACATAAATCAAAAACAAGGTCAAACCCAAGATAGGTTCAACTCAAGGCAAATAGACAAAGCAATTGACTACAAACAGTTCCAGTTCAAGCCATAAGTGTACATGAATACAACTCGACTGCAACAGTACAGTCATGAAGACTGCAAGGACATGAATGCAACAAAGTTCAAAAGTGCATCAAAAGCAGTTCAATGTGGATAGCAACAGCAAAAAGGGACTGCAACAAACATGTATGCAGCATCAAGTCAGTGGTGAAGTAAACAACAATGTCGAGCTCACTGCAACTCAAGATTACAGACGGCAGTGGACAGTACAAGCCTGCAGAATGCAAATGGACTCGACCAAGTATACAAATGCAACAGTGAAGCTACTGAAGGCAACATGAAGCAACAGTCAGACCAAAAGGCTACATGAAGAACCAGAATACAAGTACAGGAGGTAGTTCAATATAAACATGCTCAGGTCAAAGACAACAAGTACAACACTGTACAAGTGCCACAAGCAACATCAACAAGCAGTGCAGACTCAAAGCACCACTGACCAGAATACAATGCAACAACACAGTCAACAAGGCAACAATGCAAATGAACAAATATCACAATAAACCAACAATACATGCACTAGTGAACAAGTATGGCAGCAGGCCAGTGCAGTGCAACATGAACCAACTCAAAAAATGTATCACTAACATATACTACAGGGATGAACACTCGAGAATGGATAAGTCAAGACAGCTACAACACAAGTACAGGTGAAACCATACTTGACACAGTGGCAACACTGGAAGCACACGAGCTAATGAAGACTGCATGAATCAAGCTCAGTGGCAAATGCATAAATATATCAGAGTGAAACATTTGAGTTGAAACATGAATGAAAAGAACCAGACACAACAGTGAAAGTGCAGACCAAATGCAATTTGAAACAAAACCAAGCATGATACAGGTGGACAGTGAAGGCAGCAATACACCACCAAGTAAATGCACAGCATAAATAAGACCAAACTGCATAAGTAACCTCAATGACAGATGTGCATTTATCAAGAACACAATGAAGCAATACAGAATAAAATACAAAGGCATAGCAAGAGTCACAAGACCATCAAGCAGTGAGCAAGTGCAAATCGAGCTCCAGAAATAACAAATGCAGACACAAATTTCAACAGTGCAGTGAAATGCAGTGGTATGCAGCAGAGAAAATATAAAAGCAATGGTGATGGCCGAAGCTAATACAGAGTAGTGGATTCGCATACCCAAAATCAAGTCGAAGTCAAACATTATTCAGCATCAAGCCAAAGCCGTGATCAAAATTTCAATGTTGAACAAGTCAAAATCGAAGCCGTGTCAACCAAGCATCAAAATACGAAATTGACAAAGTCAGATCAATCCCAAGCATCAATACAAGATCGAACGACTATTGACAAATTCAACTATATTCAGACGAACGTAATTCAAGGAGTTCGAACGCATATATAACCCAATCATCACTGGCAAATTAAATCATCGAGTTCAAGTATCAACTTAGTAAAGCAAAAGGAGACAGTACATACCGAATTCACAAACAACGAACTCGATCGAGCAACTGCAAAACGAGCAATAGTCAACCATCAGAGAAGCAGTGAGCTAGGGCAACATATCTCAGATCGATTGAAGAAACCGAAGCCCTAATTGGAACAAAGAGCCAAAGCCCTAACTGGAACAAAGGGAACGAAGCCCTAATCAGAACGAAGCCGCCATTATTCTCACGAACGAGACAAAAAGGGGATCGGGCTGGAGATAACAAAGAAAAAAAATAAGGAACGGGTTTAAGTGGGCCGGCCTTATTTTCTAAAGGCTTTGTTTTTTTAATTAGGGTTATTCTTAGGGTTATTTATTTATGTGTTTTTTAATTATCGTTTTTATTTTTCGAATCAAAACTTAGTAAATCACCACCTAGGTTTAGGTAGTGTCAGATTGTCTATTTTGAATTAGTTCAGTGAGCAGGGTGTGCGAGTTTGCAAAGCTGTATAGGCGGGAGCAGAGTTTGCGATTAAGCGAAGCTCTATAGGCGGGAGGCAAAGTTTGCGAGTAAGCGAAACTCTATAGGCGGAGCAGGGTGTGCGAGTCTAGTAGAGTGTTTGTGAGCGTGGAGCAAATGTTTGCGAGCAGGGTGTGCGAGTCTAGTAGAGTGTTTGTGAGCGTGGAGCAAATGTCTGCGAGTCTAGTAGAGTGTTTGTAAGCGTGATACTGTTTAATTCTAATAGAAATCTGTGAATGCAGCAGTAGGCAGGGGTTGCCGAAGCTGGGTAAATTTTGTATGTGATTTACTTTTCAGCATATTTATTTCTGCAATTTATTTCTGTGTTTAAATCGAGAAAATTTGCTATAACCCTATTCACCCCCCCTCTAGGGTTAATCTAGATCCTACAAATATAATTTATAAATAGAAATAAGATTTTAGAATAATATTTGAATATGAATTTAAAGAATTTAGAACTTGAAATTTTGGGAAAGTTTAATTCCTTTGGGTTGAAAATGATTTTCAAAGATTTTGGGAAGGAATAACAGGAATATTATTCGGAAATGTTTGAAAATGGATATGGATTGAATATGTAACGACCCAGAATTTTGGGCAATATCGATTTAGTAATTTGTAATAATAATTAAATTGGTTTGATAAATTTTCTTTATAATTTTAATTTAAATTGATGAAATTAATCTTTTAAAGGATAACAAATATTTAATCTAGTACGTGTGATCAATATCTTTTAACAATTTTAAAATTGGTTAGAATTGTTTTTCAAAAGCTAATGAAATTTTATTCTGTTTATAATATATATATGATATATATTGTGAATAGAAGATCTTTTATTTAAAATTTAAGATGAATTTTCAAATTTTTATATATATGTTTGTATATATTATAATTTGAGTTATTTTGAAATTTAATTTAGTCAATCAATGTATGAATGAATATTGCAATTTTAAAGCTTTGTTTTAAATTCGACAAGATTTTTCAAAAGATAATTTAGTTTAATTCAATTATTTCAAAAATAAGATTGTTATTTATTTTTAATAGGATAGTTTAAAAAGGTTTTAAACAAAGTTTTGTTTTGTCTTTCTCTTAAAGTATTTAAAATGTGATAGTTCCAAAATGATTTAAACAAGCTTTGTTTTGTTTTCTTTTATAATGTTTAAAATTTTAAATGGTTATAAATGTTTATGTATAAGTTTTGGATTTTTTTTTAAAATACATGTATAAGATTTATTTATATTATAATTAATTTTCTAATATTTTCTTTAAAGGATTTAATTTATATTCACATATGTAAATATTCATTAATAAAGCAAATTAACCATGTTAGTTTATATTTACATTTAAATTAAATAAAAGTTTATTTAAAATACTTAATGACATGTGTAAACATATATACATCTTAACAACACTTGTAAATTAAGAAGTGCATGCAAATGACATTTGTTTGAATTAAAAACATGTGGCAAAATTCTTATTTTAAATTTTAAGAAGAAAATTAGTTTACTCAAAAACATTTTCCCTTTTGTTTTCTTTCTTAGCTCAACCAGAAATTAATGGAAAATCTGAAAATTTAAGTTCCTCTTAACCTGCATGTAGTATAATTGCAACTTCAACATACAAAAGGAAATATGAAAATATCAAAACCTGAGATTTTAAAATCAAAATCAAAGTTCTTCTCAACTTCAATGTATAATTTCAACCTGCAACTAAAATGGATGATCAACAACAATTCAACAATCAAAGATTTTTGGAGCATGCAAAGGAATTAACTTCATCAGCAAAGCAAGAATTTAAAGTATTTTCCAGATTTAATATTTCAAGGCCTGGAACAAATCAATACCTGCTCTGTTCTGTGCTCTGCATATCATCTTTAAGGTGAGTAAATGGAATTTTTAAAAACAGATTTGGTTAATATTTGGGTTAAATAATAATGCATGCAAATAATTCTTGTTTGATAATATTTGATTGTGTGAATACATTGATTATTTGTGTCTGTAGATTAAATATAAACTCTGTTGTTAAGCAGGATCTTGATTTTTTTTATTTATCTTTAAATCCAACATCCTTCAAAACTATAATTTGTTTTAACCTGTTGTATAAATGAAAAATGCATGATATAGTTTGATAACAATTTTAAAATTAGTCTCATATTTATTTTAAATCTGCAGGTATGTAAATATAGGAAGTTTACAGTAAAACCAAATTGTAGTCAAAAATCAACTATCCTAATTTTTGTTTAAACGGGTATAATTGTGTTTGTTATACGAATTCATGATTTTAGAAGAACAAATCATAATTTTTAACTAGGTATTTGATGAGAATTTTGGGTTTGACCCTTTTCTAAGTTTTTGGTGATTTTAGTCGAATTACTCGATGATTCGAGTTGAAATTTGGATCGAGGGTAGCTTTAGAAGTGTAGAATTAGGGGAAAATGTTGAATAATTTTTCCTATGTATGATTTGTTCGAATTTGGAACAATTAGGGTTTATGTCTGCAGTTGCTTTCGGCATGAACGGTGAGACATTGCCTCGAGTATGTTGAATCGAGCTCGCTCGTTTTTGGGGTGGACGTTGTGCTTGGGTGTGGCGACTCGGTGGTGGGGTTGGCGTTGGTCAACGGTGAGAAAGTGGCTGGCGATGATGGGTTGTGTGGTTCGAGTGCTGTGCAGTTTTGTGCTCGAGAGTGAAATTTTGATTCGAGTGAGTTTTCTTGGATCTGGGTTGAGAGAATGATCGACGTAGTCGTTGGTGACGTGGGGATGACCGGAGGCAAGCTCGTCGTCATTTGGATCACCGTGCAACGTGCACGCGTGAGTGATGTATCAGGTTGAGGAGAGGGAGTTTGGGGAAGAAGGTTTCCTCGGGTATTCTATCGCGTTTTCATGGAGACGACTCGAGGAGATGGTTGGGGAATTAGCTCGGGGCAGGGCATGATGATACCGTGTTTTGCTCGCGTGTTTTAGATTGTGGGCTTCGGGTTAGTACTGTGAATTATTAAAGTACTAATTCAACTTGTTGTTGAATAAACTGAAGATAAGGTTGCTAAGTAACTCGAGTTTAGGTTTTAAGCTTTTCTGGTAATTACTGTATAATGAGATAAATTTGCAAAGTAAACCTATGTTGAATAAATAGAAGTAAGCTTTAAATCATAAACAAGTTTTATAAAGGAAAACAAATTTTCAAAGTTTAAAACTTCTTGTTTTGAAATTAAGTTAATCAAACTTCAAAATTTAAATCGAATGTACTTTCAAAATTAAGTGTTAAGATGATTTCTATGAAAGTAATTTAACTTAATTAAAGTTTGAATTTTAATTTTAAAAAAAAGAGTGTTTTGATTAAATCAAAAGTTTTTAGTAATATCTTAAAAACTAAGTTTTTAAAATTATATTGAAAATGAAAAGTTTAAATTAGGTAATTTAATTGTTTTAAATTTTAAATTGGAATTATAAATGCCTTATTATCCATTAAGGTTATTATTATTATTATAATTTGTAAACCAAATAGGATAAGTTGATTGAGTTGTTAAAATTTGATTAATTTCAAATGTCTTATTTATAAAGATAAATAATGTTAAATTATTTTGATTTGAATTTGAGAGTACTTAATAAATATGATTTGTTAAGATTAATGTATTCTTAATTAATTAAGGATTTTGCAATATAAGAAATTAATTAATTAATTGTTTAATTAATTTTAAATAATTAGTTAATTGTTTATTTAATTTTAAATAATCACTTAATTATGAATTAATTAAGTGTAATTACTTAATGAAGTAATCAAGAGTTAATCTTTGAACATAATTAAGAACGAAAGTAATTAATTATGGGAGTAACTAGTAGAAGTTACTCATGGAGTAATTATAGTTGAGTGATTATTGGGTAATCATTTGATGATATCAATTAAAGAATAAATTAATGTAGTTGTTGAAGTTAATTAATTATGATGTAATAAATTAATAAAAAGAATTAAGGATTTGGTTAACGATGAAGTAATTACTTGTTAAGTAATTAATTTAGAAGTAATTTAGATTTATTAATGAAAGTAATTAGAGATAATTACTTATGTAAGTAATTAAGAGTTAATTACTTAATTATTTAGTTAATTAATCAATGTGATTAATTAATTAATGAATTTAACTTAAGATTAATTACTAAGTGTAATTAATTAAAATGAAATTAATTAATTAAGTAACTAATTAAGGATTAATTGTTAATTTAAATTGAGTAATAATTACTTAATGAAGCAATTAAAGATTTATTAATTATAGTAATTAATCAGGGTTAATATAATTAATTAATAAGTTAATTAATTAAGATTGTAATTACAAATTGTTAATTACTCTTTATGATTAATGAGATGATTAATTACAAGTTAATTATTTAATTAATTAAAGGATTATTAATTAATAAAGATTATTAATTAATATAATTAATGTAAGTAATTAATTAAAGTAATTAATTTATGTGTGATTAATTAATTGTAATTAATTAAGTATTAATGTAATTAATTATAGTTAATTAATTAATTAAGGATCATTAATTATTTTAGTTAGTGATAGTAATTAAAGAATAATTACTGAATATGGTTATGGATAATTACTTGAATGTAATTAAAGTATAATTAATCAAGGAAGATTAATTAAGGAAGATCATTAGAGATGATTAATTAATTTATTTGGAATAATAATTAATGAAGAAGGATTATGGTAATCAATTGATTAAGAGATAATCAATTATGTTTGGATGATTGATTAATATGGGATGATTGATTAATATTGGTTAATTGAATGATATTGGATGATTAATATTTGGAGATTGATATTAGATGATTGGTTGATATTGGATGTTTGATATTGGTTGATATAGGATATCTCTATTATGTGATATGCTGTTGTGAGATGAATGTTGTTATAACTATTGTGATAATTTTGATTCATCTATCTGTTTATATACCTTCCTGAATATAAGTTAATTATTAAACCCTTAAGTACAACTTGGACATTAAAATGGCGTTTGGTTTCAGTGAGATCGGGATCGGGTTTCCATATTTGGATATCCGAAAACCACATCGATTCCAATTAAACGTTAGGTCATGAATCCAAGTGGAGCAAGTGAAGACTCGAGGTGTAAGGGCTATACGTCAGTATAACTCTGTGGGTGATTCCGTAATGAGTTTGACGGAATAGTACTTATAGATTCGAGACGGTGATATCGAGTGCAATGGCTATGGTCGTTGACTCTGAGGATGATTCCAAAATGAGTGCAATGAGATAGTGCCTTCGGTTTCGTTCGAACCCGGAACGAACTTGTATGGATTGAATGCTTTCAGAACATCGTCAGGTGGACGATGAGCATTCTAAGATAGATGTGTTCTATAAAGGTAATCGCAGCCTCAAGCCTCATTAACCGGGAATGGCTAAAACAGGAGAGGTGCAGCAAGGCTTCGTGGGTAGCTCCTACTGGAGAGCAAGATTAAATCCTATCTAGAAGGCCCTTTTTATTCGGCTGTGTGGGGCGGTTGATCCGGACAACTGCCGCGGTTGTCTTGTTTGGGACTGTTCGGTAAGGAATGGTCCCGGCCTTGTGTTGCAGGGGAGCGGGCGTACTCCTCGGTGCGGTGATCTAGGCCACGTACTGTGACGGGCGGTACCCCAGTAGCCCCGCCATTGATGGAAACCCATTCTTCCTACGAGACCCTATGGTTTTGATTGTATTACCCACTTTTGTGGCTAGTAGCTGGAATTTAATAGATGTAACAATTTCGGCTATTTCTTATTTACTTAAAAACCCTAGACACTATTATAATATCACAGGATTTCCTATCAAATGTTTTGGTTAGCGTAAGGTAAAAACTTTTCCATGTTTATGTGTGAGAAGTCTTACGTGATACCTTTTCTTTTCAAAGGATTTTCTAAAGTTAAGCAATTTTAACCCGTTTACTCACACCAGACCCCTGTCTGACCCGAGTGTTTATTTTCTGTTTTATTAAACTCTTGGGTACTCATATTATGTATGAGTAGTCAAGTGATTCAGGTTTGCTTGACGAATTTTGGAGGAGATATGGAGCAGGAGGCTTCGACGTGTAGATATATATTGATTCCGCTGTGTTTGGTATCTGTTTTTTCTGTTGTACTTGAGTTGTATAATTAGACAGATGTTTATAACTGTCTAATCTGTGTTGTTTATTGTGTACTCTGATATAATATGTTACAATGTAATATTTTATGTTATATATTATATTTCATTCGTTCCGCTGTGAGTTCTCTGATGTTGTTGTTTCTTTCTTTCTCTTTCTTTTCTTCTTCTATCCCTTTCTTTCTTCATTGATGATACAATTTCCTGGAGATAGGAAGTCGGGTCGTCACATGTGGTATCAGAGCTTTAGGTTGAGCGAATACCTAAGCTCTGAAGTGGTATCTTCCTTGAGAGAGTGTACTTGTAGTTTTTATATATAACTATATATATATATATATATATATATACACACACACACACACACACACACACACATCTGTATCTACCTAATAGGTTGGGTTATCTGTTCGGATTTTCCAACATAAGTTTTAGAGGTAGATAGAGTAGTGGTGTGTGTGTGTGCACACGACCACCACTGATGGAAGAGGTCCGTATGTTTGAGATTTGAAGCTTTTGTTGAGATTGTAGACCTGGTACCGTCTCGAATAAGATTTGTTGTTTGGAGTAAGGATTTCTCTGATATCCGAAGGAAATCTTTTTAAAAGATTCGGAGTTCATCTTTGAAGTGTAAGTTTGGATTTCGCTCAGGTGAGCGAATTATTCTTGAGTTTGGATCTGTCGGAAGTGCAGAAGTCAGTGATGGTATTTTGATAACTGCGTGTTGAGATGCATGATGAGATGCAGAATCCATGGATATTTCCGAAGATGTATTCTTTTGAAGCAGTTTTAGTAGTAGTTGAGGAGAAGTCTTTATCTGCCGTAAAGATGATTCATCAGTGTATAAGTTGTTTGGATCTTCAGTAAGGAGATTGGCTGTTTTGGAATATAAGACTAAGGTCTATAAGTTATTTGCTTTGGCATAGTCTCATTTGTAATTCTTTAAGGAAAGCGAGATGTTGATGCTTGGTTTGGAGCCCGAGTTCTTTTGGGTTGTCTGCCATCTCGGAGGTCCATTGTGTGGTCTGTTGATGGTTTTGGTTTTGGAGAAGCCTTTGGATTAGAAGTTTTTGGTTAGTTGTGGTAGCAGTACAACTCGAAGTGTTTGGTGTGCTGTCAAGAAGGTCTTTTGGCTTGGCAGTATCATCAAAGAAGAGTTTGGAAGAAGCAGTGTTGGTTGTTTCTCGGATAGTTCGGGAATCTTAGTGGCTCTTCTATCAGTAGCCCGGGTAGCTGGTGAATGTTTTTGAAGGTTAACCTTGTTTGGAAAAGCTTAGAGCTGTTCTAATTTGTAAAGAGAGGACAGTTTCTTTGGAATTCGGATTAGGTTGGATCGCAAAAGTGACTTGCGATTGGTTTGGAATTTTCTTGAGCATTCTTTTGTTTGAGACTGAGGATTCTCATGAGGAAGTAGGAGCTGCTGGAGTAATCAGAAGGCCGTCTGCATCTGGAGTTCAGTTCCATATTGTTTTGGTTCCAGAAGTGATTATGGTAGCTAGCTCGGTTGTAGGATGGTTCTTGGAGAAGTAGAGTTGGTGTAGCAGCTCAAGAATTTATTTTTGGAGTTTGGATTGGTTAGATCTAGCTTTTGAGTTGAATTCTATTGTAAGGTTGTATGACCAAGTCAGACGAGTCACTCAGATTATATGGATTTGATGAACAAAGTTTCCCGGATTTAGTGGATAAGTTTGTACTCGTGTTCATCAATAGTATTCTCATTTATTTCAGAATCAGAGTTGTGCAGCGGAAGCGAGGTAGCAGCTGTGCAAGGAAGGGAGCAGGTTCTATTTGCTATTGCTTGAGTAGTTGAGTTTGTGTTCTGGATTTCGACGGATCTTGGAAGACTTTTCTGTTGAATAGGATCCAGAAGCTAGTTTGCTTTGGTCTAATTGTTTCTGGAAGTATCAGCATAGGATGAGCTGATCAGGAAGAGATTGGCAGCCCAAGATTGTCTGTTGAGTTATGCAGATATGAGATAAGGAGTTGGAATTCGAAGTCGGAGACTTCATCGTTGTTAAGTTTTCTCTGGTTAAGAGAGTAGTAATTGGATAAGATTGGATGGCTATTGCTATGGCATTTGACATTTCTTATCTGTGTTCTGATAAGATAAGGTCTGTTGTCTATAAGATTGAATTGCCAGTTTGGATAACTGAAATTCATTTTATTTCACATACCTCTGAGGGAGTATGTGTATGATTCATTGTTGCTTGTTGAATCTATAGTTCTGTTGGAGTTGGATGTTGAGCTGGATTTGAGAGTAATCTGATGTTCTGTTCAGATTGATGGATCTGGAGATGAAAGGAGCTCTGGATTTTGGTAGTGTAGTTAGTTTGTTGGCTTTTGAAGAGCGAGTCTCCCGGTGATTTACACTTGGGAAACTCGTAATAGTATTAGAGTTTTATTCTGACATATGTCAGGATAATTAGTTAAGTCTGTTTGTGTGATTGATTACTTTGGTTGATAGTAACTGAATGATAAGTATGCTTTGCTGTTTGAATTAAAATCTTTGCTGGGTTATTAAATTACCTTTGCTTTTAAATTTCGGGGAAGAAATTCTTTTAAGGGGGGAGGATTGTAACGACCCGGAATTTTGGGCAATATCGATTTAATAATCTGTAATAATAATTAAATTGGTTTGATAAATTTTCTTTATAATTTTAATTTAAATTGATGAAATTAATCTTTTAAAGGATAACAAATATTTAATCTGGTAAGTGTGATCAATATCTTTTAACAATTTTAAAATTGGTTAGAATTGTTTTTCAAAAGCTAATGAAATTTTATTCTGTTTATAATATATATTTAATATATATTGTGAATAGAAGATCTTTTCTTTAAAATTTAAGATGAATTTGCAAATTGTAATATACATGTTTGTATATATTATAATTTGAGTTATTTTGAAATTTAATTTAATCAATCAATGTATAAATGAATATTGCAATTTTAAAGCTTTGTTTTAAATTCGATAAGATTTTTCAAAAGATAATTTAGTTTAATTCAATTATTTCAAAAATAAGATTGTATGTATTTTTAATAGGATAGTTTAAAAAGGTTTTAAACAAAGTTTTGTTTTGTCTTTCTCTTAAAGTATTTAAAATGTGATAGTTTCAAAATGATTTAAACAAGCTTTGTTTTGTTTTCTTTTATTATGTTTAAAATTTTAAATGGTTATAAATGTTTATGTATAAGTTTCAGATTTTTTTTAAAATACATGTATAAGATTTATTTATATTATAATTAATTTTCTAATATTTTCTTTAAAGGATTTAATTTATATTCACATATGTAAATATTCATTAATAAAGCAAATTAAACATGTTAGTTTATATTTACATTTAAATTAAATAAAATTTTATTTAAAATACTTAATGACATGTGTAAACATATATACATCTTAACAGCACTTGTAAATTAAGAAGTGCATGCAAATGACATTTGTTTGAATTAAGAACATGTGGCAAAATTCTTATTTTAAATTTTAAGAAGAAAATTAGTTTACTCAAAAACATTTTCCCTTTTGTTTTCTTTCTTAGCTCAACCAGAAATTAATGGAAAATATGAAAATTTAAGTTCCTCTTAACCTGCATGTAGTACAATTGCAACTTCAACATACAAAAGGAGATATGAAAATATCAAAACCTGAGATTTTAAAATCAAAATCAAAGTTCTTCTCAACTTCAATCTATAATTTCAACCTGCAACTAAAATAGATGATTAACAATAATTCAACAATCAAAGATTTTTGGAGCATGCAAAGGAATTAACTTCATCAGCAAAGCAAGAATTTGAACTATTTTCCAGATTTAATATTTCAAGGCCAGGAACAAATCAATACCTGCTTTGTTCTGTGCTCTGCATATCATCTTTAAGGTGAGTAAATGGAATTTTTAAAAACAGATTTGGTTAATCTTTGGGTTAAATAATAATGCATGCAAATAATTCTTGTTTGATAATATTTGATTGGGTGAATACATTGATTATTTGTGTCTGTAGATTAAATATGAACTCTGTTGTTAAGCAGGATCTTGATATTTTTTATTTATCTTTAAATCCAACATCCTTCAAAACTATAATTTGTTTGAACCTGTTGTATAAATGAAAAATGTATGATATAGTTTGATAATAATTTTAAAATTAGCCTCATATTTATTTTAAATTTGCGGGTATGTAAATATAGGAAGTTTATAGTAAAACCAAATTGTAGTCAAAAATCAACTATCCTAATTTTTGTTTAAAAGGGTATAATTGTGTTTGTTATAGGAATTAATGATTTTAGAAGAAGAAATCATAATTTTTAACTAGGTATTTGATGAGAATTTTGGGTTTGACCCTTTTCTAAGTTTTTGGTGATTTCAGTCGAATTACTCGATGATTCGAGTTGAAATTTGGATCGAGGGTAGCTTTAGAAGTGTAGAATTAAGGAAAATTGTTGAATAATTTTTCCTATGTATGATTTGTTCGAATTTGGAACAATTAGGGTTTATGTCTGCAGTTGCTTTCGGCATGAACGGTGAGACATTGCCTCGAGTATGTTGAATCGAGCTCGCTCGTTTTTGGGGTGGACGTTGTGCTTGGGTGTGGCGACTCGGTGGTGGGGTTGGCGTTGGTCAACGGTGAGAAAGTGGCTGGCGATGATGGGTTGTGTGGTTCGAGTGCTGTGCAGTTTTGTGCTCGAGAGTGAAATTTTGATTCGAGTGAGTTTTCTTGGATCTGGGTTGAGAGAATGCTCGACGTAGTCGTTGGTGACGTGGGATGACCAGAGGCAAGCTCGTCGTCATTTGGATCACCGTGCAACGTGCATGCGTGAGTGATGTATCAGGTTGAGGAGAGGGAGTTTGGGGAAGAAGGTTTCCTCGGGTATTCTATCGCGTTTTCATGGAGACGACTCGAGGAGATGGTTGGGGAATTAGCTTGGGGCAGGGCATGATGATACCGTGTTTTGCTCGCGTGTTTTAGATTGTGGGCTTCGGGTTAGTACTGTGAATTATTAAAGTACTAATTCAACTTGTTGTTGAATAAACTGAAGATAAGGTTGCTAAGTAACTCGAGTTTAGGTTGTAAGCTTTTCTGGTAATTACTGTAGAGATAAATTTGCAAAGTAAACCTATGTTGAATAAATAGAAGTAAGCTTTAAATCATAAACAAGTTTTATAAAGGAAAACAAATTTTCAAAGTTTAAAACTTCTTGTTTTGAAATTAAGTTAATCAAACTTTAAAATGTAAATCGAATGTACTTTCAAAATTAAGTGTTAAGATGATTTCTATGAAAGTAATTTAACTTAATTAAAGTTTGAATTTTAATTTTAAAAAAAAGAGTGTTTTGATTAAATCAAAAGTTTTTAGTAATATCTTAAAAACTAAGTTTTCAAAATTATATTGAAAATGAAAAGTTTAAATTAGATAATTTAATTGTTTTAAATTTTAAATTGGAATTCTAAATGCCTTATTTTCCAATAAGGTTATTATTATTATTATTATTATAATTTGAAAACCAAATAGGATAAGTTGATTGAGTTGTTAAAATTTGATTAATTTCAAATATCTTATTTATAAAGATAAATAATGTTAAATTATTTTGATTTGAATTTGAGAGTACTTAATAAATATGATTTGTTAAGATTAATGTATTCTTAATTAATTAAGGATTTTGCAATATAAGAAATTAATTAATTAATTGTTTAATTAATTTTAAATAATTAGTTAATTGTTTATTTAATTTTAAATAATCACTTAATTATGAATTAATTAAGTATAATTACTTAATGAAGTAATCAAGAGTTAATCTTTGAACATAATTAAGAACGAAAGTAATTAATTATGGGAGTAACAAGTAGAAGTTACTCATGGAGTAATTATAGTTGAGTGATTATTGGGTAATCATTTGATGATATCAATTAAAGAATAAATTAATGTAGTTGTTGAAGTTAATTAATTATGATGTAATAAATTAATAAAAAGAATTAAGGATTTGGTTAACGATGAAGTAATTACTTGTTAAGTAATTAATTTAGAAGTAATTTCGATTTATTAATGAAAGTAATTAGAGATAATTACTTATGTAAGTAATTAAGAGTTAATTACTTAATTATTCAGTTAATTAATCAATGTGGTTAATTAATTAATGAATTTAACTTAAGATTAATTACTAAGTGTAATTAATTAAAATGAAATTAATTAATTAAGTAATTAATTAAGGATTAATTGTTAATTTAAATTGATTAATAATTACTTAATGAAGCAATTAAAGATTTATTAATTATAGTAATTAATCAGGGTTAATATAATCAATTAATAAGTTAATTAATTAAGATAGTAATTACAAATTGTTAATTACTGTTTATGATTAATGAGATGATTAATTACAAGTTAATTATTTAATTAATTAAAGGATTATTAATTAATAAAGATTATTAATTAATATAATTAATGTAAGTAATTAATTAAAGTAATTAATTTATGTGTGATTAATTAATTGTAATTAATTAAGGATTAATGTAATTAATTATAGTTAATTAATTAATTAAGGATCATTAATTATTTTAATTAATGATAGTAATTAAAGAATAATTATTGAATATGGTTAAGGATAATTACTTGAATGTAAT
Source organism: Allium cepa (assembly GCA_030765085.1). NCBI lineage: Eukaryota > Viridiplantae > Streptophyta > Magnoliopsida > Asparagales > Amaryllidaceae > Allium > Allium cepa. The sequence continues at coordinate 507,123,411 of CM060934.1, read as the reverse complement.
TAAAGTATAATTAACCAAGGAAGATTAATTAAGGAAGATCATTAGAGATGATTAATTTATTTATTTGGAATAATAATTAATGAAGAAGGATTATGGTAATCAATTGATTAAGAGATAATCAATTATGTTTGGATGATTGATTAATATGGGTTGATTGATTAATATTGGTTGATTGAATGATATTGGATGATCAATATTTGGAGATTGATATTAGATGATTGGTTGATATTAGATGTTTGATATTGGTTGATATTGGATATCTCTGTTATGTGATATGTTGTTGTGAGATGAATGTTGTTATAACTATTGTGATAATTTTGATTCATCTATCTTTTTATATACCTTCCTGAGTATAAGCCAATTATTAAACCCTTAAGTACAACTTGGACATTAAAATGGCGTTTGGTTTCGGTGAGACCGGGATCGGGTTTCCATATTTGGATATCCGAAAACCACATCGATTCCAATTAAACGTTAGGTCGTGAATCCAAGTGGAGCAAGTGAAGACTCGAGGTGTAAGGGCTATACGTCAGTATAACTCTGTGGGTGATTCCGTAATGAGTTTGATGGAATAGTACTTATAGATTCGAGACGGTGATATAGAGTGCAAGTGCTATGGTCGTTGACTCTGAGGGTGATTCCAAAATGAGTGCAATGAGATAGTGTCTTCGGTTTCGTTCGAACCCAGAACGAACTTGTATGGATTGAATGCTTTCAGAACATCATCAGGTGGATGATGAGCATTCTAAGATAGATGTGTTCTATAAAGGTAATCGCAGCCTCAAGCCTCATCAACCGGGAATGGCTAAAACAGGGGAGGTGCAGCAAGGCTTCGTGGGTAGCTCCCACTGGAGAGCAAAATTTACTCCTGTCTAGAAGACCCTTTTTATTCGGCCGTGTGGGGCGGTTGATCCGTAGAACTGTCGGGGTTGTCTTGTTTGGGACTGTTCGGTAAGGAATGGTCCCGGCCTTGTGTTGCAGGGGAGCGGGCGTACTCCTCGGTATGGTGATCTAGGCCACGTACTGTGACGGGCGGTACCCTAGTAGCCCTGCCATTGATGGAAACCCATTCTTCCTACGAGACCCTACGGTTTTGATTGTCTAATCTTTGTTGTTTATTGTGTACTCTGATATAATATGATACAATGTAATATTTTATGTTATATATTATATTTCATTCGTTCCGCTGTGAGTTCTCTGGTGTTGTTTCTTTCTTTCTCTTTCTTTTCTTCTTTTATCCCTTTCTTTCTTCATTGATGATACGATTTCCTGGAGATAGGAAGTCGGGTCGTCACACCATATTTGGAGGTTTTTGATTCTGCAAAGTTAGAATTGTTTTTCAAAGCATTTTTAAAGGTATTTTGAAGTAACTTCCAAATGGAAGTGTTTTAAAGATGGTTTTGAAAAGTGATTTAGCATTGAACTCACTTTAGTCGCTCGGGGATCATTCTCATGATGCTGGCCACATCATTAGAGTCTATTTTCGAGTTTCTAGGTGATGGATTTCTTCCAAAGTTATTTTGTATTGTTTTGAGGAAAGCAAGTTGTATCGAGAATTCAGTGAATGTTTATGGAGCTATAAAAGAATAAGTTTGAATTTATAACTTTGGAATGTAAATACCAGTATGAGAATGGAAAATTAACTTAAGCAAGTTAAATAGGATGAGTTGATTAAATAAATTGTATGCTTTGAAATTAATGAGATAAAATCAACTTAAGGAAATAAAATGGAGAATTCTTGGAATAAAAATCTGATTTGGAGTTAAATCAAAAATCGGAGGCGAACTAGTTTGATAGAGTAATTAGTTAATTAAATTTGTAACTTGGATTAAATGGAAATTATTAAATGCAATTCAAGTTGAAATACTAACAAATCGAATGTGGATAATTAAATATAGCTCGACACATATATTTTGAATGTGGTCAAGTGAAATAAAAATGAATTGAAAAAAAAATGACTTAAGTTGTGAATAAATTCAATTCAAGTACAAATAAATGGAATATGACTTCGAAATATTATTCAAATGAGCTTGGGTTATGGAATTATAAAGGAATATGTATGTATATTATAAACTTGGATTATAAATAAACTTGAATTGTGAATTAAAAATGGAAAATGGAAGAATAAACTGATATTACAAATGGAATTCAACTCTTTAGAAACAAGTTAAATAAGAACCTGAGTTATCACTGAATTGGTTTAATTATTGATATAATCAAATATATTGAAATTTGATTGAAAATGAGTTATAAACTCGAGTTCAGAAATTATGAAATTAACATGGACTTGTGATTTAAAATATGGATATGAAACTTGAGTCATAAATAAAATTCGACTTGTTATAAGCGAATGGAATATATGTGAATATTGTTATTTCAAATTAAAAATGAATAAAGGAAATGAACTTATTAGAGAATTAATTAGTGAATAGAAAGTAAAAGTTGAATTGATTTGTAATTAATGGGAAATGGATGCATTAAACAGGTTTGTTGAATGGAAGCTAATGTGAGAAATAAAATTTATGCTCGACAAAAGGTACATGTTTGTATTATTATTTGGGGTTTGATGATTTTTTTATGAACCTATTTGGCAAGCCGCTTGGCTTTTTGATTTTCTTTTTGATTTGTAAAGGCCTAAAGAGGCGTTTTGTAGTAGTACCGATTGAGCCGTGCAAGGAAACGTTGGCGAAATTTTTTGAAAATTTAAAGAATTGAAAATTTTTAGTGAAAATTTTCTAACTAGTAAATTGAATTGTTGATTTGTATGAAATAGTAAAAACCGGATTTGTGAATAACATATGCGGATGCGCATAGGAATTTACCGTTGTTGTAAACAAAAATAAATAAATCTCAAATCAACGGGAAGTGACTAAATGAATTGGAAATGAAATTGAAGTAGAATCAAACCTAGTGCAAGAATGAGGTTCAATATGAATAATAAGAATATTGAATATACGGTTTGAATTGTTAATAAAGTCAACTTATAAATAAGCGAAATTAAATGCGAATTGAGTGTGAATCAATAAATTGGTTTGAAATCAATTTAGAATGACCAAAAAGTATGAAATTGTTTGATTAAACGAACAAGATTGTAGTTTGTTGTAAACATACATAAACAAGCCTAGTGGACAAATCAAAATAAATGAATTGATTTGGAATTAATTTTAAACAAAGGTAAGCTTAATGGCTATGTAACTAAATGAACGTCTCCGAATTAGCGTAGAAAACATGTCATTTGTTGTAAGCCAAAGTAAAGAAACGAATGGAAGAAAATAAATTAGTTAGTATCCACTTTAAATGGATATGAATATGATATGCATGAATATACATTGAATGCAAGAGAATATGGATTGAACCATTCAATCCATATTGGAATAATATATAAATCATTGAAAATGGGAAGTTGAGGGTTGAAAACTTATAATTGCTTGTAAATATTCATGTACAACATCATTTGTTACAAAGTTTATATGTTTGCACTATTTAAACAAATGAAATTTTATTAGATTTCATATAATATGTAACTTACATGTTTAATTGAGTTAGTATAGGTTCAGGGAGCTATTGGCTTGGTTTTAGCTGTGTACGTTGCTTTTAAAATGCGAAAGCTCGCTTATATAATGCTAAAATAAGGTACGCTTACGCAAAAATTCAAAATAGGAGGTATGAACTGCAAATATTGATATATATTGTGATTTCCAGCCTGAGGCCGATGTGTGTGTATATATATATCTGTGCATCCTACAATATCGCAGAAGTCCCTCCATACAAAGGAGACTTTGGCAAAATTTTCCGAAAATTTTGGGAACTAGAAATTTTTTGAAATTTTTTGGGAAATTTTTTGTTAGCGACAAACGATTTCAAATTGGAACTGAAATTTGAATGATTCAGCAAATAATGTTGTTGGAAACTATGTAAAGTTTTGGAAAGTCGGTTGACGTAATAGTGGGTCTTTAATAAAAGATATGTTATAGCAAGTTGATAAAATTGTTTGGTTTTGGAAAATAGTAATGGGTATTGTACCATCCTTCTTAACTAGTAATTTCGGGGACGAAATTCTTTTAAGGGGGGAGGAATGTGACGACCCGGAATTTTTGAATGTTTGAAATCGGAATATTTAATTGATTTTAAATATTTAAAAGTTAATTTTTAACTTGAATTCAAATATCACTATTTATTTGATAATTAAATTATTGAATTAAATAATTTAAAGTTGGATAAAATGTTGAATCTGGAGTTTTAAGCTTGTTAAAAATATTTTAAAGGCTTGTAAAATTTATATTGATAGAACTGAAGATTGTAAAAGTGTTAAAATTTAATTTGGAAGTGTTTTATTTAGTTTAAAATTTTTATAGTTTAAATTGAATTTAAAAATAGCCTTCCGAGGCACAGTCTCGGAATTCGACGAAACCAGTTCCATTGGATCCATAATATCGTATTATTATCGGATTTCAAATTTCGTAGTGTTAGGAGTTGTTATGTGAGCGTACGATATATAAACGCGTTGAAATCTATATCGAAAATTAAATATTATATCTGGGTCCGAAAAGCTATCTTCTCCATACGATCGAATTAGGACTTGAAACCTTTTCCATTGTGTTCGAAATAGGGGTTTAACATTATAAATGCCTAGCGGCACGACCTTGATAGGGGTTCGCGATTTTTAAGCTATGTAAATCAAGACAATTTGAATCCAATTTAAGATATAGTTATATACCCTAGTCCTTTCAGCTATAAAACTTCTCGTATCACATCTTTTTCTTTCATCTCATGTCACTGTAGCAGCCTAAGCTTCCTTCTCTAACACACTTTCTTTTTTTATATTAGATAGCTAAAAAAATTAGCGCAAATCAGTAGATGAAGCAAACAAAAACGAGAAAGCCTACCGATTAAAAACGATTTCCCCTTCTCCTTCTTTCCCTTTTCCTTCAGTATCAAAATCAAAATCGTCGGCCAAGGGAATAAAAAGCAAATCAATGGCCGCGTAGAATCATAAAGGAAATCGTGTTTCCTTTTCTCCCCTCTCTCTGATTCATCAATGCGTGCAATCGCGTCGTCTGGAGGGAGGCATGTGTCACGATATTGGAGGAGTGGATTTCGATCGAATCGAAATCAATTTGAATCTAGGGTAGTTTGGAATTGCGATCGAATCAGGGGGGCGCGAGGCGATGTGATCTCGAAGTCGACAAAGCTTGGGTGAAATGTGAGTGCGGCGGTGAAGGTATGGGGAAGTATGCTCGATTTCATTAGCGGGCAAAGGAGTGTCGTGGAGGCACGACGGCAAAGCAGTGGCTCACGAGGGTGGCGTTAGCAGTAGGGTAGCTCGAGGCCAGAGATAAGGACAGTGAGCTATTGGGTCTTTTTTTCAAATTTCAGTATGTATATAATGTATATATATATTAGGAAATGAACTTATAAAAATAGTACTTTAGTTATAAACTGTTTTGGAATTATTTAGTATTCGGTTAAAAAAGCTACTATAATAATTCGTATGTGAACAGAAAAGGGGAAAAGTAGGGGTTTTAAAATCACGTTTATATTTATATATTAAAGAGGAAGAAATTTTTAACGGTAAAGAAATTATTACTTCTAATTGTTTTCAAAAAAGAAAAGCAAACATATGAATATATAAGATTCTGGAAAATATAAGGGTTTATATAAAAATTTGATTTTTAAAACCTACATGGATTATTTCTTTATGCAGTTTGAAAAATGGAAAATATTAAAAAAATATAAATATAATTTACTAATTTATTTTAGCGATTAATTTGTATAGTTAACTTATGTAATTATTTTGGTAACTAGAAAATAATTTATTAAAAGGAATTAGTTTAAAATAAATTATTAGTTAAAATAAATAAATAAATATAATTAATTTTTTGGTTAATTCAAATGTTAATAAATCATATAATGTTTATACAAGGTCCAAAATTGTGAAGAAATGGTCGAGATTGGATTTGGATTGCAAATAAAACAAAGGTGAGTTAATCTCACTCTTCTGGATTTCTATTTAAATTTAATGGTTAAATTTAAATAATTGGTTGGATGATTGAATTGATTTGATGTGCTATATTATATATAGTAGTATATAGTACATATTGGGTGATTGATTTTCCCGCATTATATAGAGGATGAGACCCTATGCGCCGCATAATAGCAGATGATATTGTATTAATCCCATATACCGTGATATTCCACCTCGAAGTGGAATTAGTATTGTGCTAACATCTGTGGATGCAGGGAAACAGGTTAGAGGGATCTAACTGGATTCCTCAAAATTATTTAGGTTGTTTAATATTCCGTGTTACGAATATTTGATATTCTATGATGAATTATATTGATAATTGGAATATTGAATGCTATGGTTTGCTTGAATATATTTCGGTACACTGAGTTATCAACATATATAGACAATTGGATTTTTGAAAAGGAAGTAAAAGAGTGAAGTTTTATGTAAAATAATTATAGAGAATTTGAATAAATTTAAGAATGAACTGGAAAAGAATAAAAGTGATTTTAAAATTCTAATAGATAAATTCCGAGTATGGAAAAGGAGATTTTGAATAAACAGAATAATAATGAATTTTAAAAACTTAAGTGATATTATTTTAAAGGAATGAAGAATTTTTTTTTTAGTTTTAAGGGTCAAATTTATTTAAAAGGGTAAAGAAGGAATTTGGGAAATCTGAAATTGGTATTTTCAGTTAAAAAGATTTTAAATCATAATTATGAATTAAAAATCCAAAGTTAATGGATTTTGAAGTAAATTAGTAAGTAACGAAATTTATTTCAGAGTGGAGTAAATTGGAAATCAATTTGAAAATTGATTTAAGTGTTTAAATTTGGAATTTAAAGAAAAAGGAAGTAAGACTATGGAATTTATAATCTGGGTTTATAAAAGTGAAGTAATATATAGTGGATATTTGAAAGGATAAATTCGCGGTGGGAAAATTATTAAAGGAATGGGTAAATTTGTTTCAAAATAAACAATGATTTATTTTTTAAAAGAAGTAGAAGAGAAGTATATTTCCCTGGATAGCCAAGTACGTTTCGAAGCAAATTTTAAGTATAAGTAAAAGTTTTAAAGTTGATTTAAAGGTATGCTTTTAAAAATTTATTATTTTTAAATGTTTAAATTTTAAGGTAAGTATTTTTCAAATTTATTTTAGTAGTAATTATTTAAAGGTGACTTGGTATTATGTTTTAAAAAGATAAAAAATTAGTTTTATATTTTATAAAGCGGCTTTATAAGTATTAAAATGGTTTTAATTTAAATGACTTAAAGTGTATTTTATAATAACGTGTTTTTAAATTATTTAAAAAAAATCTAAAGTATTGTACTTGGTGTTTTCAGTGGAAATAAATAATTGGGAATTCATTCCATGAGAAAAGTGTGGTTTGAAAACTGCTTTCAAAAAGGTTTCGAAATAGAAATATATCTTGCGAAGATATTTTGAGGTCAATAAATAATTTGGGGAAATTATTTATGTTTGATGGATGTTGTGAATGTTAATTGATAGTTAAATAACCGACTATCAATATTGGCCAATGCGCTGATCGTTTCGAAGAGACCGGGATCGAGATTTATTTCCTGAAAACCACTTCGATCCGGTTTAAACGTTTTCGTGTGGAAAACAAGAGTTTGGATTCGAATGTGGAGCAGTGAAGTGCAAGGGCCAGTTGCTACTAATCCTGAGGATGATTCCAAAATGGATGTAGTAGGAGTAGTGCCTTCGGTTCCGTTTGAACCCGGGATGGACTTGTATGGATTGAATGCTTTCAGAACATCGTCAGGTGGACGAAGAGAATTCTAAGAGATGAGTTCTCTAAAGGTAACACTTAGCCTCAAGCATCATCAACCAATAATGACTAAAAATCAAGGGTTATGCAGCGAGGTTAGGTGGGTAGAGCCCATTAGGGTGAGGTCATCCCTGTCTAGATGTCCCTTTTTATTCGGCTTAGTGGTGGTTGCTGATCCCAACCGTGGGGTGATCTTACTCGGGATTATCCAGTAAAGGGGTTGTCCCGGTCCTGTGTTGCAGGGGATTGGGAGTAATCCTCGGTACGGTGATCTAGGCCACGTACTGTGGCAGGTGGTACCCCAGTGCCTAGTCATTAGTTGGAAATCCATTCTCCCTACGCGCCTATACTTTTTTGATTGTGCCCAACTATTGCTGAAACGTGAGATGTAAGCATTTCAGCTAGATTCTATTTTACTTTCTATAGACACTATTATAATATCAGAGGATTTTAATAGAAAGTGTTTTAGCTATTGTAAGGTAAAAACCCGACATGTTTATCCGTGGCGTGGTCTTACTAGATGCTTTTGTTTTCAAAGGATTTTGAAACTTTAATAATCAATTTTAGTGTGATTTCTCTACTGGTATTCCAGACCGACTCGGGTGTTATTTAACTATAACGGTCGGGTCAGACCGAGTATTATAGAATACAGGATATGTTGGTGTGGAGCTCAGGAGACGAGCAGGATGGCGATACGTACTGCTGTACTTGATTATTATTCCGCTGTGTATTCAGTTTTGAGGACAAGTTTATATGACTGTCCAGTTGTATGTTATTGATGTTGTTGAACTCTGATGATGTACTCTGGTGATGTATTTATAAAACTGATATAGTTTTATTTGTGCAAAGATCTATTATTATCTATTATATTTTATTCCACTACGATGGTGAGATTCGGATGTTGTTTCTATTTTCTTCTTCCGCCTCTTCTTCTTTAACCCAAATGGTTCGCATTTCCGTTCATTTTGAGTTGATTGATGGAGAATAGTGTCGACTCAAGGGGTACGGAACCGCAGGCCGTTACAGTTGGTATCAGGGCTTAGGTTGGCGTTATACCTAGGCTTTGGTGGAGGTTACACATTAGAGATAGAGTCCGTAGTACTCTAGAATGAGCTTGAGTGTATTAATAGATATGAGTGCGTATTTGCTAGTGAGTATAAATTGTTTTTATATTGTGTTGATTTGACGGTTGAGTGTTTATGGATTCTGGTCGATGCGTGGGACGCCATGTGATCGATAAGGGTTTCTAAACTCTTAAACAAGATAAACCGACACAGTATTGTTTTACATAGGGTAAATGAAATAATTTTACCCAAAATTATTTTCGTATATAAAAGAAATAATTTTCCGTAAATTATTATAGTTAAATATGGTTGCTTGGTTGTTAGGAAATGATAATATTAAGTTATTATCATTATTTTGGTAGAAAATGAATAAGAGTTTGAAAATCATAACTAAAGCTAGGAAAGTAAATTCATATTACATAACTAAATTGTAAGTAAGAATTATAAATGTAATTTATAAATTGAAATAAGATTTCAAAATAATATTTGAATATGAATTGAAAGAATTTAGAACTTGAAATTTTGGGGAAGTTTAATTCCTTTGGGTTGAAAATGATTTTCAAAGATTTTGGGAAAGAATAATAGGAATATTATTCGAAAATGTTTGAAAATGGATTTGGATTGAATATTTGGAGGTTTTTGATTTTGCAAAGTTAGAATTGTTTTGCAAAGCATTTTGAAAGGTACTTTGAAGTAACTTGCAAATGGAAGTGTTTTAAAGATGGTTTTGAAAAGTGATTTAGCATTGAACTCACTTTAGTCGCTCGGGGATGATTCTCGTGATGCTGGCCACATCATTAGAGTCTATTTTCAAGTTTCTAGGTAACGGATTGTTGCCAAAGTTGTTTTGTATTGTTTCGAGGAAAGCAAGTTGTATCGGGAATTCAGTGAATGTTTATGGAGCTATAAAAGAATAAGTTTGAATTTATAACTTTGGAATGTAAATTCCAATATGAGAATGGAAAATTAACTTAAGCAAGTTAAATTGGATGAGTTGATTAAATAAATTGTATGCATTGAAATTAATGAGATGAAATCGACTTAAGGAAATAAAATGGAGAATTCTTGGAATAAAAATATGACTTGGAGTTAAATTAAAAATCGGGGGCAAATTAGTTTGATAAAGTAATTAGTTAGTTAAATTTGGAACTTGGATTAAATGGAAATTATTAAACGCAATTCAAGTTGAAATACTAACAAATCGAATGTGGATAATATAACTAGAGCTTGACGCATATATTTTGAATGTGGTTAAGTGAAATTAAAATGAATTGAAACAGAAATGACTTAAATTGTGAATAAATTCAATTCAAGCACAAATAAATGGAATATGACTTTGAAATATTATTCAAATAAGCTTGGGTTATGGAATTAGAAATGAATATGTATATACATTATAAACTTGGATTATAAATAAACTTAAATTGTGAGTTAAAAATGGAAAATGGAAGAATAAACTGATATTACAAATGGAATTCAACACTTTAGAAACAAGTTAAAAAGAACCCGAGTTATCATCGAATTGATTTAATTATTGATATAATCAAATATATTGAAATTTGATTGAAAATGAGTTATAAACTCGAGTTGAGAAATTATGAAATTAACATGGACTTGTGATTTAAAATATGGATATGAAACTTGAGTCATAAATAAAATTCGACCTGTTATAAGCGAATGGAATATATGTGAACATTGTTATTTCAAATTAAAAATGAATAAAGGAAATGAAATAATTCGAGAATTAATTAGTGAATAGAAAGTAAAAGTTATATTGATTTGTAACTAATGGGAAATGGATGCATTAAACAGGTTTTTTGAATGGAAGCTAATGTGAGAAATAAAATTTATGCTCGACAAAAGGTACATGTTTGTATTATTATTTGGGGTTTGATGATTTTTTATGAACCTATTTGGGGTTAAGTGATTCGGCTTTGGTTGGAGAGGTCACAAGTTTGAAATTTGCGTAGCGTGATTCGAATATATATTGACATATGATTTGTGTTATGTTGTCCCAATGACATGTTGTATCTAAGTACCATTTCAAAAAAAATGCTATGATTACTTTTTCCATAAATCATTTGAAAGCTTTTTCAAATACACCAGGATTTAAATTCTCAAAAATCCTCCTTATTTATAAGATACATCTTATAAATCAAATTTATATAAAATTATCTTATATAATAACTTCCTTTATTATAGTAACTATTTTAATAAAGTAAACTTGTTAAACCTACATTATCAATAAACGCTTTATAGTCGAATCATGAAATTGAATACACAAGGTGTTCGTATTTAATTCAATCAAACAAAAAATGCCCATAAGCTAGCCGAACATAAATAATCGGCCAACAAATGATGATAAATATCATCCCTTCCTAACAAATAGTCACAACAAAAATAACTATATCTATTTTTGAAAATTATCCCTTTATATGTTAAATATAAAATCTAGGTAAAATTATTTCATTTACCAATTCCAACATAAAGTAAAATATTTTTATAGCAATAACAAACACGCGCTCTCATATAAAATACACTCAAACTCATTCTAGGTGTCACTTTCCATATCTTTAATGAGTTTACCCCACCAAAGCCAAGGTTCTCGCTTAACCTTCAGCTCTGAAACCAATTTGCAACGATCTGCTTTTTCGATTCTCAAAAGTCGATATTAGTACAAGGTATTCATGTGTCGAACATCCATTGCCGGAAAAAAGATTGTTGGGGTAAATGAAAAGAAAAGACAGAATAGAATCTCACATCGTGATGAGTAATATATAATATCCAAATGGTCTTTACGAAAGAAACTTTAATATACATACAACAATAAGAGTAACTAACCTATCATCAGCTTGGATAGTTATAACGGAATGCCTTTACCAAAGCTGATAAACACAATACAAGAAATGCAAATGAAATACATCAAGTCTTAGAGGCATTGAGCTTGTCTCATGAAGCTTCAAGTGTCCATCACTAAATCTGGAAAATTACTCAGGTCTAACCTGAGTATTATAAGAAAATAACATCCATATTAGTCTGGCAAACCATTGTGAGAAACTCAATGATATATATATTTTATAAACCCTTCAAAAATAAAGGTATCTCATAAGACCACACTACAATAAACACCAATGGGTTTTTACTTTGTGATAACTGAACCATTTATAAGAAATCTTATGATATTATAATAACGTTCAGGGTTTAAAATAAAAATATATTCATAGCCGAAATTGTCACATCATTTACATTCAACAACATATTTAGTATACAACTTAAGTCCGTAAGCCACATATTGGAAATTGGATTTCATATAATAAAAAGGCTACCGGGGTACTGCCTCCTAGAGTACACCTCTAGAAAAATGTGTCAAGGGCCTCACATCGACCCCCTATGAGTCAGGACAGGCCTACCCCTTCCTGGATAGTACTGAATGTGTCATCACATCGGTTACTGCTTACAACCATACTAGGCCCCAAGCATATATAAATCCATAAATATCGATCCAGATCGGGTGATAACCATACCCTAATGGTAGCAAACCACATAGCTCTGAAGCATATCTCATGTTTTAGTCATTTTCGGAAGCAAGGCTTAAGGCTATGTTTTACCTTTTCAGAAAATCCCACTTGGAATGATACCACTACCCTCCAAGCAACAAAGCAATGTTAACATTCATCCATACAAGTTATTAAGGATATGAATAAATCAAAGGCAATACTTCTACTTCATCCTTTTTGGAATCACCCTCGGGATTAGTAGCAAGTAACCCTTTCACTTGAAAGAACTTTATCTTTGATTCCCCTCATCTTCAATACGTCTTCAATTTGAACGCTTAATCCGGTATGAAGTAGTTTTCAAATAAATTATGCTTATTCGATCTCAGTCTCTTTGAACCAACAATCAATAGCTTTCCGGCTAACTCAATACCGGTTCTTTCAAAAGTAAGCGGATAGAGTTCCGAGGAGATCTTGAATATCTACCCTTAAAGCTAAAGATGTCTCATCGGAATGAGTTCTCTCAAGAGATCTCAAATCTTATGAACACATAAAGCTTATATATACTTCCTAAGTCAAAATAGGTTAAGTTATCGATAGTGGAAAAACCACTATCGGGTGTACGTAAATAGTTTGCATATGGGCAACCAAACATCATATACTTATCACGGTGTAAGTAAATAGTTTGGATAAGGAAAATTGAACATCATATAATTATCACCACTTTTCAATTTCAACCCCGTACTTCCCTTGGTTAATAATGAAATCGGACAAGTTAGAGTGCTAACTTTACCTCGACGTACGTTCTTAGAGTCTCATAGATAGAAATGAGCATCTATACCTCAAAATTTAGGGTCAAGTAAAGAATAAAGTACCTTCGATATACTTAATTAATCATGACCTACTTACAGAAATCAACTCTCTTATACTTACACGTTTTTGACATTTCGACTTCTCAATCCCTCATCTAGAATTGAAGCCAGGTAAGTCAGGGCATTGGTAGCACTTGGCCTTACTTTTGTAAAAGCACTCTGATTTTAGATCTCACAGATAAAGGAAAGTCTACCGGTGGGTGTTATTCTAAATATAAGATGACTTACTTTCCATAAATGCGTCAACATTTTAGCACTACTTACCATATTTATTTTATGTTAATTAATGGAACCAACAAAGAAATCCGTTAAATAAAAAAAGTCTTTTTAAAACAATCTGAAAACCAACTCGATAAACTTATTACTACTCTTCGATTTCAAATTAGCACTATTCATTGATTAGAAATGAAACTGTTAAAGTTGGGGTATTATTATCTCTCAACTTTGACTCGTGTTCACTTCCAACTTCAAAATAGAAACAAATTTCCATACCTCGAAGCCTAGAAATAAAAATAGGATCCAAAAGTTCCATCTCCGTCCTTTTCTCGAAAAACATTATTACAACAATAGTGTTGTAAATCATGCTTCCTTCCCCTTTTAAATTTACTTTTAAAATTCATTGAAACATAATTTGAAACTTGAATTTAAAACACCTCCTTAAAGATGGTCGCTTTTAAACAAAACTCGACTTTTGAAACGAAGGAGCATCCTTTATAAAATTTAAAATTCTTGTTTAAATAATTCAAATAAATTCTTAAAATTATATTTAAACCTTCAATCTCCTTTTTAAATACTTATATTAGTTGTATAAAATACATTCAAAAAGAATTTGCAAAAATTCCAAAATAGATAACCTTTTTATACTGTACTAAAATTATAGATTATCAAAGTGCATCCATAACGACTATCTTTATATGGACCATGACTTTTAAAACCTTTTTTGTAAATCAAATTGTGATGTGCCGGAAATTTAAGCAATATTTATTTAATAATTTCATTAATAATTATTTTAAAATATGAAATATTGATTTAATAATCTAATTCAAGCAGAATTTATCTTTTGAAAATTAATTATTATTAGTTTGATAAATGATAATATTGCCTTTCTAAACTTATTTAAAGAATATTTTATTTATAATGTATATATGTGTATACATTTTAAATAGGAGTTTTGATTTAAATTTAAATTTAAATTTAATAAGAATATTTTCCAATTTATTATATATGTATGTGTATAATTTATGAATTGGTTAATTTGATTTAAATTAGTGTCGAAACTTTTCAAAAGTTAATTTAAAAGTCTACCTTATATTTTCATAAGAAATTAAAGTAAATATTTAGTTTGTTTAAAAATAGCATTTTATAATAAAAGTTTATTTTGGTTTTCTTTTAAAAATTGTTTTTTTCCTTTTGAAATAGATTTAGTTCAATTACACTAAAGTATAAATTTGATTTGAAACTTTTGAATAAATTGAATTCAACATTCTTTTCTTTTTAAATTTTTCTTTCTTGAAAATTAGCTTTAAAAATATTATTTTAAAAATATTCAAACAAACATTTAAAATGAGTAATTTTATAAAAGAATTTTTCATGTGAACATGTAACGCTAAATATTGTAATAAAACATTTAAAATATCTTAAAATAAATTAGAAATTGTTTTAGGTAGAATTTAAATACATTCATAAATTGAGAAATTTCTTTTAACATTAAAATGCATATGTGTTAAACTCTTAATACATAAAGAAGATACTTGTACTTAATCTATAGCATTAGTTAACAAGTGGCATTGTTTTAAAAACATTTTATTTAAAATATATTAATAAGAAACTCAGCAATGCATTTTGTTAAAACCATTGTCTTCAAAATGAATCTGAAATCAGATTTAAAGGAAATTTCAAAACAAATCCTACAAACAAAATTCAATAGTTCAAACTTCAAATCTGAAAAACCAATTCTTGTTCAAAATCTACAACCCAAATTCAATCTAAATTCTGCAAATCCCAAAACTGTATAAAATATGCAAAACCCAAATCTGCAACTTCAACATCAATTTGCTTGCTCTTCCAATTTGATTCAAATCTGCAAAACCCAAATTCAATTCATATTTAAAAATATGCAAATCTGAAAGCAATCTTCAACTTCAACTCTTACTTAAGTATATGAAGATGGATCTGCATGCAATAATTCAGTATTCAAACTGGAAGCAAATGCAGTTTTAATTCAACAAGTAAAATCAACTACAGCAGATTCAACTTTCAAATGCAGCTTCAAATCAAGTTCCTGGAAATGTGAAATTTGCATCTGGAATTGTTCTCTGCATCTTCAATAAAATATGTGAGTAAGCTTTTTTTTTAAAAATAGTTTTTCTTTAAAAATCAAAGCTAAACATAATTTACAGAACTTAGGTTTTAATTCACAGAAATCAAAACCTGTTATAGATAAAACTGTTCTGTTTTCTATTTTAAAAAAAATGAAATGAGTAACCTCACCATGCAAAAACTTAAGATATCTGTGCATGAGAATTGGTAGAAATAAGTATGTGTGATGATTGCATATTGATGACTGTTCTGTGTAAACATATATGAATATGTTTATATGTTGCTGTTGCCTGTATCTGCATATCATTTAGTTGGTAGACTAAGATTTTCTATAATAGAAATTCTTTATCACTGGAATTGATTTCAGTTAGAAATTTATGTGTAGACAAAATATGTTTGTTTAGTATAAATTTAGGTTTGTAAATTACGATTTAGTTAAAATAAGTTAAAATTGAAAAACTGTAGCCTCTGAAACACTAACAACAATAATAACAGATATTATTTTAAAAAGTAAGAATCTCATAACCTTAAATTTATTAAAACAAGTTTATAATTTGAATGCATGATTTCAATCATGAATTTTGAAACAAGAACCTCATTTTAAAATTTACTGATAAGTTAGTATTTCTGAGTTGAATCAAATTGGGAAATCTGGGTTTATCTAATTTCCTAGTGATATTGGGGTGATGTGGTTCTGTCTGGAGGTGGAGGATTATTGTGAGAGTGGGGAAAAATTGGGCAATAGATGATCAGAGAGGGGAGGAGATGACAATTGTGACTTCCAGGTTTTAGCCCTAGTTTTGATGATGGTCGATGTTTTGCTACTTCTTGTTTACTGTAGTGCTTCGAGTGATTCGAGCTTTTGGGATTCGGCAGAGGGAATGTAGATGGAGCTATGGCCAAAGTCGCATCAACGATGATGGTCGGAGGTGGGTTTCCTCGGTGTTGACAGGTTTGGGTAGTTTGGGTACAGTGGTGTTTCAGGTTGCTTTAGCTACTGGATTTTTGTTTTTCGAGCTGCAGTGAACTGATGGAGGCCGTGATCGTGTGGGGTGATGGTCGGCGTCTTGGTGAAGTGGATTTGAGTGGCTGGGGTTCGTCAGAGTACCGGTGCATATGCACCGTGCACATATAAGTTCTGGTGAACAAATGTTGGGTTGTGCAGGGTTACTAGCTCGAAGATGCACTCGGGTTTTTGTGATTTTGTCTCGAAGCAATTGGCTTGAGAACTCGAATTTATAATTTGGCGTCTTAGGTAAGTATAAATTCAGGTTGTAAAACCTATAATTGTGCAGTTTTTTTTAAAACTTGAATGAATTTAAATTTTTAAACAGGATTTTAACAAGGATTTAAATTCCAAGTTAGGATGAATTTGAATTCAAGTGAGCTTTTGAATTCAAAGTTTTAAAAATGAAGAATTTAAATTTAGGTAAGGTTTAAATTTAGTTTTGAAATCAAGTCTAAATTTGGTTTTCAGGTTTTCAGGTTTATTTTTGAAACCAGATTTAATTCAAAACAGTTTTTGTAAATTTGAAAGATTGAACAAGTTTTAAATGTTTTAAAGAAGATTTAAAAATGATTTTGATTTCAAATAAAGGTTTAAACTTGAAAAAAAATTCTTTTATTAATATTTGAATTAATGTTATGAAATGTTTAAACTTAAATTTGAAAAGTTATATAATCAATTTATTTTAAGCTTGATTTCTTAAATAAAAATTTGTTAGTAATTTAGTTTGAACTTTCTTATATAAATATCTCATATAAGTAATAATGGTTCTTTACTTTTATTTTAAGAATAAATTTATTTAAAAATTTGGATAATGTTTAAATGGTTAAACATTTTGAAATCTTTAAATTTTAAAATAAAATTTGAATTTAATTTTAGAAATGTATTATTTAAATACATTTTGAATGTTAATGAAATCATTAATAAGTAAATGAATTACTTTAGAAATGATTAAAATAATATAAGATTGTTAAAGAATTTACTTATTTAATTGATTTTAATTAATGTTTTGGATTAATTTTTAATTAGAGATAGTTAATAATAATTAATCTAAGATAATTTTCTTAAGTAAGTAATTATAGAAAATGTTGTTAATTAATAAAGATAATTATCTTAGGATAATTAATTAATTAATTAATGTAATTAATTTTGATAATTAATTTGATTAATTAATTGAAGATAATAAATAGTAATGTGTTAAGAATAATTACTTGATAAAAGTAATTAAGGGATTAATTACTTAGGGTAATTAATTATGGTTATGTGATTTGTTTAAGTTAATTAATTTAGTTTAATTAATTTAAATAAATCGTTTGATGATTTAATGAGAATAATTAATGGAGCATTATTACTTAGAAAAGTAATAAATGATATTTACTGGAATGTAATTAGTGAGAAATGATTTTAATCAAGTAATTGGGATAATTACTTTTGTAATTAATCAAGGAATTAATTAATGAAGATAATTAATTGTGGGATAATTAATTTGTTATGAGTAATTAAGGGTAGTTAATTACTGGGTTTAATATTAATCAAGGTAATTAATAATTGTATTGTAAATGTTAGATTAATTACTAAATGTAATTAATTTAAAATAAAGTAATTAATTTAAATAATACAGATCATTAATTAGTATGATTAATGATGTAATTAACAATTGTTTAATTGTTAAGTGATTAATTAAAGTAATTAATTAAGGATAAATGTAATTAAGTATAGTTAATTAATGAAGTAATTAAATGTTAATTACTTATGATTAAGGTTAATTAATTTGTGAAATTAATTATAGACTAATTACTTATTGTAATTAGTGAATGATTAATCAAAGGTGTTTAATTAAGTTGAATACTTAGGAAGTGATTAATTAACTAGGTTAATTAATTAATGGATATATAAGCAGGATTTATAGATGTGATAATTAATTTAATTTATTTTAAATTAATTAGAGATAGAAGTAATTAATTTAATTCATTTCAAATTAATTATAGATGGTGGATAGTAAATCTTTGCTTATGGATGATATTGATTGGATGATTGTGATCTCAATAATAAGATGAGTAGTATCTGTATGATATGGATGCTTGGTTAAAGTATGATATTATGGATTATCTGTTTGTGATGATTATCTGGTTGTGATGAATATCTGTTGTGATTATGATACAGATTATCTGTTATGATGAGAATGTGATTATCTATTGTGATATGTAATTTATCTATCTATGTGAAATAGATAATAATGAATTGAATTAATTATTCAAAACTAAATTCACTTAGACATTAAGATGGAGTTTGGATTTCGATGAGACCGGGATCGGATTTCCAAATTTGGAATTCCGAAAACCACATCGATCCAAATTAAACGTTAGGTCGTGAATCTCAAGTGAAGAGTGAAGACTCGAGGTGTAAGAACTATTCGTCGGTATAACTCTGTAGGTGATTCCGCAATGAGTTTGACGGAATAGTACTTATAGGTTCGAGATGGTGATTCAGAGTGCAAGGGTTATCGTCGTTAACTCTGAGGGTGATTCCAAAATGAGTGTAACGAGATAATGCCTTCGGTTTCGTTCGAACCCATAACGAACTTGTATGGATTGAATGCTTTCAGAACATCGTCAAGTGGACGATGAGCATTCTAAGATTGATGTGTCCTATAAAGGTAATCGTAGCCTCAAGCCTCATCAACTGGGAATGGCTAAAACTAGGGAGGTGCAGCAAGGCTTCATTGGTAGCCCCCACTGGAGAGAAAGATTTATCCCTATCTAGAGGTCCCTTTATATTTCGGCTGTGTGGCAGTTGGCGACGGTCTATCTATGGGGTGGTCTTGTTCGGAACTGTTCAGTAAGGAATGGTTCCAGCTTTGTGTTGCAGGGGATTGGGCGTACTCCCCGGTACGGTGATCTAGGCCACGTACCGTGACGGGCGGTACCCCAGTAGCCCTGCCATTGATGGAATCCATAATCCAATAAGTGCCTGTATGGTTTTGATTGTGCCCAACTATGTTGGAACGTGAGATGTAAGCATTCCAGCTATTTCTGTATTTTATTTTGAAAATCCTAGACACTATCATAATATCACTGTATTTCCTATCAAATGTTTTGGTTAGCGTAAGGTATAAACTTTTCCATGTTTATGTGTGGGAAGTCTTACGTGATACTTTTTGTTTTCAAAGGATTTTCTAAAGTTAAGCAACTTTTAAACCCGTTTACTCACACCAGACCCATGTCTGACCCGAGTGTTTATTTTCTGTTTTATTAAACTCTTGGGTACTCATATTACGTATGAGTAGTCAAGTGATTCAGGATTGCTTTGACGAGTTCTTGAGGAGATATGGAGCAGGAGGCTTCGACGTGTAGATATATATTGTGGTTCCGCTGTGTTTGAGATGTATCTGTTTTCTCTGATGTACTTGAATTGTAATTACTAGATAGATGTTTATAACTGTCTAGTTTGTGTTGTATTAGCTGTTTAACTCTGATGTATATGATACTATGTAAAGTTTTATGTGATATAATATAATTTATTCTTTCCGCTGTGAGATTCTGATGTTGGCTGTTTCTTTCTTTTCTTTCTTTTCTTTCTTTTCTCTTTTCTATCCCTTTCTTTCTTCTTAATGATGCGTCTTTCTATGGAATGAAAGGTGGGTCGTTACATTGTGGTATCAGAGCACTAGGTTGAGCGAATACCTAGACTCTAGAGTGGTGTCTATCTTGAGAGAGCGTATTTGTAATTTTGAATATATATATATATATATATATATATATAATTATTTATTTCTACCTATCTGATTGGGTTACCTGTTCAGGTTTTCCAATATAAGTAATAAAGGTAGATAGGGTAGTGCTGTGTGTAACACAACTACAAATGGTTGGAGTCCGAATGCTTGAGGTTGGAAGTGGATCTGCTAGGGCAGTTTTGGGCATCTTGAGTAGTTTTGCAGTTTGGTGTGAAGGATTTCACTGATCTCTGGAGGAAATATTTTCAAGGTTCAGAGTTTATCTTTGGAATGTAAGCTTGGTAGCACTCGTGTTAGTGGATTTTCTTGAGTTTGAATCAGTTGGGAGTTCTGAAGCCAGCGATGGTCTCTTGGAGACTTCAGGAAGGAGTTCTGTCTATATTTGAGTTTGAGACTCAGTTTGGCAGAATGTTTTGTGCTTGGTTTGAGAGCGAGTTTCCTGAGGGATATTTACTTTGAAGGCTCTATTGTGGAAGTGGCTGGTGTATCTTTAAGGTTCGATGAGCTTTTGCATAAGAATGTCTTTGGCAGCAGTAGCAGCAGTGAGTGGCCTGTTTCTTCGATGGTTCAGAAATCTCTGTGATTTTTTTCTGTCAGTAGGCTGGGCAGATGGTAAAGTTTGTCCATTTCTTCTGGAAGCTCAACTGGGTGTGATGTTTGTGATTGGAGGTAGACCACTAGTTCTTCTTTTGGATAGAAGGCTTTAGCTGTTCTGTTTATTGAAGAGAGAACGATTTCTTGGAATCTGAACTGAGTGGAACCGCAAAAGTGTCTTGCGATGGTTCAGAATTTCTCTGAGTAATCTTTGTTTGGATTGAAGCATCTCTAGAAGATGTTAGAGTTATCGAAGTGGTTTGGTATTTTCTGGATATCTTCGAAGGAATTAAGATTTGCATCCGCATCGAGAGATTGGGATATGTTTTGACTGGGTTCATGGAGCTTTACCGGTGATCAAGCATAGTTGGAGGTTCTTTGAGAGAGAGATATTTTTAACCTGGTAGGATTGATCGGATCAAGTTTCCTGGTTGAATTTTTGCTGTGGTGTTTGTGACCGAATCGGATAGGTCACTGAGATTTTATGGAATTTGATGAACAGTGTTTCCGGGATAAGTTGATCAAGTTTGTGCTTGTGTTCATCAAAAACATTCTCGAATCAGAGTTGTGCAGCGGAAGCATGGTGGCAGCTATTCCCGAATAGGAACAACACCCGATTCATTGGGAATTTGAGTTTTGTCTTGGATCAGAGGATTTCTACAGGAAATTTATTTTGGATCTGGAGGCTTGGATATCTTGTGCATCTGTTCTGTTTTCAGAATAGTAGTAGTATGTTTGAAGTCTTCCGATATTTATAGTAGAGTTTGTGTGGTGAATTTTGATGGATCTTCAGAGAACTATTTGTTGAGTAGGATCTGGAGATCGTTTATTTTCTTTGTCCAAATTTGTTCCATGAGGCATCCGCAAAGATTGGATTGATCTAGAAGGTTGAGGGCATCCCAGGATCGACAGGAGAGATTTGAGGATAAGAGTATTGGATCTTTCTGTGTTCTCTTGAGGGTTAAGTGTTGGGTCTACAGGATTGAATTTCCAGTTTGGATGGCTGGAATTTGTTTTGTTTTTCACGTATCTCTGAGAGAGTACGTGTATGGTTTATCACTGGTTTTAGGATTAGTAGTTCTGGGAGATTTGGAAGTTGATCAGGACTTGTCTGTGGTCCAGTGTTCTGTTTAGATTAGTAGATCTATATATATAGAAGCTCTAGATCTGAGTGATATAGCTAGTTTAGATTCTGTAGAACGAGTGTCTCGGTGTTTGTACCTGGGACAACTCTAGAGAATCTTATCTAGAATTTTGTCTGGATAATTAGAATTGTTTGTTTGAATTGGTTGCTATGGTTGCTAGTATTGGGTTGATAGCATATGTTTACTATTTTAAAATTAAAATCTGTATGAGATTATTAAATTACCTTTGCTTTTAAATTTCGGGGACTAAATTCTTTTAAGGGGGGAGGAATGTGATATCCCGGAAATTTAAGCAATATTTATTTAATAATTTCATTAATAATTATTTTATAATGTGAAATATTGATTTAATAATCTAATTCAAACAGAATTTATCTTTTGAAAATTAATTATTATTTAGTTTGGTAAATGATAATATTGCCGTTCTAAACTAATTTAAAGAATATTTTATTTATAATGTATATATGTGTATACATTTTAAATAGGAGTTTTGATTTAAATTTAAATTTAAATTTAAATTTAATAAGAATATTTTCCAATTTATTATATATGTATGTGTATAATTTATGAATTGGTTAATTTGATTTAAATTAGTGTTGAAACTTTTCAAAAGTTAATTTAAAAGTCTACCTTATATTTTCATAAGAAATTAAAGTAAATATTTAGTTTGTTTAAAAATAGTATTTTATAATAAAAGTTTGTTTTGGTTTTCTTTTAAAAATTGTTTTTTTTCTTTCGAAATAGATTTAGTTCAATTACACTAAAGTATAATATTTGATTTGAAACTTTTGAATAAATTGAATTCAACATTCTTTTCTTTTTAAGTTTTTCTTTCTTGAAAATTAGCTTTAAAAATATTATTTTAAAAATATTCAAACAAACATTTAAAATGAGTAATTTATAAAAGAAGTTTTCATGTGAACATGTAAGGCTAAATATTGTAATAAAACATCTTAAAATAAATTAGAAATTGTTTTAGGAAGAATTTAAATACATTCATAAATTGAGAAATTTCTTTTAACATTAAAATGCATATGTGTTAAACTCTTAATACATAAAGAAGACACTTGTACTTAATCTATAACATTAGTTAACAAGTGGCATTGTTTTAAAAACTTTTTATTTAAAATATATTAATAAGAAACTTAGCAATGCATTTTGTTAAAAACCATTGTCTTCAAAATGAATATGAAAATTAGATTTAAAGGAAATTTCAAAACAAATCCTACAAACAAAATTCAATAGTTCAAACTTCAAATCTGAAAAACCAATTCTTATTCAAAATCTACAGCCCAAATTCAATCTAAATTCTGCAAATCCCAAAACTGTATAAAATATGCAACACCCAAATCTGCAACTTCAACATCAATTTGCTTGCTCTTCCAATTTGATTCAAATCTGCAAAACCCAAATTCAATTCATATTTAAAAATCTGCAAATCTGAAAGCAATCTTCAACTGCAACTCTTACTCAAGCATATGAAGATGGATCTGCATGCAATAATTCAGTATTCAAACTGGAAGCAAATGCAGTTTTAATTCAACAAGTAAAATCAACTACAACAGATTCAACTTTCAAATGCAGCTTCAAATCAAGTTCCTGGAAATGTGAAATTTGCATCTGGAATTGTTCTCTGCATCTTCAATAAAATATGTGAGTAATTTTTTAAAAAAAAAAACAGTTTTTCTTTAAAAATCAAAGCTAAACATAATTTACAGAACTTAGGTTTTAATTCACAGAAATCAAAACCTGTTATAGATAAAACTGTTCTGTTTTCTGTTTAAAAAAATGAAATGAGTAACTTCACCATGCAAAAACTTAAGATATCTGTGCATGAGAATTGGTAGAAATAAGTATGTGTGATGATTGCATATTGATGACTGTTCTATGTAAACATATAGGAATATGTTTATATGTTGCTGTTGCTTGTACCTGCATATCATTTAGTTGGTAGACTAAGATTTTCTTTAATAGAAATTCTTTATCACTTGAATTGATTTCAGTTAGAAATTTATGTGTAGACAAAATATGTTTGTTTAGTATAAATTTAGGTTTGTAAATTATGATTTAGTTAAAATAAGTTAAAATTGAAAACCTGTAGCCTCTGAAACACTAACAACAATAATAACAGATATTATTTTAAAAAGTAAGAATCTCAACACCTTAAATTTATTAAAACAAGTTTATAATTTGAATGCATGATTTCAATCATGAATTTTAAAACAAGAACCTCATTTTAAAATTTACTGATAGGTTAGTATTTCTGAGTTGAATCAAATTGGGAAATCTGGGTTTATCTAATTTCCTAGTGATATTGGGGTGACGTGGTTATGTCTGGAGGTGGAGGATGGATGTGAGAGTGGGGAAAAATTGGGCAATAGATGATCAGAGATGGGAGGAGATGGCAATTGTGATTTCTAGGTTTTAGCCCTAGTTTTGATGATGGTCGATGTTTTGCTACTTCTTGTTTACTGTAGTGCTTCGAGTGATTCGAGCTATTGGGATTCGGCAGAGAGAATGTAGATGGAGCTATGGCCAAAGTCGCATCAACGATGATGGTCGGAGGTGGGTTTCCTCGGTGTTGATAGGTTTGGGTAGTTCGGGTACAGTGGTGTTTCAAGTTGCTTTAGTTACTGGATTTTTGTTTTTCGAGCTGCAGTGAATTGATGGAGGCCGTGATCGTGTGGGGTGATGGTCAGCGTCTTGGTGAAGTGGATTTGAGTGGCTGGAGTTCGTCAGAGTGCCGGTGCATATGCACCGTGCACATATAAGTTCTGGTGAACAAATGTTGGGTTGTGCAGGGTTTCTAGCTCGAAGATGCACTCCGGCTTTTGTGATTTTGTCTCGAAGCAAGTGGCTTGAGAACTCGAAGTTATAATTTGGGGTCTCGGGTAAGTATAAGTTTAGGTTGTAAAACCTGTAATTGTGTAGTTTTTTTTAAAACTTGAATGAATTTAAATTTTTAAACAGGATTTTAACAAGGATTTAAATTCCAAGTTAGGATGAATTTGAATTCAAGTGAGCTTTTGAATTCAAAGTTTTAAAAATGAAGAATTTAAATTTAGGTAAGGTTTAAATTTAGTTTTGAAATCAAGTCTAAATTTGGTTTTCAGGTTTTCAGGTGTAACAACCCGGCATTTCGTAGCAATTAATTATCGTCACTAGGTAATTAAACCGTTTGCTAATTTCTATTGGAATTCTATTGAGTTAAAATCCTTTTAAAATTTGTTTAAGCATTTTATAGGATTTATTATATTGGCCCATGTTTTATTTTGGTCTCGTGTTAACAATTGAGTTATAACCCGGTCTCCATTATTCGGTTCAAAACCCTAAAGCAAACATACAAACGAAAAAAACAGAATATGGCAGCGTTTTTTCGTTCGTCCCTCTTTCTTCGTCATTTAGGGCTTTCGTGAATTCGAAGATGGCGACTCCAACTACTCGATGTAATTCGGTTCTCTGGCTCGATTCCTTGTTGGCTTCGGCTTCGACTCGTAGCGGTTCGATCTTTTGATTTGAGATCTGGGAAGCAAGGTGAGTGTTTCCTTCACTCACGTCTTTAATTCAAAGCTCAAGCTTATTTAGGGTTTAAATTAAGTGATTTTCGTTCGTATAAAATTGTTGAATTCGTCAACTTATTTGCTCGGCCGTTCAAAGTTATTTGGATGTTGTTGATTTCTCTGATTTATCGAATTCATATGAAATGATATTTGCGATTTTTGGTTCATTTTTATGGCTTTGAGGATTTGTGGAAATGTTCAAACTCTTTGGCCAGTACGGCTTGATTTTCATTTTGATTTCGGTCTGGATGCTTGTAGTCTTCGGGAAGCTTTGTGTTGTTTGCTTAGAGCTTTGATATCAAAGTTGGTATGATACTTGTTGCTGCCTATTTCTTAGCTTTTGCAGTGAATTTGTTTTCTTGAGCTTGTGCTTATTGTGATACATGATGCTTGTAGTCCACCTTGCACGCTCTAACCTTCAAGTATATTCGCTGTGCATTTGTAGTTGAAGTATTCCTCGAGTTTGATCATTAAAGGTAGCTGTCTTAACCTTTGAGGTAGTTTGCATATATGTATTTGTGTGTTCATGTCTGTGACCATTCAGGTTGTTTGTATTGAGTTTGTTCCTCCAGTGGCATATTTCGATCAGAACTGATCATTGAAGTGTTGCAAATTTGTAGTCTTGATTCATTGGTGTCACTGAACTAGATTGTATTCGTACTTCATTATATATGTGAGTCTGGGTTTGGGTCAGGGTTCTACACTGACCTGAACTGAGTCTGATACTTGTGCATTCATGATTTGATTTCATTGTGGTGGCTTCATTGGTATTACTTGATGTCACTTTTACTCGTTGTTCATACATTGAAGTCTGGGTAGATATATTGACCACTGTGTACATTGTTAGTTTTATATCCCTGCATGTTAATTTTTATACATGTGAATGTACATCCATTTTGCCCAGATTTGTAGTATGCATTGTCACTCTAGTTCATGACATCTGTGCGCTACATAATTTGCTGAGACTATGCTTGCACACGTCTCTCGTATCACAGATTTCTTACTTATCTGATTCGTGCCTTGATATGGACTGCTACACTGCTTCATGTAGTCAGGTATTTTGTTTCACTAGTTGTAGCTTGATGCGAGTCTGCATTGATGTAAGAGTAGTCATTCATGTTGTAGCTGGTATTGCATTTGAGACAGTTTGCATACCTGTTTCATATAGTAATTGGGATCACTATTCACTTATACATATGCTTCTTTAGTTTTGTTGGATATGGACTTGCAGTTGAGTTGCTTACTTCATGTCGCCTTGACTTTGGTTGTTGCATTGAGTTGAGTCATGATTGCAGTGACTTGACCTTTGTATTTTGTTTATTTTCCGAAATTTAACTTGTGTTGAACCTGTCTTTTTATTTTGGGTTTGACCTTGTGCCCGGTTGTGTACATTATCACTGTAGTGGCAAGGCAGTGCACGCAAGCGTAAACTGCAGCCACATGAAATTGAGTTTTTGTGTACATCATCACTGTAGTGGCAAGGCAGTGCACGCAAGCGTGAACTGCAGCCACACGGTATGGTTTTGTGATATTCTATTTTGTTTTGATTTATTGATCTTTAGCATATTCCATATGCTGTAGTGGCGAGGCAGTGCATGCGTGCGTGTACTGCAGCCCTACCCGTATAGTTATTTTAATTGATAATTCAGTTGTTTGAATTGTTTCGTCTGTTCAACTCAATATGACTTGAATTGTATTTTGATTGGTTTAATTTGATGATTTTGTTGTTAATTGCCGATTAGGCAATTTTGATGTTTTCCAAATTATCTTCGTTGATATTCTTTTCACTTATCTTTGTTGATAATTTGAATCTGCTAATTTGTTGGTTAAACACCGTTACGTGTTATATTTACCGTTATCCGGTTTATTTGTTAAAGGATTGGATATACGAGATTTATTTTGACTGTCGTCTAATTGCTATTTATTTATTATTACTTCCGTGCATTAACAACTGAGTTTGAATTAGACTGACCCGTGTATTTTTCTTTTGAATGTAATACTCGGGTCAGACCGAGTTATTACAGGTTGTAGATATCTTGCTTTGGGTTACTGCTAGAGCTATGAAGTTTCTTTATATCATTTGGAGTAGATGTTGTCTTAGTATAGGATGTTGTATGTTCATGTATATTATTTATGATAATGTACTTGTATATGTAACTTCCAGAGTCGACATTCGTAGTTGTATCATATGTATGGTATCACATGTATTGTAACTAACATCAGTTATTATATATATGAGACTTTCTGTTTTATCTGTGTTCCGCATTTATATTTTCTGTGTTATTATTATATATATTGTCCTAAAATATTATGAACCATCGTAGTTCGTTTTATATTGGAATTGGGTATGTCGATGGGAGTAAATAAATAAGAGATGAAAAATTTAAAAATATATACCACTCCTATCGAGATAACCAATATAGGTGTAAGGCCTAACTACAGATGGCCGCTCCTATCCAGTCTTATCCTTCGTAATAACAGATAGTATTTCCATTAATACTCTTTGTTATTGTGAGCATAGAGGTGGGGCGTTACATTTGGTATCAGAGCTTGGGGTTTATGGACATAATATGAAACATAACTTAGATGGAACATGTGTTACAACTATTAGTCGATGTTTTATTTGTGCTTTGAGTCAAAACTAAAGTTTTGAAAATATATTGAAATTTTTAAATATCATTATTTAAAAAATAAAAAGTGAAACTATGTTTGATGATTAAGTAATTTGTGTTTGGTTTATCAGAGTACGCAGCGGAAACAGGAGGACTGCTTCGTTGAGTACAACTGAAAATTATTTTGATTTAAGAATCAAAATATGAAAATGAATTTAATTTCATTATGTTGTTTAACCAGTGGTTTGATTTGTTGAAATTCTTGCTGGTTTTCTTTGGTGCTAATCATATCTGATTAGATTTTTGCTGTTTTAAAATATCTTAATTGAAGATATAATAGAATGCTTTCTTTGTTTATTTGGTAGTGTGCTTGCAAACATAAGTTGCACGTTACTGCATTAATTTTACGTTGAACCGATGTTTGGTTATAACGTATTTTGTTGCCGTTATTTTTATAACGGGATTTTTACACCAATGCTAAATCTTGAAACATGGTTTTTTTTTGACATTTTTGATGAATGAAAATTCACTGATGTTATATTTTGATGCGAATTATTTTGATGAGATTTTGACGTATGAATATTACCGTCGCTTTGGCTTCAGTAACCGTCAAATTTTAAAGTGGATTTTCAAGCGGTTATCCCGCAATGATGATTTTGAGATCCGTTTCTACGGTGTTTTGAGAAGTGCATTTTTCTTATCGAAATTGTCACTAATGCTGCTGTTTTTATCACGGATTTGCAAATCGTTTTAGAAATAAAATTGTTTTCCAAAATTTTTATAGTTTGCGCTTTCAAAAGAATGAGGAAGCGATTTAAATGTTTCAGCAAAAATCGAGGACTATGAACCCTTTCTTTTACTGATTCGCTTAATTCCGGACTTTTTCGTTTGAGAATGTAAATTATTACTTTTATAAAATAAATGAAATTGTTTTCAGAAGTTTTACATTTTGCGCTTTCCAAAGAATGAGGAAGCGATTTAAACGTTTCAGCAAAATCGAGGACTATGAACCCTTTCTTTTACTGATTCGCTTAATTCCGGACTTGTCCGTTTGAGGATGTGAAATGTTATTTTTGGAATACACAATTTTGCACTTTCAAAGAAACGATGAAGAGAATCAAACGATTTAGTAAAACACGTGGTATGGGACATGTGCGTTTTCTATTTCGGTTAATTCCGGACTCGTTAATTGAAATATTTGATAATTTTCGTGTGCTTTCGAGCCACTATGATGGACCTTCGGGTCATATGATGGACCTTCAGGTCAAATACCAGTACCAGACCTTCGGGTCATATGTTGGACCTTCGGGTCATATGATGGGCGACAAAATTATGATGACGGTACTTGGTAGGCTTCGACCATATGAGATGCACGTGCGGTGTAGCTAAAACTTGCCATATGATGGGATAGATCCACCTTTTATTTTGATTTTCTAGTTATCTTAATTGATTCTAGATATTTGTTGAATCTAATTATTTGCAAGTAATTAGATATTTGATGTTATGAGTTCTGATTATCGTTTTTGATAATCGGATATTTGTTATTTCTGATTATCGCTTGTGATAATTAGATATTTGATATTATGAGTTCTGATTATCGTTTTTGATAATCGGATATTTGTTGTTTCTGATTATCGCTTGTGATAATTAGATATTTAATGTTATGAGTTCTGATTATCGTTTTTGATAATCGGATATTTTTTGTTTCTGATTATCGCTTGTGATAATTAGATATTTGATGTTATGAGTTCTGATTATCGTTTTTGATAATCGGATATTTGTTGTTTCTGATTATCGCTTGTGATAATTAGATATTTGATGTTATGAGTTATGATTATCGTTTTTGATAATCGGATATTTGTTGTTTCTGATTATCGCTTGTGATAATTAGATATTTGATGTTAT
Source organism: Allium cepa (assembly GCA_030765085.1). Taxonomy (NCBI): domain Eukaryota; kingdom Viridiplantae; phylum Streptophyta; class Magnoliopsida; order Asparagales; family Amaryllidaceae; genus Allium; species Allium cepa. The sequence continues at coordinate 507,093,307 of CM060934.1, read as the reverse complement.
GAGTTCTGATTATCGTTTTTGATAATCCGATATTTGTTTTTCTGATTATCGCTTGTGATAATTAGATATTTGATGTTATGAGTTCTTATTATCGTTTTTGATAATCGGATATTTGTTGTTTCTGATTATCGCTTGTGATAATTAGATATTTGATGTTATGAGTTCTGATTATCGTTTTTGATAATCAGATATTTGTTGTTTCTAATTATCGCTTGGGATAATTAGATATTTGATGTTATGAGTTCTGATTATCATTTTTGATAATCGGATATTTGTTATTTCTGGTTATCGCTTGTGATAATTAGATATTTGATGTTATGAGTTCTGATTATCGTTTTTGATAATCGGATATTTGTTGTTTCTGATTATCGCTTGTGATAATTAGATATTTGATGTTATGAGTTCTGATTATCATTTTTGATAATCGGATATTTGTTATTTCTGATTATCGCTTGTGATAATTAGATATTTGATGTTATGAGTTCTGATTATCGTTTTTGATAATCGGATATTTGTTGATTTTGATTATCGTTTTTGATAATCGAATAACTGTGTTTCTGATTATCGTTTTGGATAATCGAATATTGTTGTTTCTGATTATCGTTGTGATAATTAGATATTTGATGTTTCTGATTATCGTTTTTGATAATTAGATATTTGTTGATTCTGATTATCGTTTTTGATAATCGAATATTCGTTGATTTTGATATCGTTTTTGATAATCGAATAATTTTTGTTTCTGATTATCGTTTTTGATAATTCGGTATTTGTTGATTCTGATTATCGTTTTTGATAATTGGATATTTGTTGATTTTGATTATCGTTTTTGATAATCGAATAATTGTTGTTTCTGATTATCGTTTTTGATAATTAGATATTTCTTGATTTTGATTATCATTTCTGATAATTAGATATTTGTTGATTCTGATTATCGTTTTTGATAATCGGATATTTGTTTATTCTGATTATCGTTTTTGATAATCGGATATTTGTTGATTTTTATTATCGTTTTTGATAATCGAATAATTGTTCTCTCTGATTATCGTTTTTGATAATTAGATATTTGCTGATTCTGATTATCGTTTTTGATAATTAGATATTTGTTGATTCTGATTATCGTTTTTGATAATTGGATATTTGATTTTGATTATCGTTTTTACTAATCGAATAATTGTTGTTTCTGATTATCGTTTTTGATAATTAGATGTTTGTTGATTCTGATTATCGTTTTTGATAATTAGATATTTGTTGATTCTGATTATCGTTTTTGATAATCGGATATTTATTGATTTTGATTATCGTTTTTGATAATTAAATATTTGTTGATTTGAAATTTGATTATCGTTTTTGATAATTAAATATTTGTTGATTTGAGATTTGATTATCGATTGTGATAATTAAATATTTGTTGAATTGAGATTTCTGATGATCGTTTTTGATAATTGGACCTTTGTTGTTTTCTGATTACCGTTTTGGTAACTAGAATTGCGGTTTTGTGATTTGTGATTTGGGTTTCCCAATTATCTTTGTTGATAATTAGATTTTGTTGTCTTCTAATTATCGTATCGATAATTAGATATTGTTGTTTTATGATTTCTGTATTCTGATTATCTTTTTGATAATTAGATTTTGTTGAGAATTTGTGAATTTCTTTTATGAAATTAAAAGGTTTCTGTGGCGTTTGTATTCTCTACCTTTATTTTTCTAGCTTAACCAGTTTATGTTAGAAAAATAATGGTTATTGACGACCTTAATTATGAAAATTGCGAGGACGCAATTTCTATAAGGAGGGGAGTTTGTAACAACCCGACATTTCGTAGCAATTAATTATCGTCACTAGGTAATTAAACCGTTTGCTAATTTCTATTGGAATTCTATTGAGTTAAAATCCTTTTAAAATTTGTTTAAACATTTTATGGGCTTTATTATGTTGGCCCATGTTTTATTTTGGTGTCGTGTTAACAATTGAGTTATAACCCGGTCTCCACTATTCGGTTCAAAACCCTAAAGCAAACATACAAACGAAAAAAAAGAATATGGTGGCGTTTTTTCGTTCGTCCCCCTTTCTTCGTCATTTAGGGCTTTCGTGAATTCGAAGATGGCGACTCCAACTACTCGATGTAATTCGGTTCTCTGGCTCGATTCCTTGTTGGCTTCGGCTTCGACTCGTAGCGGTTTGATCTTTTGATTTGAGCTCTGAGAAGCAAGGTGAGTGTTTCCTTCACTCACATCTTTAATTCAAAGCTCAAGCTTATTTAGGTTTTAAATTAAGTGATTTTCGTTCGTATAAAATTGTTGAATTCATCAACTTATTTGCTCGGCCGTTCGAAGTTATTAGGATGTTGTTGATTTCTCTGATTTATCGAATTCATATGAAATGATATTTGCGATTTTTGGTTCATTTTTATGGCTTTGAGGATTTTTGGAAATGTTCAAACTCATATGGAAAAGGAGTAAAAAAAGTGAAGATATAAATGAAATTTTAAAGTGGAGCTGCTCTTTTATCGAATTTGTGAGATGGAAAATGACCACAAATACTCCTTAGCCAAAAGTCCTCTTTGCCCTCCTTGTTTCATGCTACACGATTCCTTTTTTAAACTGCTACTAGTTCTTTTTCCACACACCTTTCCTCGTTTCTGATGTAAGCATATGCCACATAGCATCTTCATGATGACATAAAAGCGCTTAAATCTATACACAAAAGTTTTCTTACTTTACTTCAACAAAAATCAAAAGTCGCATCACTAAATTAATTACATTCTAACCCTTATTCAAGTGCTTACACATACTTACTTTTTGTTAATTATTTTTACACTATTGACATCTTATTTTATGTGTATATATGTGTTAAAAATGTGTATGTAAGTGTGCAATAACATTGCGACAACTTCATTTTGATAAAAAGTCAAAAATTCGAAAAACAATTTTGATCACATTTCAATTCTTCATTGAACTATTTAATTTTGTAAACAAAATGTCAATTTTTTTTACTATCATTATTAAATAATAATGAAAATTAGTTAATTAGGCTAATAAAAATATTTATTTAAATATTTAAAATTATATAATATTCTCAATCAAAGCAATAAAATTTCCGGTCGTTACACCATATCTAATGTTCGGTGTTCGAAAAGGAGAGTTTGAATTTTATTTAAATAAAAATTAATTTAATTTCTTGTGATAATAATGTTAGTGTAACGACCCAAAATTTTCGACCTCGAGAATTTGACACAAATACGTTCACTGTGGAAGTGCCGAGAATCGAACGTCGGGAATTTCAAATTGTTAAAGAAAAGAAGGAAGAAGGAAGAAGAAGAACAGAAAACAACAGCATCTCACATTCGCAGCGGATTAAATATAATAATAAATAATAGCATTTATATGAAGAAAAGCTGTAATTGTTACTTTTCAACAATACATCAGAGTTATAACCATTTATAATAGACTAGACAGTTATATCAACCTGTCTCAGACAAATATCACAACAATCTAAAATACATATCGGAATACACTCCATATGTTACTGCCATCCAGCTTGCCTCCTGAGCTCTAGAACGCCCTTACCTGAAAATCTATAATACTCGGTCTGACCCGAACATTACATCAAAGTAACACCCAGGTCAGGCTGGAAACCAGTGTGAGTAAACCCATACAATTTGAAATACTAAATTATAACATATGTGAATACCAGGGTAACTCATACCTTACTACGAGTTCATAACTTGTTATAGTCAATACTTATTTCACAAATCTGATCCCTAAGTACCCTTACTTAGTTCCAATGGTCCAGTTTACTTAAATCATTCCATTCCAGTCTATTGATTTCATATATCAGATCTATAAAGAATTATTATAGATTACAAATCGAAGTGGTTTCGGTTATTTACTGATACCCGACCCCGGTGTCTTCGAATCAAATATCATCTTAAAACAAAGTTGTTTAAGTTTAAACAATTCCGTTTATATCCCGAATTACATATTTATATAGCAATTCATCACTGATAGACAAACCGTATTATCACAGTTCAACCCAAACATGTTATATCACATAGCATCACAAATCAAATATCAGAGATATCAAATAATCCAAGGCGTTCGATTATAATTAATCATCCATAAGCAAGATTAATTGGTTGTTCAATTCCTAATTAATTCAATTTAATCTCCAAATAGAATAAATTAATTTCCTTTAAATCTTGCTTAATTAACATTAATTAATTATAAAACCTTAATTAATTTATCATCCTTAATTAATTAATCATTCCATATTTAATCACATAAATGAATTAACCCTAAGTTAATTACATAACTAATTAACTCTTAATTAATTACATCTAGTAATTATGTTTCAATCATAAATTAACTTTTAATCATTAATTAACTCAGTTTTAATCATTAATTAGATAACCTTTAATTACACCCACTAAGTAATTAATCCTTAATTAAATAATTAACTATCCTTTAATTAAGTAATTATTCTTTAATTACTTTCCTTAATTTATTAATCTATTAATAAATCTTTAAATCAACCATCTTAATTAATTAAAGGTAAACCTCTATATCTTAATTAATTATTTAAGCATCTTATTGAAATTAAATTAAATACATGAAATCACTTAAAACCTTTTAATTTACTTATCTTAATTAATTAGCTAATATTTGATTATTCCAAAACAAAACAATTTAAATTCAAATCATTGTTTGAAAACTTATTTTTAATACATTGCTTTGGAAACTTGGTACATTTCTTTAAATTTAAAACTTGTTTATCGAACAATAAACAATCCGAGCCCATCCTTATTTCCCGAGCCTAACCACAAATTTCCCTAGTCACTCGCGAGAAAGTCCCTCTTCTCTTTTTTTTTAAAAGAAAACTTAGTTATAGTTCAAATTAATAGCTGGTTAATCAAAAACACAAACACGAAACAACACGAGACCAACCCGAGCCATTACCAACATCTTCCCGTGTTTTCCTCGAGACCTCTTTATTCTCCTCTCGAAAATAAACTAACACACTGCCACCACCGTGCACGTGCACACGGCATCGGTGCCACTCCGACCAACTCCGACGCCATTCCTAAGTTGCCGTTGATCTACCCGATCCACCCAGATCCCCACGAACCACTCTGAAATCAAAAATGATAGTGCCGTTCATCACTGGGAAGTACCTAGTCACCAAAACTCTTTGCTCCGCCCCTCTTCTGACCACCGAAGAACTCACAACTTCGTCCAGTCCTTCGCCTTGCTCACCTTCTCCTTTTCCCCAACCACCGATAGCCTCCCGAGACCGCCCACTCACGATCTCCCTCTGACCCTAACCCCAAGGCCACCCTTCTACGTGATCGTCGTTGTAGCAACCCGACTTTCTACCACCAAAAAGACGCATCACTAATTAAGAAATAAAGGGGTAGAAGAGGAAAAGAAAAAAGAAGAAAGAAAGACAACACATCAGAATCTTATAGCGGAACGAATGAAATATAATATATAACATATACATAGTATTATATACATCAGAGTACACAATTATACATCTCAATTAGACAGTTATGACATTTCTATCTAATATACAATACAAGAACATCAACACAGATTAACACTCAGCGGAAACTCTAACTATATCTACACGCTGAAGCCTCCTGCTCCAAAGCTCCTCCAGATTTCGTCAAGAGATAACCTGAATCACTTGACTACTCATACATAATATGAGTACCCAAGAGTTTAATAAAACAGAAAATAAACACTTGGGTCAGACAGGGGTCTGGTGTGAGTAAACGGTTTAAGATTGTTTAACTTTAGAAAATCCTTTGAAAAGGAAAGGTATCACGTAAGACTTCCCACACATGAACATGAAAAAGTTTTTACCTTACGCTTACCAAAACTTTTGATAGGAAATCCAGTGATATTATAATAGTGTCTAGGGTTTTCAAATAAATAAGAAATAGCCGAAATTGTTACATGATTAAATTCCAGCTACTAGCCACAAAAGTGGGTAATACAAACAAAACCGTAGGGTCTCATAGGAAGAATGGGTTTTCAACAATGGCAAGGCTACTGGGGTACTGCCCGTCACAGTACGTGGCCTAGATCACCGTACCGAGGAGCCACCCTAACTCCCCTGCAACACAAGGCCGGGACCATTCCTTACTGAACAGTCCCGAATAAGACAACCCCGGCAGTTGTTGCAATCAACCGCCCCACATAGCCGAATATAAAGGGACTTCTAGATAGAGGTAAATCTTTCTCTCCAGTAGGAGCTACCCACGAAGCCTTGCTGCACCTCCCTTGTTTTAGCCATTCCCGGTTGATGAGGCTTGAGGCTGCGATTACCTTTATAGAACACATCTATCTTAGAATGCTCATCACCCGCCTGACGATGTTTTGAAAGCATTCAATCCATACAAGTTCGTTCCGGATTCGAACGAAACCGAAGGCACTATCTCGTTGCACTCATTTTGGAATCACCCTCAGAGTCAACGACCATAGCCCTTTTACTCTGAGTCACCATCTCGAACCTATAAGAACTAATTCCGTCAAACTCATTACGGAATCACCCACAGAGTTATACTGACGTATAGCCTTTATACCTCGAGTCTTCACTTGCTCCATTTGGAATCACGACCTAACATTTAATTGGAATCGATGTGGTTTTCGGATATCCAAATATGGAAACCTGATCCCGGTCTCACCGAAACCAAACGCCATTTTAATGTCCAAGTTGTACTTAAGGGATTTTAAACAGTAATATTCAGTATATCACTTAACATAAATGGATGATTCACATTACACAGATAGATAATCCACTATTATCACATTCATCCATACATATCACAAAGCAGCATATATACCACATCTCAGATATATCACATTCATCACATATCAATCAATGTCATCCAATATCATCCAATATCGTTAATTCATCCAATGATACTTATCAACCAATCATTAATCATCCATAAACAAGTTTGATCCAAACTTAATTTAATTAATCCCTAATTAAATTAATTCCTTACTTAATCACTTGGATTATCTTCAATTCATCTTACTTACTCATTAATTAATTACAAATTAATTAATTAAACACCATCCAATTATCCATTTAATTAATCAACCTTGATTAATTATTACTTAATTACTTTAAGTAATTATTCCTTAATTACCACTTTAATTAATCATCTTGATTAATTACTAATTAATTATACCAAGTAATTATCTCCTAATTACCTTTTTAATTAACCATCCTTGATTAGTTATTATTTAATTACCCTGATAATTATTTCTTAATTATCCTTTAATCATACCTGATTAATTACCTTTAATTAATCACACTTGATTAATTACTTTTAATTAAACTTACTTAATTAATTGCTTTCAATTAATCACATTTAATTAATTTCTTTTAATTAATCACCTTTAATTAATTACTTTTGGTTACATTTAGTAATTAAAACTTAATTATAAATTAATTATCCTTAAATTATTAATTAACAATTAATTAGTTATTTCCATTAATTAATGATTACTTCATTAATTAAATTTCTTTTTAATTTTAACAAGTAATTAATCACTTTATCTAATACTCTTAATTCTTTTATTAATTAACCATTAATTAAACAATCCTAAATTTTTAAATTAATTTTATTGATTAATTCTTTAATTAATAACCCAAGTGATTAACTCTTAATCACATTACTTAGTTACTTTTCATAAAGTAATTATCTTTACTTAATTACCTCTAGTATTTAACCACTTAATTTAATTACTTTCCCAAGTAATTATATTAGATTAACCCATAAGTGATTATCTTAATTAATCACAAATTAATTATTTATTTAATTATTAAACTTAATCATTTTAAATTAATTAAATGATTCTTTAATTTACTATATTATAATATTTTTAATTAAGAAACCATTTATATTAAACAAAACACTTTAATTATTAATAACAATTGAATTATCTCAATTATTTTCACAAATTTATTTATCTTTAGTTAATCTAAACTTTTAATTACTTAAATTATAATTGATTACCAAATGCTAAATCATTAAACTGTATTTAAATAAAATATAACATTGTAGAAATCAATTTATAATTAAACACATTTTAAATTGAACTTTAAAATCTTTAAAACCTTTCCAAAGTTATTTAATAGCAATTAATACAACTTTATTTCAAAATTCACTTATTTTATTTTAATACTCCCATAATTTAATATGTATAAACTTGTCTAAAACATTAACTTGAAACAAATTTAGTTTTATATATAAACCTATTTAACTTTTGTTTAAAACTCTAATGATTTACAAGATCATATTATCTTTGTTTTAAACTTTATAAACCTTTAAACTTAAGCTTTTAAAACTGCTGATCCAAACAAACCCTGCTCAACAGCTCGAGCCACCGACTGACATCCCCCGTGTATACCCCGAGTAAATCAAACAAAAACCCCATGCTCGCCCTGAGTTTCTCAAACCTAAACCTGCTTCGAGTAAACACAGAAAATTCCCGATGAATACTTCAAGCTCCAAACCCTTACTCTTCTCCTACCCAAACCCATCATCTCCTGATACACACGGCCATGCACATCAACGTGCATGCCCACGGTCGGTCGACGTTGAACTCCCTCCGGCCTCCACTAAGTCGCAAATGACCTCGACAACTCAACGCACAACCCAGAAAACTCCACTCGATCGAAAATCGAAATTTCACCCTCAACCCCAAACTGCCTGAAACAAAACCCACTGTAAATTGGATCACCGCCGATGATCCCCTACTCGAGATGCCACGCCATTATTTCCAAAGCTACGTCGCAACCTTCATCACTTCCAGAACCACTCGCGCATGACCCCGATAGCCCCTCGTCGCTGCAAAACCAATATGGACATCAACGTCATCTTCAAGGTGTTAAACCCTAATCCATTCATTATCGGTCAACTCAACCATTAATAAATTCTCAATGCATTTTTCTGGTGAACATCAACACTCCCTCTACCTCCATACTCAACCACGACAACCCTAATGCCGTAGTTCGCCGAGAAACGGCCAGAAAGCCCCAAACAGATAAATCCAAATAACTCACTAATTACCCAATTAAAAATTATGATTCAAGTATTAACAATCATAATTTTCTATTTGCAATTCAATTATGAAACCAAAATTAAAAATTGAATTCATAAATTTCTGTCCCAAATTGAAAATGTACTGTAAATTCAAATATTTAAAACAAATTATTCAATTTAAAATCTTGTAATTATTTTTAGATGATAGCTTATATGATTACAAACAACCTTTATTTACACAACATGAACAAATTTGGATTCAAAATTGAATTATTAAATTTACTAAGAAATCGGTGTCTGTTTTTATCATACAGAGTCCATTTCAATAGCATAGTCATTCAACATTCAACATTCCAACATGCATTCAATTTTAACTCAGGTATTCAGGTAACATCACAATATTCATTCACAAGAACAAGTTGAAATCCAGGATTTAAGCTGTTTTTAAAAAAATCATTTACTCACCTTTTTATTGTAGAGGATAGAAACAGGTTTCCAGGCTCTTGAAATTTCTGCATGTTGATTTTATTCTGTTGAGCTTTCTAAATTGTTTAATTTATTCCAGTTTGCATGTTAATGTTCCATAATTGCTTGTTGATTTCTAATTTTCTTGATTGACTTGAAGATCTTGTATTGATTGCTGAATTTCCAGGATCTCCTCCTCATGTTTTTGAATTCCAGATTTACTTCTTCCTTCTTTTCATTCAGATTTTTACTACTTACATTTTGATCTTTATTTTGCATTTGTTTTAGCATTGTAATTTTTTGTTGAGGAGAAGAAAGAATCTTTGCTGAAAGAAAACTTTTGTACTTGTTTTACAATTTAATTTTAAATTAAGTTTACAAGAGAATTACATTTGTCACTTCAAGTTCTTAGTCAACTTACACATATACTCCTAAGTTTACAAATGTCCTTACATAAATCAAAATGTTAACAAGTGTTTTATAAGTGTTATTTTAAATGTTTTATTAATGTTTTACAAATGTTCTTAATATTTAATTAATTTTTTAAATGTTATCTTCTTATAAATAATCTATTTAAGCTATATACATATATTTATGTAATGTTTAGATAATAAAAATAAACTTTAGACTTTCATTATCCTAAAAGCAAATTCATATAGGCATTTTTAAATAACTTATATTTTAATCAATTAAATTTTATCATTTGTTTATAAATTGAGAAACTTAGTTTAACTCTTTATATAAATACTTTTAAAACAATTTTATCTTATTTAAAACAGAAGCTAAAATATATGTTTATAAATTAAGAAATTAACTTTGTTATTTAAAAATTTAAATTTCAAATATCATTCAAAAGCATTAAATCAAATTAACATTTCAATTTACAAATTATAAAATAAAGTTTGAAAACACTCATTAAATTCAAATTAATAAAATTCCTATTTCAAATATATATCCACTTTTCAAATAGAAAAATATTTTAACATTAAATTTGAAAATTACTGTGTTGAATTTTAAAATACAAATCAAATCATAATATATACATATATTCATATATATTACAATTTGAATATAAAGTTTTATTACATTAAAACTTCCTATTTACAAGATATATTAATATAAATATTATAAATAGATTTTGATTAACTTTTGGAAAATAAATCTTACCAGTAATAAATTGCCAAAATAGATTTTTCGAAATTAAAATATTATAAATTTTCAAAAGAGTTAAATTTACCAATTTATACTTGTTAAGAAAATTTTTGATAGATATTAACAAATTATTATTATTAATCTTTAAAATAAATTTTAACTCGTCAATTTATAAAAAAAATGATCGAATCAATTTAATTATTATCAAAGATTATTAAATTGATATTGCTCAAAATTCAGGGTCGTCACATTCCTCCCCCCTTAAAAGAATTTCGTCCTCGAAATTTAAAAGCAAAGATAATTTAATAACCCGGCAAAAGTTTTTAAATTTTCAAACATTAATCACACAATCAATCATAGCAACCAATTCAAACAAACAATTTTATTTATCTAGACAAAATTCTGAATAAAACCTCCTAATATTATCAAGAGTTTTTCAGGTACCTATACTGGAATACTCACTCTACAGAATCTTAAGTAACTACACTACTATAACCAAGAACTTCCTCATTTGATCCTACAAATCTGAACAAGATATCAGACTAAACTCAAAACCAGCACAACTACCAGATTCCTTCTGAACTGCTGATTCTATCACTCGAAGAATCATACACATATTCCTCGGAGATATGTGAAATACAATGAATTCCAGCTATCCGAACTGGCAATTCAATCCTATAGATCAAAATCTGATCTCCAGAGAACACAGGTAAACTTAAAATACTTCCGGAGCTAGCTCTCCAGTTTTACCCAATCTTATAATTCCTTTGATTGGATAGAACTAGAGTAATATCCAAACTCCAACTTCACACTCTGAATCTCCTCAATTCTTAACTGCACAACTCTTCTGACGCTCCTGAGTCACCTTCTACTTCCTGATCATCTTACCGATTTCTTCATGAATCAAACAGGACCAAAAACTAAACCAAATCTCCAGATTCTACTCAACAAAAAGATCTCTCAAAAATTTGTTGAAATCCAAAACACAACTCTATACCCCAAGCATCAGGGGACTACAGACCTGCATCTCCTATCTGGAATAGCCAAACAGTTGCACCTGACAACCTTACCTTCCAAATCCAGAAAATTTCTTCATACTTGAATTCCAGTAGAAATTCTTTAATCCAAGAAACTGCAACTCCCGGTTGCTCCCACTCTAGAACAACTACAATCTCGCTTCCGCTGCACAACTCTGATATGGAGTAGATGAGAATGTTATCGAAGAACTCGAGCACAAAATTTCTCCATACACTGTTCATCCGACTCATAAAATCTCAATGACCATTCCACTTGATCAAAACATCCCAACAGAAGCTCATCTTAGAATAAGATGATCAATCCCTCTCCAAAGAATCCTGAGCTGCCTCACCAAACTCTTCTGGCTCTAAGAGTCATCCCTCTATAAGGCTGAACCATCAAAATTATTCCTGGAATCCAAGTCGATAAGAAAACTCAATCTCCAATTCGGGTAAATTCTGAATTCATCCAAAAATATCTGGAAAATCTCTGACTACTTAAGTAGCCTTTACCTCCATATGAGTTTCTTCACTTTCCAAACCAAACAATACTCAATATTCCCAAACTAATCGCAAGTCACTTTTACGATCTTACTCAGATCAGATTCCAAAGAACTATATTCACCAACTAAAACAGCTTCCCTAATCGGAATCAATTTTCAAGAATGGCTTATCTACCAGAAAAAAACTGATAGATCACTTCCAATAAATATCCTGCTCTACCGAGCCTCCCGAAGAAAAAGATAAGTCTTCACTATCTGCCTGATCTGCCGATGGGTAGAGTCCTAAAGATTTCTAAATCATCGAAGAAATGAATCCACGCTGCTGCTTCCAAACTTTACTTCAATGATACTGCTAAGCCAAATGATCTTCCTTAACTACAAGCTTCTTGAAACACAAAACTAACACCCAATTCCACCAAAGATCCTTGAGTCGAGTAGACATCTCCCCAAGAAACTCGGCTCCAAACCAAACACCAATCACTTATCTTTTAAAGGAAAACAAATGAGACCATGTCCGAAATGAGATATCTCATGGACCTTAGCATCATAATTCAAAATAGATAAGACACCCTTACTTGAAATCTAGAAAATCTCAAAACATCCGAATCTTCCCTGCAGTAGGCATCAACGTTCATCCAACACCATCTAAATCTGGCTCCAAAAGAAACATCTTCAGAACCATCTATGGATACTGCATCCCATCACAGAGCTGTCCTTCTTAAAGTCACCAAGATACCATCACCTGCTTCTACTTAGTTGGCAGACTCAACTCTTAGAAATCCCGCTTACTCGAGATCAAATCAACCTCACTCTTCAAGAATATACTCCAATTCTTGAGAATACTTCCCCTAGGATCAATAAAATCCTTTCACCAATCTACAAAGCTTATTCGAGACGGTATTAGATCTAAAATCTCGACATATACACCTCCAACCACAACATATGAGCCTCTCCCATTAGTGGTAGTCGTGTTCCACACACTTCTACCTTACCTACCTTTATAACCTATGTTGGAAAATCCGAACAGATAACCCAACAGATTAGGTAGATATATATATATATATATATATATATATATATATATATATATATAAATTACAAGTACGCTCTCTCAAGACAGACACCACTCCAAAGCCTAGGTATTCACTCAACCTAATGCTCTGATACCAACTGTAGCGACCCGACTTTCTACCACCAGAAAGACGCATCACTAATTAAGAAAGAAAGGGATAGAAGAAGAAAAGAACAAAGAAGAAAGAAAGACAACACATCAGAATCTCACAGCGGAACGAATGAAATATAATATATAACATATACATAGTATCATATACATTAGAGTAAACAATTATACATCTCAATTAGACAGTTGTAACATTTCTGTCTAATATACAATACAAGAACATCAACACAGATTAACACTCAGTGGAAACTCTAACTATATCTACACGCTGAAGCCTCCTGCTCCAAATCTCCTCCAGATTTCGTCAAGAGATAACCTGAATCACTTGACTACTCATACATAATATGAGTACCCAAGAGTTAAATAAAACAGAAAATAAACACTTGGGTCAGACAGGGGTCTGGTGTGAGTAAACGGTTTAAGATTGTTTAACTTTAGAAAATCCTTTGAAAAGAAAAGGTGTCACGTAAGACTTCCCACACATAAACATGGAAAAGTTTTTACCTTACGCTAACCAAAACATTTGATAGGAAATCCAGTGATATTATAATAGTGTATAGGGTTTTCAAATAAATAAGAAATAGCCGAAATTGTTACATGATTAAATTCCAGCTACTAGCCACAAAAGTGGGTAATACAAACAAAACCGTAGAGTCTCGTAGGAAGAATGGGTTTCCAACAATGGCAGGGCTACTGGGGTACTGCCCGTCACAGTACGTGGCCTAGATCACCGTACCGAGGAGCCACCCTAACTCCCCTGCAACACAAGGCCGGGACCATTCCTTACTGAACAGTCCCGAACAAGACAACCCCGCAAGTTGTTGCAATCAACCGCCCCACATAGCCGAATATAAAGGGACTTCTAGACAGGGGTAAATCTTGCTCTCCAGTGGGAGCTACCCACGAAGCCTTGCTGCACCACCCCTGTTTTAGCCATTCCCGGTTGATGAGCCTTGAGGCTGCGATTACCTTTATAGAACACATCTATCTTAGAATGCTCATGGCCCGCCTGACGATGTTCTAAAAGCATTCAATCCATACAAGTTCGTTCCGGGTTCGAACGAAACCGAAGGCACTATCTCGTTGCACTCATTTTGGAATCACCCTCAGAGTCAACGACCATAGCCCTTGCACTCTGAATCACCATCTCGAACCTATAAGAACTAATTCCGTCAAACTCATTACGGAATCACCCACAGAGTTATACTGACGTATAGCCCTTACACCTCGAGTCTTCACTTGCTCCATTTGGATTCACGACCTAACGTTTAATTGGAATCGATGTGGTTTTCAGATATCCAAATATGGAAACCCGATCCCGGTCTCACCGAAACCAAACGCCATTTTAATGTCCAAGTTGTACTTAAGGGATTTTAAACAGTAATATTCAGTATATCACTTAACATAAATGGATGATTCACATTACACAGATAGATAATCCACTATTATCACATTCATCCATACATATCACAAAGCAGCATATATACCACATCTCAGATATATCACATTCATCACATATCAATCAATGTCATCCAATATCATCCAATATCATTAATTCATCCAATGATACTTATCAACCAATCATTAATCATCCATAAACAAGTTTGATCCAAACTTAATTTAATTAATCCCTAATTAAATTAATTCCTTACTTAATCACTTGGATTATCTTCAATCCATTTTACTAACTCATTAATTAGTTACAAATTAATTAATTAAACACCACCCAATTATCCATTTAATTAATCAACCTTGATTAATTATTACTTAATTACTTTAAGTAATTATTCCTTAATTACCACTTTAATTAATCATCTTGATTAATTACTTATTAATTATACCAAGTAATTATCTCCTAATTACCTTTTTAATTAACCATCCTTGATTAATTATTATTTAATTAACCTGATAATTATTTCTTAATTATCCTTTAATCATACCTGATTAATTACCTTTAATTAATCACACTTGATTAATTACTTTTACTTAAATTTACTTAATTAATTGCTTTCAATTAATCACATTTAATTAATTTCTTTTAATTAATCACCTTTAATTAACTACTTTTGATTACATTTAGTAATTAAAACTTAATTATAAATTAATTATCCTTAAATTATTAATTAACAATTAATTGGTTATTTCCATTAATTAATGATTACTTCATTAATTAAATTTCTTTTTAATTTTAACAAGTAATTAATCACTTTATCTAATACTCTTAATTCTTTTATTAATTTACCATTAATTAAACAATCCTAAACTTTTAAATTAATTTTATTGATTAATTCTTTAATTAATAACTCAAGTGATTAACTCTTAATCACATTACTTAATTACTTTTCATAAAGTAATTATCTTTACTTAATTACCTCTAGTAATTAACCACTTAATTTAATTAATTTCCCAAGTAATTATATTAGATTAACCCATAAGTGATTATCTTAATTAATCACAAATTAATTATTTAATTAATTATTAAACTTAATCATTTTAAATTAATTAAATGATTCTTTAATTTACGATATTAAAATATTTTTAATTAAGAAACCATTTATATTAAACATAACACTTTGATTATTAATAACAATTGAATTATCTCAATTATTTTCACAAATTTATTTATCTTCAGTTAATCTAAACTTTTAATTACTTAAATTATAATTGATTACCAAATTCTAAATCATTAAACTGTATTTAGATAAAATATAACATTGCAAAAATCGATTTATAATTAAACACATTTTAAATTGAACTTTAAAATCTTTAAAACCTTTCCAAAGTTATTTAATAGCAATTAATACAACTTTATTTCAAAATTCACTTATTTTATTTTAATACTTCCATAATTTAATATGTATAAACTTGTCTAAAACATTAACTTGAAACAAATTTAGTTTTATATATAAACCTATTTAACTTTTGTTTAATACTCTAATGATTTACAAGATCATATTATCTTTGTTTTAAACTTTGTAAACCTTTAAACTTAAGCTTTTAAAACTGCTGATCCAAACAAACCCTGCTCAACAGCTCGAGCCACCCACTGACATCCCCTGTGTATACCCCGAGTAAATCAAACAAAAACCCCGTGCTCGCCCCGAGTTTCTCAAACCTAAACCTGCTTCGAGTAAACACAGAAAATCCCCGATGAATACTTCATGCTCCAAACCCTTACTCTTCTCCTACCCAAACCCATCATCTCCTGATACACGCGGCCATGCACATCAACGTGCACACCCACGTTCGGTCGACGTTGAACTCCCTCCGGCCTCCACTAAGTTGCAAATGACCTCGACAACTCAACGCACAACCCAGAAAACTCCACTCGATCGAAAATCGAAATTTCACCCTCAAACCCAAACTGCCTGAAACAAAACCCACTGTAAATTGGATCACCGCCGATGATCCCCTACTCGAGACGCCACGCCATTATTTCCAAAGCTACGTCGCGACCTTCATCACTTCCAGAACCACTCGTGCATGACCCCGATAACCCCTCGTCACTGCAAAACCAATATGGACATCAACGTCATCTTCAGGGTGTTAAACCCTAATCCATTCATTATCGGTCAACTCAACCATTAATAAATTCTCAATGCATTTTTTTTGTGAACATCAACACTCCCTCTACCTCCATACTCAACCACGACAACCCTAATGCCGTAGTTCGCCGAGAAACGGCCAGAAAGCCCCAAACAGATAAATCCAAATAACTCACTAATTACCCAATTAAAAATTATGATTCAAGTATTAAAAATCATAATTTTCTATTTGCAATTCAATTATGAAACCAAAATTAAAAATTGAATTCATAAATTTCTGTCCCAAATTGAAAATGTACTGTAAATTCAAATATTTAAAACAAATTATTCAATTTAAAATCTTGTAATTATTTTTAGATGATAGCTTATATGATTACAAACAACCTTTATTTACACAACATGAACAAATTTGGATTCAAAATTGAATTATTAAATTTACTAAGAAATCGATGTCTGTTTTTATCATACAGAGTCCATTTCAACAGCATAGTCATTCAATATTCAACACTCCAACATGCATTCAATTTTAACTCAGGTATTCACGTAACATCACAATATTCATTCACAAGAACAAGTTGAAATCCAAGATTTAAGCTGTTTTTAAAAAATTCATTGACTCACCTTTTCATCGTAGAGGATAGAAACAGGTTTCCAGGCTCTTGAAATTTCTGCATGTTGATTTTATTCTACCGAGCTTTCTAAATTGCTTGATTTATTCCAGTTTGCATGTTAATGTTCCATGATTGCTTGTTGATTTCTAATTTTCTTGATTGACTTGAAGATCTTGTATTGATTACTGAATTTCTAGCATCTCCTCCTCATGTTTTTGAATTCCAGATTTACTTCTTCCTTCTTTTCATTCAGATTTTTACTACTTACATTTTGATCTTTATTTTGCATTTGTTTTAGCATTGTAATTTTTTGTTGAGGAGAAGAAAGAATCTTTGCTGGAAAAAAACTTTTGTACTTGTTTTACAATTTAATTTTAAATTAAGTTTACAAGAGAATTACATTTGTCACTTCAAGTTCTTAGTCAACTTACACATATACTCCTAAGTTTACAAATGTCCTTATATAAATCAAAATGTTAACAAGTGTTTTATAAGTGTTATTTTAAATGTTTTATTAATGTTTTACAAATGTTCTTAATATTTAATTAATATTTTAAATGTTATTTTCTTATTAATAATCTATTTAAGCTATATACATATATTTATGTAATGTTTAGATAATAAAAATAAACTTTAGACTTTCATTATCCTAAAAGCAAATTCATATAGGCATTTTTAAATAACTTATATTTTAATCAATTAAATTTTATCATTTGTTTATAAATTGAGAAACTTAGTTTAACTCTTTATATAAATATTTTTAAAACAATTTTATCTTATTTAAAATAGAAGCTAAAATATATGTTTATAAATTAAGAAATTAACTTTGTTATTTAAAAATTTAAATTTCAAATATCATTCAAAAGCATTAAATCAAATTAACATTTCAATTTAAAAATTATAAAATAAATTTTGAAAACACTCATTAAATTCAAATTAATAAAATTCCTATTTCAAATATATATACACTTTTCAAATAGAAAAACATTTTAACATTAAATTTGAAAATTACTGTGTTGAATTTTAAAATACAAATCAAATCATAATATATACATATATTCATATATATTACAATTTAAATATAAAGTTTTATTACATTAAAACTTCCTATTTACAAGATATATTAATATATATATTATAAATAGATTTTGATTAACTTTTGGAAAATAAATCTTACCAATAATAAATTGCCAAAATAGATATTTCCAAATTAAAATATTATAAATTTTCAAAAGAGTTAAATTTACCAATTTATACTTGTTAAGAAAATTGTTGATAGATATTAACAAATTATTATTACTATTAATCTTTAAAATAAATTTTAACTTGTCAATTTATAAAAAAAAATGATCAAATCAATTTAATTATTATCAAAGATTATTAAATTGATATTGCTCAAAATTCCGGGTCGTCACAGTCGTAATTCGACGAACGCAATTTTTGATCAACTCCGAAATTCTTCCCAAATATAAACTTAAAATTGATGAAACCATTTTCTAAAATCACTATTTTCTAAAATGAACTTGATTATGAAATCCAATCGCGAATTTATGATCATCGAATTTTTACCAATATTTGATTTCAACTATAATTTGTCATTTTTGATATGGTTACGTAATAAAAATTCTTGAAACTTTTTTACAATTGATGTTATAACCTTATACTCAAATTTCATTTAGAGATCAAACACTAAAAATAATTAGAGTAAGAGTTTTTGGATTTTGAACATACTTTGAAACCTGACGTCAATAGCAGAGGCATATTTGCCTATTACCAGTCATGCACACTCAAATTTTTGTATATTTATGTACATACAAGCATAATATATATTCATATGGACATTTTCCACAATTAAACTTCAAGCCTTAATCACATGCATCAGGTTAATAAAACCAATTAAGGGTTTTTAAAGAAATAGTTACTCACTTGATTTGTGTTGAACAGAGGACATAAAGCTCTGAAACCTAAAATCAGAATATGCCTTTGGGATTTGAACTATTGTTTGAATTTGATTTGGACTTAATTAATTATGTTGAACCCATGAAAACTGCACTGATACAGATTCTTGAAATTGCATGTCTGATCCACCTTATTTAAATTGAACTTGAACTTAAATTTGAATTGTTGTTTCACTCGGTTGAAAGCTTGAAGTATTGAATCTTGCTTCAGGTTTTTAATTTTGAGAATAAAAGTTTTGAACTGGAAAATAGCCTGGTTCTCAACATTTTATTCATTAACAAAGAAAATGACACTTGTATTTATGTATGATAAAGATTGTTAACACTTGTTAACCTCATAATGCATTCACCTTACATTTGTTTTAAATGCATGTTATGAATGTTACAAATGTTTAAATGTATTTTATCTTGTTTACACTTGTAATTTTGCAAATTAAAATGTCTTTAATTGATTTAAGTATTATATTAACATACGTTTTATATGTTTTATATTTATATATATTTTTTCAAACTATATTTATTTATAAATAAGCTTCAAAAAGAAGTATAAAATCCTTTTATTCAATTCTTATTTCAACTATTATACTTCTATAAAAATAAATATTTATTCATATAGTTCATATTATATACATTCCCTTATATATATTTATATTAAAATTAGAAAACAAATTTTATTAATTCCAAAATATAGAGTTTTAAATCCAATTTATTATGAAGATATTTACAATTGAATTTCAAATTCAAAATCTATTTAAAAATCTATTTTTATATATATACATAACAAATGCTTGTTTTATTTGCTTGAAAAAGGAAAAAATTGGATCACTTTAAATAATTTTTAAAAGAAGATTTCCATATTATTATTGCCCAAAAATCTGGGTTATCACATCCCTCCTCCCTTTAAATCTTTTCGTCCCCGAAAAGAAACGAAACCAGAATTTTAATCATATTGCTAATTATCAGTTAATTTATCCTTTAAGCATTTTGAGCTCTCAATTCCCATTATTTAAAACTTATAAAACACCTTTAAAATCTATATAATATTATCAAAATAGTTTTATAAAAATAATATTTATAACTCATGTCTCAACAAGTCCATCATCGTTCTTATAGAAATTCAGTCATACGCTGATCAGGCATAAGACTGAAAATCTGTAAGTAGCAGACCTGTTTTCAACACTCAGTGAAAATACTTCGAAAAACATTTTGTTGAAAATATAGGAAACATTTTTGAAAAAAGAGGAAACATCTTTGGTGAGAATGCTCTGGAAATCATCATGCCCTCCATGGTCGCAGTTAACCCGATGATTACGTTGCCATCTCGGCAAAATCCATAGATAACTATAGTCACTCTACGCTCCTCGTTTACGCCATGGAACCCGCCATATATCATAGTTACATCCCGGGTTACGTTGCCATCACTGCAAAAGTCCATGTAAATGTAGGCATCAGCGCCTTCGATTTTCGCTACCAAATGAAACTCACCACTCCCAAATAGGTCGCAGACTACATCAGTCAAGTCCCAATGTAGCCTTAGGCTCTCACGGCCTCTCGACTTTCGCTATGTCTCCATAGGTCGCAGTTTACCAATGCTACGTTGCCATCATGGAAAAATCAATCGTAGATTGTTGGCTCTCACAACACACACGACTTCCGCTATTGTCTGTAGTAGATCGCAGTGACATCGAGTTGCACTGTCGTCACAGTATAACCCAAATGTGTCTGTAGGCATCAGCGCCCTCGACTTTCGTTACCCACAACACAAAATACTCAGGAACTTCAGTTTGTCCGGACTTCCTCCCAGGATTCAATTTAGAGCCTCCCCCTTAGGGCTCAAGGTAGAACCACCCCATGGATCTCCTATGAAGTTCATTTCAATGGGAGCGCCTTTTTCTCCAAAGCCAATTTCAAAATATTTTATACTATACACTTATAGTATCTTTCAAATCATACCCTTTATGATTCACTTCAAAATCTCCTTTACACAAAATCGATATCCCAAATCGATAGTTCCAACTTGGCTTTTCAAATTCCCAAAATTGATTTTTCCAAAAATCAAAAGCCTTTCCAAAATCCATAGGTTCCTAAACCCCTTTCCAAAATCATTCCCATAAAATCCTTTATATACACACACACACACACAACTTATCCTTTCCAACTTGAAAATAATCTTTGGATCACTTATATAGATTCCCCTTTTATACTTCAATTATTTTCAAAAACCCTTTCTTCTGGTTCTAGATTCAATCATGGAGTGAGCTTATCATATATAACAAATATTAATATAACTTTATTTATACCAAATCAAATAATAAAATTTTATTTTCTCTTATAAATTTATTTACCACATCACTTACTTTTCAAAAAGTGAATTTCAAAAGATATCAACCTTCCACCGTTATTCATATATATTTCTCAAAACATAATTTTCTTTTCAAAAATCATCTTTCATTTCTTTCAAAATTTCAATATCAATTTCATTCAAGCACATATGATGTACACATATCATTCTTACGTAATATCAAATCTGATTGCTCACTCGATCATAAAATTTCACTTCCGAACTAGTATCGTCCATCTGACTTCCTACTACGGACTCAGATCTGGTTTCTTGATCAGAAACCGTCATTATCCTTACATAGTCATAACTATGATAGAGAATTCCCGGAATCAATCAAAAATCCATATCCAGGGTTCGCCGTCGAAAATCGAGTGAAAAATCCCTACATGGATCGATATACTATCTCGAAATTCTATGCTCGAACCTGGATCAAATAACTATGCGAATAGAATAATATACGTACATCCTACGTATTTATCTTCATTGATCATTAGGTAAATCAATTCTCTTTTCAATTCACCTTCATTTTGATTCCATTCACTTATCCATAATTGCTCCCAAATTCCATTTGGGTTACCACTTCAATTCTTATCTCAATTGGTATTCAATTATAGACAGTTTGCACTCTGACCAACTTGTATCAAGAAAATAGCTTGAAATTTTTTAAGATAGATAAGTAGTTATAAAATAGTTATTAGTTGCAAATAGTTATAAAATAGTAATTAGTTTATAAGTAGTTATAAAATAGTGATTAGTTTGTAAGTAGTTGTAAAATAGTGTTTAGTTTGTAAAACAGAAGTAATGTAGTGTTAGTTTTCAAAATAATTATAAAATAAATATAAGATAGTTTGGGGTTTAAAAAGAAAAGTTGTATAGTAAATAGCTAGGAAAAATAGATTTAAAACAGTTTATATTAAAACTGTTTATTTGAAAAAATAGTTCAGAGCCAAACTGTTCAATTCCCAATCTCCATTTCCAATCAATTTCCAATTTCCACTATCATTTAAATTGATTCGATTCCAATTAAATTTGAATTTAACTTCAATTCCCTATACCAAATTCAAATCAATTTCCCGTTTGAAATTCAAACTTATTCAACTTCAATTTTACTTCAAATTAATTCAATTCAAATTTTCCATTTGAATTTTATGCTTATCCATTTTCAATCACAATTCCAATTAATTCAAATCAAATTCAATTTGAACAAATTCTATTCAAATCTCAACTTAAAACCATCTCAAATTTAATAAGTTCGAGTTAAATTTTTAAATGTTGATTTAATCCTTTAAATCAAATCAACCTTCACTTTTAAATTAACAACTTAAATCTTTATACAATTTGATCCTGAGTCCAAATTTCAAATTTCCCTTTTAAATTACCTTTACTTAACTTATTCCAAAGTTCAAATAAGAGTTCAAAAACTTTTTAAATATTCTAATCTTCAGAATCCAATTTATTACCAAATTTTAACTTCGAAACCAATCCTTAACAAATTCTCAGCAAGCTCATTTTTAACATTTAAATCTTTGAGTTCAAAGCAATTTCCCTTTTCATAAGTTAAATCTTATTTCTATTATGTTTCAGTAATGGACGTATATTACCTCAGTCCATTTTTTATTTAAAATTATCCAATTCTTAGTTTCATAGATTATTTATAACAATAGGATGATATTAAGATAAGTCAAAATAAATAAATATCCAAATTATTTAAAACATCCATCTATAACATCCAATTCCAATTTCCAGATCTAAAACCCATTTTGAGATCACATACACTCCCAATTCAAATCAATCATTTAGCTTTCTAAGTTAAATCTCAATTTCACCTTGAAATTTCCAATTCAGGTTGTTTGTTCTAAACTTACTTAACTTCCCCTAAGTTAAATTCACTTCAATTTAATCCAGTCAACCTTACCCAATTTGAATTACCATTTCAAATTTTAAACTTCATATTAATAATCTTCCTACTCTAGTTTTAAAACTTATTTCACTTTGGGTTTTCTCATCATATTCCAGGGAAAAAATTCAAAACTCAACCTTAGAGTTTATTTCAAATCATTTTTAGTATTATGTATGCATATATACATATTTCAAACAACTCTTGTTTGAAACAGGCTCTTTACATTCAATTACATTGTAAACAATACTATCATTATTTCTTTTAACACTTTGAATCAAATTAAAAATTCCGGACTTAAATTTTAAAACATCATAATTTGGATCATCTTTATTCCCAATTTATAAGTCATACTCACCTAAATGTTTACTTCCTTAAAACATTTCATTTTGCTTATTCATTAACAACATTTCTTTATTAAACACAACAACCATTTATGATTGTAACAAAGATTATTATATCTGGAAACCAATTCACTATATATTATCTTATAATTTATTGGAAAACAAAATCAGGGTTACTTAATTCAACTTCCTGAAAACACTTCTATAAATTCAGG
Organism: Allium cepa; assembly: GCA_030765085.1. NCBI lineage: Eukaryota > Viridiplantae > Streptophyta > Magnoliopsida > Asparagales > Amaryllidaceae > Allium > Allium cepa. The sequence goes on along the minus strand of CM060934.1, from coordinate 507,069,021 downwards.
ATTTTATTTTCTAGTTTGACGCCTATTTTTAGCTTATCTTATTTATATAGTTCATATTATCCAATTCCCATTTGGTTGTATTTCTATCACCACTTAATTCTTATTATTATTTTAATTCAAATAATACAACAACCAATTACCTTAATATATTAGAAAAAACTATTGCTTTATATATATATATCAAAATATAAGCTTATATAAAATCATTTTTTAAAATCATTTTATAACAAATACGCCCTCATATGTACTACACTCAACTCATTCTAGGGCACCATTATCCTTGATGAGTAAACTCACCAGAGCCAAGGTTCTCGCTTAACCTTCTGCTCTAATACAAATGTAACGAACCAAAATTTTCGATCTCGAAAATTCGACACTAATACGTTCACTATAGAAGTGCAAAGAATCGAACGTCGGAAATTTCAGATTGTTAAAGAAAAGAAGAAAGAAGGAAGAAGAAGAACAGAAAACAACAGCATCTCACATTCGCAGCAGATTAAATATAATAATAATTATAGCATTTATACAAAGAAAAGCTGTAATTGTTACTTTTCAACAATACATCAGAGTTATAACAATTTACAATAGACTAGACAATTATATTAACCTATCTCAGACTAATATCATAACAATCTCAAACACATATCGGAATGCACTTCATACGTTCCTGCCATCCAGCTTGCCTCCTGAGCTCTAGAACGCCCTAACTTGAAAATCTGTAATACTCGGTCTGACCCGAGCATTACATCAAAGTAACACCCAGATTAGACTGGAAACCAGCGTGAGTAAACCCATACAATTTGAAATACTAAGTCATAACATATGTGAATACCAGGGTAACTCGTACATTACTACGAGTACATAACTTGTTATAGTCAATACTTATATCACAAATCTGATCCCTAAGTACCCTTACTTAGTTCCAATGGTCCAGTTTACTTAAATCATTCCATTCCAGCCTATTGATTTCACATATCAAATCTATAAAGAATTATTGTAGATTACAAAATCGAAGTGGTTTCGGGTATTTACTTATACCCGACCACGACCTCTTTGAATCAAATATCATCTTAAAACAAAGCTGTTTAAGTTTAAACAATTCCATTTATATCCCGAATTACATATTTATATAGCAATTCATCACAGATAGGCAAACCGTATTATCAGAGTTCAACCCAAACATTTCATATCACATAGCATCACCAATCACATATCAAAGATATCAAATAATCCAAGGCATTCGATTATAATTAATCATCCATAAGCAAGATTAATTGGTTGTTCAATTCCTAATTAATTCAATTTAATCTCCAAATAAATTAAATTAATTTCCTTTAAATCTTGCTTAATTTACATTAATTAATCATAAACCCTTAATTAATTTATCATCCTTAATTAATTAATCATTCCATATTCAATCACATAAATGAATAAACCCTAAGTAAATAACATAATTAATTAACTCTTAATTATTTACATCCATGAATTATCTTTCAATCATAAATTAACTTTTAATCATTAATTAACTCAGTTTTAATCATTAATTAGATAACCTTTAGTTACACCCACTAAGTAATTAATCCTTAATTAAATAATTAACTATCCTTTAATTAAGTAATTATTCTTTAATTACTTTCCTTAATCTATTAATCTATTAATAAATCTTTAAATTAACCATCTTAATTAATTAAAGATAAACCTCTATATCTTAATCGATTATTTAATTATCTTATTGAAATTAAATTAAATACTTGAAATCAATTAAAACCTTTTAATGTACTTATCTTAATTAATTAGCTAATATTTTATTATTCCAAAACAAAACAATTTAAATTCAAATCGTTGTTTGAAAACTTATTTTTAATAAATTGCTTTGGAAACTTGGTAAATTTCTTTAAATTTAAAACTTAGTTATCCAACAATAAACAATCCGCGCCCATACGTGTTTCCGAGCCTAACTACAATTTTCCCATGTCACTTGCGAGAAACTCCCTCTTATCTTTTTTTTTTTAAAAAGAAAAGTTAGTTGCAGTTCAAATTAACAATTGGTTAATCAAAAACACATACACGAAACAACACGGGACCAACCCAAGCCATCACTAACATCTTCCAGTGTTTTCCTCGAGACTTCTCTACTCTCCTCTCGAAAATAAAATGACACATAGCCACCAACGTGCATGTGCATATGGCATCGGTGCCACTCCGACCAACTCCGACGCCATTCCTAAGTTGCCGCTAATCTAACCGATCCACCTAGCTACCCAGATCCCCACGAACCACCCTGAAATAAAAAACGATAGTGCCGGTCATCACTGGGAAGAACCCAGTCACCAAAACTCTTTGCTCCGCCCCTTTTCTAACCACCAGAGAACTAACAACTCGGTCCAGTCCTTCGCCTTGCTCACCTTCTCCTTTTCCCCAACCACCGATAGCCTCCAGACATCCTTGACGACGCAAAAACCCTGACCTCGACATCGACTAAGCGATCTCCTAAAACCCTACTATGGCTTCACCTCATCACCACGGTGATCAGAAAAATGTGACACCATTTTCCCCCAGACCGCCCACTCACGATCCCCCTCTGACCCTAACCCCGAGGCCACCCTTCCACGTGATCGTCGTAATTCGACGAACGCGATTCTTGATCAACTCCGAAATTCTTCCCAAATATAAACTTAAAATTGATGAAACCATTTTCTAAAGTCACTATTTTCTAAACCGAACATGATTATGAATACCAATCGCGAATTTATGATCATCGAATTTTTACTTATATTTGATTCTACTGTAATTTGTCGTTTTTGAAATGGTTACTTAATAAAATTTCTTGAAACTATTTTTATAATTGATGTTATAATCTTATACTCAAATTTCATTTAGAGATCAAGTCCTAAAAAGAATTAGAGTAAGAGTTTTTGGATTTTGAACATAATTTAAAACCTGACATCAATAACAGAGGCATATTTGCCTGTTACCAGTCATGCACACTTAAATTTTTGTATATTTACATACATACAAGCATAATATATATTCATACAGACATTTTCTATAATTAAACTTCAAGCCTTAATCATACGCATCAGGTTAATAAAACCGATTAAGGGTTTTTAAAGAAATAGTTACTCACTTGATTTGTGTTGAATAGAGGACACAAAGCTCTGAAACCTGAAATTAGAATATGCCTTTGGGATTTGAACTATTGTTTGAATTTGATCTGGACTTAAATTAATTGTGTTGAACCTATGAAAACTGCACCGATACATATTCTTGAAATTGCATGTTTAATCCACCTTGTTTAAGTTGAACTTTAACTCAAATTTGAATTGTTGTTTCACTCAGTCGAAAGCTTGAAGTTTTGAATCTTGCTTCAGGTTTTTAGTTTTGAGAATAAAAGTTTTGAACTAGAAAATAGCCTGGTTTTCAACATTTTATTCGTTAATAAAGAAAATGACATTTGTATTTGTGTATGGTAAAGATTGTTAACACTTGTTAATCTCATAATGTATTCACCTTACATTTGTTTTAAATGCATGTTATAATTGTTACAAATGTTTAAATGTATTTTATCTTGTTTACACTTGTAATTTTGCAAATTAAAATGTCTTTAATTGATTTAAGTATTATATTAACATATGTTTTATATGTTATATATATATATATATTTTCAAACTATATTTATTTATATATGAGCTTCCAAAGGAAGTATAAAATCCTTTTATTCAATTCTTATTTCAACTATTATACCTTTAGAAAAATAAATATTTATACATATAATTCGTATTATATAGATTTCCTTATATATATTTATATTAAAATTAGAAAACAAATTTTAATGGTTCCAAAATATAGAGTTTTAAATCCAATTTGTTCTTAAGATATTTACAATTGAATTTCAAATCCAAATTCTATTTAAAAATCTATTTTTATATATATACATAATAGATGCTTGTTTTATTTGCTTGAAAAATAAAAAAATTGGATCATTTTAAATAATTTTTAAAAGAAGACTAACACATTATTATTGCCCGAAAATCCAGGTTATCACAGCTAGTTTAACTAACATTATGATTTCATGAATATTAAATATTCTACAGCTAAGAAAGGATTTAACACATAAGATATATTGTATTATTGTCCATGTTTATATTATAAGAGAGATTGTATGTGTCTTCGTATGTGATAAATGTAAATATATAGTTCATAAATTGCATATCATATTATATGTATATAATTATAAGCGCATGCATATGAAAAAAATAGACATTTTAACATATGGATAATTAATTTGTTTGAATTCAAATGTTAAATATTCACGTGAAGTTAATTATATTCTAATATATCAATTCAAAATGTGTTAATAAATAAATATTTATATAACAAGTTAATATATTAATGTACAATTTTTCATGTGAAATCTATGTAAAATGTTTATTGTCAAACTATTTCAATATGTGTAGAATTTCGATACAAATCCTACGCATAAGTTGTGTAAAACAAAGTGCATATGTGAAACTTTTAAGTTTTCGTATTTGTAGATTCCAAAATGAAAATGTATAACAAGAGAGGGCACAAAAACAAAATTACCTTCCCCGTGCTCCAGCCGTTACCGCCGCCTCTGTCTTCTTCATCCAATTGATGCCCTAGCCATAGAGTATTTGAGTCAAAGCCGCTGCTACAATTGAGACGCCTTACGACGCTGATTCTTATGAACCCACCTATATTATGTTTGATCATCTGTTATAAAACCATAATTTAATGATTGTACTGTTTAACACGATTGTCTTTTTCGTTGCTAGTTGTTGTAACTTCATCACCTTCAATCAACAACTTTGGGTGGCTTTCAATGACGCACTACCGAGGTGACTGAAGTGTAGACAAAGTGCATGATGATGGTTGGTTACATGAGTAGTGTACATATACAAGGAGAAGAAACAACTCCTTATTTATAAAAACAATATATTAAAATAAAAATTTAATTACAAATCAATTAAAAAACCATTTTAACTAAAATTAATTTTAAATTTCTTTGAGAATCCTACTAGCCAATTAATACCATCAACTTGGCTTCCAAAGATCCTATCCCTAAGGGTGCATTAAAATAGAAATATTATCCTGCTATGTTGGCATCACATCCGATTGAATCAAAGGTGGGATCCACCGTTTTGGTCTATTGGATTGACCCGAACAAATTCATCTGTTAATGTCAGATCCCAGCATTAATTAATGGCAACAAATAACTTGATCATCTTTCAAACACTTATTAATACATTAGTCCCTTTTCCAACACAAATAATTTATATTATCAAACCTGATTAATAATAAAAAATGATTAATTCACTTTTCATCCTTTTTTCCTATGCATAAGGAACACATTCTCCTTTCCTTAAAATTTCCCCTTTCATTCCCGTTTTAGATGCCCCTTTCAGATGCCTCTTTCGTATCACACAAGAACGCACCCTAAATCGACTGTGGACTATTTGCCAAGCCCACCATTGATATGTAATTTAATTTAAATGAAAAGAATGATTTTTCGCATAATAGAGTGAAGACATCTAGGTCTATTAGTAGTAGCTCTATTGGGCTTTGTAGATATCTTACCTAGATCCCCTATTCATGGTACGACCCATTCTAAATGAGATTTTATCTCACTTAATTAATTAAACCTCTTTACTTAATTCATACCCTCCTATATTATTTTTCCACCGTATGTTAAATTAATTTTAAAAATTTCTGCCACCAAAATAAAACATAGATATAAATACAAATAAAAAATAATACACACAAACTTATATATATAATATTTAAATTATTATATTGTCCTAAAAAATAATTATATAAAAATATAAAAATTATATGTTTTATTGATTAATTTTAGGCCCTTTAGTAGTAATAATAATAATAAATTAATATAGACACTAATTAATTTCTCTATAATAACAATTTATAACTTTTACAAATTATTTTTAATCGAAAACTAAGAATGGTGATTATGAGACTCGTAGGTGTGAACTTTACCATTAGTAATATTAAGCAATTTAAATATTAAAACCTTTGTGGGCTTTGCTGAAGCATGGTAGTTTGACACAAGTTTAGTTTCTTAGAGAATATCTAGGTGAAATCTAATTCTATTCTATTAAAGCGACATCCTTAGGCAATGATATATCGTGCATATTTTCTATTTGTCGTCACTTTATCACTTAGATATCTAGAACTTAGTCAATGGTCAAAGCACTATTAATATGCGTATTTACCTACGAAGTCCAACAAAAAAGTCCATGGTTTAATATGATAAAAATTATCGATTAACTGATCTGTCTTGGCCAAAGGTTTTGGTTTTATGTCAACTACCAACTAAGGTGATACTAACCTTTTATTCAAAGGAAAGGAACCCACTCTTGAACAGTGTTCCACTACAACTGGTTCAATTTATTCCCAACCATGGCCTTAACAAGATCCACATTGTCATGCAGTTAAGCATAATTAAAGTATAGTTTAGACAGTTAGGATTCATGGTGTCTCAATCCAAAGACTACTACACATCATTATGTATGATTTTCTATTAGACTTTTAACCTACATAATACTTTCAATCGATCATTCTGTAATTTTTCCAAACAACTTCACTTACGTAACCTCTCGGTTCCCCCAATTTTAACATCCCTTTAAGGCTTTAAAATAAATATTATTGATGTTGTAGTCATCCTTAGCATTATTTTCCAATGATAAATAAGATCAGTTATTGAATCATTAACACCATGAGCACTAGAATTTACAAAATTTTAACAATACATTTTATTCATTAATTTGCAAATTCAGTACATTCATTTCCATAACCCATGAATACATCATTTAGATAAAATGTAATAATTACGTATATTTCCAAGAGAGACATATGATTATGTCCCCTTACACGATTAGAATCTTTACTACTTGGACAGTTACAGTACCTGTCATTACATACACCCAGCAATAATAAAAGAAGTTAAGGAACCGTAGAGCGGAAATATAAGTAATCTTCTATATAGTAGCTTACCTCATGTACGTCTCTGGAAGCTTATTCATCTAAGCCTGAAATACCCTACTCTCGACCTACTCAATTTCAAATTTAGCAGCCGAGAGTTTAGAGGGAAATTAAAAACTTCGCATCATACTAAAAATCTACCGTGAATAATATTATACCATCTCAAACCAAAATGGATACATAGTGGGACCACGTTGCTGATTGAAATAGGTTTTCCCCTCACTAATATCGTTAAAATCATATTATATCTGCAACCAATATGATTAAAATATAATCATAATCATGCAATAATGGGTAAAATGAATATTCCGGCATTCAATAAGGTCAAAGGGTTACATGTTCCCAAATTTATCCAATCTCAAATCAGTCCATAACTTAGTTTTTCTAAGATCACTATGAAGCTATATTAGTTTTCTCAGGCCAACTAAAACCTATGGCTAACTCGACCAGGATTTATCAAATAATTCAACGGCCTTCTAAAAATGGTAGGAGTAAATTATTACAATCTCATAAGTATGGTAGGAGAGAATAATAGTTGTCTCCCAAACACTATAGGAGAAAATATAAGTGAGCTACAAGCTCTGAGTTCCTTCGGATGCGTAAACTCTAAAAGTCAGCCTAATCGACAAAGCCATAAGCATTTGATTCCGCCGACCTGACCAACCAGGGCTTAACGCTTTGAGCATAGGGAGCGACCCTACACTAATCTCCACCCTTAAATCTGGTTTTCAAAATATCAATAAAGCATGTCTTTTGATCGATTCGGACATCCTAATACAATTATGATCTTCACAATCTCCTAGATGCAATTCTACTCACTCAAAAGTTTAAGTCTGATCATACCAACTGTTGGAGCAACCCTAACTCTAACAATGTTGGGTGATATAATATACATAGAAGTGAGCAAGTCAACAAGTCAATAAATGTAATAATAACTAGTCAAGATATAAAGATGAACATAGAACATATCGACAATCAATTAAATATAAGTTCAATATAGTAGCCAATTTTTACGTAGATTACTTTTCGAAGTAATAGCTTTCTCCTTAAGAAATCTTTCAAAAATGAGCTAATACATTTTTCCTTTCTTTTGAAATCTCATAAAATACTTAACAAAATCACCTTTTTGTTGAAGTAGAATTTAGCTTTAAAATAGAGTGATTTTTTTTTCTAGTGTTATAAAATAGCTATCCTCCACTTTTAATATCACGGGATATTGTTCCTTAAAAATTTACTTATTTGCACACGTTAAAATACAGTCCATTTTGTCTTAAAAATTTCACAATCGTCGCCTACCAAAAATTAAGATCATTGCATTCATATCCACTTAGAGTCATCATGTATAAAATAGGCTAGAAAAATCGTGTATACTATCTGAAGCCTTCACGCGTAATACGCATTTGCATGCATTTTGCTATAATTCATTTAGACTGGGGAATGTGAATTGTCACCAAGTGTCATCGAGTGCAAAGGATTACATGCATTATTCATTTCAGGCTCTCGTATTCAACAATGTATATAGTCATTGTGTACAATGACTATATTTTTGATATATTTGAGTTGTTTTCGACATGTCCTACTTATTTTTCTTTGTTTCATGCTGCTAAAACTTGCATGCATACATCCACACCTGATGCCATCATGAGTAATTCATTGTGGGCTCCATTTTGATCCAATCATTGCATACGTACATGCGATACACACAAACACACATATGTGTGTGTGTGTGTGTATTTGAATTTTGGTAAGAATTTTATTTAGGCATTTCAGCCCAAAATGTTAGCCTAAACTGGCCCATTACAATTTACTTACAAAACCAACATTCCACTAACAACAAAGTAAACTAACACTTCCCATAAATAACGCGACTTTCTTTTCTTCCTCGTTCGAGCTCGTGAAGTCATGGCGGCTGAAACAAATGGCTCGTACTTGGATTTCCTACCAATGGAGAGCATGGATCCACTCTTGCAGTTCGAATTTTGTCTCGTCCCAGCTTAGTAAGTGAACATTTTTTAATTCGCCTTTGTACTAGATGCATGTCTCCTTTCACAACCTTGCTGACCTCAAAATGACTTCTTTGTTTGTTTTGAAACAAGTGATGGTTCCTCTCTTTCCAAATGCTCCAAATAGCTATGGTTATGGAAATTTTGTTTAATTTGGCTTCCAAATCTTTGCTGTGACCTCACTGAATCAGGTAGGTGACCTTTTCTTCTACGTAATTTGACTACGATGGGGAATTAATCGTATTTTTACACGAGTTCCACACCAATTTTGAAAAATTACATTCGAAAAACAAATGTTCATGTATTTCAACAGCCTGGTTGCATAAGAAAAAATCTGTATCACTTATCACTCCCTATTTTGATAGCCTATCTCTTGTAGGTAATCTTCTCAATATAGCTTTGTAGGCAGTGAAGGCCATATTTGGATTATTGACATGATCCCATATAATTTTGCTCTATTAAAATTTACTGTCTTTTTATCTTACCTCATTCCATGTAGACTTTGTAGAAAATTCATTACCAGTAGGTTTCCACACCCATATATCATTCTCTCTCCCACTGAATATTGGCATAAATTGAATTTGTTGCTTTTTAACTCGATTCACTGGTAGGGAAGAGCAGTTCGAAGCATTATTGTTAATCACATCTTGCACACATTTATTTAGGCATCCAAAGTCAAAGAATGTATTAAGGCCCAAAATATCAATCAGAGATTCACCTTGAATCCAATGGTCTCTCCACGAGTCAGTGTCCCTCCTTGTAGCTATTTCACGAGTGCAACATGAGGCTAAGATATTTCTTGCTCTCAGAATTGCTTTCTAATTAGCTGATACATTATTATCTATAGAAATTTGCCAAAAAGTGCCTTTAATGTACATTTGTCCCATCCATCTACCCCATAGACCCTTGCCATTGATAATTCTCCAAGCTTGTTTCAGGATGTAGACTAGTCTCATGTCTTTAAGTCTTCTAAGACCCACACCACCTTCATCTTTGGGTCTGCATAATTTTTCAATTGATCTTGTGAGGACCATCCTTCCATACGAAGTTTGCATAGACTTTTTCAATTTTGTGTATGGAAGCATCAGGCAGTTGAAAAGTTTGCAGCCATAAATCAATTTTAGAGTGGATAATAGTATGAACCAATTCAATTTGACCAGCAAGAGACAAGAGTTTGGAGCTCCAATCCTGTAGTCTGTCTCTAATGGAAGATATCAAAACTGTACATTCTCTGTCAGTGATCTTATTGGAAGAGAGAGGAACACCAAAATATTTTACAGGAAGTGTACCTTCTTTTACATTTAAGAGATCCAAAATTTCTGCTTTTCTATTACATGATTTGTTAAAATAGCATTTGGTTTTCTGCTCATTTACTTTAGACCAATATATCTTTCTAGATTAAGAAAAATGTCTTTAACAACTTTAGCTTATTCATAGATGGATTTTTTTACAGGTGAGCAAGTCATCTGCATAGAGTAGGTGACTCACAATAGGCTGGATGTTAAAAATAGGCTGAATAAGCTTGTGATGAATAGCCAACTCCATTTGTAGCGAAAAGTATTCCATGGCAATTGCAAACAAATAAGGGGAAAGAGGATTGCCCTACTCGATACCTCTATTGAATCCTATTAAAACCTTTTGATATACCATTGATCATGATAGAGAAGGTAGGCGTAGAGATGCATTCTTTTATAAGATTCACAAACTTTGTTGGAAACCCCATAGAAGTAAGCATATGAATTATAAAGTGTCTGTTAATTTTGTCATATGCTTTGTGGTGCTCAACCTTTAGATAGAATTTATCAGCACCTGGTTTATTGAAGTTCCTAATCAGTTCATGTGCCATGAGAATTTTTTTAGAAATACTTCTACCCTTAATGAATGCACTTTGACATTCAAAAATGAGATCAGGTAAAATAAGCTTCATTCTATTGCATAAGATCTTGATTATAATTTTGCATATCACATTGCAGCAAGCAATAGGTCGGTAGTCCTAAATTTTTGATGGATTGTTCTTTTTAGGCATAAGGCAGATGAAGGTACGATTGATTCCTTTAATAAATTTACCACTTTGAAAGATAACTTGCATTGCCGATATGACAGTTTCTTTTAGGTCATTCCAATGGATGAGAAAGAACTTGGAGCCGAGACCATCTGGTCTTGGGCTGGAGTCAATATGAATGGATTACAAGTCTTCCATCACCTCAACTTCAGTGATTTGTCTGGACAACATTCTTCTACCCTTAGAGTTCACCTACCTTCTGCATTTAATGTTTAGTGAGTTGGTGCTAACTTCCCCATTAAACATGTCATTGTAATATTTGATTGCTTGACCCTCAATATCTGCTATGTTGGTTAGTATATTACTATCCTGGTCAATAAGATGAAAATTGTTATCAATACTACTTTGAATTTCCATTTGTGTATAAAAAAATTTGGTGCACTCATCCCCTTCAGTAATCCATTTTTCTTTGGCTTTTTGCTTGAGCTTGGTAGCTTTAATCCTGAGTGCCTCTTTCAGAATCCCCTAGTCATGATAGTACTCTCTCTATGCGACATCATTAGCAGTACCATTGTCTATCATTAACAAAAGTTCCTCACACTTTTTTTGCATGGTAGAAATATGGTCTCCATCTTTGAATCAACATCTATTTCAACCTTTTATTTTATTCTTAACTATTTTGAGAACTTGAAGTAACTTGTTGCGTTGAGTGCCCTCTTTCAGAGGTATATTATTGATTTGTAGAGCCTCATTGTATCCCTCTAGTTCATGCCAGTGATTAGCGTATCTAAATGGTTTTCCTTTGTCGTTCAAACCTTTTCCTACCAAATTTACAAGGATAGGGCAGTGGTCACTAGTAGATGGAGGGAGAATATTTAACCTAATGTTGGAAAATAGATTAATGTAGTTCACATTAACTAGGGCTCTATCTATTTTACAAGATATTTTCTTACATTCTTCGCTTCTCCATATGAATTTCAGGCCACAATGGATGGGTTCGAGCAGTCCAGCTTCAATGATGCAGTTGTCGAATTCTTCAAGTTAGTAAACTCTCATGGTAAGTCCTCCTTATTTCTCTTCTGCCCTAAGCACAGAATTGAAATCCCCTAAAAAAATACATGGATCTTTGATATTTTTACCATTACTTTTGATTGCTTGCCAAAGATGAGTTCGATGAGAAGCCAATTTACTAGCATAAACATAGCTCAAGGTCAGATTGAGCCCACCCACATTAGTAGTACCAATAGTAATTTATTAGTCATCTTTATCCATGAGGTTGAAATTCCAGCTTTTTTTATTCCATAGGAGTAATTACGTCCTTTACCTCCAACACCATTATTATGGATGTAGTTCCACTCGTCACCTAGTGAGTTAGTAAATAAGGTTAAGATTTCGTTAGTAAATTTATTTTCCAGAATACTCAAAATGGCAGGAGAGTGAGCTCTTCTAAGATTTAAGAGGTCTAAACGTCTAGTGTCATTGTTTAGACCTCTTACATTCCAGCTAATTATTGACATTTCAAAGGTGGAGGCCTAGTCCTCAATTTCATACGAGACGTCTCTCGACTTATGCTTGCCTTTCCTTTAACTTCTGATTTCTTAAATTGATTTGTATATTCCTGATTGGACTTTGTGAACTTGTTTAAGATGCTATCTTCTATGTCTTTATCTGAGTCCAAGCTATCCAAGACTACATTATCAATTTCATTTTCTTCTTCTGGTGTAACAGATGCTCTCTTTAATGAAGACTCGGATTATTTATGGTCAAGTTCAATATCCCCATTCTTCGTATCTAGTGATGGGGCAGCTTCCAAATCTTCATCCTTCGGAACAGCATGACTTTCCTTTTGGTTATTAGTCATTGTGACTACATGTTCTGTGTTTATATTTATCTCTACACTGCTAGGTCCATTATGTGCCTCAATTTGTCGAAGATTTTGTAGTGGGACAGTCTGACTAGCCTCAGCAGTAGGTTTTTGCCTCCATACTTGTTTAATGGGGGGACATGGTCTCACATTGGTCCATGGAGTGACTAAAACACTTGCATTTGTTACAAACAGGTGGAATATGTTCATATTCTACATCATATATGTAAATATTACCATTTCTGTCTTTAGCATGGACCTGTTTTTTTTATAGTATCACTTACTTTGATCTCTACGAGGACTCTAGCATATTTTAGTCTTTTGACGTGCCTGGTGTAGTCATCCATAGCAGGGGGTTCGATAAGGCTAGCAATTTTACTAATACCACGAGCGTTCCATAGAGATAAATCCAGATTCATCAGTTTAATCCAAACAGGATGTGTTTCAAGCATATCTCTCTCAAGTCTTAGGTTTGGTTTCCATTTTTTAGTAAAAATAAGTTTACTATCAACAAACCAAGGACCTCCATCCAACACTTTCTTACACTAAATTTGATAAGGTAAAAACCATTTTCCCTAGGAAAAGCATCCCATTTTCCAAAAGGTTTCCATTCTCTTTTAATATAAGCATTAAGATGAATGTAATAAGGTCTTTTTCTAGCTACATAGATATAGTTGAGGTACCCCACATGCTTTTAGCTGAGTTGAATACCTCATCTTCTAGTTATCAAATTTGTTAACCCCACCATCAATACACTTGTTACCAGCAATTGCGTCAGCCTATGATCTAATTCTTACCGTGAATTCTGGTTTCTTAGGTTTGGATCCTACTGGTGCAGGTCGATTTGTAGGAGCTCTCGATTGTTGCTGCAGATTATCCCTAGTTTGATTCTTTGCTTTATTTTTGTGTCTTACTTCTTGTTATCCCGTGTCATAATCTTCCGCCTCGGTTTCCATGGAGGTAGGTTCACCTCTAGGGTTTCTTGCAGTCTCAGTCTCAATTGTAGTGCCATTTTTACCATGAATTACACACACGCACATATATATATATACACACACACACACACACACATACACACACACACACACACAGATATATATATATCCCTAAGTCTTCGTGTTCAATTCGCATACATGCATCTTAGTCATCGCAACTTATGCATGTCTTAGCGTACAATATGTGATCGTAAGAAATCTAGGAGCCTTCGAGGTACATGATTTATTGTATAGGCCTTCACATATATATCTATCTTATCACATTATTTATAATGTTGGGTGCCTTTGCGTACAATTATTTTTGCATGCATTGGGGCTGTAATGGCCTGTTTTTTCGTACCCTTTAAATCGATAATAAACCACACATGTCCCACTCAAATTGCATGAAAAGACGGGTCAGTAAGGGTAGAAAGAAAAATAAAGACAGAATAGAATCTCACACGAATGGAATAACATATATTATTTCAATATTAATCTTTATAGCAGAAAATTTTAAAATACAATATCAGAGTCTAACCTAGATTCAGCTTGAATAGTTATAACACCTACCCTTATAAAAGCCGACAAACAACAAAACAAATGAAATAGTTGCAGCGGATAATAGAATACGTCCATACGATGATGAAGATCTCCAGTCTCCTTTGGAAACTCCAACCTTCTTCAATATGTTTTAGTTCAAAAATTAGTTTGAAGGGGTTTTCGGATAGGAATCGCCCAAACCCAATCCCGATTTTGTCATGCTAATCATCGATAAAAAATGTTAAGTTCATATGGGATTTCGAAAATTAGTTTGAAGTAATTTTCAGATACGAATCACCCAAATTCGATCATGGTTCCTTCGAACTAATCATCGATTAAAAGAAGTTAAGTGATTAAATAACATTCAAAGAATTTGTTTCTTTTCTTTTATCTTGGAAAAACTTAAATATGATCTTTTAGAGCATTCGGGCTTTCCTTTCGATATATGCCACCCCTCGTCTAAAAAGAGAAAACATAGGTCAGGTAAGTTCATGGCACTGGTTGCTCCATTTCTAATCTTAGTTAAACACCTTGTTTTATCTTCCTAGATCTCATAGGCGGGACAAATGTACTAGTCATTTCCGCATACTCAGTTTGTTATTACATTCATTATTCTTCTTTTTTGTTTAAGTGGTATAAACAATTCATCATAACCAATTATTCAAACTCTTGTTAAAACTTCCAAATCACCTTTAAATTACTTAATTATTCTTTGAAAATCTTTCACAAAAGACTACGAAAGAATTGTTAAGTTTAAAACTACATTTCAAAAGTTATTTCAAACTACTTGGAAAAGCATTGCGAAAAGTGTTGCAAATAGCAATTTAAAGCTGTATTCTTCAAAACGACTTTTATATCATTTAGAAATCCATATTTTCAACTTAAATCTCTTTTAATACATTTTAAAAGATTTTTTTAGGATTTATTTCATATTTTTAAAACATTTAAATATCAAATTTAAACTTTGGTCACTTTACAGCAAAAGCGCGATTTTTCTGGAATTTTTTTTGGACATATTTAAAATATAAAAGATGAAATTTTGATTTTATTTCTTTATCTCTTTAAACATATTTAAATGTTTACAAAACATTTCTAACTCATTTTAAAACTATTTCCAAAAGGTTAAGCATTCCATATACACCATTTTATTTTCAAAAGGAAAGTGCTTTCCTTTGTGCTTATCGACGTGTAATAACGTGACTTGATAAAACAATTTAACAATCATATGAAACAATCAATACTTGATGAGAAAAGTATATATAAGCATTCATAGCAATCATAAGACAACATCAAACATGTATATATGTAAATAGAGATGTTAAATAGAGTTTCTCATGATAAACCATAGCGATTAACTATCTATCAACATTCTAATCAACCAACACTTCATGAATTAATTTCTACTCCATAAACCACTAGAAAACAACACCCTCTCCCTTCCAATAGCTTGATCGAAGCTTGCGATGGAGGTAAGCGAAAATATAGAGAAGAAGCGGTAAAGCTTTGAACTTGAATTCTCAAGATTTAGATCCAAAAAATAGGTCATATTCTCTCTTGTTTTTGACTCTCTTACTCTCAAAATTTGAAAAACTTGTTAACTGAAAAGTTGTTAAAAACTCTTTTCTCTTAAATTAAAAAAAAATCACTCGATTTTGATTAATTTTGAGGAAGATGTGACAGAATGAAAAAGAGATATTTTTTGACAAAAATGAAGCCTAAAAATACACTTTAAAGAATTGAGTTTTAGGTGTAATAAACCTCAAAACTGAAATTAGTGATCAACATAAAAGTTGTAGCCTCTGGAATTTAATATGGATTAAAAAAAATTCTTAATTTGGTTCAGTTATGCTCAAGTTATGATTAAAAAAAATAGCATGTTCTCTGACCTACAAAGTGGGCCAGAAAATGCACTTGAAATAAGTTGATTTTTGACATGGTTATCTTTCGAATGAGATAAAGTGGTCAACATAAAAGTTGTAGCCACTAGAAAAATACATGATTTAAAAAAATAATTCTATATTTTAATTCAGTTTTGTAGAAGTTATGACCAATAGAAGAAGAAGTAAAATATGGAGAAAAGAAGAGTTTGATTTGGAAAGGATGAACATTGATTTCTTTTGAATATTTTGTAAATATTTTTACATTACTTCTTTATAATTTTTTTATATACCATCGAAGCCATTAAAGAGAAGAGGAATAATATGAAGAAGTTTAAGAAAAGAAGAATAAGAAATGTGAATGGTCGTGAGAAGGAGGTGGGTATTTATAGAATAAGAAAGAAGTGGTAAATTTACCAAAATTACCTCTTATAAAATTACCAAACTAACATTATTTCAACCTAAAGCAATCTCCGCTTTTTCAATACTTAACATCATCTTTCACATCCTTACTTTATGTCTTAGTCACTTAAAGATTAAGTAAAGAATATCATAATTATGTTGGCTTTGATTTGATATGATTTGGTGTTTACTTTTTCTTACTTTTGTTAATTCTTACTTAATTTTACTAATGACTTCTAGAAGTTTTAAAATCTTATTTATTAAAGGAAAACATGTTTAGTGAATTAATTAATACTTTTAATATCTGAATATATGTTCCTGTATGAGAAAATAAAGGTGCGACGATGTTGCGACAACTTTTAATCGACAAAACGTTGATTTTCAACAAAATATTTCACGGTCTCATTTTGACGTTTTAGTTAAACTATTTATTTATACAAACAAAATTTAAAAATAAGTTTGTATAATGTTATTTGAAAATATAAACACTCATAAATTAATAAAAATAATTTGTTTAACCATCGATACTTACTTTTCTAAAATCGGCATTTTGTCACTTTTATCGATATAGGTAAATGTTACTATTTTTATGTATACTTCTCTTTCCAAATCCTATCTAATTTTGTTTGAATCATATAACCTTACTTATTTTACACTTAAAATCACTTTAAATATTATATTTTAAAGTGGCCAAATTCTAGGTCGTTACATTCTCTCCTACTTTAAAGAATTTCTTCCTCGAAATTACCTAAACAAAAGTTTACCTAAAACATTTATCTTTAAATTTAATTCCATATAATATACACAGATCATCCATATGAATATCTTATTCTATCCCTTATTCGAATACACAACTTCATTTTCGAACTAGTATCGATCCTCCGATCCTCTAATGCAGACTTTAATCAGGCTTTTTTGCTCAGAAACCTTTACTTTCCTTGCATAATGCCCAACTATGATAGAAAACTAAAGTACCTAACCAAACATCCTCGTCAATGTTCTTCATCAAGAATCGAGTAATAAATCCTTTTGCGGACCAATGTAAACACATCAAAGTTCCGAACTTGAATCTTAGATCAAAATTGTGTGATGAGATGATCTACATGTAACATATGTATTTATTAACCCTCAAAACTTTCATTGTAACATTCCTGTTTTTAAATCAATTTTAAATTGATAAGTAATTTAATTTTTGGAATTAAATCGTGAATTAATTTGGTATTTCCAAATTAAATAGATATTTGTTTGTTTATTAATATAAATAAATATAAATATGATTTTAAAATAGAATTTCTAATTTGAAATACAGAAATAAGTATTTTGAATAATATATTAATTGTAAATTTGATTGTGGATTAATTTGAATTTTTTTGAATAAATATGTTTATCAATATATAGATTGATTTTGAACTTCATTTTGAATTTGAAAATTCTATAAATTAGTATTAATAGGAATTAGTACTCTATACTTTAAGAACTAATGTATATATATGTAAGGTTATTTATTAAGTGCATAAATTGTTTATACTTTAAGAACTAATGTATATATACGTAAGATTATTTATTAAGTGCATAAATTGTTTTTAATTCATTTTCTTTTAAAGGTTATATAAGTATAAAAATAGAAAAAAAAATGTATGAATACAATATGAACAATCCTAATAACTTGAATTTAAAATGTAAAATAAGATTTGATAAAAGATTTAAATTTCGAAGATTAATAAGATAAACATTTGTAAAATGTAAAACATATGTGAGACTAAAACTAAAATAAGAAACCATGTTTCATAAGTAAATTAGAAACAAGGGTTGAACATAAATATTAAATATAAAAAAGGCAAGGGTTTAAACACAAATTACAAATTTAATGATATAGGGGTTTAAAAACAAAGTTTATAAAATTATTTGAAAGAGGGATTTAAACATAAAAATCATCACTAATGACATTTAAGTGTGATATGCTTTAACAAGTGTTGGTTTAAGATGGACAAGTGGCAAAAGAAAATTTCTCTTAAAAAATTAAAAATATATCCAAATGAGAAATTTGTAGACTAGGCTGTTTACAGTTAAAAATTTTCTTCCTTTCATATTCCTTCATCTCCACTTTCTGAAATCAAAAAAGAAAAGAAAAACAAAACAAATCTGAATCAACCTGAAGCAATCCAAAGCTTCAGATTTAAATTCAAGACTTAAAACCAGGAGTGAAAGAATTAAAAGTAAAACCTACAAATCAGAATGTTCTTAGTTTTAAACCTGTAAGCTTGTATCAACAAACTGGAATCAAAGACCGGGAAATAAAACTAAAACCTGGAAACAAGGAAACAATGCAAAATCAGGCAAGTGTTCAAGTTTTCAAACATAAAACAAAGCAACAGATCAGAAGCCTGGAAATCAAACTGAAGTTTAAAGCTTCAGCTTCAACTTGACTCAACTAAGCATGATTCAACAGTTCAACCTAATTTCAACCTAAAGCTAGTAGTGCAAAGATCAGCATCAAAGCAGAAAAGTACCCAGTTTTCAAATTTATAAACAAATCTTCTGCTCTAATCTTCAAAGCAAGGTGAGCAAACTATCCTTTGTTTGATATGTTGATGACTACTTGACGTTGATACTGTAAAAATCTCTGCTATGCATACGAATATGTGTGTATATGTATGAAATGGATGTGCATGCATGTCTATGTTATTAATAGGGTTTTGTTTAGTAACAGGATAGTCAAACTTAAGAAAAATTTGTATCTCGGATTATAAATAGATTTAGGTGATGATTTCTAATGAAAGTTGATCATAACAGTGTAATGCTAATTTTAAAAATAGTCGCAAATATATTTATGGAATAAATACTTTAAAATTTGAGTATTACAGTAATAAACATTTTTAGATCAGAAATTCAAGTATCAAAATTCCACGTTTCAGTTATATGGCGTGATTCGTTCTGGAAATTTATGGATTTTGAAAACAAAATTAAGATTTTTAAGTTGGTAGTTTTTGAGAAATTTTGAGTTGAACTGAAAAGAGTTTTTGCTCTTTTCCTGGTGATCAACGAAGAATGGGGGCTCGTGCTTTGGGCTGAAGGTGCCTTGGTGGTGGCTAAGGTTGGGAAAAATGATCAGGAGATTTTTCGATCATCGGGGTGGTGGCGAGGCGTCGATGTAGGGTTTTAGGTATCGATGGGTTCGATAGGGAATTCAAGGCGATTGCAGGGTCGTGGATTGATCGAACGAGGTCGGACCTAGGGGAATCAACGTGATGTTTCACGGCGTAGCTATGGTTACAATCACGAGGAGTCTGCTGGAGGAGATCATCGGCGGTGGTGAGTTTTGTTGTCAGAAATATGTTACAGTATTCGTTCGAACAAGTCGATTTCGAATTCAAGTCGAAATCGTCGACCTGGTTGTTTGCCTGAGATAAGAGAGTCATCGTCGACTTGCCGAAAGCGTAGCGATGGTCGAAAGCATCCCGGTCAGGTGTACACGTGCACAAGTGCATGTTTGTTTCTGGTCGTTCAAGCTTTTGAGAAGGAGGTTCTCGAAGTCAACCTCGTGGAATGTCGTTGTTGTCTCGGGTATTTACTTGAGTATATTCAAGTGTGTATTGTCACATTTAAGCAGTTGTGAAAATTTGAAACTAAGCAAATGTATAAAGAGGAAAGAAGAGGAGAAACCCGAAATTGAGCTCGGGTCTGGGTTGGGATTATCTCGGGGTATGTTCGAGTGATTATAATGGTAGTTTTGAAAATTTAAAACAAATCAAAATTTTATTTTTGTTAACCCATTGTTTTTAAACAATAATTGTCCTGATTAAGTTTTGAGATTACTAAAGGTTTTGTAAAAATTATTTGAAATTTATTATGGTTAAATAAGTTTTAAATTTAATTAGTTTTCAAAAGAATTTTAAACTAAGTTTTCTCAAAAGTGAATTTATTTAAACAAGTTTTTATAATTAGTTTTCAGAGAATTTATCTTAAAATTAAGGATATGTTTAAGAAAATTGTTTAACTATATTAGGATGGTTATTTAAAATATTTTTAAGTGTTTCAGACAAAAATTTGATGATATGTGATTAAGATAAGTAGGTTATCTTCTGTAAATTTAAGCCTTGGATAATCAAAGATTTAATTATTTAGTCAGCAATTAAAGGTTAATTGATTTATGTGATTAACCTAAAGGATAATTAACCGAGGTGATTAAATTATTTATGTGATAGATTTAAGGTTAATTAATTAGGATAATTAATTAACATATAATTAATTAAAGGGTTAATTAATTAATATGATAAATTAAGATTAATTTATTAATTAAATATAATTACTAATGAAATTAATTAAAGGTCAATTACGTAATAATTAAAAGTTATTAATTAAAGTAATTAATAAAGGATAATTAATTTAATATGATTAATTAAGGAACAATTAATTAAGTAAAGGTAGTTAATTAAGATAAATAATTAAGTTTGATTAATTTCATAAATTAATATCAAATGATTTGTAAATAAATAAAATCAAGATTTGATAATTAATTCATAGGTAATTAATTTAATTGAAAATTAAATTGAATTTATTTAGAATTAAACAATTAATCATGTTTATAGATGATCATTGAATGCTTGAATTGCTTATGAATGTTTGCATTGTATGAAATGCCTTGAATTAATTGTTACCTCTGGACTATAATATTCTGTTCTGTGAATTGAGCTGTATGTAATTTATTTATTTATTTAATTATTTATCTGTAGTACATTTATCTATAAATTTATGAATGGAAGATAAGCGTTATAGATTATACCGCCTATTGATATTGATATGATTGAATCTATGATGATTGATGTTGTTGCACTATTGTGTAAAACCCCTGGACTACACTATACACACACACAAATATGGATTGCACAAGGAAATTGGTTAAGTCACAGATTTTGGAAAATTGTTTTTAAAGATGAATTTTGAATCCAAAGGGGTTTTTGAAAATGGAATTGGGCTAAATATGAAAAGCTTTTAAAAAGGGATTTCAAAGATAAAAGTTATTTTAAATAACTTGATAAAGTTTTGAAATTTAAATAATTTTATTTGAATTTGAATTCAAGAATTTAAGTTAAATTCTATATTTGGAAATTATGATTTAAAACCATTTTTAAAAGTATTGTTTAGGGAATTTGAAATTAACCCAAGGGCTTTAACTTGTATAAATATAATCGGATTTTTTAGAAACGTAAACTATTTGTTTTCAAATAATAATAGCTTTCATATAAAGAAAGGATTTCCAATTTTTGTTGAAAAGATTTCAAGTTTGAATTGTAAATTGTTTTGAAAGCTATTAATGAATCTAGGTTAAAGATTTATGAACTTTGTTTCCAAAATAAGAAGATTTCAGGATGTATCTTTTGTATAAAAGATTTGAATTGAGAATTGATTTGAAGGCTATAATTGAATCTTTGTGGAAGATTGTTAAACTGTGTTTTGAAATTGGAAAAGGGTATCTTTTGCATAAAAGATTTGGGATTGAAATGGAATTAATGAATTTTGTGAAAGATTGGTGAACTTTGTGAAGTAAATCTTTTTCTTTAAAGATTTGAAAATGGTAATTGGTTTAAACCATTTGAAAGATAGGTTTTGGATAATTAGTTGTGACTTAACTGAGATCCATATATCCATATGATTTTAAATATTGCGCTCATTATTCGGTTTAGCCGGGGGAGGACCTTGTGTCATATAACCCGTTTGGAATAATGGTACAACGTTATGGGTAGCATTTGAAGACCGATGGTGAAGACCGGATATTTTCGAAAACGAAAGGATAACCTGTCGAATGTCTCTGCACATAATGGCCCCCGGTATAGAGATTTGATCACCCTTTGTGATGGGGAGTCTGGACGTGATTAGGAATTATCCGGATTTCCAAGGGCTTCTTTGGAAGTGCCTTCGGTTCTGTTCGAACCTGGAACAGACTTGTATGGATGTGTGTTTTACATTACACTTTGAGACATAAAGCTGGTTTCTACCAAATATATTTCTGTTTGGTGACGTAGATTTATTCTCTTAGCTTAACACCCTTCTTTGAGACGTACGAGCTCAGATGTTATGTAGTTGATGGTTACTAGTGATACATTCCCAATTTGGTGATGTGACATACGATGTGCTGCTGATCATTTGTTGATCAAAGCAAGGCTTTTGGGAAAAGCGTAGCTTTGTGGACGAGACCTCGTCGGACCTCACTTCCCGGAATGGTCAAAACAGGAAAGATGCGGCAAGGTTGCAGAGGTCGCGCCACTAAGGTCCATTCCTTCTGGAAAGGGGAGGTATCATGGTATGGAGCCCAGATATTTAACGTAGGTGGTTAGTGCAAATACATTACTTTGTGGTTGTTGGTGTTGTGGACCCTCGGATAAAGGTTGCAAAACGACCGAGGATGGCATATCTATAGGTGTTACTCCCGGGCAGGGAGGAAACTAGCCTTGTGTCGGCAGAGAGCTGGGTAGGTTCTCGGGGCGTCCCTCCAGAAGCGTACCCATGTGGCAATGGGAAGTTCCTTGGCCAGACCATTTGTTGGAAAATCCAATCTCTATTACGCGCCTTGTACGGTTTTAGTTGTATAACCTGCCATTTACTTATGGTGGTCACCACTGTTTAGATGGTAGCTATAGCAGGCATAGTTCGAAATGTCTTTGCTGGCTAAGATTAATATTATACTTTCGAAAGGTTTTTCTGCACTATGCACTAATAATAATATCAAATTGTTTTCGTGTATCAAGCATTTTTTACTATCATAAGGAGAAATCTCCTCCAATTCTGCGTTGGTATGGTGTGTGCGGCATGAGGCCTTATGGTAGTTTCATTTTCCAAAAGCATTGCGGATTTCAAATTTTAAAATCTTTTGTTGTTTGTTTTAAAGAAAAAATGTTTTTGTTTTCTCATACCAGTCCCATGACTGACCCGGAGTTTATTGTTCCCTTTCTAAACTCTGGGTGGCCACAATTTCCCACACGGGCAGTCTAGATTTGGGTTTTTCAGATAATCAAATAATAGGTGTAGATTCGGTAGCCTTCAGCCTTTGGAAATCTTCTTCAGTCTTTGGATGACTGACCTTGCTTAATTTCAAATTGATTGGGGGTTCGAGCTATTTCTGGGTTGTTGCTTTGGAGATAGAGATTGCTGATATTGGAGTTCTTTCTTTGGAGTTTGAATTTATGTTATGGTTCCGCTGCTGATGTGTTATATCTTCCGATGTGTCTGTAGTAACATATCTCTGATATATGTTGGTTATCACTATTGTATATTATATTGGATATTGTATCATTGGAGTCATATGATATTCATCTTTCTTCTGCTGTGTTGTTATACTTAATGTGTTATAAGCTCCGGCACGAGTAAGATTTCAATGGTTTAATCCGTGGCATTCGAGTACGATGTGAAGTATGGATGTCGATTTTCGAACGCTGAAATCCGGGTCATGACATTTTGGTACCAGAGTTAAAGGTTGAAACTTTAGCTTTTGGAGTATAACACATTAGGTAACTCATTAAAGGTAGGGTGAAGTATACCGTAGAATGAGTAAATCCCTAAGATATACGTCCGTATTCCTCGGTAAATTCTCTTACTATCCATTGATAGTAAGTATGAGTGCAAGAAGAGGTCGAGATAGGGGACAGGGAAATACCACTACAAATGGTCAATACATGTAACAACAATGGAAACAACTTTCTCTATCAATCTCCATTAATCCAATTTCAATTCTTTGATTGCTTCGTGGCAGCTCGATGGAGAAGCTTTGGTGTGGTGACACTACAAATCGTTGTAGATAAATTCTATTTCGTATTCTCATCTTCAGTCTTAACTTCAAATGAATTGGAAATTTTAAATTGATTAATAGAATATGAAGTTAAATTTGAATTGTGTCGATAAAACGATATCGATTAAAATTAAATTTGAAATTCTATTGTAATTTCTTGTGAGTATCAAAGTCCAAAAAGGGACAAGTTAATATATACTTTGGGGTATTCCTACCTGAGTTTGGAATTATGGAAAATTAAGCCCATTATCTGTTCTTTTTGGGTCCCAATATATTCTATGAATGGTTAGTTATCCCTTCGGACTAACCAGTGCCCTACTTATTTAGTAAATCTGAGTGACCTGGGTGTTTGGTAAAATATCATATGAGTTTTTTCTCATATTGTTGATATTCTGATTTGGTAAGCCAAATACAGAATAACTATTCAGTTTGATCTGGTGAACCATTTCTTTATGTGTTCATCTATCTCTGTTGTCTCCCTTACAAATTTCAGGGACGAAATTTTCTTAAGGGGGGAATCTGTAACATTCCTGTTTTTAAATCAATTTTAAATTGGTAAGTAATTTAATTTTTGGAATTAAATCGTGAACTAATTTGGTATTTTCCAAAATTAAATAGATATTTATTTGTTTATCAATATAAATAAATATAAATATGATTTTAAAATAGAATTTCTAATTTGAAATACATAAATAAGTATTTTGAATAATATATTAATTATAAATTTGATTGTTGATTAATTTGAATTTTTTTGAATAAATATATTTTTGAATATATATAGATTGATTTTGAACTTCATTTTGAATTTGAAAATTCTATAAATTAATACTAATAGGAATTAATACTCTATACTTTAAGAACTAATGTATATATATGTATGATTATTTTTAAGTGCATAAATTGTTTTTAATTCATTTTCTTTTAAAAGTTATATAAGTAAAAAAATAGAAAAAAAATGTATGAATAAAATATGAACATTCCTATTAACTTGAATTTAAAATATAAAATAAGATTTGATAAAAGATTTAAATTTGGAAGATTAATACGATAAACATTTGTAAAATGTAAAACATATGTAAGACTAAAACTAAAATAAGAAACCATGTTTCATAAGTAAATTAGAAACAAGGGTTGAACATAAATATTAAATATAAAAATAAGGCGAGGGTTCAAACACAAATTACAAATTAATTGAGATAGGGGTTTGAAACCAAAGTTTATAAAATTATTTAAAAGAGGGATTTAAACATAAAATTCATAACTAATGACATTTGTAAATTATGTGTGATATGCTTTAACAAGTGTTGGTTTAAGATGAACAAGTGGCAAAAACAATTTCTCTTAAAAAATTAAAAACATATCCAAATGAGAAATTTGTAAACTAGGCTGTTTATAGTTAAAAAAATTCTTCCTTTCATATTCCTTAATCTCCACTTTCTAAAATCAAAACAAAAAAGAAAAACAAAACAAATCTGAATCAACCTGAAGCAATCTAAAGCTTCAGATTTAAATTCAAGACCTGGAAGGGAAATTTAAAACCAGGAGTGAATGAATTAAAAGAAAAACCTGTAAATCAGAGTGTTCTCGGTTTTAAACTTGTATGCTTGTATCAACAAACTGGAAATCAAAGACCTGGAAATAAAACTAAAACCTGGAAACAAGGAATCAATGCAAAATCAAGCAAGTGTTCAAGTTTTCAAACCTGAAACAAAGCAACGGATCAGAAGCCTGGAAATCAAACTGATGTTTAAAGCTTCAGCTTCAACTTGCTCAAATAAGCATGATTCAACATTTTAACCTTATTTCAACCTAAAGCTAGTAATGCAAAGATCAACACCAAAGCAAAAAAATACCCATTTTTCAAATTTATAAACAAACCTTCTACTCTGTTCTTCAAAGCACGGTGAGCATACTATCCTTTGTTTGATATGTTGTGATGACTGCTTGATGTTGATACTGTAAAAATATCTGGTATGCATATGAATATGTGTGTATATGTACGAAATGGATGTGCATGCCTGTCTATGTTATTAATAGGGTTCTATTTAGTAACAAGATAGCCAAACTTAAGAAAAATTTGTATCTCAGATTATAAATAGATTTAGGTGATGATTTCTAAACGAAAGTTGATCATAACAGTGTAATGCTAATTTTAAAGATAGTTGCAAATATATTTATGGAATAAATATTTTAAAATTTGAGTATTACAGTAATAAACATTTTTATATCAGAAATTCGAGTATCGAAATTCCAAGTTTCAGTTATATGGCGTGATTCGTGCTGGAAATTTATGAACTTTGATAACAAAATTAAGATTTTTAAGTTGGTAGTTTTTGAGAAATTTCGAGTTGAACTGAAAAGAGTTTTTGCTCTTTTCTTGGTGATCAACGA
Source organism: Allium cepa (assembly GCA_030765085.1). Classification (NCBI taxonomy): domain Eukaryota; kingdom Viridiplantae; phylum Streptophyta; class Magnoliopsida; order Asparagales; family Amaryllidaceae; genus Allium; species Allium cepa. Next base: position 507,042,165 of record CM060934.1, on the reverse strand, counting down.
AGAATGGGGGCTCGTGCTTTGGGCTGAAGGAGCCTTGGTGGTGGCTAAGGTTGGGAAAAATGATCAGGAGATTTCTCAACCATTGGGGTAGTGGCGAGGCATCGATGTAACGACCCTGAATTTTGGTCGTTAAATTTGAACATTTAGTTCATTTTAAATGTTGAATGCGAATTATAATGGTTATGAAACAAAAAGATTTTGGTTAAATTTATAAAATTAGTTAAAATTTCAAATATGGCAATTCAATTAAATTTGAATAATAATAATTAAATATTTGAAACAGGGATAATTTGTGAATCTGGTTGTAAATGGTTTTGAAGATGGTTTCAAAGATTTATTTTAAGTCTAGATGGATTTGAATATAACCTTGGACTTTTGGATGGAATCAAAAGTCGATAAATTAAAGTTGAAAATTTTATATTAATTTAATAATGGAATTTAATAATATAATAATGTAAATAATCAGATTTTGATTTGGAATGAATCAGAATAATTTCTAATGTGATTATAAATTCAATATGATTTATAATTAAGTTAGTAAAGTTTTAAAAGTGAAATTTTAAGTGATTTCGACAATTTTGGAAATCGCTCGATTTAATCGACGAGTTAAAATAGCCTTTCGGGGCACAGTCTCGGAATTCGATGAAACCTGGATCCGTAATAGTTAGTTATTATCAGATTTCAATTTTCGTAGCGTTTGGAGTTACCGTTTGTCCGTACGGGTGAGAAACACATTGAAATTAAAATCGATAATTTAATATTTAATTCGATTCAAAAAGCTATCTTCCATATGCAATTGAATTGGGCTCCGAAACACGTTCCATTGTGTTCGGAATGTGGGTAAAACCTTATAATCGCCTGGTGGCATGTCTGATTCGAAGTTCGTTTGAAAATGTTGTTTAAAGGTGAATTTTATATTTAAAATAATATTAATAAACGCATATATAAAAACGTTACACAGCAAAACCCTAATAGATATTCACGGTCGCCATTCTCTTTTTCAATGGCCGAAATCGTCCTTAGTTCTCCCTTAATGTTCTCTAAATCTTGCATCTATTCAAGGAATTTCCAACTGGAAAGTCAACGAGCTCGTCGAGATCTAACGGCTGAGATGAGATTTAGCGCAGTGATTTAGCGGCAAATCTATAGTGATATGTGCACATTCGTATGTGAATTTCTACGCCTAGGCGATGCCGAGCTCAACCGCGTGTGGGTCGTGGGTAGGTGACGCGATAGGCTACGATGTGGGCTCGGTTGATCGACTCCTAGTCGATCGTGGAGGAGCGTGGAAGGAGCGGTTCATAGCCCTAAATCACGACTTTGGGTTCGACTATCTGGAGCGAACGCGTGATGAGGAAGAAGGGTATTTTCTGCGGCCGTGATTTCTAGTTAACGTGTGGGTAAATAAAATTAAAAGGAAATTGTTATAAATTTTATTAAACCTTAACAAATTCATAACTTTGAGATGCATTATCAGAATTCAACGAAATAAGAAGCATCGGAATCGCAGCGACGAGCAGTTCGCTATGGTGCAGATCTGGGGTCATTCTAGGCAAGTGAAATTTTTTCATTAAATCAAACGTGCTCGATTTAATGTAAAATTTGAACGCTCGACATTTCGAAACTCAAGGTAAGTTAATCTCACTCACATCTGGATACCATTTAATTTAAATAGCAAATATTCGAATGATTGATTGGTTGATTAGATGAATGTGATAATTATTATAAGATTTGATCGATATTTTATTTGTCGTACTAACATTTGTGGACGCAGGGAAACATGTTGGAGGGATCCAACTGGATTCCTCACAAATAGAAATTATATTTATAATCTGTGATATATTTCATTGATATCCTGTGATAGATTGATTTGAAATTTTGTTATGCCGTGTTATGGTTGGATAATATAATTTGGTATTTTAAAATATCAATAAAGTGAAATGGGTGAGTAATGAATTTATGGGAATTAAATTCGGGAAATTGGGTTGAAATTTGTAAATGGTTTTGAAACTGAGATTGGAATGGAAATGAGAAACGGAAATTTATAAATTGGGTTTATAAATAAATTGGTATATTTATCGGTGGACAAATTTTGAAAGATAGATTTTCGGTGGGAAATTCTATAAGAAGGTATAAATTGTTTTAAAAATAAAGATGGAAATTTCTAAAGATGGAAAGTGTTTTCCCTAGAAATTAAGTATGATTCCGAAGAAAGCTTTCAAAATATAAATTAGCGGTTTAAAATGTGTTTAGGATATTTGGAGGAAATGTTACTTTTAAGTATTTAAGTTACAAGTAAATATTTAGTTAAAGAATTTGTAGTACTCAATTATTTTAAAGGTAAAATAGTATTAAAATTTCCAAAAGGGAATTTTAATATAAATAATTGATTCAATAATTTTATTTTAAAAAGTAATTTGTTTAAATCACTTAGAATCTCCCCTATATTTTGGAGAGTGATTTCCAGGAAACTGGAAATGTATTAAAAATAAAAAGGTGTTTATTTTTAAAGTATTGGAAGAAATTTACGGGATTTAAACGTAAATTTGAATTGAGATAAATCTAGCAGGATTTATAAAAAGAATTCTTTGGTTTATTCTAAAATGGAAGTGTAGTTCCCTGAAAAGCCAAGTACGTTTGTAAAGCAAATTTTTGAGTAAAAGTTAGAAGTTTTGAAGTTGTTTTAAAAGAATGGTTTCAAGAAATTATTATTTAAGTGGTAAAAATTTTAAAAGTGAATATTTATCAAATTAGTTATAGTAGTAATTATTTTAAAAGGGTAATTAGTATTATGTTTTAAAAGAATATTTTTAATATTTATATTTTATAAAATGGATTTATTTTAAAGATAGTTTGGTTAAAGTTATTCGAAACTAGTATAGAATTTGTAACTCCTCTTTTAAAATTTCGTGTAACTTAACCTTTATTATAAAATTAGTTTATATCTTATAAAATAGTTTTACTTCAAATATTTTTAAAATATATTTTTGAATAAAATGTTTAAGTAACCTAATTTTAATATTTTAAGGTATATTTTAGAATAAAGTGATTTAATTGTTTTAAAAATCTAAATGTTTGGACTTGGTTGTTTTTAGTGGAAATAAATATATGGGAATTTATTCCATGAGAAGAGCGTGGTTTGAAAACTGTTTCAAAAGGTTTGAAAGTGGAAATATATCTTGTGAAGATATTTTGAGGTTAATAAATAATTTTGGGAAATTATTTATTGTTTGATGGATGTTTGTGAATGTTAATTGATAGTTAAATAACCGACTATCAATATTGGCCAACGTGTTGATCGTTTCGAAGAGACCGAGATCGGGATTAATTTCTTGAAAACCACTTCGATCCGGTTTGTACGTTTTCATGAGGAAGACGAGTTTGGATTCGAAGATGGAGCAGTGAATTACAAGGGCTAGTCGCTACTAATCCTGAGGATGATCCCAAAATGGATGTAGTAGGAGTAGTGCCTTCGGTTTCGTTCGAACCCGAGATAGACTTGTATGGATGAATGCTTTCGAAACATCGTCAGGTGGGCGGTGGGCATTCTAAGTAAAACGTTCTAAAAAGGTGACGCTTAGCCTCATCAACCGGGAGTGACTGAAAATAAGGGGATATGCAATAAGGCTAAGTGGGTAGCGCCCATTAGGGTGAGGTCATTCCTGTCTAGATGTCCCTTTTTATTCGGCTTAGTGGTGCGGTTGTTGATCCCAACCATGGGGTGATCTTACTCGGGATTATCTAGTAAGGGGTAGTCTCGGTCTTATGTTGCAGGGGATTGGGAATAATCCTCGGTACACTGATCTAGACTAGGTACTGTGACAGGTGGTACCCCCAGTGCCTAGTTATTAGTTGGAAATTCATACTCCCTACGTGCCTTTACGATTTTTGTTTGTATTACCCACGATTGTGGCTAGTAGCTGGAATTTAATAAATGTAACAATTCCAGCTATTTGAATAAGTATTTGTATATAGACCCTATTATAATATCAGAGGATTTTGATAAAAAAATGTTTTGGCTATTGTAAGGTAAAAACCTGACATGTTTATTTGTGGCGTGGTCTTACGAGATGCTTTTGTTTTCAAAAGGATTTTTGAAAACTTTAATAATCAATTTGGGTGTTTTTGTCTCACGCTGGTATTCCAGACAAACTCGGGTGTTTTTTTATTATAATGCTCAGGTCAGACCGAGTATTATAGATTACAGGAAAGGATGCTGTGGAGATCAGGAGAGGAGCTGGAGTCCGAGACGTATTACGGTATTTGCTTATACCCGCTGCAATGATTGTTTGAAATTGTCGGGCTGATAATTATTGTTTGTCTCTGATATTCTGATGATATATTGCATAAAATAGATATAGTTTTCATTTTTTGTAAAGATCTGATAGTATGTAACCGCTGTAATTGTGAGATTCTGTAATTGTTTAGTTCCTTCTTTCTTCTGTCTTCTTTCTTTTTCCTCAATAATCTGTCTTTTCCGGCTCCTGATCGTAGGCATATTATATTGTAGCATATTTTGTGTCGATTTTCGAGGGTCGAGAAGGGCGGGTCATCACATACGCGCTGCAGCAAGTCCAGAGATGAATTGTAAAGCCTAAATAGAAATGGTTGAGTGTTATAATCTGGAATTGTGATTATAAGATGGAAATGGACTTAAATGAACAATATAAGATCTTAAGTAAATAAGTAAGTCGAACTTATGAATAGAAGATGGAATTATAAACATAAATGGTAAATAGTTGAAGGGTATGGTAAATTCAAAATTTAATCCTAAATGAAATATAGAGTGAGATAAGGAAAAGAAAAATAAAATGTGAATGGACTTAGATTACTAAATAAGTTTTAAAACTTATATATTAGAAAGTAAAAAAAAATTAAATTGAATGGAGAAATAAAATTGGATCGAATTGGATTTAACTTAAATTAAAAAATTGAGTTGAATTTGGATTGAAGTGAAAAATCAAAACTCGGTTGTGTTATAAATAATCTTGAATAGAATTAAATTCTTATTTAAAGTAGTAAAGGAAATGGTATGAATTTAACTTGGTTAAATAAAATTTGGTTGAACTTGAATTAGAATCGGAAACGAATTGAATTGAAAGAAAATTTAATTTAGTTGAAATGATATTGAATGAAGTAAATTATCACTCAACTAAATTCAAAAAGAATTGTTTGGAAATGAATTTAGCGTAAGCTAAATTAAATAAAAGGGCAATGGAATGAATAAAATTTTGGTAGCTTGTTAAAAATTTAAAAAGCAAAATAAAACCCAGTTCTGGTTTAGAATAATTGGAATGGTTATGTTATCAATAAAATAAATTCAGAAATGAATTGAGAAGGTGAATTAAAATTAGAAGGGATTGAGTAAATAAACAAATTGAATTAAAATCTGTAAATGGATTGGAATTTGATTGGGTAAGAATCAAATTAAAATGAAAATAAAACCGATGTATGAAGAAATGAAGTTATTTTGGAGTTAAAATAACTTAAAAAAATTGTGTAAGGGTTGTTGTCGAGTTTTTAGAGATGGTTTTGAATAAACCTATATGGATAATGAATTGGAAGTGTAAGAATAGGAATTTAATTTGATAATGGAATAAAAATGAGGATGTTTGGGTTGTAAATAATTTCGGATGGAGTAAAATTAATATAGTTTGAGTTGGAATTAATTTAAAATGGTTATAAACTTCAGTAATTGTTGTTTGTTTGAATGACATCAAATTTGCAATGAGATTAGTCGTTTGTTGTAAACAAAGCTAATAAATTAAGGAAAGCAAATAAATTTGGTTTTTGAATAAATTGGAATGGGGGTACGATCTAATTAAGTAGTTTTGCATATAAATGAAAGTGGATCATAAAAGAAATGCAAATATATCAAATTTAAAAATAAAAATTTGATTGTGAATCAATTTGGAATTGAATTGAAGCAAATTGATGTAAGTAGTCACATGTTGATCATATTGAAGTAATTTTGGGTGGGTTATGGTAAATATGAATTGAGAATAGTAAACTTGAATGTAAACATTCAAGTGAAATAAAATGAAGTTGGATTTGTTAGGAAATTAAAATGGTGATTGAAATCTTGGGATTTTCTTTTAATATATGGTTAACAGGTTGAATTATGAAATTTGTTTGTTTGAACTATGTAGTTGAGGTGTTTGGCTAAGATTAATATATGGAAGGATGTTAAAAATCTTATATTATTGAAAACTTATGGCATGTTTGAGTAAGTACAGGTACGAAAGGCAATCGATAGAGTTGGAGCGCGTAAATGCAATATTATTTAGCCGCTTGCTTTTAAAATGCTAATCAAAAGGTGCGCCTATGCAATAAAATTGAGAAATGATATATATATATATATATATATATATATATATATATATATTGTGGTATATTTTATTTTCCGACCGTGTGGGTCGATGTATATATATTTATGTCTATTGTGATATTGTAAAACGCTCTTCATACAAAGGAGACGCTATCAAAAAAATTCGGAAATTTTGGGAGTTAGAATTTTTTTGGAAAGTTTTGAAACTTTTGGTAACTAGGGAAGCTGTTTTGAAATGATATTGAAAATAAAACTTTTAAGTTAAAATAAGCAAATGGTTTTGGAATTGAGCTAAAGGTTCTGGTGAAGTGAATGTAAGTTTTTAACTACGTAAGTATGGGTAAGTAAATGAGTTTGGTAGCATTTTTCATACCTTAGCAAATTTCGGGGACGAAATTTTTATAAGAGGGAAGGAATGTAACGACCCAGAATTTTGGTCGTTAGATTTGAACATTTAATTCATTTTAAATGTTGAATGTGAATTATAAATTGGTTTTGAAACAAAAATATTTTGGTTAAATTTATAAAATTAATTAAAATTTCAAATATGGCAATTCAATTAGATTTGAATAATAATAATTAAATATTTGAAATAGGGATAATTTGTGAATGTGGATGTAAATGGTTATGAAGATGGTTTCAAAGATTTATTTTAAGTCTAGATGGATTTGAATTATAACCTTGGACTTTTGGATAGAATCAAAAGTCGATAAATTAAAGTTGAAATTTTTGTATTAATTTAATAATGGAATTTAATAGCATAATAATGTAAATAATCAGATTTTGATTCGGAATGAATTAGAATAATTTATAATGTGATTATAAATTATATATGATTTATAATTAAGTTAGTAAAGTTTTAAAAGTGAAATTTTAAGTGATTTCGACAATTTAGGAAATCGCTTGATTTAATCGACGAGTTAAAATAGCCTTCCGGGGTACAGTCTTGGAATTCAACGAAACCAGTTCCATTGGATCCGTAATAGTTAGTTATTATCCAATTTTAATTTTCATAGCATTTGGAGTTACCGTTTGTCCGTACGGGTGAGAAACGCGTTGAAATTAAAATCGATAATTGAATATTTAAATCGATTCAAAAGGCTATCTTCCACATATAATTGAATTGGGCTCCGAAACACGTTCCATTGTGTTCGGAATGTGGGTAAAACCATATAATCATCTGGCGGCATGTCTGATTCGAAGTTCATTTGAAAATGTTGTTTATAGGTGAATTTTATATTTAAAATAATATTAATAAACGCATATATAAAGTTACACAGCAAATCCCTAATAGATATTCACGGCCTCCGTTCTCTTTTTCAATGGCCGAAATCATCCTTAGTTCTCCCTCAATGCTCTCTCAATCCTTGCATTTATTCAAGGAATTTCCAACTGGAAAGTCGACGAGCTCGTCGAGATCTAGAGATCTAATAGCTGAGATGGGATTTAGCGCAGTGATTTAGCGGCAAATCGACAGTGATGTGTGCACATTCGTACGCGAATTTCTATGCCTAGACGATGCCGGCTCAGCCGCGTGTGGGCCGTGGGTAGGTGACGCGATAGGCTACGATGTGGGCTCGGTTGATCGACTCCTAGTTGATCGTGGAAGAGCGTGGAAGGAGCGGTTCCAAGCCCTAAATCGCGACTTTGGGTTCGGCTATCTGGAGCGAACGCGTGATGAGGAAGAAGGGTATTTTCTACGGTCATTAATTTCTGGCTAACGTGTGGGTAAATAAAATTAAAAGGAAATTTTTTATAAATTTAATTCAACCTTAACAAATTCATAACTTTGAGATGCATTATCAGAATTCAACGAACCAAGAAGCGTCGGAATCGCAGCGATGAGCAGTTCGCTGTGGTTATCACTGTTGTATATTATATTGGATATTGTATCATTGGAGTTATATGATATTCATCTTTCTTCCGATGTGTTGTTATACTTAATTTGTTATAAGCTCTGGCATGAGTCAGATTTCAACGGTTGAATCTGCGGCATTCGAGTACGATGTGAAGTATGGATGCCGATTTTCGAACGCTGAAATCCAGGTCATGACATTCATAATCTTTTATCTTAAGCTCAAACACTTTATAAAGGTGTTTTTTATATAATCACTTTAATTAAATTTCCAAATATTTTTATTAAAGGATTATTTTCCAAAGAAACCATTTTTCACTCAAAAGATAATTTGTCTTTATGAAAAAGTCTTCCCACAATCTTTTAACTCAATATATTTCCTTTAACACTAATATTATTTATGAAACATTTTACAAATCTATTACTTAAGTTTATTACGTCTTATAACTTAACTAAATTAATTACTTTTAAATACTTAAGTCCAAATTCTTAATAAATGCTAGAATTCATTAATAAAACATTTTCCAGGTTATAACGAGTCATTATTTTACTTAATAGTTCATGACTTAAATCTAAATTTGTATGGTATACCTTCACATCCTAAGAGTGTATACAAATCCCAAATTCAAATTGATTTTACTTAAATTCGTATGTCTTGCAAATTTAGACTTTATTTTAATTTACTGTTATCTCAAATTCATAAGTTATAAAACTTATTTCTTATTTAATACTATTATTAATTTTCTAGCTTTGAAAAACAAATTTTGACACAACTCGTATTTAAATCCTCAAACTCTTAACTCCCAAATCTTTTTTTTCCCTTTATAAATCAGATTTATAAATTATCCTTCTTATATTTCATTAACTCAAAGTATTTCATAATCTTTTATCAATTTCTTAGCTTTGAGTTATTTATGATTTTGAAATTTTCGACTGTCCAAAATTGTCGGAAATTCTGCTTTATTTTAGCAATTACCGATCCAAATTTATCTTTAGTACAAACACTTTTATAAAGATTACCAATCAATGATTCACATTATTTTTTAACTTAAAAAATTGTATATATCGAGTAACTCCAAAAACAATCCAAGGAACTGGGTATTACCAATAGTATCATATATCCTCTTAATAAGAAGAGTAATACTTAAGAGAAGTGCTTACCATCTGAACACATCTCTTGCCCATTTTTAGTTTATTTTCGGGCTAGTCGAATTAGTTATCATAAATTACCTCTTTTTATTTGAAATAAACCATATTCAAAATCCTTTAGTGATTACTTTATAAAATCTATTTTATAAATTCATTTTATCTTATATTAATTAACTTCATTTAAATTTCCATAATTCTTTTGCTCGAATTTAAATTCTCATTCCTTTTATATCATTTTTATCTTATATGTTCATTCCTTAAAAAAATCTTATTATCAAACATCTTATAGTCAAATCATGAAGCTTAATTCACAAGATATTTATACTTAAGCTTTTAAATCAAAAAATTGATCACTTTATGATAGTAACTTAACATTATCATTTCTTAATTTATTATTTTGGAACAAGAGTAAAGATCTTAATTGTTATCAGATTTCTTACGTATCGACAATCTTTATGAAACATCTTATAGTCAAACTGTGAAATTCTAATCACAAGATGTTCATATTTAAATTACACTAATCTTGATTTCTAACTATACAACTTTTTAAAATATATATACTTTATATTCAAAATATAATCCTAGGTAAAATTATTTCATTTACCATTTTTTTTAAAATCAGTGTGTCGATATGCCTTGTTAAGAGTTTAGAAATACCTCTCTATACAGTTGTACTTCCCATATCGACCAAAATTCATAAACTGCTCAACCGATAAATCAACAAAAAAGAATTTATTAGTCCCTAACAAATATGCACTCATATATAGTACGTTCGAACTCATTCTAGGGTGTTGCTAACCCTATCCCTACTCATCCTTGGGTATTATTAACCCTATCGCTGATGACTCTTTACCACAACAAAGCCAAGGTTCTCACTTAACCTTCAGCTCAAATACCAAATGTAATGGCCCATTTTCCGTACCTATAACGACCCAGAATTTTTAGTAATTAAAATTTGAATATTTAATTAATTTTAAATATTAAGAAGTGAATTTATAAGTCGAATATTTTTTAATTTGAATTATTGGATTTAATTGAATAATTAAATCGATAATTTAATATGTTAAATTATGGAAATAATTGAAAATTGAGTTAAATATGATTGAAAATGATTTGTAAAATTTTATTTTATCATATTGAAGTTAGAATGATATTTTAGAACTTTTAAAATCGAATTAAAAGTTTATTTGTGAAAATTGAATATTTTAATATTTAAATCGACTAGTGAAAATAGTCAATTTTTGAAAAGTCTCAGAATTGGACGAGACCAGTTCCATTGGATCCGTAATAGTTATTTATTACCGGATTTCAAATTTCGTGTCAATCGGAGCTACCGTTTGATCGTGGCAGCTCGAAACGCATCGAATTATTTTTAATTTTAATTTGGCGAGTTAAAATAGCCATTTTTCAAAAAGTCTCGGATTTCGACGAAACCAGTTTCATCGGATCCGTAATGTGATATTATTGTAAGGTTTCAAATTTCGTATCAATTGGATTTACCGTTTGTCCGGTACAAATTAAAACGCCTAGAAATCGATTTAAATCGGTTTGATTTAAATTGAACGTTTATAGCCATAACTCGCACAGATGTCCGAATTAGCTTTCGAAACCTGTTCCATTGTGTCCGGAACGCGGGGTAAACCCTAGAAACGCTGGTTACGGCGCGTGAATCGGAGTTCGGAATTTCCGGGATGAATAGTGTTCGATTTTTTCCTATAAATAGGCCCAAAATTCACAAAAATAAGAAAAAAAATAAAAATTGAAACCCTAGCCGCCTCCTATATTTCGAAGGCCAGAAATTCACGAGCTTCTCCTCCAATTATCTCCCAATCCACTCAATATTACAATAAACTTTCAACTAGAGTATTGAAGAGGGCGATGAGAGCTTCGATGTGAACGGCTATGATCGAATATGGTGTCGCGTGGAGGGAGCTAGGGGAGGCCGTCACCTGCAGGTTGCACACGCAACCCTAGGCACGTGATGAGGCCGAGCTCTATGAGCTTATGGCCGAGTGTAGCTTGTGCGAGGGGCTTCAAAACCCTGGTCTCCGATCGTGTTCAAATTGAGTGTGGTGATCGAAAAATTAAAACCTAGTTTTGATCTATGGGTTCATGTGTGCGGCTGTGAACGTGAAAGAGAAAGATGAAGGGGGGACGGCCTGGATTCAATGGAGAAAGGATCATGTGGCTGTGATGAGCTTAGGTTTATAATTATAAAGTTTGTGTTATAAATTTATGTATATAAAATCGTGTAACTTCAAAAATTCATATCTTTTTCATACGAGGTCGAAAACGCGCGAAACCAGTTGCATTGGAATCGTATGGACGAGCACTACGCGATGGAGTTGGATTGGAGTCGTTTGGAGTTAGTGAGAATTTTGGGTAAAATTAAACGTCCGTTTAATTTTATTCGAAATAAATCGCTAAAACGAAATTGAAATCAAGGTGAGAACTTCTCACTCAATCGAATCAGTTTCGATTTTATTTTAAATAGTTAGATTTAAAATTATTGAATGCATGTTTGAATGATGACTGTTATCTATTGATTGTTAAAATAGACATTATACGCCGTTAGTAAGCGGATGTTATTTATTAAAAACATATACCGCGAATATTTCATAAACAGTGAAATTGGTATTATATATAATAGCAATATATATATATTGGCATATGTATATATTGGAGTTATTGATTTCCCGCATTTTTTTTTGTTTAGCGGATGAGACCCTATTGCGCCGTCTATTAAGCGGATAATATTTAAATCCCATATACCGCGATAATTTCGTACTGGAGCGAAATTGGTATTGTGCTAATGTTTATGGACGCAGGAAAACAGGTTGGAGGGATCCAACTGGATTCCTCAACAGTATTTATTTGAATTCAGATATTTTGATATTTGATGGATTATCATATCGATATATGATATCGTTGTTGTCGTGATTGACTATTTGGTGTGTAGCATCATTGGACCAAATTTGGAATTTTAAAATGATTTTACAAGTGATTTTTGAAAATATACTATATGTTTGGAATTTGATCTATTTTAAATAAATAAACGTTATAATTTTTAATGTTATAAAAATTATGATTTTTAAGAAATATAGTTAAAAACTGATTTTTGAGAATATGATGCAATGATTTTATAAAATAGTTTAATCGGGATTTTTGAATTTATTATAAAAAGTTTAAAAATAGGATTTATAAAATTTAATTATTTTACGAATCAAAATGGTGAAATAATAAAGGAGATTAAAGACGTTTTAAAGAATAATATAAATTGATTTATATTAAGAGATTTATAAATGGATATTTATGAATCGAAATATTGACATTATAAAACGAGTTTTTATAAGTGTTTGAATGGAGTGAAAATGAATTTTTGTAAATTAATGGAAATTTATAAAATTATAAATGGTGAAGTTATAAATGAAATTTATAAATAGTAAGATTTATAAATTTTGTGAAGTTATTAAAGAATAGATTTGGTTAAATAAATGAATCTTATAAGTTATAAGATTTATAAATTAGAAAGTCTTTAAAAGAACGATTTTGTAAAATAATCGTATTATAAGCATTTGACTTATAATATGAATTTTTAGTATATCATTGAGATATAAATTGAACAGGTTAATAAATGGAATTTATAAACGTTGTTTTATAAATTCGCAAACGACTTATTTTGATAAGTAAATTGTTGAAACCTATTAATGGAGTTATATTCACGTTTTTGAACTGTGAATAATCCTTTTAAATAAAATGTATAAAAGGATGAAATGTGTTAACGTAGTATATTCACGTTTTTGAATAGTGAATAAGATGTTAAAGAAATTGTTTTGAATGTGATATTTGAAATAGAATTAAAACGATCTAACGATGTTTTAATTGTGTTGAGATTCGAAATCATAGATTTCAACATTTATTGTTGAAATAGACGTTTTCGAGAAATAAAAAGGAAATGGTGGACTATAACACTGTTGTTATAGTAAATGATTTCCGAAAGGAAATGTTTTGTATAGTATTGGGATTTATATATCTATTTAAATTTCGAATCCCTATACTAGTGATTTTGGGTTGTTGTAACGATGTTTTACGCAACATTCGTTTTGGCCCAAATAAATATGTTTAAGAGAATGATTTCCTTAAAGAATGAAATATATACTTAATCTCGATTTAAGTATATTGAATATTTTCTAAGTATTGAAAATAAATAAAATTTGTGAATTACTTATGAATAAATAAGTATGGAAATGTTTTCCAATATAAAGTGAATATTAGAGAATTTATCTTTTTGAAGATAAATTGAAATGAATAATTGAAATCATATATGCATGGATATTGTGAAATATAAATTCACTATGGAATTTATAAAAGGAAGTGGAACTTGTTTAAAAATAAATATTGATTTATTTTTGAAGTGTGAAATTATATATCTAGTAAAGATATTTTTGGAAAAATAAATAATTTGGGAAATTATTTGGAATCTGGTGATGTGTGCATATCCATTGATAGTTCAATAACCGACTATCAATATTTCCCTTTGAATGGGTAATTGACGTGATTTGTTTGAATTTGAATGCCACACTTATTTTTGAATAAGCGCTCACTATTCGGGTTAACCGGGAAAGGACCATGGGATCGTATAACCCATTCCGAATATGTGATACGTCGTTGTGAATTGCATTGAAGATCGGTGTTGAAGACCAAGTATTTGCGAAAGCGATAGGATGACCTATCGATTGTCTCTGCACTGGGTAGCTCCTGGTATAGAGATTTCCTTAAGTGATGGGAAATTCGATCGGGATTGTGAATACCCGGATTGCAAGGGCTTCGTAAGAAGTGCCTTCGGTTTTGTTCGAACCCGGAACAGACTTGTATGGATTGTATGTCTGACATTACAAGTTGAGATATAAAGCCGATTTCTTTCAAATATATTTCTGTTGGTGGCGGAGAATTTATTCTTTTAGCTTAACACCCTTCTCTGAGACGTACGAGCTCAGAGGTTATGTAGTTGAAGGTTATCAGCGATATATTCCCAATTTGGTAATGTGACATGCTGAGTGTTGCTGTAAATGATCATTGTGTTGATTATTTGTGATAGGATCGTTTATTTGATCGTCTATCTTAGTGATCATTTCTATGATCATTTGTTGACCCAAAGCATGGCTTTTGTATAAAGTATGTTTTTGTGGACGTGACTTCGTCGAGCCTCACACCCCGTGAATGGTCAAAACAGGAAAGAAGCAGCAAGGTTATGAGGGGTAGCGCCCTTTAGGATGTGTGCATTTCCTTCTGGAAAAGGGTGATATCATGGTATGGAGCCCAGATACTTACTCATGTTGAAAACACTTTGTTATGATTGTGTGAATTGATTGCGAGCGCTCGGTGAAAAGGTCCCAAAGGACCGGGGGATGGCATATTCGGTCAGTTGTTACTCAGTTAGGAGTAACCCGGCCTTGTGTTGGTAGAGATCCGGTTTGGTTCTCGGGGATGTCCATCCAGAGGCATTTTCATGTGGCAATGGGAAGTTCCTTGGCCTGATCATTCGTTGGAAATCCAAAGAAACAATACGTGACTTGTACGGTTTTAGTTGTAGAACCTGCCATCTAATATGGTAGCTATTAGTAGGCATAATATAATGGTACCTATGCTGGCTAAGATTTATATTCTACTTTCGAAATGAATTTTTCCTACACTATGCACTAATAATAATATCAAATGTTTCTTTTTAATGCGTATCAAGCATCTTTGACTATCATAAGAAGAAATCTTCCCCAAGTCTGCGTTTGCATTGTGTGTGTGGCGGGAGGTCTTATGGTAGTCTCATTTTTAAAAGCATTGCGAATTGAAATAAAAATATTCTTCTATTTTGATTTTAAAGATAAATAAACTATTTTGAGTTCTCACATCAGTCACATGACTGACTCGGAGTTTATTGTTTTCCTTCCTAAACTCTGGGTTCCCACCAATTTCCACACGGGCAGTCAAGAGTAAGGTTTATCAGGATATTCTGGATATTCAGGAGTTGCTGGAGGCAAGATGGATGGCATGGCGTATTACTAATTATATAGTATTTCTTTTTCCGCTGCACTGTTTGATGTTGTTGTTGTTGTACACTCTGATGATATGATGATGTTATGAAATGTAATGTATAAAATGTAATAACTGATATAGTTCTTTGTTTAAAGATTATTCATTTATTATTATATGTTGTTCCGCTGCGAATTGTGAGATTCTGATATTTTTGTGTTGTGTTCTGTTCTGTTCTATTCTCTGTTTTCTTTCTGTTCTTTTTTCTATTTTCTTTTCCCTCTATTTTCTATCTTCCTTCTCTCTTCTTCTTTTCTTTTCTTCTTCTTAAACCATAACATTTCGGGTTTCCGGCCTTCGATTTCTCGGCAGTCGATAAAGTGAGTATCGATGTTGAATTTTCGAAAGTCGAAAATTTCCGGGGCGTTACAGTACCTTTTGAATCGATAATAAGTAACACATGTCCCACTCAAATTGCACGAAAAGCCGGATCATTAAGGGTAGAAAGAAAAATAAAGACAGAACAGAATCTCACACGAATGGAATAACATATATTATTTCAATAATAATCTTTATAACGGAAATTTTTGAAATACAATATCAGAGTCTAACCTAGATTCAGCTTGGACAGTTATAACACCTGCCCTTACAAATACTGACAAACAACAAAACAAATGAAATAAATGCAGTGGATAATAGAATACGTCCATACGATGATGATCTCCAGCTCTCCTCCAGAAACTCCAACCGTCTTCAATATGTCTCATTTCAAAAATTAGTTTGAAGGAGTTTTCGGATAGGAATCGCCCTAACCTGATCCCGGTTTTTTCGTGATAATCATTGATAAAAAAATGTTAAGTTCATATGAGGTTTCTAAAATTGGTTTGAAGTGATTTTTGGATAGGCATCATCCAAATCCAATCCCGGTTCTTCAGATAGGAATCACCCAAATATGATCCCGGTTCCTTCGAACTAACCATAAAACAAATGAAGTTTAGTGGTTCGATAACATTCCAAGAATTTATTTCTTTTCTTTTATCTTGAAAAAACTCAAATATGATCTTTTAGAGCATTCGGGCTTTCCTTTCGATTTATTCCACCCTCCGCCTAAAAAGAGAAAACATAGGCTAGATAAGGTAAAGGCACTGGTTACTCCATCGCTAATCTTAGCTAAATACCTAGTTTTATCTTCCCAGATCTCACAGGCGGGACAAATGTACTAGTTGTTTCCGCATACTCAGTTTGTTATTACATTCAATATTCTTCTCTTTTTGTTTAAGTGGTATAAACAATCCATCATAACCATTTATTCAAATTCTTATTAAAACTTCCAAATCACCTTTAAATTACTTAATTATTCTTTTAAAATATTTCACAAAATACTATGAAAGAATTGTTAAGTTTAAAACTACATTTCAAAAGTTATTTCAAACCGCTGCGAAAAGCGTTGCAAAAATTGTTGCAGATAGCGTTTTAAAAGCTGTATTCTTCAAAATGACTTTTATATCATTTAGAAATCTATATTTTCAACTTAAATCTTTTTTAATGAATTTTAAAAGATTTTATAGAATTTATTTCATAATTTTAAAACATTTAAAATATTAAATTTAAACTTTGGTCACTTTACCGCAAAAACGCGATTTTTCTAGAAAATTGTTTTGGACATATTTAAAATATACAAGATGAAAATTTGATTTTCTTTCTTTATTTCTTTAAACATATTTAAATGTTTATAAAATATTTTTAAATCATTTTAAAACTATTTCCAAAAGATTTAAACATTCCATATACCCCATTTTATTTTCAAAAGGGAAGTGCTTTTTTGTGTTTATCGACGTGTAATAACGTGACTTGGTAAAACAATTTAACAATCATATCAAACAATCAATACTTGATGACTAAAGCATATATAAGCATCGTAAGCAATCGTAACACATTTAATATATTCTCATAGTCTATACAATACCGTAAGCTCCTCCATGATGTTTACTTAGTGGGCACTCCAAAGGTATGGTACAAACAAAACTCATAGAAGGCGCGATATGGCATGTGAACACGGCACTCAAGGCAATGCCAGGATAGGATTCTACTATTTGCACTCCCATACTGGTGGTAATGCATAGAAGCTACTACTGCCCACCTCGGAACACACTCCCATAATCAAAATCGAGGGGTGGCCAAATCAATCACAAAGTAATAGTATGGTATCGAAGAAATGTGCCCGATCGGAGGTGCGACATCACTTAGCCTGGTATAGCTCCTGTTTTAGTCACATCTAAGTTGGCTCACGGGAGTCGGGGCTACGTAAATACCTCATACGGAATCGTACACCAAACCATCCCACTTCATTCGGGAATCTCCACCAAGCACACAGTTGTCAAAGTGGTTTTCAGTATTGCAGAGAGTGACAATATCTGATCCCGGTCTCTTTACAACCAAATGCTTATCTCACATCGGATGGTTCTTTTACATTTTAAAAACCATTTCATAATTGATACCAAAATATCATATTCAATTCAAATGATATCACATTTGAAATCATATTTACTTTCAAAATCATACTCACTTTCGAAATCATATCGATAAGATAGGTTAATTTAATCCTCATTTCAAAATCATCATATTTACTCAAATATGACATTTCACTAACAAATATCGTTAAAAATCCCGACCTAGGTTATAACATCATTTAAATCATATTCGTTGTTAAATCAAGGATTTGAATATAAACACTTCCACGTTAAATAGCCTGAAATTTATAAAATAGTTTAGACAGTTATAAATAGTTTAGCATGATTTAAAAAAAAATTAAATAGTTTGAAATACTTTAAAATATTTTAAAATGGATTATCATAGTTTAAATAGATTTAAGATAGTTTAAATAAATTTAAAATAGTTTAAATATATTAAATAGATTTAAAATAGATTAAATATTTTTAAATGGTTTAAATAGTTTAAAAAGTTTAAATTGATCAAGAATAGTTTAAATAGTTGAAAATAGATTTCAATTAATTTAATAGTTTGAAAACCTTAAAATAAGGATTTTAAAATAATAAATCTTTAAGCAGTTTATATTAAAATAATTAATTTGAAATTAGCATCAAAATTAAACCATTTCAACACATCTAGACCTTGTCCAACTTTCAATTCAAATAACATATAATCGGTTTAAATTCAGATTCTCATTAAACCATTTAATCAATATTGATTTCAAATCCATGTTTGAATTATCAATTTAAGAGTAACGTCCCGCCTTTTTGTACGCTTTAAATCGACGATAAACCATACACGTTAGACTTAAACCATACAGAAGGGCAGATTGTTATGGGGTAAATAAGAAAAAGCAGAGAAAGAAAAGAACAAACAGAACCTTGCAACGAAACGATAAAACATAATAATCAAATATACAGTTCATGAAGCTGTTTTAAAAAATATTCGATTATACTTATACAATACATATCAGAGTTACACATACCAAAGAACAATAAATAATGCAGCGGAATACAATGGTGTAGTGGAATAATATAATAATAGTAATAAAATCTTCGTCTTCGTCCTCCAGAAATAAAGTCTTCGAATCCTGAAATGCTCAGACTGACTCGAGCGAATTGAAAAGACTAAACACTCGAGTCAGAACTAAAAGATCTTATGTAAGTTAAATCGACGGTAAATAATATGAGTGGAATGGTGTCAGAGATGTTTACTGGATTTGACATCTCCTATCCTTTGTCTTACCTAAGTGCAGTAACTTAAGGGATGCTCGGGATTCACATCTCTTGAGGATCCGTTAAACTATTTACTATGTAGTAATATTTCACTATTATAATAATGTCTAATAGTAAAACAAACTTACTTTTAAATAGCGTTAAGAGGTTACCCATATAGCCCTTACCACTTAATAGTCCCAATAGTCCATCCAGTATCAGCGTATCTCCAGATCGGGAGACTACCCTAAATAGTCCATGAGCTATGGGAGAAAAACAAACTCGTACAAGGCGCGCTAGGGTAGGTGACATGGCACACAAGGTAATGCCAGGGTAGATATACCAATTACACACATGGGCTGGTGGTAATGCGTAGCAGCTACTACCGCCCACCTCGAGCCACACCCCCAAATCAAAAAAATCAAAAGTGGCCACCGAATCAATCCAAAAGTCAGAGTATATTATCGAAGGGATGTGTCTGATCAGAGGAATGACCTCATTGGCCCGAGATCGCTTCTGTTTTAGCCACCTTATGCCAACTCACGGGAGGTGGGTTCACGTATATACCTCAAAGGAACGTCGCCACCATCCTACATCATTCTGAAATCTTGTCCATGTACACAGTTGTCAAAGTGGTTTTCGGTATCGACAGAGTATGCCCATATCTGCTCCCGGTCTCTTTGCCAACCAATCGTTATTATAACACCGCGGTCATTTCAAAATAATTTTACTTCGAAACCATAATATAATATTCATTTCAAAACCATATAAATACGATATCATTTCCATTTCAAAAACCTCAAGCAATATGATATCATTGTTATAAAAACCCAAATCCACATAATATCATTATTATTTCAAATATATCTCTTTTTCAAAAATCATAGCACTTTCAAATTTAAAATATTTCAAAACCAAACGCTTGAAATATAACCATTCAAAACATAATACTTCGAATTTCATGGCTTCTAAACCATAACTTCCAAAACTTAAATGGTTTGGATATTCAAACCGTACATAAAATAAAATAGTTTGAATTTAAAATTACTTTATAAAGTAAAATAATTTCCTCGACTTCACAATTTATTCACTTTAAATTAAATCTCAATTCATGACTTTCAACTCACTTTCAGTTTCAATAAACCATTTCAATTTCAATATATTTCAAACTTTGAGTATTAAACAATTTCAAAACTAAGGTTGGAAATTACGATTCAACAATTCAATGTTTTATTATTTAGTTTTGAAATATTTGCATAATAAATCCATTATCATTTAAATAAAACTCAAATTACAAATAATTAAATATTTCCTTCAATTTATTTATACTTGAAATCTTCGTTTAATTCAACCTAAACCAAAATCTAATTATAAAATCATACCTTTAAAATCTCAATTTTATTAAATTTCAAATCGATTTCATATTTATCTTCCCACCTTATTCTCATTTAAGTTATTATAAACTCCAAAAATAAAATTTTAAATAAATAGTTAACCATATTATATCTTAATAAAATCAAACTTTATTATTTAACTTCTTTTACTTTAAACGATTATTATACATAGCTTAAAACCAGGAATTTACTATATATAGAATAACAATTTATAAAATATCCAAATCAATATCTCATAAACCATATATTTCTTTAACAAGCCATAGAAATCATTTCAAAATATTCTTATATATAGACCGTGGTGTCCCGAATGAATTAAAAATACGGTTATATATCATTTCAAACCAGAATCCCGAATGAATTAAAAATGCATAATAACTTGCAGTTTAAAATAATATAAAATACAACATCCTCTCATCCAATATCAATCATCAACCATTTATCACAGTCATCATCCAATTCAATCCATAACATTCATATAGAACAAATAATAAATAACAGGTATTTACTGGCAGTTTATATTCAAATAACAAATTAACTGCCAATTTATATGCGGTAAAATAAATAACAATTTAACTGAGATGATGATTAAAAGTATGCCAAACAGTCACAAATAAATTTGTAATCACGTCATAAATCAATTTAACAAACATAAGAAATTCTAGAAGCTGTGAGTGGGTTAAAACACTCACCTTTATACGAATCTGAAAATAATAGACTTCTAATCAATAGCCTCGCTCTATGTTTCCTTAGTTCCTTCTTGATTGCTAACTTTGTTCCATAATTTTTCTTTTATTTTGATTTACTTTAATTTCCCTCCTTATTATATTAATATATATGTATTTATGTTCTTGTTAAAAGGTTTGAAAAAAAAAGAATATTTGACAAAGACTAATTGAAAAAGAAAAGGATTAAAATAAGAAGAACTAAAAATGGAAGAGAAGATCAAGATTTGAAAAGAAAGAAGAAAGTTTGAAATAGAATAAAATTTGAAGAAGAAGAAGAATATTTGAAGAAGAAAGAAAAATTAAAATGAGAGATAATAAGGAGATTTGAAGAAGAAAAAAAAAATTAGAATGGAGGCTGGGGTTTCATTTGCATCATATCTTATTTATAAGGTTAGAGTTAGGTTTAGGGCCAAAGAGATTTGAAAAGAGAGGCCGCTATTAATTAGAAATAAATGAAATGACGTTACAGTAAAATGAAGTTGGAAAATGAACGAAAAAAGAAAGTAAATATGAACAAATTTGGTATTGAAATATAGTAAATATGAACAGCATTTTTAAAAGTAGAAAGTATTAAAAGGAGGTAAATGAAAGAACTAAAAATATGAAAAGTAGTTCATGTTTGCAAAATAGAAAAGCTTCGGACAATGTAAACGGAATGGAGAAATGGAATAAATGGAGAAATAATGAAAAGAATGCGGCAATTATTGATTAGAAAGAAAATTATGGACCAACTCTATACTGTAAACAAACTTTTAGAATTCAAATTTCAAAAACAATCGTTCATATAATTAATTTTGTTAACCCAAAACATACCAAAATTAATATCTTTTAAAGATTTAATTAACACACAATAAATGAAAATAACTTCTCTACATAAATTTGTGTCATAAATTAAAAGAATATACATCATTAAGAAATTTACGTTTCTCCCTCTTTGTGATTAGATTGGAAATTAAACAACAAGTTAACATTTCGATTAAATGTTTTACAAGGAATGCATTAACATACATTCAAAAATACGATAGCATAAAAAAGGTAGTATAAACAGGTGTATAATATATATATATATATATATATATATATATGTGTGCATCTTTATCGCCACTTATAGTTTACATTCATAAATAAAAGGTATGAAAATAATCCACATAAGGAGGCAATGTATGTAAGAGTAAATTAGAAAAGTGAAGATGGAAAGGTAAGTTATGTTGCAATTAAAATCTAATAAAGTCTAATAGAAGAGGAAATAGTCAAGTGTAAATCCATATTACCCCATTTATCATCTCCTATTAATATTTAATTTAATAACGTATGAGATTTCAAACTTAAATAATCCTTTCTTTTTAATGATCTAACTGGATCTAAAACATAAATTTAAATTTAGGTACAAACATATATGCAGTAAACTAGCATTAAATTTTGAAAGTGAACTGATTTAATTGGAAATAAATCACCCAATCTAAATTTATTTCAATATATGTTTACAGTTAATGTCTTCTTACTTTTTAATTAAAAGATTACAATCACATTAATTGTCATTGATTTCTAAGGTAAAAATAAATGAGACAATTAAATTCCTTTTTATAGTAATTTAATGTATTTACGGAATTAGAATTATTGTATACAAACTAAAAGTTATTAATTTCTTATTTTTGTAATATATTTTTCAAAGACCAACATGTCAAATAAATAAACATATGATTTTTTTTATTTAGTAAAGAAACATATATTATTCTTTTTTTTAACATTTATTATTCCAATCAATTAGAATTTTACATTCATACGGTCATTTGTTTTCTTCCTTATTAAACTTTACAATTATTGCAATTCATTATTTAATATTGATTTTATCAAATTACAATTTATTACGTATTATTCCGTCAATTAATATACCTTGAACTTATTTCCCAATTTATTAATTACAATCGATTATAACCTTACAATTGTTTTCAATTAATTGGAATTGCACTAAATTAATTATTTATTAACATTATTACTTTTAATTGCAATTTGATTATAAATCTAATTTAACACACTAAATAAATAAATAACATATATCAGTTGTCACCTATTTACTTTTACTTACATTTACAAGTTTATTACTTACCATTGACACTGTATTATTTCATTATTTAATTCAATACTTACATTTGTTCTTCTTATATTTCACTTACAAATCTAATCTACAATAACCGCAATAATTAAGTGAATTGATTGCGATTGATTTCCAATTAATTTTCAATATATTAAATAATGTGTAACCTATAATAATGTTAGTCACCATTTACCTTAAATCATATTTATAACACCTTTAAGTTTATTATCGCAAACAAATGTTACAACTTACCTCTATAACACTAATTTTGTTATATTACCACTAATTATGTACTAGTTCAAAAGTTTATACACACTTACATTTATTTACCTAACTTCAATTCATAACCACGTTATAACCTTGACATCATTTCAATTGTTATTTTCCAAATAATATATCCCAACACGGAAAAACACAATATAATAGCGTTAGAAAACCGTAATCCGAGAACATACCTATTTGTCGGGAAATTAACGCTTAATTATGAAACCAAAAGCAGTAGCAATTGCTTCCATAACCTGCATTTCACTTATATAATCTAAAATAGTTAATAATTATATAGAATGAAATATTAATTTTTTTTCATACACTAGCAACCAAATCAATGTAAACAACAATCACTTGCAATCACAACATACAACCACCATATGAAGCCAATAAAATCAACCATCCATGGCAAAAAAACAAATAGTTGTTCGGCTTTAAAAACTTTAAATCGTACAGAATATAGAGTAAACTATTAAGTGCACCATTTACTCAACAGTCTTAGATGAAACTAAATAGATTATTCATACATCCAAACAAATTTAAAGTATCCTTACCCAAACAACCATAAACCATAAAAAACAACAAATCCAAACAATAAATTAAGTTTATTCTTATTAATTTCATTTCATACTATTTGTTGTTTGATTCCATTTTTATTCATATAGTGATTTATCTTTTAATTTACATTTATTTCTTACAAATTTTCTGTGACGACCCGGAATTTTTGGATGTTTGAAATCGGAATATTCAATTGATTTTTAATATTTAGAAGTTAATTTTTAACTTGAATTCAAATATCATTATTTATTTGATAATTAAATTATTGAATTAAATAATCTGAAGTTGGGTAAAATGTTGAATCTGGAGTTTTAAGCCTGTTAAAAATAATTTGAAGGCTTGTAAAATTTATACTGATAGTGTTGAGGATAATCAAAGTTTCAAAATTGAATTTAACACTGATTTGTTCAGTTTTGAAATTTTAACGTTTAAATTGAATTTAAAAATAGCTTTCTGAGGCATAGTCTCGGATTTCGATGAAACTAGTTCCATTGGATCCGTAATATTGTATTGTTATCGGATTTCAAATTTCGTAATGTTTGGAGTTATCGTTTAGCCGCATGAGACGTAAACATGCTGAATCTATCGAAATTAATATAATAACTGAGTCCAAAAGCTATCTTCTCCATACACTGAGTTAGGACTCGAAATCTTTTCCTTTGCGTTCGGAATAGGGGTTTAACATTTTAAACGTTGGGCGGCATGCTTCGCTAGGAGCTCACGATTTTAAGATACAGAATTCGAGGCGATTTAAATTTAAATTTAAATTTAAATGGTTTGACAGGTTAAAATGTTCACATCAAACCTTTTCCTTTCATTTCACCATCACTGTAGCAGAGCAATTCTTTCATGCAACTTTCTTTTCACTTCGGTCCCTTCAAATACGCCACCCCTTCTTTTTTTAAAACCACGGCTCCACCTTTATAAAACATCTCCTCTTCATCTCGAGACCGAACTCGGATCTAGAAAAAGGATTAAATCGAATTCGAAACGCAGAAAAATGGCAGAGCCGAAAGGGGAATTCGAATCGAAACCAACCTAATCCTCGCGACTTCGAGCAGAGAAAAGATGAGAGATGGTGACTTTGTTTTCAAATCGATTCAAGGAGTGGAGACGAACGCGACTGCATTCGATTTGTCAGAGGAAGGAGATGCATGGCTATGCACTCGTGGAGCTCGATGTTCGTGGGTCTGCTCGATCTGATGGTTGCGTGAACGAGATGGGGGCGATTTAGGTCGCAGGTTCGAAATTGGTGGCCAAGGCGGGGAGAGTGGCTGCGTTTGGGTTCGTCGATATCGGGAGGAAGCTCGCGAATCAGGTGTCATCATAGGTTGGCATGCGACGATGGAGAGGCTACGGCCACGAGGCAAGTCGATGTTGCATTCGATGATGTCGCGAAGGAAGGAAGGTCGGTTCGAGCTGTAAGGTATTTGCAACTTATTCTCTTCAATTTAAATTTGAGATAAAAACAGAAAGGAAAAAATGTGTGTATATATACAGGTTTGGGAAAAATAAATATATAGTTTAAAAAAAAATAAGTATAAATCTGCACATATATAAGCCTACACATTTAAATCGTACTGTTTAATTTTAGACAAGCTTTATTTCTTTGGAAGTTTAGCAGTCAGTATATATATAAGTACTCAGAAAATTTTTATACACAGATAAACGGCAGTAAGATTTGGAAAAAAATATAAGAGTTTATATAAAAAAATTAGATTTTAAAACCTATGTAGATTATTTTGGAAATAAAATAAAATATACACACCTTTTTAGAAATCTACTAGCTTATTTTAAAACAGTAAATGCATACATATGTGATTTTAAGAAGATATAGAAATTTTAAAATGTTGTAGAGATTATATAAAAGTTAGATCTTTGAAATCTATTACATATTTTTATAGGCATGCATGTAGTCTCAAGGATAAAATAAATAAACATATACACATCTTTAAATCCACTAGTTCAAATTTTAAGATAATGTAGATTAATTTGTTTAACTAACTTATTTAATTATTTTAGGAATTGTTAAAGGAAAATTAGTTTAAAACTAAAGCTATTTGATAATTAAATTTCAAAATGGAAAATAAATTTTTTGATTAGTCCAAATATTAATAAAATCATCTAATATTTATACAAGGTCTTAAATTGTGAAGAAACAAGCCGGAATGGAAATGGGTTGCAAACGAAAATCAAAGGTGAGTTAATCTCACTCATCTAGGTTATTTAAATTTAAATGGTTAAATTTAAATAATTGGTTGAATGAATGAATTGATTTGATATGCTATATCATATATAGTAATATATATAGTATATATTGGAGTGATTGATTTCCCGCATTATATAGCGGATGAGACCCTACACGCCGCATAATAGCGGATGATATTATATAATCCCATATACCGTGATATTCCACCTCGAAGTGGAATTGGTATTGTACTAACGTCTATGGATGCAGGGAAACGGGTTGGAGGGATCCAACTGGATTCCTCAAAATTATTTAGATTGTTCTAATAATTCCGTGTTGTGATTATTTGATATTCTGTGATGAATTATATTGATAATTGGAATATTTAATGCTATGGTTCGCTTGTATATATTTCGGTACATTGAGTTATCAAAATACATAGAATTGAATTTTTGAAAAGAAAATAAAATAGTGAATTTTAAGTAAAATAATCATAGCAGATTTGAATAAATTTAAGAATGAACTGGATAAGAATAGTGGTGATTTTGAAGTTCTAATAAATAATTCTGAGTATGGAAAAAAGGAAATTTTGAATAAACAGAAAAATAATGAATTGTTAAACTTAAGTGGTATTATTTAAACGAATAAAAAAAATTACTTTAAAATTCAAGGTTTAAATTTGTTTAAAAGGATAAAGAAGAATTTGGGAAATCTGAAGTTGGTATTTTTCAGTTAAAAGATTTTAAATCATAAGTAAGAACTAAAAATCTAAAGTTATTGGGTTTTGAAGTAAATGAGTAAGTAAAGGAATTTATTCCAAAATAGAGTAATTAGGAAATCAATTCGAAAATGGATTGAAGTGTTTGAAATTGGAATTTTAAGAAGGATGGGACTAAGAAATTTATAAACTGGGTTTATAAAAGTGAAGTAATATATCAGTAGATATTTGGAAGAATAAATTCGCGGTGAGAATTTATTAAAGGAATGGGTAAATTTGTTTAAAAATAAACAGTGATTTACTTTTAAAGGATGTGAAAGAGAAGTGTATTTCCCTGGATAGCCAAGTACGTTTTCGAAGCAAATTTTTAAGATAAGTTAAAGGTTTTAAAGATGTTTTAAAAGCATGTTTTAGAAAATTTATTATTTTTAAATGTTTAAATTTAAGGTAAGTCTTTTTCAAATTTATTATAGTAGTAATTATTTAAAGGTGACTTGGTATTTTGTTTAAGAAAGAGAAAAGTTAATTTTATTTTTTATAAAGCGACTTTATTTTAAATATTCTTAAAATATTTTTTTTGAATAAGTATTAAAATAGTTTTAACGTAAATAACCTAAAGGATGTTTTATAATAAAGAGATTTAAAATTATTTTAAAAATCTAAAGTTTTGTACTTGGTGTTTTCAGTGGAAATAAATATTTGGGAATTCATTCCATGAGAAGAGTGTGGTTTGAAACTGTTTTCAATGGGTTAAAAAGTGGAAATATATCTTGTGAAGATATTTTGAGATTAATAAATAATTTGGTGGAATTACTTATGTTGATGGTTGTTTGTAAATGTTATTGATAGTTAAATAATCGACTATAAATATTGGCCAATGCACTGATCGTTTCGAAGAGACCGGGATCGGGATTAAATTCTCGAAAACCACTTCGATCCGGTTTGTTCGTTTTCGTGAGAAAGACGGGTTTGGATTCGAAGATGGAGCAATGAAGTGCAAGGGCTAGTCACTACTAATCCTGAGGTGATTCCAAAATGGATGTAGTAGGAGTAGTGCCTTCGGTTCCGTTTGAACCCGGGACGGACTTGTATGGATGAATGCTTTTAGAACATCGTCAGGTGGACGGTGAGCATTCTAAGCGATATGTTCTTAAAAGGTAATGCTTAGACTCGAGCCTCATCAACCGGGAATGACTAAAAATCAGGGGTTATGCAGCAAGGCTAAGTGGGTAGCACCCATTAGGGTGAGGTCATCCCTGTCTAGATGTCCCTTTTTATTTCGGCTGTGTGGGCTGTTGCCGATCCCAACCGCGGGGTGATCTTACTCGGGATTATCCAGTAAGGGGTAGTCCCGGTCTTGTGTTGCAGGGGATTTGGAGTAATCCTCGGTACGGTGATTTAGGCCACGTTTTGTGATAGATGGTACCCCAGTGCCTAGTCATTAGTTGGAAATCCATTCTCCCTACGTACCTTTACGGTTTTGTTTGTATACCTATTAGCTGGAATTTAATAAATGTAACAATTTCGGCTATTTGAATAAGTATTTGTATATAGACACTATTATAATATCAGAAGATTTTGATAAAAATGTTTTGGCTATCGTAAGGTAAAAACCCGACATGTTTATTTGTGGCGTGGTCTTACGAGATGCTTTTGTTTTCAAAGGATTTTGAAACTTTTATATCAAATTGAGTGTGATTTTCTCATGCTGGAATTCCAGACCGACTCGGGTGTTATTTCACTATAATGCTCAGGTCAGACCAAGTATCATAGATTACAGGAAAGGATGCTGTGGAGCTTAGGAGACGAGCTGGATGGCGATACGTACTTCCATACTTGTTTTAAATATTCCGCTGTGTTGATTAGCTGTGTATTCAGATTTGGTGAGGATAGGTTATGATTACTGTCCAATTGAGTGTTATGTGTACTCTGATGGTGTAATGTATAAACAGATTTGCTTTTGTGTAAAGATCATTTAT
Source organism: Allium cepa (assembly GCA_030765085.1). NCBI lineage: Eukaryota > Viridiplantae > Streptophyta > Magnoliopsida > Asparagales > Amaryllidaceae > Allium > Allium cepa. The sequence continues at coordinate 507,013,175 of CM060934.1, read as the reverse complement.
TATCTATTATATTTTATTCCACTGCGATGGTTAGATTCTGATGTTGTTTTGTTTTCTCTTCTTCTACCTCTTCTTATTTAAACCTAATGGTTCGTATTTCCGTCCATCTTGAGTTGATTTGATGGAGAATAGTGTCGACTCAAGAGGTACGGAACTGCGGGTCGTTTCACTTGGTATCAGAGCAGAAGGTAAGCGAGAACCTTGGCTCTGGTGGAGATTACTCATTAGAGATAGAGTCGGTAGTACTCTAGAATGAGTTTAAGTGTATTAATAATATGAACGCGTATTTTTTAGTGAATTTAAAAGTTTTTTTTGTATTGTGTTGACTTCGGTTGAGTGTTTATGGATTCTGGTCGATATGTGGGACGCCATGTTATCGATAGAAATTTCTGAACTCTTAAACAAGATAAACCAATAAAGTATTGTTTTAGATAGGGTAAATGAAATAATATTAACCAGATTATTTTTGTATATAAAGGAAATAATTTTTCGTAAATTATTATAGTTATATATGGTTGCTAGGATGTTAGTAATGATAATATTAAATTATTATCATTGTTGTGTGGAAATTTAACTAGAAATTGGAAATATAACCAAAGGTTAAGAAAATAAAATTCATTTATAAAATGAAATTTATAAATGTGAATTATAAATGTGATCTATAATTGAAAATGTGATTTATAATTGTGATGAAAATTCTAGAGAAATGTTTGAATATGAATTGGATGGATTTGGAATTTGGAATTTTTGGGAAAAGATTAAATTCCTTTGGGTTTGAAAATGATTTTCAAAGATTTTGGAGAGGAATAATAAGAGTATTTTTCTAAAATATTTTGAATTGGATTTGAAATCCGATGAGATTTGGAATTTCAAAATATTTGAAATGTTTTGAAATGTTCTTAAAGAGATAAAAGAATTAAACTCTTTCGGTCATTGGAAAATAACTTCGGTGATGACTGCAGCATCATCGATGTTCATTTTCGAGTTTCCAAGAGAGGGATTGCTGCTTGGAGATTTTGAATTGGAATTGTTTGCAAAACTGGGTTGGTTTTGAAGTTCAAAGAAATAATTGAATTTACCAAAGAATTTTGGATATAAGTATTTCAAAAAGGATTTTGAAATACTTATGTGATTATTGAAGACTCTGGAGTCGGTTTAAAATATTTTGGAATGTTTAAGCAGTTGCTTAAAACTCTGGAAGTAAATTGGAAATGCTTAAAGAATAAATTTGGGAACTTATATAAGTTTGAAATTTGTTTAGAATAGAAATTTAACCTAAGAAGAGTTAAATTAAAATAAGTGGGAAAGCTTATAAAGTTAAAAATTTGAATTGAAATGGAGCATAACTAAATCTAGTTAAATAAAAAGATGAATGTAAAGAAAAGCCTAGGTGGACTAAGGAAAGGGTTACTTAAATAATGGTTAAGTTAGAAATAAAATTGTGGATAGACAAATGAATTTTCATTTGTAAGTAAATAGGATTTAAACAAAATATTTGAAATTAATTTTAATTATGTGCAATGGAAGGTACTCAAGATTTGACTAAATAAAACAAAGGACTGAAATAACATTAATGAGTAAACTAATTGATTCTAATGAGTAAGCAAATATATTGGAATTATATATTTGATAATTCTTAATTTAAAATGTGTAAAATAAAGTGAAGTGATTTTTTTGAAGGGTAAAAAAATCAAATATTGAATTAAAAGTGGGAAATGAATTAATTTGAATAAATTAGTTAAGTAAGTACGTTAATGGAATTCTGATTGGTTGACTAAAATTTGAGTTATGGGTTAAAAATGGATTTTGTGGAGTTAAACTTGTGTTATACATAAAATTCAACTTGGAAATGAAATTTAATATTGAAATCAAATTTTAGTTGATAAGAAAATAGAATTGAAACTGGATATTGAAATTTAATTTAGATTGTGTATGTAAAGTAAAGTGAAAATCGAAGAATTTGTTCGAAGAAACTAAAGGATGTAAAAGTTTGCATATAAACTTTTATTTGAGATTTAAAAATAAAGTAGTAGGTGGAACTAATTTAAAGAATGATTAATTGAATATGGCTTGAGATGAAGGTAAATTGAATTCATATGAGATTGGAGATCCAGTTTAAAATAAGTGGATATAAAGGCTAAAGTGGTAGAGTAATAATATAAGAATATATAGAGTGCTTATATGAAACTTAAGAAATGAATGATGAAATTCTTAAGTAAGTTTGGCATGGGAAATATACTAAGTAATTTTGAAATGAAGATTAAGTGAAGTTGTGAAATGGGATAATTGTGAATAAGTGAATAGAAATCAAAATAATGTGAATAAAAAGAGAATTGATATAGTTGATAATCAATTGAGATAAAAATGTAGGATGTACGTATATTATTTTATTCGCATAGCAATTTGGTCTGGATTCGAGCAAGTGATCGAATTTGATATTGCATACGGATGATACATGTACATCGTATGGGCTTGAATGAATAAGATATTGAAGTTTTGTAAAGAAGTCAATAAATTGATTTTGAATGTTGTGAGGATATTATTGCTATATAGGATATACAGGTGTTTAAAGGAAAAGAAATTGATATTTTGATTTCAAGGGATAAAGGTGAATTGCTCGACGAAAGGTATGTATTCAAATTTTTGTACGAAATTTGATGATTTTCTGGTCTAGCCACTTGGCGTTTTGTTTTCCTTTTGAATTTGGGGGCCCATAGAGGCATTTTATAGTTGTACCGAGCTAGTCGCGCAAAGGAGACGCTGACGAAATTTTTCGAAAATTTAGGGAGTTAGAAAAATTTTGGGAAAATTTTGATAATTCAAATTTTGGTTTTAAATTCAAATTTTAATTGTTAAGTGAATAAAATTGATTTTTGAATCAACTGAAATAAATATGAGTTGTTTTGCTTAGAATGAATTGAATGGATGAAGGTGAGTGTAAATCACTTAAAATTGAAAATGATAATTTAAGAATTGGTTTTAAGCAATTGGAATTGGTGTAGGAATCTTATAAATTGCATATGGGTATTGTTTAATATACATTGCTTATGAAGTGCGTGTGTCTAGCTATTGAAAGTAAATAAATGTTAATGAGTTGCATATATTTTATACTTACATGTTTGAATTAAGTAAGTACAGGCACAGAGAAGCCGTATGGCTGGATTTGGATGCGTAAAATGATAAATCAATAAGCCACTTGCTTAAAAATGCTAAATAGAGGTACGCCTACGCAATAAAAGTTAGGAAATATGAACTATTGCTTGTTTTTTTTTGACCGTGTGGGTCGATGTATATATATTTATATCTCTTGTCAAATTGCAAAAGCTCCTCCGTACAAAGGAGACTCTGCCAAAAAAATTTGAAAATTTTGGGAGTTAGAAATTTTTTGAAAATATTTGGAAAATTTTTGTTAGCGATAAAACAATTTCAAATTGGAATTGAATAAGGAATTTTGAAAATAGAAATTGAAACTAATTGTTTAGTTGGAACTAAAGGATTAGAAAGGTGAATATGGGATTTTCACTAAGTATGTTTTAGTAAGTTGGGGGTTTGGGACATTCTTCTGCCTTAGTAATTTCGAGGACGAAATTCTTTTAAGGGGGGAGGAATGTGACGACCCGGAATTTTTGGATGTTTGAAATTGGAATATTCAATTGATTTTAAATATTTAAAAGTTAATTTTTAACTTGAATTCAAATATCACTATTTATTTGATAATTAAATTATTGAATTAAATAATTTGAAGTTGGGTAAATGTTGAATCTGGAGTTTTAAGCCTGCTAAAAATAATTTGAAGGCTTGTAAAATTTATATTGATAGTATTGAGGATAATAAAAATTTTAAAATTGATTTTAACACTGGTTTGTTCAATTTTGAAATTTTATCGTTTAAATTGAATTTAAAAATAGCCTTCCGAGGCACAGTCTCGGATTTTGACGAAACCGGCTCCATTGGATCCATAATATTGTATTACTATCGGATTTCAAATTTCGTAATGTTTGGGGTTATCGTTTAGTTGCACGCGACGTAAACGTGCTGAATTTATATCGAAATTAATATAATAACTGAGTCCAAAAGCTATCTTCTCCATACGACCGAGTTAGGACTCGAAACCTTTTCCTTTGCATTTGAAACAAGGGTTTAACATTTTAAACGCTGGGCGGCACACTTCGCTAGGAGTTCGCGATTTTAAGATACGGAATTCGAGGTGATTTAAATTTAAATTTAAATGGTTTGGCTGGTCAAATGTTCACATCAAACCTTTTCCTTTCATTTCACCATCACTGTAGCAGAGCAATTCTTTCACGCGACTTTCTTTTCACTTCGGTTCCTTCAAATACGCCACCCCTTGTTTTTTAAAAAACCACGGTTCCACCTTTATAAAACATCTCCTCTTCATCTCAAGACCGAACTCAGATCTAAAAAAAAGAATGAAATCGAATTCAAAACGTAGAAAAATGGCAGAGCCAAAAGGGGAATTCGAATCGAAGCCAACCTAATCCTCGCGACTTCGAGCAGAGAAAAGAAGAGAGATGGCGACTTTGTTTTCAAATCGATTCAAGGAGGGGAGACGAACGCGACAGCGTTCGATTTGTCAGAGGAAGGAGATGCATGGTTGTGGACTCGTGGAGCTCGATGCTCATAGGCCTGCTCGATCTGAGAGTTGCGTGAACGAGATGGGGCGGTTTGGGTCGTAGGTTCGAAATTGGTGGCTAAGGCGGGGAGAGTGGCTGCGTTTGGGTTCGTCGATATAGGGAGGAAGCTCGCGAATCTGGGGTCGTCGTGGGTTGGCGTGCGACGATAGAGAGGCCGCGGTCACGAGGTAAGTCGATGTTGCATTCGATGATGTCGCGAAGGAAGGAAGGTCGGTTCGAGCTGTAAGGTATTTGCAACTTATTCTTTTCAATTTATAGTTGGGATAAAAAAAGAAAGAAAAAAAAAGTATATATATACAGGTTTGGGAAAAAAATATAAGTATAAATCTGCACATATATATACCTACACATTTAAATCGTACTGTTTAATTTTAGACAGGCTTTATTTCTCTGGAAGTTTAGTAGTCAGTGTATATATATATAAGTACTCAGAAAATTTTTATACAAAGATAAACAACAGTAAGATATGGAAAAAATATAAAAGTTCATATAAAAAAATTTAGATTTTAAAACCTATGTAGATTATTTTGGAAATAAAATAAAATATACACACCTTTCTAGAAATCTGCTAGCTTATTTTAAAACAGTAAATGCATACATATGTGATTTTAAGAAGATATAGAAATTTTAAAATGTTGTAGAGATTATATAAAAGTTAGATCTTTGTAATCTATTACATATTTTTATAGGCATATATGTAGTCTCAAGGATAAAATAAATAAACATATACACATCTTTAAATCCACTAGTTCAAATTTTAAAATAATGTAGATTAACTTGTTTAACAAACTTATTTAATTATTTTAGGAATTGTTAAAGGAAAATTAGTTTAAAACTAAAGCTATTTGATAATTAAATTTCAAAATGGAAAATAAATTGTTCGATTAGTTCAAATATTAATAAAATCATCTAATATTTATACAAGGTCTTAAATTGTGAAGAAACAAGCTGGATTGGAAATGGGTTGCAAACAAAAATCAAAGGTGAGTTAATCTCACTCATCTAAGTTATTTAAATTTAAATGGTTAAATTTAAATAATTAGTTGAATGATTGAATTGATTTGATGTGCTATATCATATATAGTAATATGTGTGTGTGTATATATAGTATATATTGGAGTGATTGATTTCCCGCATTATATAGCGGATGAGACCCTATGTGCCGAAAAATAGTGGATGATATTATATAATCCCATATACCGTGATATTCCACCTCGAAGTGGAATAGGTATTGTGCTAACGTCTGTGGATGTAGGGAAACAGGTTGGAGGGATCTAACTAGATTTCACAAAATTATTTAGATTGTTCTAATAATTCTGTGTTGTGATTATTTGATATTCTGTGATGAATTATACTGATAATTGGAATATTGAATGCTATGGTTCGCTTGAATATATTTCGGTACACTGAGTTATCAAAATACATAGAATTGGATTTTTGAAAAGAAAATAAAAGAGTGAATTTTTAAGTAAAATAATCATAGCAGATTTGAATAAATTTAAGAATGAACTGGATAAGAATAAAGGTGATTTTAAAATTCTTATAAATAATTCTGAGGATGGAAAAAAGGGAATTTTGAATAAACAGAAAAATAATGAATTGTAAAACTTAAGTGATATTATTTGAAGGAATAAAAATAAATTTACTTTAAAATTCAAGGTTTAAATTTATTTAAAAGGATAAAGAAAGAATTTGGGAAATTTGAAGTTGGTAATTTTCAGTTAAAAGATTTTAAATCATAAGTAAGAATTAACAATCTGAAGTTATTGGGTTTGAAGTAAATGAGTAAGTAAAGGAATTTATTCCAAAATAGTGTAATTTGGAAATCAATTCGAAAATGGATTTAAGTGTTTGAAATTGGAATTTTAAGAAGGATGGGACTAAGAAATTTATAAACTGGGTTTATAAAAGTGAAGTAATATATCAGTAGATATTTGAAAGAATAAATTCACCGTGGGAATTTATTAAAGGAATGGGTAAATTTGTTTAAAAATAAATAGTGATTTATTTTTAAAGGATGTGACAGAGAAGTGTATTTCCCTGGATAGCCAAGTACGTTTTCGAAGCAAAGTTTTAAGATAAGTTAAAGGTTTTAAAGATGTTTTAAAAGCATGTTTTGGAAAATTCATTATTTTTAAATGTTTAAATTTTAAAGTAAGTCTTTTTTTTCAAATTTATTATAGTAGTAATTATTTAAAGGTGACTTGATATTTTATTTAAGAAAGAGAAAAGTTAGTTTTATATTTTATAAAGCGGCTTTATTTTAAATATTCTTAAAATATATATTTTTGAATAAGTATTAAAATAGTTTTAACTTAAATAACCTAAAGGATGTTTTATAATAAAGAGTTCTAAAATTATTTTAAAAATCTAAAGTTTTGTACTTGGTGTTTTCAGTGGGAATAAATATTTGGGAATTCATTCCATGAGAAGAGTGTGGTTTGAAACTAGGGTTAAAAAGTGAAAATATATCTTGTGAAGGCATTTTGAGATTAATAAATAATTTGGTGAAATTATTTATGTTGATGGTTGTTTGTAAATGTTATTGATAGTTAAATAACTGACTATCAATATTGGCCAATGCGCTGATCGTTTCGAAGAGACCGGGATCGGGATTAAATTCTCAAAAACCACTTCGATCCGGTTTGTACGTTTTCATGAGAAAGACGAGTTTTGATACGAAGATGGAGCAGTGAAGTGCAAGGGCTAATCGCTACTAATCCTAAGGTGATTCCAAAATGGATGTAGTAGGAGTAATGCCTTCGGTTCCGTTCGAACCCGGAATGGACTTGTTTGGATGAATGCTTTCAGAACATCGTCAGGTGGATGGTGAGTATTCTAAGTGATATGTTCTGAAAAGGTAACGCTTAGCCTCGAGCCACATCAACCGAGAATGACTGAAAATCAGGGGTTATGCAGCAAGGCTAAGTGGGTAACACCCATTAGGGTGAGGTCATCCCTGTCTAGATGTCCCTTTTTATTTCGGCTGTGTGGGCGGTTGCTGATCCTAACCGTGGGGTGATCTTACTCGAGATTATCCAGTAAGGGGTAGTCTCGGTCTTGTGTTGCAGGAGATTAGGAGTAATCCTCGGTACGGTGATCTAGGTTACGTACTGTGATAGGTGGTACCCCAGTGCCTAGTCATTAGTTGGAAATCCATTCTCCCTACGTGCCTTTACAGTTTTGTTTGTATACCTATTAGCTGGAATTTAATAAATGTAACAATTTCGGCTATTTTAATAAGTATTTGTATATAGACACTATTATAATATCAGAAGATTTTGATAAGAAATGTTTTGGCTATCGTAAGGTAAAAACCCGACATGTTTATTTGTGGCGTAGTCTTATGAGATGCTTTTGTTTTCAAAGGATTTTGAAACTTTAATAATCAAATTGAGTGTGATTTTCTCACGCTGGTATTCCAGACTGACTCGGGTGTTATTTCACTATAATACTCGGGTCAGACCGAGTATTATAAATTACAGGAAAGGATGCTGTGGAGCTCAGGAGACGAGCTGGATGACGATACATACTTCCGTACTTGTGTTAAATATTTCGTTGTGTTGATTAGCTGTGTATTCAGATTTGGTGAGGACAGGTTATGACTACTGTCCAGTTGAGTGTTATGTGTACTCTGATGGTGTAATGTATAAACAGATTTGCTTTTGTGTAAAGATCATTTATTATCTATTATATTTTATTCCGATGCGATGGTTAGATTCTGATGATCTTTTGTTTTCTCTTCTTCTACCTCTTCTTATTTAACCCTAATGGTTCGTATTTTCGTCCATCTTGGGTTGATTTGATGGAGAATAGTGTCGACTCAATGGGTACGGAACTACGGGTTGTTTCATTTTCATTTTCTATTCGTTCATTTTTTTTTACTTAATTTCATTTATTTACAGTATTCATCTTTCTATTTATTTTTATTATAAATAACTTCAACATTTACTCCAGTTTATTATCATTTCTTTATAACCTTTCTATTATATATAATTAGTGGCACTTCAGTCAGGCTTAAGTTTATAACAATTATAACCTTAAATTCTTATTTATAAAAGCAAATTCATTGAATACTTTCATTACTTCAAATTTTACTTGTAAAATTTCCCATTACATTTCTTTTAACATTTTAACCTTTTTATAGTTGGTAAGTTATATATAAGTTAAAGAATGCTAATGAAACTTACACAAGTTTTACCTCATTTCTTTTAATTTAATCTAATATTCAATAATTATAACTTTTGGTTTATAAGTTACAAATTCAACTCTCTCATAGTTTCATTTATAATCAACATTTAATCTCTTATTTCATTTAGGGTTTCAATTATTAGTTAATTCCATTTCACTACACTAATTGAAACTATCAATTAACAGAAACTTAAGAACTAAATACCGGGTTAAATTTAAAATCGTTTTAAAATAATAGATAAATATATGCTTACAATTTATATATCAAATTATATTTAAAATAATTTAAAATTTACATTTGTTTATCAAAACAAATCTGCAGTAAAACTACTACAGTGGCCTTCCCACTTCGAATCTCGAAAATGAATGTCGATGATGCGGGCACTCATCACCCAAATTATTTTCCAGCGACCGAGATGGGAGTACAGAACTCATTTCTTTTCAAAGTTTCTTTAAAACAATTCTTTCAAATTATTTTGAAATATTTACATCAGAAAATACTTCTAATAATATTATTATTATATTCCAAAATCATACGAAAGAAATTTTCAAAACCCCGGAACTTAAGTTCTAAATTTCCAATTTCATTTACTTTATTTTACTTCAATTCCTACATTAAACTAATATTTATAAATTACACTACCTGAGAACCAATATACTACAACCAAATATAACCCTTATAAAAAATTTATTTTATATATAGAAAATATAATAGGCAAAATTATTTCATTCACCTATATTTAAAACAAATATTGTGTCGGTCTGTCCTAATAAGTGTTTAGAAATCCCTATTGATGTCATAGCGTCCCATGCATCAACCAGAATTTATAAATACAAAACGGAACAAATTAACACAATATTAAAACCTTTTTTATAACACTAACAAATACGCTTTCTCATATATGTACACTCAGCGACTCATCATAGGGTACTACTACCCTATTAATAAAGAGTCAGACCCCATAAAGCTAAGGTTTATCGCTAAACCAAAGCTCTGATACCAGATGTAACGTCCCGCCTTTTGTACACTTTAAATCGATGATAAACCACACACGTCAGACTTAAACAATACAGAAGGGCGGATTGTTATGGGGTAAATAAGAAAAAGAAGAGGAAGAAAAGAACAAATAGAATCTTGCAGGGGAACGATAAAATATACAATTCATGAAGCTGTTTTACAAAATATTCGGTTATACTTATACAATACATATCAGAGTTACACATACCAGAGAACAGTAAATAATGCAGCGGAATACAATGGTGTAGTGGAATAATATAATAATAGTAATAAAATCTTCGTCTTCGTCCTCTAGAAATAAAGTCTTTGTATCCTGAAATGCTCAGACTGACCCGAGCGAATTGAAAAGAAAAAACACTCGAGTCAGAACTTAAAGATCTTATGTAACTTAAATCAACGGTAAATAATATGAGTGGAACGACGTCAGATATGTTTACGGGATTTGACATCTCCTATCCAGTGTCTAACGTGAGTGTAGTAATTTAAGAGATGCTCGGGATTCACATCTCCTAAGGATCCGTTAAACTATTTACTATGTAGTAATATTTTGCTATTATAATAATGTCTAATAGTAAAATAAACTTACTTTTAAATAGCATTAAGGAGTTACACATATAACCCTTACCACATAATAGTCCCAGTAGTCCATCCGGAATCAGCGTATCTCCAGATCGGGAGACTACCCTAAATACTCCATGGGCAAAAAGAGAAAAACAAACTGGTACAAGGCACGCTAGGGTAGGTGACATGGCACACAAGGCAATGCCACGGTAGATATACCAATTACGCACACGGGCTGGTGGTAACGCGTAGCAGGTACTACCGCCCACCTCTAGCCACACCCCCAAATCAAAAGTGGCCACCGAATCAATCAAAAAGTTAGAGTATAATATCGAAGGGATGCGTCCGATCAGAGGAATGACCTCATTGGCCTGAGATCGCTCCTGTTATAGCCACCTTATGCCAACTCACGGGAGTTGGGTCCACGTATATACCTCAAAGGAAGGTCATCACCATCCTACTTTATTCTGGAATCTCCTCCGCGTACACGGTTGTCAAAGTGGTTTTCGGTATCGACAGAGAGTATGCCCATATCCAATCCCGGTCTCTTTGCCAACCAGTCATTATTATAACACCGTGGTCATTTCAAAATAATTTTAGTTCGAAACCATAATATAATATCCATTTCAAAACCATATAAATACGATATCATTTCCATTTCAAAAACCCCAAGCAATAAGATATCAGTTTTATAAAAACCCGAATCCACATAATATCATTTTTATTTCGAATATATCTGTAAAGACCCGCTAATCCGTACTCCTTGAATAGACACTAATCTCCAGTGATTAACTCAAGAAGAATGGAAAAACGAATTTTTATGGTTCAAGAAGAAGAAAGAAGTAGAAGAAGATAGAAAAAGATAGAACAGAATAGAAGAAATAACAGAACAACATCAGAATCTCACAATTCGCAGCGGAACAACATATAATAATAAATGAATAATCTTTAAACAAAGAACTATATCAGTTATTACATTACATTTCATTTCATTACATCATATCATCAGAGTGTACAACAACATACAACAACAACAATGCAGCGGAAAAAGAAATACTATATAAATTAGTAATACGCCATGCCATCCAGCTTGCCTCCAGGAACTCCTGAATATCCAGAATAAACCTTAACTCTTGACTGCCCGTGTAGAAATTGGTGGGCACCCAGAGTTTAGGAAGGAAAACAATAAACTCCAAGTCAGTCATGTGACTGGTGTGAGAACTCAAAACAGTTTATTTACTTTAAAATCAAAATAGAGGAATATTTTTAAATTCATTTCGCAATGCTTTTAAAAATGAGACTACAATAAGGCCTCCCGCACACACACACATGCAAACGCAGAATCGGAGGAGATTTCTCCTTATGATAGTCAAAGATGCTTGATACGTATTAAAAAGAACATTTGATATTATTACTAGTGCATAGTGTAGAAAATTATTTCAAAAATAAAGATATAAATCTTAGCCAACATACGACCATTATCGTATGCCTACTATAGCTACCATCCAAACAGTGGTGACCACCATAAGTGAATGGCAGGTTCTACAACTAATACCGTACAAGGTTTCGTATTAGGAATCGGATTTCCAACAAATAGTCGGGCCAAGGAACTTCCCATTGCCACATGAGAACGCCTCTGGAAGGAAGTCCCCGAGAACCAAACCGGATCTCTGCCAACACAAGGCCGGGTTACCCCTAACTGGGAAACTACTGACACGAATATGTCATCCCCCGATCGTAACCGATCTATCCGAGGATCCTCGATTTCCAACAACCACAAAATATGCAGTAACAACATAGGTTAAGTATCTGGGCTCCATACCATGATACCACCTCTATCCAGAAGGAATGACATACACTAAAGGGCGCTACCCCTAATAACCTTGCCGCATCCTTCCTGTTTTGACCATTTCCGGGGTGTGAGGTCCGACGAAGTCTCGTCCACAAAAACACACTTTATACAAAAGCCGTGCTTTGGGTCAACAAATGAGCATAGAAATGATCACCAAGATAAACGATCAAATAAATGATCCTATCACAAATGATCAACACAATGATCATTTCACAACAACACTCTACATGCCACACTACCAAATTGGGAGTATATCACTAATAACCTTCAACTATATAACCTGTGAGCTCGTACGTCTCAGAGAAGGGTGTTAAGCTAAGAGAATAAATTCTCCGCCACCAACAGAAATATATTTGAAAGAAATCGGCTTTATATCTCAACTTGTAATGTCAGACATACAATCCATACAAGTCTGTTCCGGGATCGAACAGAACCGAAGGCACTTACAAAGAAGTCCTTGCAATCGGGATATTCACTAATCACGACCGGACTTCCCGTCACTAAGGGTGATAAAACCTCTATATCGGAGATCGGCCGATGTAGAGTAACGCGACGGTAATCCTTCCGTTTTCATAAACATCCGGTCTTCAACACCGGTCATCAAATGCAATCCATAACGACGTATCACATACGCGGAATGGGTTATACGACCCCATGGTCCTTTCCCGGCTAACCCGAATAGTGAGCGCTTATTCAAAAATAAGTGTGGCATTCAAATTCAACAATTCACAACAAATACCTATTTAAAGGTAAATATTGATAGTCGGATTATTTAACTATCAATAGGCATGCTCAACATCACCAAATCCAAATAATTTTCCAAATTATTTATTTTCTAAAATATCTTTACAAGATATATATATTTTCCGCACTTCAACATTTGAAAATTAATTTTCAAATTATTTTTTTCCTTTATCACTTTTGAAAACAAATTTCAATCATTTTCCTTACTCGGAAATATTTTCATTTCAAATTGATTAATTTAAACCAATTTAAATAAATCCTTACCGATTTATTTTATATTTACGTTCCAAATTCGTAAATTTATTCCCACACTTTAAAAATAAATCAACGTTTATTTTTAAACTAATTCCCCTTTCTTTTATAAATTCCATAGTGAATTTATAATCCAAAATAGCTATTTATATACGATTTTCTAATCGACTTCTATTATTCATTTTCAATTTATCTTACAAGGATAAATTCTAAACATTCATTTCACATTGGAAAAATATTTCCATACTTATTTAATAATAAGTACATCACAAATCTATTTATTTTCAGCATGTGAAAATATTCAATATACTTAGATCAAAATTTAATATATATTTCATTCTTAAGGAAATCATTCTCTTAACACATTTATTTGGGTCAATAACGAATGTTGTGTAAAACATCGTTACGACGACCCAAAAATCACTAGTATAGGGATTCGAAGTTTAAATAGATATATAAATCCCAATACTATACAAAACATTTCCTTTCGGAAACCATTTACTATAACAACAGTGTTATAGTCCACCATTTCCTTCTATTTCTCGAAAACGTCTATTTCAACAATAAATGTTGAAATCTATGTATTCGATACTTAATGCATTTTAAAACGTCTTTAAAATCATTCACTTCATTTCATAATGTTCCTTCCCCAAAACATATCCATTTCATTTAATAATATATTCACTGTCCAAAATCGTGAATATAATTCCTTTCATACATTCCTATATCCAACTTATCAAATTCAATTGATTTCGGATTTATAAACAACGTTTATAAACTTCATTTATATTTTTATAAAATTCTATTTATAAAAACCCTTTTTGTCTTATTTTAAATGCCAAAATCCGATTTATAAGTTGATTACTTATAAATTTTATATTTTACAAAATCTATCCATTTTATAACTTCATATTTCATAAGTTTATAAATTTCAATTCACTTATGAAATCCATTTTTTATTTCACTTTATTACTTATAAAAACTCGTTATAATTCTAGTATTTTAAATTTATAAATATCAATTTTATAAATCTTTTATATAAACCGTTAATAATAATTCAAAATTCCCAATTTAAACCAATTTATAAATTAATCACTATTTATTTCAAAAATCTTAATTTGGTTATATTTTACAAAAATTATAACTTTTATAACATTAACTTATAGCGTTAATTTATTTAAAATAAATCAATTCAAAATTTTAATAAAACATATACTTTCAAAAATCACTTTAAAATTCCTTTAATAACCAAAATCATTATTTTCAAACTTCAAAAATGGTTCCGATGATGTAACGTCACCAAATAGTCACTCACGACCTTCAAATATCATATATCGATATGATAATCAACAAATATCAAAATATCTATAAATAAATCAATACAGTTGAGGAATCCAGTCGGATCCCTCCAACCTGTTTCCTGCATCACAAACATTAGCACAATACCAATTCCGCTCCAGTACGGAATTATCGCGGTATATGGGATTTAAAATATTATCCGCTTAATAACGGCGCAATAGGGTCTCATCCGCTAAAAAATGCGGGAAATCAACAACTGCAATATATACATGTGCCAATATATATATATTGCTATTATTTATAATACCAATTTCACTGTTTATGAAATATTCGCGGTATATGTTTTTAATAAATAACATCCGCTTACTAACGGCGTATAATGTCTATTTTAACAATCAGTAGATAACAATCATCATTCCAACATACATTCAAATATTTTAAATCTAACTATTTAAAATAAAATCGAAACCGATTCGATTGAGTGAGAAGTTCTCACCTTGATTTCAATTCCGTTTTAGCTTTTATTTCGAATAAAATTAAACGCGCGTTTAATTTTACCCGAAATTCTCACTGACTCCAAACGACTCCAATCCAACTCCATCGCGTAGTGCTCGTTCATACGAAGCCAACGCAACTCGTTTCGGAATTTTCCGACCTCGTATGAAAAAGTTATGATAATTTGAAGTTTACACGAATTAAAAGATAATTAATTTACAACTTAAATTTTAATTTTAAACCTAAACTATTTACAGCCGTTGATTTCTCCTTGATCACATCAGAGCCGTGCGCAATATCTTCTTCCCATCGCGTAACTCCCCAAGCTTGCTCGAACCCACGGCCGCCATCCCCCTTGCAATTTTTGCCACCTCCTCGACGACTTCTAGCTCGATCAAAGACCACTACCCCGCGCGCCTCCCCCAGAGTCACCCACGGCCCGAAGAGCTTCGAGCTCGGTCGCCTATAATGCTCGAAAAACATGCACAAAGTCGCCCCTTTCAATCACCAATTACCGTCAATCCATCGAGTTATTTACGATCTCCACCGTACACATCGTAGATCTCACTACCCTCTACCACTTTCATGTTGGAAGATTGTTGAATTAATGCTTGGATTTGAAGATTTGGAGGGAGGATGATGGACAATTTTCGGCCATCAATAGTTTACTGGCGGCTGAGACGTTTTAGGGTTAGGTTATTTCTTTTGTTTTTTTTAATTTTATTTTTGTGATGGGGGCTATTTATAGAGAATTAAAACGACACTATTCATTCCGGTTTTCTAAACTCCGATTTACGCGCCGTAACCAGCGTTTCTATGGTTTACCCCGCGTTCCGGACACAATGGAATAGGTTTCGGAAGCTAATTCGGACATCTGTGCGAGATATGGGAACAAACGTTCAATTTAAATTAAACCGATTTAAACGATTTTCTAGGCGTTTTAATTTGTACCGGACAAACGGTAAATCCGATTGACTTGAAATTTGAAACCTTACAATAATATCACATTACGGATCCAATGAAACTGGTTTCGTTGAAATCCGAGACATTTTGAAAAATGGCTATTTTAACTCGCCGAATTAATATCAAAAACAATTTTGATGCGTTTCGAGCTGCCACGATCAAACGACAACTCCAATTGCCACGAAAATTGAAATCCGATAATAACTAACTATTACGGATCCAATGGAACTGGTTTCGTCCAATTCTGAGACTGTTCAAAAATTGGCTAATTTTAGTCGATAATTAAATATTAAAATATTCAATTTTCACAAATTAACTTTTAATTCGATTTTAAAAGTTCTATAATATCATTCTAACTCCAACATGATTAAATAAAATTTTACAAATCATTTACAATCTTATTTAACCCAAATTTTCAATTATTTCCATAATTTCACATATTAATTATTGATTTAATTATTCAATTTAAATCCAATTATTCGAAATAAAATTTATTCGACTTATAAATTTCACTTATTAATATTTAAAATTAATTAAATATTCAAATTTTAATCAATTAAAATTCTGGGTCGTTACAATCTTCCCCCCTTAAAAGAATTTCATCCTCGAAATTATCAAGAAAAGTTACAGAATCTATTAATTTTCCCAAAATTCATAGTTAACTTTTTACAATACTTTACTAAGTTTTCAAATCATACTTAGTTATCCTTTTCAAAAACAATTACATCGTTTAACTTTCAATTCCAAAATCAAAGTTATAGTTTTTTTTTACAAAATTTCCCAAAATTTCTCAAAATTTTTCTAACGCCTTAAATTTTCGAAAAAATTCGCCATAGTCTCCTTTGCGCGGCTCGATCCAAAAAAAAATGACAGTATATATATCACAAATATACATCTCATCAAGTGATGAGGCATCCCGTAGGGAAAAAAAGTGTAAAAGTACGATATTTAATCCGAGATATGTACCTTATATATTATTAGCGAGCATATACGGCTAATATAGCGCGAAAGCGAGTTCCAAATGCGAAGCAAACGCAATCTGCACCTACTAAACACTCAACAAACAACATGAGAACATGCATATATGAAAATAGTATCAATATACAACATATAGCAACATAACAACTACATATGCCAACATAGCAAATGCAATAAAAGCAACAAATGAAACCATCAACCAACTAAATATTCTTTCATATTCTCATTAGTATTCAATGAATTGGTTTTCAATTTTAATCACATTTGATTTGTTTACATTGGATTTTATCAACATTCATTCTCAATTCAATTAGTTAACATTTACTAGTTTAAATCCAATTCACATTCAATTCTATTCAAACTTATTTACTTTCAATTTGAATTCAATTATATAGCTTCCAATTTCGCTAATTCAATTTCAATTAACACTTAATGAACTTATATTCAACCAATTAACACTCAAATAAAAACCAATGTTTATTAATTAAAACCAAATTCCTTTGCTTATATTCATTCAATTTGGTTTAATTTTAATTGATTTTCATTCAATTATTCAACTTCTAATAACATTAGATTTTAATGAATTAACACTTACATTCATTATTTCATATCAACTTAATTTACATTCAATTGATTAACATTCAATTCATTAATTCAATTCAATTACAAAAGTTGAATTTCATTTATATAACTCAAGTTCACATTTATCACTTAACTTTATTAATTTAGTTTGATACCAAAATCAACTTCATTCAACTTCACTTAAGTTATATTCCATTTTAAACATCACTTGGTTTTACATAACTTAAATTCCCACTTATAAATCCAATTCAGCTTCAAATTCTAAAGTAAATTTTCCATTTAACTTTAAATTCATTTTTTATTTACAACTCATATTCATAAATATATTCATATAGTTTCACTTCTTGTATATATATATAAGTTTATTTCACAATTGTAAATCACATTAATTATAATTCAATTCTTATAATTCTCTTTACTTATACAATTATTCTTTTATTTAGATTATTCAAACAACTAACAATCTACTTATATACAATTTAATAATTCTGAAAAATTATTCCTTTATATATAAAAAATATAATCAAGGTAAAATTATTTCATTTACCCTATTTAAAACAATATTGTGCCGAATTGTTCTATTCAAGTGTTTAGAAACCCCTTCGGCATAGTTTTGCAGACCACGCTGACGAAAGTTCATATGCCACTCAATAAATCAATCATCACAATATAAAACAATTTTATATCCACTAACAAATACGCTCTCATAGCTATTATTACACTCAAACTCATTCTAGAGTACTACTGACTCTATCTCTAACGAGTAATACCCAACAGAGCCATGGTTGTCGCGTAACCATACGCTCTGATACCAAATATAAAGACCCGCTAATCCGTACTCCTTGAATAGACACTAATCTCCAGTGATTAACTCAAGAAGAACGGAAAAACGAATTTTTATGGTTCAAGAAGAAGAAAGAAGTAGAAGAAGATAGAAAAAGATAGAACAGAACAGAAGAAATAACAGAACAACATCAGAATCTCACAATTCGCAGCGGAACAACATATAATAATAAATGAATAATCTTTAAACAAAGAACTATATCAGTTATTACATTACATTTCATTTCATTACATCATATCATCAGAGTGTACAACAACATACAACAACAACAATGCAGCGGAAAAAGAAATACTATATAAATTAGTAATACGCCATGTCATCCAGCTTGCCTCCAGCAACTCCTGAATATCCAGAATAAACCTTAACTCTTGACTGCCCGTGTAGAAATTGGTGGGCACCCAGAGTTTAGGAAGGAAAACAATAAACTCCAAGTCAGTCATGTGACTGGTGTGAGAACTCAAAACAGTTTATTTACTTTAAAATCAAAATAGAGGAATATTTTTAAATTCAATTCGCAATGCTTTTAAAAATGAGACTACCATAAGGCCTCCCGCACACACACACATGCAAACGCAGAATCGGAGGAGATTTCTCCTTATGATAGTCAAAGATGCTTGATACGTATTAAAAAGAACATTTGATATTATTACTGGTGCATAGTGTAGAAAATTATTTCAAAAATAAAGATATAAATCTTAACCAACATACGACCATTATCGTATGCCTACTATAGCTACCATCCAAACAGTGGTGACCACCATAAGTGAATGGCAGGTTCTACAACTAATACCGTACAAGGTTTCGTATTGGGAATTGGATTTCCAACAAATGGTCGGGCCAAGGAACTTCCCATTGCCACATGAGAACGCCTCTGAAAGGACGTCCCCGAGAACAAAACCGGATCTCTACCAACACAAGGCCGGGTTACCCCTAACTGGGTAACTACTGACACGAATATGTCATCCCCCGATCGTAACCGATCTATCCGAGGATCCTCGATTTCCAACAACCACAAAATATGCAGTAACAACATATGTTAAGTATCTGGGCTCCATACCATGATACCACCTCTATCCAGAAGGAATGACACACACTAAAGGGCGCTACCCCTAATAACCTTGCCGCATCCTTCCTGTTTTGACCATTTCCGGGGTGTGAGGTCCGACGAAGTCTCGTCCACAAAAACACACTTTATACAAAAGCCGTGCTTTGGGTCAACAAATGATCGTAGAAATGATCACCAAGATAAACGATCAAATAAATGATCCTATCACAAATGATCAACACAATGATCATTTCACAACAACACTCTACATGCCACACTACAAAATTGGGAGTATATCACTAATAACCTTCAACTATATAACCTCTGAGCTCGTACGTCTCAGAGAAGGGTGTTAAGCTAAGAGAATAAATTCTCCGCCACCAATAGAAATATATTTGAAAGAAATCGGCTTTATATCTCAACTTGTAATGTCAGACATACAATCCATACAAGTCTGTTCCGGGATCGAACAGAACCGAAGGCACTTACAAAGAAGTCCTTGCAATCCGGATATTCACTAATCACGACCGGACTTCCCATCCCTAAGGGTGATAAAACCTCTATATCGGAGATCGGCCGATGTAGAGTAACGCGACGGTAATCCTTCCGTTTTCATAAACATCCGGTCTTCAACACCGGTCATCAAATGCAATCCATAATGACGTATCACATACTCGGAATGGGTTATACGACCCCATGGTCCTTTCCCGGCTAACCCGAATAGTGAGCGCTTATTCAAAAATAAGTGTGGCATTCAAATTCAACAATTCACAACAAATACCTATTTAAAGGTAAATATTGATAGTCGGATTATTTAACTATCAATAGGCATGCTCAACATCACCAAATCCAAATAATTTTCCAAATTATTTATTTTCTAAAATATCTTTACAAGATATATATATTTTCCACACTTCAACATTTGAAAATTAATTTTCAAATTATTTTTTTCCTTTATCACTTTTGAAAACAAATTTCAATCATTTTCCTTACTCGGAAATATTTTCATTTCAAATGATTCATTTAAACCAATTTAAATAAATCCTTACCGATTTATTTTATATTTACGTTCCAAATTCGTAAATTTATTCCCACACTTTAAAAATAAATCAACGTTTATTTTTAAACTAATTCCCCTTTCTTTTATAAATTCCATAGTGAATTTATAATCCAAAATAGCTATTTATATACGATTTTCTAATCGACTTCTATTATTCATTTTCAATTTATCTTACAAGGATAAATTCTAAACATTCATTTCACATTGGAAAAATATTTCCATACTTATTTAATAATAAGTACATCACAAATCTATTTATTTTCAGCATGTGAAAATATTCAATATACTTAGATCAAAATTTAGTATATATTTCATTCTTAAGGAAATCATTCTCTTAACACATTTATTTGGGTCAATAACGAATGTTGTGTAAAACATCGTTACGACGACCCACAAATCACAAGTATAGGGATTCGAAGTTTAAATAGATATATAAATCCCAATACTATACAAAACATTTCCTTTCGGAAACCATTTACTATAACAACAGTGTTATAGTCCACCATTTCCTTCTATTTCTCGAAAACGTCTATTTCAACAATAAATGTTGAAATCTATGTATTCGATACTTAATGCATTTTAAAACGTCTTTAAAATCATTCACTTCATTTCATAATGTTTCTTCCCCAAAACATATCCATTTCATTTAATAATATATTCACTGTCCAAAATCGTGAATATAATTCCTTTCATACATTCCTATATCCAACTTATCAAATTCAATTGATTTCGGATTTATAAACAACGTTTATAAACTTCATTTATATTTTTATAAACTTCTATTTATAAACACCCTTTTTATCTTATTTTAAATGCCAAAATCCGATTTATAAGTTGATTACTTATAAATTTTATATTTTACAAAATCTATCCATTTTATAACTTCATATTTCATAAGTTTATAAATTTCAATTCACTTATGAAATCCATTTTTTATTTCACTTTATTACTTATAAAGACTCGTTATAATTCTAGTATTTTAAATTTATAAATATCAATTTTATAAATCTTTTATATAAACCATTAATAATAATTCAAAATTCCCAATTTAAACCAATTTATAAATTAATCACTATTTATTTCAAAAATCTTAATTTGGTTATATTTTACAAAAAATATAACTTTTATAATGTTAACTTATAGCGTTAATTTATTTAAAATAAATCAATTCAAAATTTTAATAAAACATATACTTTCAAAAATCACTTTAAAATTCCTTTAATAACCAAAATCATTATTTTAAAACTTCAAAAATGGATCCGATGATGTAACATCACCAAATAGTCACTCACGACCTTCAAATATCATATATCGATATGATAATCAACAAATATCAAAATATCTGTAAATAAATCAATACAGTTGAGGAATCCAGTCGGATCCCTTCAACCTGTTTCCTGCATCACAAACATTAGCACAATACCAATTCCGCTCCAGTACGGAATTATCGCGGTATATGGGATTTAAAATATTATCCGCTTAATAACAGCGCAATAGGGTCTCATCCGCTAAAAAATGCGGGAAATCAACAACTGCAATATATACATATGCCAATATATATATATTGCTATTATTTATAATACCAATTTCACTGTTTATGAAATATTCGCGGTATATGTTTTTAATAAATAACATCCGCTTACTAACGGCGTATAATGTCTACTTTAACAATCAATAGATAACAATCATCATTCCGACATACATTCAAATATTTTAAATCTGACTATTTAAAATAAAATCGAAACTGATTCGATTGAGTGAGAAGTTCTCACCTTGATTTCAATTCCGTTTTAGCTTTTATTTCGAATAAAATTAAACGCGCGTTTAATTTTACCCGAAATTCTCACTGACTCCAAACGACTCCAATCCAACTCCATCGCATAGTGCTCGTCCATACGAAGCCAACGCAGCTCGTTTCGGAATTTTCCGACCTCGTATGAAAAGGTTATGATAATTTGAAGTTTACACGAATTAAAAGATAATTAATTTACAACTTAAATTTTAATTTTAAACCTAAACTATTTACAGCCGTTGATTTCTCCTTGATCACATCAGAGCCGTGCGCAATATCTTCTTCCCATCGCGTAACTCCCCAAGCTTGATCGAACCCACGGCCGCCATCCCCCTTGCAATTTTTGCCACCTTCTCGACGACTTCTAGCTCGATCAAAGACCACTGCCCCGCGCGCCTCCCCCAGAGTCACCCACGGCCTGAAGAGCTTCGAGCTTGGTCGCCTATAATGCTCGAAAAACGTGCACAAAGTCGCCCATTTCAATCACCAATTACCGTCAATCCATCGAGTTATTTACGATCTCCACCGTACACATCGTAGATCTCACTACCCTCTACCACTTTCATGTTGGAAGATTGTTGAATTAATGCTTGGATTTGAAGATTTGGAGGGAGGATGATGGACAATTTTCGGCCATCAATAGTTTACTGGCGGCTGAGACGTTTTAGGGTTAGGTTATTTCTTTTGTTTTTTGTTTTGTGATGGGGGCTATTTATAGAGAATTGAAACGACACTATTCATTCCGGTTTTCTAAACTCCGATTTACGCGCCGTAACCAGCATTTCTATGGTTTACCCCGCGTTCCGGACACAATGGAATAGGTTTCGGAAGCTAATTCGGAGCGAGATATGGCAACAAACGTTCAATTTAAATTAAACCGATTTAAACGATTTTCTAGGCGTTTTAATTTGTACCGGACAAACGGTAAATCCGATTGACTTGAAATTTGAAACCTTACAATTATATCACATTACGGATCTGATGAAACTGGTTTCGTCGAAATCCGAGATTTTTTGAAAAATGGCTATTTTAACTCGCCGAATTAATATTAAAAACAATTTCGATGCGTTTCGAGCTGCCACGATCAAACGACAACTCCAATTGCCACGAAAATTGAAATCCGATAATAAATAACTATTACGGATCCAATGGAACTGGTTTCGTCCAATTCTGAGACTGTTCAAAAATTGGCTAATTTTAGTCGATAATTAAATATTAAAATATTCAATTTTCACAAATTAACTTTTAATTCAATTTTAAAAGTTCTATAATATCATTCTAACTCCAACATGATTAAATAAAATTTTACAAATCATTTACAATCATATTTAACCCAAATTTTCAATTATTTCCATAATTTCACATATTAATTATTGATTTAATTATTCAATTTAAATGCAATTATTCGAAATAAAATTTATTCGACTTATAAATTTCACTTATTAATATTTAAAATTAATTAAATATTCAAATTTTAATCAATTAAAATTCTGGGTCGTTACAATATCTCTTTTTCAAAAATCATAGCACTTTCAAATTTAAAATATTTCGAAACAAAACGCTTGAAATATAACCATTCAAAACATAATACTTTGAATCTTATAGCTTCTAAACCATAACTTCCAAAACTTAAATGGTTTGGATATTCAAACGGTATATCAAATAAAATATTTTGAATTTAAAATTACTTTATAAAGTAAAATAATTTCCTTGACTTCATAATTTATTCACTTTAAATTAAATCTCAATTCATCACTTTCAACTCACTTTCAGTTTCAATAAACCATTTCAATTTCAATATATTTCAAACTTTGAGCATTAAACAATTTCAAAACTAAGGTTGGAAATTACTATTCAACAATTCAATGTTTTATTATTTAGTTTTGAAATATTTGCACAATAAATCCATTATCATTTAAATAAAACTCAAATTACAAATAAATAAATATTTCCTTCAATTTATTTATACATGAAATCTTCGTTTAATTCACCTTAAACCAAAATCCAGTTATAAATTCATACCTTTAAAATTTCAATTCTATTAAATTTCAAATCGATTTCATATTTATCTTCCCACCTTATTCTCATTTATGTTATTATAAACTCCGGAAATAAAACTTTAAATAAATACTTGACCATATTATATCTTAATAAATTCAAACTTTATTATTTAACTTCTTTTACTTTAAACCAATTTTATACATAGCTTAAAACTAGGAATTTAACTATATCCAGAATAAAAATTATAAAATATCAAAATCAATATCTCACAAACCATATATTTCTTTAACAAACCATAGAAATCATTTCAAAATATTTTTATATATAGACCGTGGTGACTGTATAAATTTTTAATCCTATAGTCAAGTGATATGCATATTTATCATTTCAATCCGTAATTTAAAGTAAAAATACGGTTATATATCATTTCAAACTGCAATCCCGAATGAAATAAAAATGCATAACAACTTGTAGTTTATAACAATATAAAATACAACATCCATTCATCCAATATCAATCATCAACCATTTATCACAATCATCATCCAATTCAATCCATAAAATTCATGTTGAACAGATAATAAATAACAGGTATTTACTGGCAGTTTATATTTAAATAACAAACCAACTAGCAACTTATATGCAGTAATAAAATAAATAAATATCTAACTGAGAGATGATGATTAAAAGTATGCCAAACATTCACAAATAAATTTCTAATCACGTCATAAATCAATTTAACAAACATAAGAAATTTTAGATGTTGCGAGTGGGTTAAAACACTCACCTTTATACGAACCACTAACACCTTCCTCGTTGGGGCTCCGCGCATCTGAAAATAATATACTTCTAATCAATCGCTTCGCTCTATGTTTCCTTAATCTCCTTCTTGATTGCTAGCTTTGTTCCGTAATTTTTCTTTTATTTTAATTTACTTTAATTTCCCTCCTTATTATATATATATATATATATGTATGTATGTATGTATGTATATGTATGTATGTATGTATTTATGTATTTTTTAAAAGGTTTGAAAAAAAAATGATTTGAAAAAGAAGAATTGGAAAAGAAAAGGATTAGAATAAGAAGAACTGAAAATGGAAGAGAAGATCAAGATTTGAAAAGAAAGAAGAAAGTTTGAAATAGAATAAAATTTGAAGAAGAAGAAGAATATTTGAAGAGGAAGGAAAAATTAAAATGGGAGATAATAAGGAGATTTGAAGGGAAAAAAAGAAAAGAAAAAAAAGATTAGAATGGAGGCTGGGGTTTCATTTGCATCACATCTTATTTATAAGGTTAGACTTAGGTTTAGGGCCAAAGAAATTTGAAAAGAGAGGCCGTTATTAATTAGAAACAAATGAAATGACATTACAGTAAAACGTAGTTGGAAAATGAAAGAAAAAAGGAAGTAAATATGGAAAATTTTGGTGTTGAAATATAGTAAATATGAACAACGTTTTTAAAAGTAGCAGGTACTAAAAGGAGGTAAATGAATGAACTAAAAATATGAAAAGTAGTTCATGTTTGCAAAATAGAAAAGCTTCGGACAATGTAAACGGAATGGAGAAATGGAACAAATGGAGAAATAATGAAAAGAATGCGGCAATTATTAATTAGAAAGAAAATGAATGGACCAACTCTATACTGTAAACAAACTTTTAGAATTCAAATTTCAAAAACAATCGTTCACTTAATCAATTTTGTTAACCCTAAACATACCAAAATTAACATCTTTTAGAAATTTAATCGACACACAATAAATGAAAATAAATTCTCTATACAAATTTGTGTCATGAATTAAAAGAATATACAGCATTAAGAAATTTTCATTTCTCCCCGTTTGTGATTAGATTGGAAATTAAACAACATGTTAACATTTCGATTAAATGTTTTACAAGGAATGCATTAACATACATTCAAAAATAAGATAGCATAAAAATGATAATATAAATAGGTGTATAATATATATATGTACATCTTTATCACCACTTATAGTTTACATTCATAAATAAAAGGTATGAAAATAATCCACATAAGGAGGCAATGGATGTAAGAGTAAATTAGAAAGGTGAAGATGGAAAGGTAAGTTATGTTGCAATTAAAATCTAATAAAGTCTAATAGAAAAGGAAATAGTCAAGTGTAAATCTATTTTACCCCTTTTATCATCTCCTATTAACATTTAATTTAATAACGTATGAGATTTCAAACTTAAATAATCCTTTCTTTTAAATGATCTAATTGTATCTAAACATAAATTTAAATTTAGGTATAAACATATATACAGTAAACTAGCATTAATTTTTGAAACGTGAAATGATTTAATTGGTAATAAATCACTCAATCACAATTTATTTCAATATATGTTTACAATTAAGGTCTTCTTACTTTTTAATTAAAAGATTACAATCACATTAATTGTTATTGATTTCTAAGGTAAAAATAAATGAGACAATTCAATTCCTTTTTATAGTAATTTAACGTATTTACGGAATTAGAATTATTGTATGCAAACTAAAAGTTATTAGTTTCTTATTTCTGTAATATGTTTTTCAACTATCAACATTTCAAATAAATAAACATATGATTTTTTTTATTTAGTAAAGAAACATATATTATTCTTTTTTTTAACATTTATTATTCCAATCAATTAGAATTTTACATTCATATGGTCATTTGTTTTCTTCCTTATTAAACTTTACAATTATTGCAATTCATTATTTAATATTGATTTTATCAAATTACAATTTATTACGTATTATTCCGTCAATTAATATACCTTGAACTTATTTATTAACATTATTACCTGTAATTGCAATTTGATTACCAATCTTATTTAACAAACTAAATAAATAAATAACATATATCAGTTGTCACCTATTTACTTTTACTTACATTTACAAATTTATTATTTACCATTGACACTGTATTATTTCATTAATTAATTCAATACTTACATTTGTTTTTCTTATATTTCACTTACAAATCTGATCTACAATAACCGCAATAATTAAGTGAATTGATTGCGATTGATTCCCAATTAATTTTTAATGTATTAAATAATGTGTAACCTATAATAATGTTAGCCACCATTCACCTTAAATCACATTTATAACACCTTTAAGTTTATTATCGTAAACAAATGTTACAACTTACCTCTATAACACAAATTTTGTTATATTACCACTAATTATGTACTAGTTCAAAAGTTTATACACACTTACATTTATTTACTTACCTTCAATTTATAACCAAGTTATAACCTTGACATCATTTTAAATAATTGGGATTTCATATGAATTGTTAATAGTTAACATACATTAGTATTGTTGCAATTCATTCTAGTCATCATTGCCACTAACAATTCACAAATTTTTATTCTCTTCAATATTAAATTACAAAATCTTATTAAATTAACCAATTTAATTATCGAATTTTACGGGTCGTTACACTTTCCCCCACTTAAAACTTTTCGTCCTTGAAAAAAAAAGGGGAAAACAAGAATTACGAAACCAATATATCTTACTTAAAATATTAAAGTTTTAAACAAATGAATTTACAAAATTAATTAATTGAAATAAAATATACCAATTTATAACCATTAAATCTTTTATACTCAAATTAATAAAGTTTGGAAAACATTTTTTTTCATAAGTTTTTTTTCTAAGTCCAAAATTTACAGAAAATTTCGGCAGGGTCTCCTTTGTACAGAGAGGCAAGGGAGAAAGTATAATACCAAATATGACAATATATAACATATATTTTCCAAATAGTACATTCCAACATGGAAGAAACAATATAATAACGTTAGAAAACCGTAATCCGAGAACGTACCTATTTGTCGGGCAATTAACGTTTAATTATGAAACCAAAAGCATTAGCAATTGCTTCCATAACTGCATTTCACTTATATAATCTAAAAGAGTTAATAATTATATAGAATGAAATATTAATTTTGTTTCATCCACTAGCAACCAAATCAACATAAACAACAATCACTTGCAATCACAACATACAACCACTATATGAAGCCAATAAAATCAACCATCCATGGCAAACAAACAAATAGTAGTTCGGGTTTAAAAATTTAAATCGTACAGAATGGAGAGTAAACTATTAAGTGCACCATTTATTCATCAGTCTTAGATGAAACTAAATAGATTATTCATACATCAAAACAAATTTAAAGTATCCTTACCCAAACAACCATAAACCAAAACAAATAACAAATCCAAACAATAAATTAAGTTCATTCTTATTCATTTCATTTCAGACTATTTATTGTTTGATTCCATTTTTATTCACATAATGATTTATCTTTTAATTTACATTTATTTCTTGCAAATATTCATTTTCTATTCATTCATTTTTTTTTACTTAATTTCATTTATTTACGGTATTCATCTTTCTATTTATTTTTACTATAAATAACTTCAACATTTACTCTAGTTTATTATCATTTTTTTATAACCTTTCTATTATATTTAGTTAGTGGCCCTTCAGTCAGGCTTAAGTTTGTAGCAATTATAACCTTAAATTCTTATTTATAAAAGCAAATTCATTGAATACTTTCATTACTTCAAGTTTTACTTGTAAAATTTCCCATTACATTTCTTTTAACATTTTAACCTTTTTATAGTTGGTAAGTTATATATATGTTAAAGAATGCAAATGAAACTTACACAAGTTTTACCTCATTTCTTTTAATTTAATCTAATATTCAATAATTATAACTTTTGGTTGATAAGTTACAAATTCAACTTTCTCATAATTTCATTTATAACTCAACATTTAATCTCTTATTTCATTTAAGGTTTCAATTATTAGTTAAATTCCATTTCACTGCAACTATCAATTAACATAAACTTAGATACTAAATACCGGGTTAAATTTCAAATCATTTTAAAATAACAGATATATATATACTTACAATTTATATATAAAATTATATTTAAAACAATTTAAAATTTACATTTGTTTATCAAAACAAATCTGCAGTAAAACTACTACAGTGGCCTTCACACTTCGAAACTCAAAAATGAATGTCGATGATGTGTGCACTCAACACCGAAATTATTTTCCAGCGACAGAGAGTGGAGTACAGAACTTATTTCTTTTCAAAGTTTCTTTAAAACAATTATTTCAAATTATTTGAAATATTTATATCAGAAAATACTTCTAATAAAATTATTATTATATTCCAAAATCATACGAAAGAAATTTTCAAAACCCTGGAACTTAAGTTCTAGACATCCAATTTCATTTATTTTATTTTACTTCAAATCCTACCTTAAACTAATATTTATAAATTACACTACCTAACAACCAATATATTACAACCAAATATAATCTTTATAAAAAATTTATTTTACATATAGAAAATATAATAGGCAAAATTATTTCATTCACTTATATTCAAAACAAATATTGTGTCGGTCTATCCTATTAAGTGTTTAGAAATCCCTATTGATGCCGTAGCGTCCCAAGCATCAACCAAAATTTATAAATACAAAACGGAACAAATTAACACAATATTAAACCATTTTTTATAACACTAACAAATACGCTCTCTCATATATATACACTCAGCGACTCATCATAGGGTATTACTACCCTATTAATAAAGAGTCGGACCCCACAAAGCTAAGGTTTATCGCTAAACCAAAGCTCTGATACCAGATGTAACGTCCTACCTTTTGGACGCTTTAAATCGACGATAAACCACACGTGTCAGAATTAAACCATACAGAAGGGCGGATTGTTATGGGGTAAATAAGAAAAAGCAGAGAAAGAAAAGAAGAAACAGAATCTTGCAGCGGAACGATAAAATATAATAATCAAATATACAGTTCATGAAGCTGTTTTACAAAATATTCGATCATACTTATACAATACATATCAGAGTTACACATACCAGAGAACAATAAATAATGCAACCGAATACAATGGTGTAGTGGAATGATATAACAATAGTAATAAAATCTTCATCTTCGTCCTCCAAAAATAAAGTCTTCGAATCCTGAAATGCTCAGACTAACCTGAGCGAATTGAAAAGACAAAACACTAGAGTCGGAATTAAAAGATCTTATGTAAGTTAAATCAACGGTAAATAATATAAGTGGAATGGCATCAGAGATGTTTACAGGATTTGACATCTCCTATCCAGTGTCTAACGTGAGTGCAGTAACTTAAGAGATGCTCGGGATTCACATCTCCTAAGGATCTGTTAAACTATTTACTATGTAGTAATATTTTGCTATTATAATAATGTCTAATAGTAAAATAAACTTACTTTTAAATAGCGTTAAGGGGTTACCCATATAGCCCTTAACACATAATAGTCTCAGTAGTCCATCCAGTATCAGCATATCTCCAGATTGGAAGACTACCCTAAATACTCCACGGGCTACGGGAGAAAACAAACTCGTACAAGGCACGCTAGGGTAGGTGACACGGCACATAAGGCAATGCCAGGGTAGATATACCAATTACGCACACGGGCTGGTTGTAACGCGTAGCAGCTACTACTTCCCACCTCGAGCCGCACCCCCAAATCAAAAAAAATCAAAAGTGGCCACCGAATTAATCCAAAAGTCAGAGTATAATATCGAAGGGATGTGTCCGATTAGAGGAATGACCTCATTGGCCCGAGATTACTCCTGTTTTAGCCACATTATGCCAAATCATCGGAATTGGGTCCACGTATATACCTCAAAGGAACGTCGCCACCATCTTACTTCATTCTGGAATCTCCTCCGTGTACACGGTTATCAAAGTGGTTTTCGGTATCAACAGAGAGTATGCCCATATCCGATCCCGGTCTCTTTGCCAACCAATCGTTATTATAACACCGCGGTCATTTCAAAATAATTTTACTTCGAAACCATAATATAATATCCATTTCAAAACCATATAAATACGATATCATTTCCATTTCAAAAACCCCAAGCAATATGATATCGTTGTTATAAAAACCCAAATCCATATTTCAATTATATCTCTTTTTCAAAAATCATAGCACTTTCAAATTTAAAATATTTCAAAACCAAATGCTTGAAATATAACCATTCAAAACATAATACTTCGAATTTCATAGCTTCTAAACCATAACTTCCAAAACTTAAATGGTTTGGATATTCAAACCGTATATAAATAAAATATTTTGAATTTGAAATTACTTTATAAAGTAAAATAATTTCCTCGACTTCACAATTTATTCACTTTAAATTAAATCTCAATTCATAACTTTCAACTCACTTTCAGTTTTAATAAACCATTTCAATTTCGATATATTTCAAACTTTGAGTATTAAACAATTTCAAAACCAAGGCTGGAAATTACGATTCAATAATTCAATGTTTTATTATTTAGTTTTGAAATATTTGCATTATAAATCCATTATCATTTAAATAAAACTCAAATTACAAATAACTAAATATTTCCTTTAATTTATTTATACTTGAAAGCTTCGTTTAATTCACCTTAAACCAAAATCCTATTATAAAATCATACCTTTAAAGTCTCAATTTTATTAAATTTCAAATCGATTTCATATTTATCTTCCCACCTTATTCTCATTTAAGTTATTATAAACTCCAGAAATAAAATTTTAAATAAATACTTAACCATATTATATCTTAATAAAATCAAACTTTATTATTTAACTTCTTTTACTTTAAACCAATTTTATACATAGCTTAAAACAAGGAATTTAACTATATATTGAGTAACAATTTATAAAATATCCAAATCAATATCTCGCAAACCATATATTTCTTTAACAAACCATAGAAATCATTTCAAAATATTTTAATATATAGATGTGGTGTCTGTATAAAATTTTCTATCCTATGGTTAAGTGACATGGATATTTATCCTTTCAATCCATAATTTAAAGTAAAATTACGGTTATATATCATTCCAAACCGCAATCCCGAATGAATTAAAAATGTATAACAACTTGCAGTTTACAACAATATAAAATACAACATCCATTCATCCAAAATCAATCATCAGCCATTTATCACAATCATCATCCAATTTAATCCATAACATTCATATAGAACGGATAATAAATAACAGGTATTTACTGGCAGTTTATATTTAAATAACAAATTAACTAGCAATTTATATGCAGTAATAAAATTAATAACAATTTAACTGAGATGATGATTAAAAGTATGCCAAACATTCACAAATAAATTTCTAATCACGTCATAAATCAGTTTAACAAACATAAGAAATTTTAGAAGTTGTGAGTGGGTTAAAACACTCACCTTTATACGAATCTAAAAATAATAGACTTTTAATCAATGGCTTCGCTCTATGTGTCCTTAGTCTCCTTCTTGATTTCTAGCTTTGTTCCGTTATTTTTCTTTTATTTTGATTTGCTTTAATTTCCCTCCTTATTATATTATTATATACATATATGTGTATTTATGTATTTTTTAAAAGGTTTGAAAAAAAAGAAGATTTGAAAACGAAGAATTGAAAAAGAAAAGGATTAAAATAAGAAGAACTGAAAATGGAAGAGAAGATCAAGATTTGAAAAGAAAGAAAAAGTTTGAAATAGAATAAAATTTGAAGAAGAAGAATATTTGAAGAGGAAGGAAAAATTAAAATGAGAGATAATAAGGAGATTTGAAGAAAAAAAAGATTAGAATGGAGGCTGGGGTTTCATTTGCATCATATCTTATTTATAAGGTTAGAGTTAGGTTTAGGGCCAAAGAGATTTGAAAAGAGAGGCCGCTATTAATTAGAAATAAATGAAATAACGTTACAGTAAAATGAAGTTGGAAAATGAAGGACAAAAGAAATTAAATATGAACAAATTTGGTATTGAAATATAGTAAATATGAACAGCATTTTTAAAAGTAGCAGGTATTAAAAGGAGGTAAATGAAAGAAATAAAAATATGAAAAGTAGTTCATGTTTACAAAATAGAAAAGCTTAGGACAAAGTAAACAGAATGGAGAAATGGAACAAATGAAGAAATAATGAAAAGAATGCGGCAATTATTAATAAGAAAGAAAATGAATGGACCAATTCTATACTGTAAACAAACTTTTAGAATTCAAATTTCAAAAACAATCGTTCACTTAATTAATTTTGTTAACCGTAAACATACCAAAATTAACATCTTTTAAAGATTTATTTAACACGCAATAAATGAAAATAAATTCTCTATACAAATTTGTGTCATAAATTAAAAGAATATACAACATTAAGAAAATCTCATTTCTCCCTCTTTGTGATTAGATTGGAAATTAAACAACATGTTAACTGTTAGCACCAAAATTGGCCAATAACACCCTTAAGAGAGATTGTGTACAAAGATTAATGAAGATAGTAAATTAAAACAGAAGACAGTATGTAAATTTAAATGCAGAGAACAGGAACACCAAATTTATAGTGCTTCGGCGTGATTGTCTACGTCCACTTTGAAGTTGATTTCTATTGCTTTCCCTGATAGTAGATTACAGATACAATCTGTTTCCAATTACTTGAATACAATTGCAAAGTAAAAGATTAAGCCTTGAGTGAGTGTTGAATGCGGCAGAGTTTCCCCAGTGTTCTTGAAAAAACCGTTCCTTTTAACTGTGCCCTTACCTCTCTATTTATAGACGAAGGTGGGTTGGACTTCCCTAGTGGGCCTGGTAGTTGAATACCTCGGCCCAAATGGAGTAAGCTCTGTGTGCCGACCCGAACATGCCGAACGGCCGAATGCCGAACCATCATCTTCATGTTGAACGATACGGTGTGTTGAGCGAGGTGCGCAGGCCGAACGAAGCTGGAATGCCGAACAGTCCAGGAATGCCGAGTGAAGAGTGAATGCCGAACGTCCATGGAAGCCGAACTTTCCTTGTATGCCGAACGTTCCTTGTATGTCGAACGTTCCTTGTATGTCGAACGTACCTGGATTGCCGAACGTCTATGGAAGCCGAACGTTCCTTGTATGCCGAACGTACCTGGATTGCCGAACGATCCTGGATGTCGAGCGCTCTTGGATGCCAAGCGCTCCCAAATGCCGAACGACCCTGACCGTCGAACACTTCCTAATGTCGAGTACTCACGAATGTTATTCGAACGTGAATGCCAGACGAACCATTTGCGCGAAGCGTTCAGAATGCCGAACGGTATGTAGATGCCGAACGATCCATAAATAGCCGAACAGTGTTCTAATGCCGAGTACCCATTTGCAGGGTCAAATCTCCAGAAAACACTTGCTCTCCAAAGTGTATCGCGTGACCGAACATGATGCACTCTGAATTGCGTGTCCTCTGTGCTCCTCTTCGATCCTTGGTTTATTTCTCTCGGGGATGTGATGGTGTGTGCCGAACGGTATGCGAGTGCCGAACAGAACAGCTGAAGCCGAACGCCCCTTGTATGCCGAACGACTTCGTTTTGACCGGTTCTAACGGTCATCGTCTCTTAGACTTCTTCTTCTTCCCTATTTAAGGTCGGCCTGCTCCGTCTTCTTCTTTTTCACCTTTTACATCCGCTACCTTGTACTTGCAAACCTTGCCTGTTATCAGCCCCCAGAGATTTAACAATCCTTCCCGATCCATTCGGCATTAATCAAAATCGGGCCCTCAACTCCAGAATTCTCCAAGTCTTGATCTACTAACTAGGTATTGATCCCTCTATTTAAATCCTTTCCCCGAATAAAAAGATTTTAACACGAGGCTCGAGCTCGTAAATTAGAACTGCAGCCGATAGGTGTTACGTGGATGAAAGAATCGAACTTTGATTCGTTTAGGCTATTTTTTAGGCCTAGATCGTATGGAGGGAAAGAGAAGTGGCCAGAGCCGAGTACACGAGGGAATTGCTGGGAGGTGTATTGTGGTTCGGCATGGTTCTCTTGTGCCGAACGACTTTGGAGGGAAAAAAATAAAAGAGGAGTAGGAATTGGCTATAATGCCCAACAGCATGGTTCAGCATGACTCGCCACATGCCGAGCAGTGGGATGGAAGGTTAGGGAGGAAGTATGAATTAGATAGAATGCCAAACGTTACTTAGGCCGAGTAGTACTTATGCTGGACGATACTTTGTCCGAACGATGGTTAGGCCGAACGATAGTTTGTCCGTCCAAAATTTAGGTCGAACGTGACCTAGGCCGAACAATGTCTTGGCCGAACGTGATCTAGGCCGAACAATTTTTTGACCGAACAATACCCAGGCCGGACAATGTTTTCACCTTGCCTAATCATAAGACAAGAACAAAGGCATGAACTTAAGCAAACTGGCATATCGAACTATTCTGAACTGATAACTTCCTGGTTCCAATTATCATAAGCCTGAACTGAAGTCATTAAAAACAGATGAACGCTTCTGACATACAATGTCAACGTCCGATTTTAAATTTGAAAACATTTCCAGGCTGGATTTTGGAGACGGTCAGCGATGACGGTCTTCAAGAATGACAGTTTCAAAGTTCAACTTTTTACTATCAACTATGTGACCTATAATTTCTCAGCGTTTAACTTTGAATGATTGCACTAGTTTACACACCGCACGGGGGGAATATTTACGTTGTTAAGTCTAACGTTGGTTATTTTTCAAGTATAGTTCAAACAGGTGCTCTGCCAAATTCAATATTTATTGGAAATATCTAGGAGATCTAGCTCCGCCACGATTTCAGATAAACCGGGACCGTCCTCCCGACAAGAAGTCGCAATTATTTCAAATCCATTAACCTCCCCTGCTCATAACTTGGCTCCCGACGCTCTGGAGGCAGCAATTCTCTTGGATAACCCTGTTGATTCACAGGCTTCGAAGGTCAATGAAGTTGCGCTCTGGCGAATATGCTCTATCCATGGAATCCCTTTCGACAACGTGCTGGTTCCATCGGGGCACGATCGTCCACACTTGCCCCCAGTTGAATACACGGCGTGTAATATATTCATGGCTGGGTTGGCAACGTGCCACCATTCAATTTATTTCTTCGTGATGTGCTGCAATACATTGACATTGCCCCGTCGCAACTGCACCCGAACGGCCACGCTATATATCTACGGTACCTACATCCTCTTCATGACCGTCCTCTCTAGGCCCCCAACACCGGGCGACATCAGATATATATATATATATATATATATATGATCAAGAAGCGGAGAGATAGCCCATCTTTTGTATTCCTCGAGCCGCACCACAAATGCCAGATTTTAACCGGGGCGTAGGGCAAATTTGCCCTGTACAAACATGAATGGTTCTATGTGCGTTGCCCTCCTGGTTTCGCGAGGAGATGGGTTGAAGGAAGTAAGTCTTCTCTCTGGATCGATGTTTATGATTGGTCGGGGCTATACCTTTTCTAACTCATGTTTCATCTTTTCAGGTATCAACCCGCGTCCTGATGGTCGCGGATACTCTTAGGCTGTCGAGGCTATTCGAGCCCTTCCTGTCGAAGAAAGAGACATCTGGACTCTCATTTCGAATGTGACACTTTCAAGGCTTGGGCTGTTGGCAGAAGGTTGTCAGATAAGCCTTCCTCAAGGCGTCACCGTACCCACGCCCACCTATGGGAAAGGGAAGAGATTAGCTGAGTCATCGGCACATCATACTCCTGACGCACCAAAAGAGGGGAAAATTAAAGGGAATGAAACACCCGAGGCACAAGGTGAAAACTTGGATCCCACTCAGGATCCAATAGTCGAAGTGCACGATAACAAAACGTTATCTTCTCCTTCGAAGAGGAAAAAGGGATTGACATACAAGATTAGGAGGGAGAAGGTTGGCGGAACTTCAAAAGTTACGCTCATTCCAACGGAGAAAGAGGCTTCTTCGCAGCATGTAGAAAGTTCTTTAAAGGCCCTATCGAACCTCTCCATTCCCGATGACTTGCTCAATTATGACTTCAACGACCCGAAAGCATTTAAATTTCACTCGCCCATAAAGGCGATGCGGGCGCTCTAGCCCAAAGTCAGGGAGAAAAAACTCCCATTAGTAAAGCAACTGGTCCGTCGAGGGGAAACACTAGGACACACACAAACACTTGCACTTAGATTTTCATCGTCACGCTACTCTTTGCTAATTCATTGTTATTTAAATTATGTGCAGGTGACATGGGGCGCTCACACGGATTCGATCACCTTCATCGTTCGTCTATCTTTTATCAACCTGGACAGGACTCGGGTTCTGGAAGACGCCGAGACAGAGATAGTGACGGCGATAGAGATTATCATTCCCGTGACTCATCATCTCGGAAGAAAACTTACTATCATCCAAAATACCACCAGGACACCTCTTCTCACCCGAAGCAAAGTAAAGATAAGCACGGCCATAAGGGGTCGTAATCTGATATTCCCCAGGACTAACACTCTGATTCCTCTTCCACTCGACAATCCCGGGATCCTCACAGGAGAGTCGAAATTTCAAAGCCGTCCCCTCCTGCTCCTGCAAAAGATCCAATAGTATCAGAGAGGCTGGCCGAGCTTAAAGATAAATTTCCAAAAGTCTGCTTTGATGGCCTAAAATTCCTCCCGGCGATTCATCCTATTCCCGGACATGTCAAACAATGCGCCATCGCCTGTACCAACGACGTCTATGTTCAACATGATGTGTTTGTTCATTTGGCTGAAAAACTTTCTGAAGTCTCCATGGAGCGCCAACACGAGATCGACCGCCTGAAGCTTGAGGCTATCCACGACAAAGATATCATTAAAGCTTAGGACGAAGAGATTGCGACTTATAGATCTCAGCTTGAGGCCGCCCGACAGAGCGCTCAAGACACTGCCGAAGCCGTGACTCGTCTGGAATCGACACATAAAAAAGAGATCGACGAGGCGGTACAACGTTGCGGGGCCCTAGCACTAGAGAAGGACTCAGTCCAAAAAGAGAGGGACGCATTCAGCCTTCGAGTCAAGGAACTTGAGGAGCAGCTCCGCAGAGAGAAGAAAGAGAAAACGACTGCCCAAGAAGAATCACAATGATACTGTGATGAGATCATTGCTACTCGTCTCTTAAAAGAAAAACTTGGGGACGAGCTTTCCAAAGTTGAGGCGATAAAGAGTGGAGCCTGTGAAGAAGGCAAGAAGATAGCATCGGCGGACATCGACTCCCGTCTTGAGGCGACTAGAGAAGAAGGTAGGGAAGAGGTCAAAAGCATGTTTGACCCGCTAATCGTTGAATTCAATGCCTGCGTCCTCATGCACCGAGACTTGACTTTTTTGGGCGAGGGCTATCTTGAATCATTAGCCGAGGCATGGGAGGCCTTGATAGAAATCAGGAGGGC
This sequence comes from Allium cepa, assembly GCA_030765085.1. Lineage (NCBI taxonomy): Eukaryota > Viridiplantae > Streptophyta > Magnoliopsida > Asparagales > Amaryllidaceae > Allium > Allium cepa. The sequence goes on along the minus strand of CM060934.1, from coordinate 506,974,616 downwards.
CGAGCACGGTACCGAAGTGATTGATGAGGGGGCCTTGATTAAAGAATTCCTCAAGAGGAATGAGCCTTCGGACTTGCCAGCAGCTAAAGCTATTTATTACAAAGGGTCCCCCTCAAAGAAATGGAAAGAAGTGATTACCGGTCTATCCGGGGTTGTGCCTCCAGCACATGTGCCTACTCAATCAGCCGATCGGCCGATACTCGATCCATTTGAGCAGTATATCAGTTATAATCCGGAGGACCACGGCCTTGGCATCCATATTCTGTCTCCCATTCTGGAGGGTGAGACCCCCTTGACGGCTGAGAGCCTGCCAGAACCTGGTAGATAACCCTTCACTTTAGGATTTCAAAAGTCGTCATTCTTTATGAAGGACTATTGAATTCTAATGCTTGTTTTTCATGATTTTGTGCAGGCCGTTTTGATCCCGGGCCCACTCCGAGGAGCGATGTCGCCAAGGAGGTGGAGGGAAAGATAAGTGAGGTCACTCATGCAGGAGAGGCTCCCGGGCCAGATGCTCAGGTGATTGGAGAGCTGGATGAGGACAAATCTGAGACTTCTTCTCCCATCGATGAGAGTTATGATGTAGAAATTACAGGCGCCTCCGAACACACATCTAAGCTGAGTATAAAGGAGCGGCTTAAGGTGGAGAAGAAAGAGACAACCAAGATCAAGGTCGAGCCTCGAGTTGTGGACCTGGATGACCCTTTGCATAAGCCGTTGAAGGTCATCCTTCCTGGCGGGTCCAAGCCCATGGATGTTCCCCGTACTTCTTCAGTTGCTACCCCTCCATCAAAGAAGAGTACCAAGGGTAAACGCACATGAGAGAAGTCGTCCGAGAAAACAACGGAGGTGAAGAAGTCAAACAAGCACAAGAAGTGATCATTACTCTCGTTCAACGAGTGTTAGTTTAAGTTATGTAATTATTTTCATCTACTTCCGTAGTCTTTGTAAATAGATTTTTGACTCCGAACTTTGGAGGGCTTTTAGTAGAAACTTTTTTTGAATAAAGCTTAGTTCCTTTTTCTATCTTTCAAAAGGCTCTTGTCGTTCAATTTTTGTATGATTGTGATTTAAATCCAAGCTGTTGTGAATAACATGGACTTCTCGGTTCACCTTCATATAGCTCGAAGATTCTTTGAGAGTTGTTCATTTTTCCTTCCGCGCTTCAAGCACTTAGAATATATTTTTTAGTCCGCACATCGGGGACTTGGAGCACTCCAGCCCGCACTCTGGAGACTTGGAGATTTGAGTCATTTATACTCGAGTCTGTTCTCCAGAGACCTAGAGTACTCCAGTCCGCGCCCTGGGGACTTGGAGATTTGAGTCGTTTATATTCGAGTCCACGCTCTGGGGACTTAGAGTACTCCAGTCCGCACTCTGGGGACTTGGAGATTTTGAATCGTTTATACTCGAGTCTGCACACCAGGGACTTAGAGTACTCCAGTCCGCACTCTGGGGATTTGGAGTTTTAAATCGTTTATACTCGAGTCCGCACACTGGGGACTGAGAGTACTCCAGTCTGCACTCTGGGGATCTAGAGTTTTAAATCATTTACACTCGAGTCACCATTCCGGGGACTAAGAGTACTCCAGTCCGCACTCTGGGGATCTGGAGTTTTAAATCGTTTATACTCGAGTCCGCACTCCGGGGACTTAGAGTACTCCAGTCCGCACTCTGGGGACTTGGAGTTTTGAATCGTTTATACTCGAGTCCGCGCTCCGGGGACTTAGAGTACTCCAGTCTACACTCTGGGATTTGGAGTTTTAAATCGTTTATACCCGAGTCCGCACTCCGGGGACTTAGAGTACTCCAGTCCGCACTCTGGGGACTTAGAGATTTTGAATCGTTTATACTCGAGTCCGCACTTCGGGGACTTAGAGTACTCCAGTTCGCACTCTGGGGATCTAGAGCTTTAAATCGTTTATACTCGATTCCGCACTCCGGGGACTGAGAGTACTCCAGTCCGCACTCTGAGGATCTGGAGTTTTAAATCATTTATACTCGAGTCCGCACTCCGGGGACTTAGAGTACTCCAGTCCGCACTCTGGGGAATTGGAGTTTTGAATTATTTATACTCGAGTCCATGCTCCGGAGACTTAGAGTACTCCAGTATGCCCTCCGGGGATCTGGAGTTTTGAATCGTTTACACTCGAGTCCCCACTCCGGGGACTTAGAGTACTCCAGTCCGCACTCTGGAGATCTGTAACGTTTTCGATTTTTCGTCGCTCGAAAACCGACATCAATACGTCCACTGTATCAACTGCCGAGCAATCGAAGGCCGGAAAACCGTACCGTTAGGGTTAAAGAAGAAGAAAAAGATAGAAGAAGAAAGAAAAAGATAGAACATAATAGAAAGAAACGACAGAACAATATCAGAATCTCACAATCGCAGCGGAACAACATATAATAGATAAATGAATAATCTTTAAACAAAGAACTATATCAGTTATTACATTTTATCATATTACATTACATCACATAATCAGAGTGTATAACAACAACAACAACAAACAGCGGAAAAGAAATACTATATACTAGTGAATACGCCATGCCATCCAGCTTGCTTCCAGCAAAACCTGAACTCTAGAATATCCTGATAACCTGACTCTAGACTGCCCGTGTGGAAATTGGTGGGCACCCAGAGTTTAGAAAGGAAAACAATAAACTCCAGGTCAGTCATGGGACTGGTGTGAGAACTTAAAAAGTTTATCTTTTAAAAACAAAACAGAGGAATATTTTTAAAGTCAATTCGAAATGGTTTTAAAAATGAAACTACCATAAGGCCTCCCAGCACACACACGCAATGCAAACGCAGACTTGGGGGAGATTTCTCCTTATGATAGTCAAAGATGCTTACTACGTAAAGTCAAATCAGTTTTGATATAATTATTAGTGGATAGTATAGAAAACATTTCGAAAGTAGAGTATAAATCTTAGCCAGCATATGTACCATTATAGCATGCCTACTACAGCTACCATATTAAATGGCAGGTTCTACAACTAAAACCATACAAGGCTCGTATTGTTTCTTTGGATTTTCAACAAATGGTCAGGCCAAGGAACTTCCCATTGCCACATGGAAACGCCTCTGAAATGACGTCCCGAGAACCAAACCGGATCTCTGCCAACACAAGGCCGGGTTACCCCTAACTGGGTAAATACAGACACGAATATGTCATCCCTCGATTGTAACCGATCTATATCCGAGGATCCTCGATTTCCAACAACCACAAGGTAATAAATTTGCGGCAACAACATAGGTTAAGTATCTGGGCTCCATACCATGATACCACCTCTATCCAGAAGGAATGACATACACTAAAGGGGCGCTACCCCCTAATAACCTTGCTGCATCCTTCTTGTTTGACCATTTTCGGAGTGTGAGGTCCGACGTAGTATCATCCACAAAGCCACGCTTTATACAAAAGCTGTGCTTTGATCATCAAATGCTCAACAGCACTTCGTATGCCACATTACCAATTTGGGAATGTATCACTAGTAACCATCAACTACATAACCTCTGAGCTCGTACGTCTCAGAGAAGGGTGTTAAGCTAAGAGAATAAATTCTCCGCCACCAACAGAAATATATTTGATAGAAACCAGCTTTACATCTCAAATTGTAACGTCAGACACACATCCATACAAGTCCGTTCCGGGATCGAACGGAACCAAAGGCACTTCCAAAGAAGCCCTTGCAATACGGATATTCACTAATCACGTCGGGACTTCCCGTCACTAAGGGTGATAAAACCTCTATATCGAAGATCAGCCGATGCATAGTCATTCGACGGTAATCCTTCCGTTTTCAAAAATATCTGATCTTCAACACTGGTCATCAAATGCAATCCATAATGACGTATCACATATTCGGAATGGGTTATACAACCCCAAGGTCCTTCCCCGACTAACCCGAATAGTGAGTGCTTATTTTGAAAATAATTGTGGCATTCAAATTCAAGCAATCACAACAAATACCTATTTAAAGGTAAATATTGATAGTCGGCTATTTAACTGTCAATAGGCATGCTCAACATCACCAAATTCCAAATAATTTCCCAAATTATTTATTTTCCAAAAATATCTTTACAAGATATATAATTTCCACACTTCAAAAAAAATAAATCAGTATTTATTTTTAAACAAATTTCCCTTTCTTTTATAAATTCCATAGTGAATTTACATTTTCAAAATATCTATGAATACCAGATTTTCAAATCGATTTCTAATATTCATTTTCAATTTATCTCTAAAAAGATAATTCCCAAAACGTTCATTTCATATTGGAAAAATATTTCCATACTTATTTAATAATAAGTAATTCACAAATCTATTTATTTTCAACATTTGAAAATATTCAATATACTTAAATCACAGTTAAGTATGTATTTTATTCTCTAAGGAAAACATCCTTTCAAACACATTTAGTTGGGTCAAAACGAACGTTGCGTAAAACATCGTTACGACAACCCAAAATCACTAGTATAGGGATTCGAATTTAAGATAGTTATATAAATCCCAATACTATATAAAACATTTCCTTTCGGAAACCATTTACTGTAACAACAGTGTTATAGTCCACCATTTCCTTCTCTTTCTCGAAAACGTTTATTTCAACAATGAATGTTGAAATCTATGGTTTCGATTCATAATACATTTTAAAACATCTTTTAAAACAATTAACTTCATTTTATAATATCACTTCTCCAAAACATACCCATTTTATTTAATAATATATTCACTGTCCAAAATCGTGAATATACCTTATTTACCCAATTCAGTATTTCTACACTTTTACCAAAAGATTATCCACTGTCCAAAATCGTGGATATAAATCGTTTACCAAATTCAACACTTTCACATATTTAATTAAAGGATTTTCCACAGTCCAAAATCGTGGATATAATTCCTTTAATAATTTCTATATTTACTTATCAAATTTATTTGATTACGGATTCATAAAACAACGTTTATAAATTCCATTTCTATTTTATAACAACTTCGATTTATAAATCTCCTCTAATAACCAATTCAATTTATAACTCAATTTATATACCAAAATCTAATTTATAAGTTAATTACTTATAATCTTTTTTTTTTTACAAAAATCTATTCATTTTATAGCTTCACAATTTATAAATCTACATATTTCATTCACTTATGAAATCCATTTTTTATTTCATTTTAACAGTTGTAAAAACTCGTTTTATAATTCCAATTTTTTTAATTTATAAAATATCAAGTTTAAAAATCGTTTTATATAAACCGTTTATAATAATTCAAAAATCCCAATTTAAACCACTTTATAAATTAATCAACTATTTATTTCAAAAATCACACTTTGGTTATATTTCACAAAAATCATAATTTTGATAACTTTAAAATTTTAACATTTATTTATTTAAAATAAATCAATTCAAAATTTTAATAAAACATATACTTTAAAAAAAGTCACTTTTTCAATTTGAAAATCATCACTTTAAAATCCTTTTAAAATTCCAAATTGGCCCAATGATGCAACACACCAAATAGTCAATCACGACTTCCAAACATCATATATCGATATGATAATCAATCAAATATCACAATATCTGTAATCAAATAAATACTGGTGAGGAATCCAGTTGGATCCCTCCAACCCGTTTCCCTGCATCCACAGATGTTAGCACAATACCAATTCCGTTCCAGTACGGAATATCACGGTATATGGGATTTATAAAATATTATCCGCTATTATACGGCGCAATAGGGTCTCATCCGCTATATAATGCAGGAAATCAACTCCAACTACATAAGTAATACCAATTCCATACAAGTTGGAATTATCGCGGTATATGTTTTTAATAAATAACCTCCGCTTACTAACGGCGTATAATGTCTATTTTAACAATCAATAGATAACAATCATCATTCAAACATACAATCAAGAAATTTTAAATATAACTATTTAAAATTTAAATCGAAACAATTCGATTGAGTGAGAAGTTCTCACCTTGAGTTTCCGATAATAGTTGTAGCGTTTTATTTCGAATAAAATTAAACACGCGTTTAATTTTACCCAAAATTTTTGCTAGCTCCAATCGACTCCAATCCAGCTCCATCGCATAGTGTTCGTCCACATGATTCCAACGCAACTTGTTTCGTCCAAAACGGACCTCGTACGATAAAGATACAGCATTTAAATATTACACGATTTAAATTATAATTTATTTACGATTTCTTTTATAATTTTAAACCCAAATTAAATCCTGGCCGTGCATTTTGGATACCCTAGATCTGAACCATTACTTCCTTCATCTTCCCATCGTTCAAACCTGAACGTGAATAACCCATGAGCCGCCGTCCCTTCATCCAATTATTGCGACGAACACGAGCGTTTCTAAGTTGATCCACAACCACCATTGCGAAGCCTGCTATCTCCTTGACCATCACTCAAGTCGCGGCCAAGCTCGGCTCTTCCTGTAGCTCAGAAAAACGTGCAAACTCAAGCACGAACGCGGCCATCCTTTGGCCTCCATGGTGCTCAGATCATCATCATCACCGTATGGATCTGAAGGTCTTCTCACTTTCTACAACTTTCATTTAGGAATCGAAGGCTAGAAGTGTTTGGATCGAGAGAGATTAATGGAAGAAGAACAGAAAGTATCGGCCATTAAAATTTTCTGGCGGCTAGGGTCGAAGGAATTAGGGTGTTGGCAAATTTCTGAATAAGGGTCCTTTTATAGAAAATTTCCAAATTACTATTCACTCGAAATTTTCTGAACTCTAAATCTCGCGCGGTGACTGGCGTTTTTAGGGTTTACCCCGCATTCCGGATACAATGGAATATGTTTCGGAGGCTAATTCGATCATTTGTGCGAGTTACAGCAATAAACGATCAATTTAAAATAAACCGATTTAAACTAATTTCTATGCGTTTTAGCTCGCCCCGGACAATAATATAACATTACGGATCCGATGAAACTAGTTTCGTCGAAATCCGAGACTATTTGAAAAATGGCTATTTTAACTCGTCAATTAAATATTAAAATATTCAATTTTCACAAATTAACTTTTAATTCGATTTTAAAAGTTCTATAACATCATTCTAACTCCAATTGATATAATAAAATTTTACAAATCAATTTCAATCATATTTAACCCAATTTCCAATTATTTCTGTAATTTCAACGATTAAATTATTGATTAATTATCCAATTAAATCCAATTGTTCGAAATAAAACTTATTCGACTGTTAATTTCACTCATTAATATTTAAAATCAATTAAATATAAAAAAAATAATTGACAGAAATTCTGGGTCGTTACAAGATCTAATGTAACATCCCGCCTCTTCGCACGCTTTAAATCGACGATAAACCACACATGTCAGACTTAAACCATACAAAAGAGCGGATTGTTATGGGGTAAATAAGAAAAAAGCAGGGAAAGAAAAAAAACAAAACAGAATCTTGCAGCGGAACGATAAAATATAATAATCAATATACAATTCATAAAAATGTTTTGCAAAACATTTGATTTTTCTTTATACGGTAAATATCAGAGTTGACTACCAAAGGATAATAACAATGCAGCGGAATAAAATGGTGTAGTGGAATAATATAGTAGATAATAGTAATGAAGTCTTCGTCTTCGTCCTCCATAAATAAAGTCTTCGATCCTGAAATGCTCGGACTGACCCGAGCGAATTGATAAGACAAAACACTCGAGTCAGACTAAAATATCTTATGTGAGTTAAATTAACAGAAATAAATATGAGTGCAGTAACCCAAGAGATGCTCGGAATTTACATCTCTTAAGGATCCGCTAAACTATTTACTATGTAGTACATTTCGCTATTATAATAATGTTTAGTTGTAAAATAAACTTACTTTAAAATAGCGTTAAGGCTTTACATTTTCCACCTTAACACGTAATAGTGCCAATAGTCTATACAGTGCCTGCTTATCTCCTGATCGGGAGACTACGAGAAGACACTCCATAGGTACGACACAAATAGAAACTCGTAGTAAAGGCTTGGTATGGTAGATGACATGGCACAACTAGGCAATGCTAGGGTAGATATACGAATTACGCTTCCGGTCGGTGGTAACGCGTAGCGTGCAGCTACCGCCTACCTCGAGCCACACCCCTAAATAAAAAAAATCAAAAGTGGCCACCGATTCAATCCAAAAGTCAAAGTATAATATCGAAGGGATGTGTCCAATCAAAGGTGCTACCTCAATTAACCCGTCGATCGCTCCTGTTTTAGCCACCTTATGCCAACTCCCGGGAGTTGGGTCCACGTATTTACCTCAAAGGAACGGCGCCGCCATCCTACTTCATTCTGGAATCTCCACCGCGTATACGGTTGTTGAAATGGTTTTCGGAGTTGGCAGAGACTATGACAACTTCTGATCCCGGTCTCTTTAACAACCAAACGTTACTATAACACCGCGGTCATTTTAAAATAATTATACTTTGAAACCAGAATAAAATACCTCTTTCAAAACCATGTAAACACGATATCATTCTCCTCTTTTAAAACCAAATCAATATGATATCCTTTCAAATATATCTTTTTTCTAAAACCATACCGCATTAAAATTTATAATATCTCAAAACCACACGTTTGAATTATAACTCTTCAAAACATAATACTTCGAAATTCATAGATTTAAAACCAAAACTTCCAAAACTTAAATGGTTTGGATATTCAACAGTATATAAAATAAAATGGTGTGAATTTAAAATTTCTTTATAAAGTAAATAATTTCCATGACTTTTGAATTTTATTCTCTTTAAATTAAGTCTAAATCCATAAATTTTAAATTCACTTTCAGTTTCAATAACCCACTTCAGTTTCAATATATTTCAAACTTTGAGTATTAAACAAATAGAAACTAAGGTTGAAAATTTCTATTCAACAATTAAATGTCCTCTTATTTAGTTTGAAATATTTGCAAATTAAATCCATAATCATTTAAATAAAACTCAAATTACCTATAACTAAATGTTTCCTTCAATTTATTTATACTAGAAATATTCATTTAATTCATCTTGAATAAAAATTTAGTTATAAAGATCATACCTTTTAAAATTTCAAGTAAATAAGTTCTACATCAACTTATGGAGTTTAATTCTTAAATAAGCTCAATTCCAAATAAATTTCCAATTTACCTTCCAATCTTAATTGATTTAAATCATTAAAACTCTATATATATATTCAATATCTTAACATGTACTTAACCATATAATATAAAATAATCAAACTCCATTATTCAACTTATTTATTTTATTTAACAAATTTATACATATCTTAAATTCAATAATTTAACTACATATGTATATATAAAATAATATTTATATAATAAAAAATTAATATTTATTTAACCGTTTCCTATCCAAACCATAGAAATCATTTTTAAAATATTTGTATATATATAGACCGATGGTGTCTGTATAAAATTTTCTATCCTATGGTCAAGTGATACGGATATTTATCATTTCAATCCGCAATTAAAATAAAATTTTACGATTATATATCATTTCAAACCGCAATCCCGAATGCAATAAAATGCATAATAACTTGCAGTTTATGATGATATAAATAAACATCCATTCATCCATCATATAATCTTACATCCATTCATCAAAATCATCATCCAATTCAAACAATACATCAATAGCGAAAAATAGACAACAGGTATCAACTAGCAGTTTATATTCAACAGTAATTTAATTATCTGTTTAACTGGCAGTTTATATGCAACAAAAAAATAAATAACAAATTTAACTGGCAGTTTATATGCAATAAATAAATTTGATACCAAAATTAATTCAAATAAATGCAATTTAACTGAGATGATGATCAAATCTATGCCAAACAGCTATAACTAAATTTCAAATCACATCATAAATAAATTTAACAAACAAAAGAAATTTTAGAAGCTGTGAGTGGGTTAAAACACTCACCTTTTGAATTTAAATTGAATTTAAATCCAATTTAAATTCAAAATTTGCACAGTCTCAGAATCTGTCCAAACCAGCGCCAAAGTGTCTATGAACCTAGCGGAGAAAACCGCGCATGAATTGGATCACGTATGTGAAAGTTACACGAGTTAGAAGTTATAAAATTTCAATTCCAAAACGAATAAAATAATAATAGATATTCACCACGTCATTACTCCTTCTATCACACGCAACAGACAGGAGCCGAAACCCTAGATGTTTTATCGCGTTTGATATCATTAGCGTCGTTGCCAATTTCATCATCGACGATGATTTTTGCCACACGCCACGGCCACGGCCCAGCTCGCCATCCACCCGAGGCTCATCTCGGCCCTACCTCGGCATCCCCACGACATGATCGTGCCCAAAACCTACAGCCGCCGCCACCTTTTCCAAGCCCTAATAGAATTTTTAGGCGCAATCCAACCGTTAATCGATCGAATGAACAACTCCGATGCGTCCCACTCGAGACTCTCCACCGCCCGGTATCATCCATTCGACGATCTGTCGTCGTTGATTTGAACCATATGGACGACCGAGAATTAAAACACAATTTCTGATCAAACAATATTCTGAATCCAAAAACGAACACCACCAGTAAATTATGCTAGTCGAGAGCTTCAATATATATTTTTTCCAAATTTTTCTGAGGAATTTGAAATTTTAGCTTTGGATCTGATTTGGGGTTGTAATCGAAATTCGGGTTTTTCTGCCATTGAAGTGAGGAGGTGAATAGAACGTATAGAAATGAGGAATAGAGGCTGTTAGGGTTTATGCCAGGATATATATAGGCAGATTGAAATAAAATAGATGGATCGAGTTGAATATACGTGCTAACGACAAAGTGGCCCAAAAAGCCCGTTTCGACTCCGTAATGAAATTGGGTCAACCTATATATCAAAATAGATGTTTTTAAATATTTTAAACGCTATGGAAAAGGTTTTAGGTTCAAATTGCATCATATGAAGAAGTTATGCTTAAATCAATATTTTTCAAATTGATTTCAATTTCATTTATTTCAAGGCATTTCGAGTCCGTACGATCAAACGACAAGCCCGATCGCTACAAAACTTGAAATCCTACAATAATTCAACGTTACGGGTCCGATGAAACTAGTTTCGTCGAAATCCAAGTCAGTGGCCAAAATGGCTATTTTTATATTAATTAAATAAATTAAAAATCAATCAATTAAATCAAAATTTTAATTTCACTTCTATAATTGAATTTTTTTCTCACTTTTATATTTCTTAATCATCTACAATAATTTTAAACAAGTTTAGATGTCAATTTAAAGTTGATAAATCTATCAATTGCAGTGTCAAATTTTCAATTTCATTATCCAAAATTATAAAATAAATTTCCAATAATTCTATTAAATTAAACCCATCAATAATTAATCCATTCATTATTGTTAAATAGATGACTTAAATATTGGATTTAAAACTATTGCATTAATATTTTCTTATTCTGTTTTCATTTCAATTAACGAAAAAATTTAATGTTTAATTCTACTTATTTCGATAAACTCAATTATATACTTTAATTTCAAATAAATAAATAAATCATGATTCTCATTCTTTAAATTCACTACTTATCGTATATTATCATCTTAGGTACCATTTATATTTTGGTATATATCCATCTACATTAACATTTTCCCAATTTCTTTATCTCAATTGCATACATTTAATTTACATTAACGTAACATTAGATTTGAATTTTATTGCAATTGATTACCCATTTTAATTCAATAGACTAAATCAATGGTTCACTTATAATAATTGTTTTACATTCATTACATTAATGCTCCCATTCCATCCTTTATTTATCGATTATTATATCTCCATTTACTATATTTTGGTCAATTCCCACTTCCGTTATAATATTAATAATCACTAAAGCAACGTTTATTATCAACCATAAACATTATAATTACTTAACGGACATTGATTTTATTCAATGACCATTTATTATAATTTAAATCGCTTAATTTAATTCACTGCCTTAAAACACCCAATTTAACACTCCTACACATTGTGTTACATTTCACATTAATGTAACATTTACATTTATTACAACTTATTTCCAATTTCAATTAACAATCTAAATAAATAAATAGGCAACCTACCATAAACATTATCGTTACCTTTTTGTCACATCAATAACCTTTTATTACTTAAAATCAATTTTGGCATTTATTTTCATACTACTAATTTCATTCACTTATGTTCAAATTATAGCCAAACATGCCATTTAAATTACTTTATATAAAATTGGAATTTCGTTCAAGTTTATTAATTATTAACCTTAATTAGCATTTATCACCTTGCATTCTCGTTATTATTTCGTAGATATGATTCCCAATTATTACTTTAATGTATACTAACATTGATTCATTCAAATTGCACTTATTACGTATTATTTCAACAATTTACTTATAACTTTGAATCTATTCCCTAATTTTCACATTTCAATTATTATATTAATTTGCATTCCATTCTATTTAATATTTTTATTGATAATTCAAAAATTCAACATTCCTATTTGTTCTTATATTAAACTTAAAACCAAGTATGACAATTTACATTATTTTAATTAATTGTAATATAAATTTTAAATGGTAAATTTTAAGTACAATTGCTACATCTAATTTCTACATTCGCTTCAGTATAAATTATAAGATATTTATTTCTTTCTAAATTTAATTAAAAATCCTATTAAATTAACTCATTTTAATCATCGAATTTTACGGTCGTTACACTCTCCCACACTCAAAATTTTTCGTCCCCGAAAGGGAAAAGAAGAATTATAAATCAATATATATTATTCAAAACATTATATTCATAACAATTAGTTTACAGAATTGGATAAATTAAATAAAATATATAGATTTATAAACAATTAAATCTTTTATATTCAAATTAATAAAGTTTGAAAAATATTTTCCAAAATATTTTCTAAGTCCATAATTTACGGAAAATTTCGGTAGATTCTCCTTTATACGAGAGGCTCGGGAGAAAATATAATGTCAATTATAACAATATGTACATATATTTTCCAAAATAATATATATCCCAACACGGGAAAAATAATATAATAACGCTATAAAACCGTAATCTGAAACGTACCTATTTGTCGGGCAATTAACGCTTAATTATGAAACCAAAAGCAGTAGCAATTGCTTCCATAACCTGTATTTCACTTGTATAATCCAAAAGGTTAACAATTATATAAAATGAAATATTTAACGTTGTTTCAACCATAGACAAACAAATCAATACAACTAACAACCACTTGCAACAAGGCATACAACCATCACATAAAAATCAACACAAATCAAACATTCATCCATATCAAACAAAACAGGTAGTTGTTCGGGTCCACAACTTTAAATTGTACATAATGAAGAATAAACTACTAAGTGCATCTTTTACTCAACAGTCTTAGATGAAACGAAATAGATTATTCATACATCCACCAATCTTAAAGTATCCTTGCCCAAACAACCGTAAACCAAACAAACAACAATTCCAATAGATCCAGTTAATTTTAATCAATTTCATTTCATAATATTTGTTGTTTGATTCCTTTTCATTTATATAATGGTTTATCCTTTTTATTTTCATTTATTTCTTACAGTTTCATTTATTTATTTATTTATATGCATTTCATGCATTCATTTCTTCTACCTATTTTATTTAAAAATATCTTCAACTGTTTACTTACGTTTATAACTTTATAACATCAATTCTTATAAATAAGAGAAATTTATTGAACACTTTATTACATACTTTTACTTGTACAATTTCCATTACATTTTCTTAGTAACATTCAACTTTTAGATCTTTGGTAAGTTATAGATATGCCTTTAAGACTGTAATTGAAAGTTATACAAATTTTCTCATTTTCTTTAATTAATTCATTGTTCAATAAATTTTATCTTTTACCTTATAAGTTACAACTTCAACTTTCTTTTTAATTTCCTTTATAACTTAGCATTAAATCTCTTATTTCCTTTAGAGGCTTCCATTATTAATTAGTTACATTCCATTTTCCATATTAATAGAACTATTAATTAACGAAAACTTAAGAATTTAAATATCGAGTTTTATTCAAAAATCATTTTAAAATAACAGATAAACATATGCTTGCAATTTATATATCCAATTATATTTAAAACAATTTAAAATATTTGTTTGTTTATCAAAATAAATCTGTAGTAAAACTACTACAGTGGCCTTCCCACTTCGAAACTCGAAAATGAATGTCGATGATGCGTGCACTCATCACCGAAATTATTTTTCAGCGATAGAGAGGGGAGTACAAAACTTATTTATTTTCCAAATTTCTTTTAAAACATTTCTTTCAAATTATATTGAAATATTTATATCGAAAAATACTTCTAAATATTATTATTATATTCCAAAATCATTTGAAAGAAATTTTCAAAACCCCGAAACTTAAGTTTTAAAATTTCCAATTTGATTTATTTTATTTCAATCTTATTTCACTGTTATTTATAAATTTCATTACCTAACAACCAATATATTGCAACCAAATATATATATATATATATATATATATCATTTAAAAATTTATTTTATATATAGAAAATATAATAGGCAAAATTATTTCATTCGCCTATATTAAAAACAAATATTATGTCGGTCTGTCCTATTAAGTGTTTGGAAATCCCTATTGATGTCATAGCGTCCCATGCACCCACCGGAATTTATAAATACAAAACGGAACAAATTAACACAATATTAAAACATTTTGTAACGACCCGTATTTTTCGTGTCGATTAAATCGTAAAATAGTTGCATTAAGTCGTTAGTATAGCTTGAGTCGTTTCAGAGATAAGTTGGTTGTACGACTTAATGCTTAGGTCTTGTGAACGACTCATAGTTGTTAAAGTCGTGCACGAGTTATTGGTGAGTGATGGCTTAGGTCGCATAGTGTTAGGTCATAGGCGACCTATAGGATGAAAGCGACCTATAGATATGACCGACCTAGGTAAACTAGCGACTTAGTGATTTGGACGACATAAGGCATAGGTCGTGAAGTAGGTTAGGTCGCTGGAGCGACCTAAGAAAGTGACCGACCTAAGGTTTTGACCGACTTAAGGTGGTAGGCGAGTCAGTGGTGTTGCCGACCTAGTAGTAACGACCTAAGGTAGGTTGTCTGTTTTGGGTCGTAGCATAGTTGGGTCGTGGGACCCTGTGTGTGTTGTGTTGTTGGGTCGGTATACTAGTTAAGTCGGCAGCGACCTAAGTTAGGTAGGAGGCTTTTGTATCGTGTATTTGTTAGGTCGTTGGACGACCTAGGGTAGGTTGTTAGGTCGCGTAGGAGTTAGGTCGGCCGAGTGTTGACTTGTATGGCTCTGGGTTGATTAGGCCGTTAGGTCGTGGGGTAGATAGGTCGGTGACGACCTATGTTAGGTCGGGAATTTTAGGTCGGCGACGACCTAAGACCGAGTACGAGTTATAAGGCCTGGACGACCTAAGGGAAATTCAGCCTATAAATAGAGGGGTTTGGCTCACTTTTTGGCACCGGTTTTTGAAGCGACGAAGAGCTGCCATTTTGGGAACTCAACTACAACATTTCTTCATCTTCTTTTCTCCATTTCAATCTAGTTCTAACATCCATCCAAGATCGAAGATCAAGATCAAAGATTCAAGGGCCAAAGTTGAAGATCTTCATCCGTTCGAGTGAGATTTCATCGATTGAAGCGAGATTTTGCCGGATCAAGCCTTGATCTTCGCTGTCCAGATCTGGAGTTGATTGTTTTTGAAGTGTTTGGGTGATTTGGGTGAGTGGTAGTTATCTCTCACGCGGACCCAAAGGAGTATATTGGATTGGTGGTTTGTTGGAGTGTTGTAGATAGTGATTTCATACATTTTCCTTAGATCCAAGTGTAGATCCATTACTTATGAAGATGTTTACTTATGCAAGTTCATGCATCTAGTTGTAGAGACAAAACCCATGATTTATATTTGTTAGATCTATGCTAAAGACCCATGATTCATGTATGTTAGATCTATGCTCATTTATTTACGAAATTGCCATTGTAATTATAAATGCCTATTTAGATCATGTTTGATTACTTGATTTTCTATGTAGATCTTGTTGAATGATTGATTGCTTGGATTAATGTTTGATTGGATTGATTAGTTGATCTATTATTTGACTTGGACAAGTAAGGTCGATGGTGATTCAAAAGCTAAGTGGAAAGGCTCTTGAACGGTGAAAGCTGCCTGTAGCATATGAAGCGGATGTGGAAGCTCATATGGATGGATTCGATGATGTGAAACCTTGCCATAATGCGAGAAGGCAAAGCATGATATTGAGATGGGACTTTGCTATGATGTGATGGGGCAAGGCATATGTTGAGATGGGACGGGTCACGATGACGTTCCAAGCACGGGTCATGACGACGTGCAAAGTTATAACTCGGTGATGCGGTCCGAGTTGGGATGGATAATGGTTAGCTTGAGAGGCGCTTGAGCTAGTATGGAAAGAGTCGTCAAGGAGGATGACTAGGAGGCTAAGATCTCATCGTTGTTGAAGGTTCTAGCATACTCAAAGCAAGGGTACGTTGGAACGGGTCACGATGACGTTCCAAGCACGGGTCACGATGACGTGCTAGTACTCTAGGCTGATGCGTTCGGCTTAGGCACGGGTCATGATGACGTGCGGAGTTATGTCTAAAACCGGGGTTACCATTAGCCCTTGACAGGTGGTCATTCAATTAACGGTGAAATCAAGGCAAGGATAACAGTGATAGCCAGAGTCATGGATGTTTGGTTGTATCATCATTCGGTCTCAAGAGCGGTGTTTTCTGGGTGCTTATCTGATCTCGGTTTAGGCCTTGGGGGTTTGTATTTAGAGAACATCGACCTTGACTCGAGTGATTATTGCTTACCCTAAATTGTTTGTTATGTTATGCTTGCTTCTCCTTAGTGTGTGTCTGGGGGCTATCACTGTAGAAAGAGGTGGAGTGGAATGGTTTGGTTCCTATTCCTTTTATCCCTTATGCTCTTTTGGTATGTTTGGTAGTTAATTTACTGCTCACTAAGACTTTGTCTGACTCAAGGTTTTATGTCTACTCTTATTACCTTGGGCTGTTCATCCATGTTTGGGATGGGCAGACTAGGTAGCAGGTGACAGGTGCTGTTCTTGGAAATCTACGCTGATGATGACGAAGACGAGCAGGAGGCTTTGCATATTAGTTTTCTTACTATATGTACTGGGTGTTCCGCTGTTGTATCTGATTGAGTGTTATGTAGTGAGGCTTTGATGTATGACGATTCATATGTTTGTATAAAACTTCTATGATGCTTATATGATGATGTTCTGTTCTATGGAGCTTCACTATATTATATTCCTCTATTATATTTTATCCATGCGCTGTGAGTGATACGATAGAGGTTCCGCTGTTTTAATTTACCCTGACTATCGTCCATGGCTTCCTGGCACACCTTTCAGCGCACGATTCTCTTGTTTTGGTGCGGGAGTCATGGGCGGTCGTCACATTTGGTATCAGAGCTTTGGTTAATCGATTTAGCCAACTCTCGCTGACGTAACTGCGTATGAGAGACGTAATTGTATTTTGATGGATGATTACTATACATAATATAGTGGCTTAGAAGGATTTGAACTCCTTATGCAGTTGTTTCTTAAGGTGTTCTAATCATTCCTTTTTCTAGATACTAAAGATGAGTCGAAGAGGGAGACCAACTGCAAGGGAAGGCCGTGCTACTGAAGGAGCTGTTGATTATGGAACTATGTTCGAAGCGATGATGACTTCGATCATGAGAAGGATACCAGCTTCAGGATCATCAGTAGATGTTGGAGTTCAAGTTCAAGCTCCAAGACCAGTGGATTTTGCTAAGCTTTGCAAGGACTATACTTATCTTGGAGGAAAAGCTTTCTTGGGGACGGAATCGACCATTGAAGTGCAGAGATGGATTGATGCTTGTCAAAGGATTTTTGGTGATTTGGGAATTGAGGATGCAACCAAGAGGAAGCTTGCATCAAGACAGCTTCAGGGAAGAGCTGCTGATTGGTGGAATTCCATCACCATCGATACTCCAGAGGAAGGGATCACTTGGGAGCAATTCCAAGTCAGATTTGAAGCCAAGTTCATCTCTGCGGCTCAGAAATCTGTTTTGTTTAAGAGGTTTGTGGAGCTCAAGCAAGGTGGGAGACCCGTTCTTGAGTATGTTTCTGAGTTTGAAGCTTTGTCCAAGTATGCCAGATCGTATATTGATTCTCCCTACCAGAAGAATGAGAAGTTTGTGACCGGTTTGGACGCTTATCTTAGAAGGCAGTTAGTGGATCATTTGGACGATCCGTTTGAGAAGCTTGTGGAAAAAGCTCTTAGGCATGAGAGTTTGTTTCCCAGGGAAGGTTCTGTTGTTGCTGTAACCAAGGAAGGGTCTAAGCTGCAGCAGGGTGGAAATAAGAAGAGGAAGCAGCAGCAACAGAAGGGAAAGGATGGCCAGAAGAAGTTGAAAGGCGAAGTGACTTGCTACAACTGCCGACAGAAGGGTCATCTCTCCCGGGATTGCAAGAATCCAAAGGTGCAGTTGAAGTGCCACAACTGTGATAAGCTGGGACATATCAAGAAGGACTGTTCAGAACCGAGGAAAGATAGGCAGGTTGTGCAAGCTTATGCTTTGGGAGCTGTGCCGTCGTCTTCAAAAGCTCATATTGCTGAAGAGAAGGGGAAGAGTGTGGTGGTTCAAGGTATTCTTTCCATTTGTGGTGTTCCAGTTAGAGTGTTATTTGATACTGGAGCGTCGCACTCTTTTGTTTGTGATGATTTGGTAGGCCGGTTAGGTTTGAAACCGGATATTGTTGATAGGCCATTGGTTGTGACTAATCCAGTTGGGGGTTCGACTTGTTTGTGTATGTTATGCCGTGGTCTAGTTGTGTCGAGTCATGATTGCTCGTTTGTCTGTGATTGCTTTGTTCTGAACTTTACGGGGTTCGGAATTATTTTGGGTATGGACTGGCTTAGGAAGTATGCGGCAAGGATTGATTGTGAGAGGCTGGAGGTGACAGTCGGAAATGTGGAAGGGCGAAAGGTTGTGATACGATGTAAGCATAAGGAAGGCGTCTTCATGAGCTTCATGTATTCGCTGGTTGTTCCACGGGATGGACTGTCGTCGGTGCCTATTGTGAATGGATTTGAGGATGTCTTTGACGAGGTCAAAGGGTTACCGCCGCATAGGGAGATCGAGTTTCGTATCGATCTAGTTGAGGGAGCCAGACCTGTTGTGATGCCTCTTAGGCGGATGGCGCCTAGGGAGCAGCAAGAGTTGAAGGTGCAAGTTGATGACCTTTTGCAGAAAGGATTCATTCGGCGTAGTGTGTCCGAATGGGGTGCACCAGTTGTGTTCGCAACCAAAGCGGATGGATCGTTGAGGTTGTGTGTTGATTATCGTGAGCTGAATAAGGTGACTAAGAAGAACAAGTATCCATTGCCGAGAATAGATGATTTGTTTGATCAGCTCCACGAGGCGAAGGTGTTTTCTCAAATGGATTTGGCAACGGGATTTCACCAGTTGAGAGTGGCGAAGGATAGTGTGCCGAAGACTGCTTTTAGGACACCATCCGGATTTTATGAGTGGCTGGTAATGCCGTTTGGATTGACTAACGCACCAGCATATTTTATAGGTCTTATAAATAGGGTATTCAGAGATCAGTTGAATAAGTTCGTGCTTGTGTTCGTGGATGATATTTTGGTTTATTCCAAAACTGAGGAAGAGCACAAGACGCACTTGAAGATTGTTTTGGAAATCTTGCGGAAACATCAGCTGAAGGCTAAGTTTTCGAAGTGTCACTTCTGGAAGAGGGAAGTGAGGTTCTTAGGCCATGTTATCTCTGGAAATGGAATAGCGGTTGATCCCGCTAAGGTGGCAGCAATCCAGGATTGGATTAGGCCTAAGAATGCATCTGATGTGAGGAGTTTTCTTGGATTAGCAGGATATTATCGACGGTTTATCAAAGACTTTTCCAAGATAGCTGCACCATTAACAGGATTGACGAAGAAGAACCAAGTGTTCAGATGGGATGACAAGAGTGAGCAAGCTTTCGTAATCCTGAAAGAGCGACTGACGAGTGCTCCTGTTTTGACTATTCCAAGTGGGAGTGATGAGATGGTGGTTTACACCGATGCATGCGGTACTGGACTGGGAGCAGTGCTAATGCAGAAGGATAAAGTTGTTGCGTATGCAAGTCGACAACTGAAGCCGCATGAAAGGAATTATCCGACTCATGATTTGGAGTTAGCGGCGATTGTGTTTGCTTTGAAGATGTGGAGACATTACCTATTGGGAGTTCGATTCGAGTTGTTTACAGATCATAAGTCGCTGAAGTATCTGTTCTCCCAAAAGGATTTGAATCTTCGACAGCAACGGTGGCTAGAGTTTCTAGCATCTTATGATTTTGGTATAGCCTATACTCCAGGAAAAGGCAACGCAGTGGCAGATGCGTTGAGTCGAAGACATGCAGGGTTGGGAGCCATGTTTTCGGAATGGAAGAATCTCGAGTATTTGGCTGGATTTGACTTCAGGCCTAGATGTGAATTGGAACCTGAGATGTTGGCAAACTTATCGATAAGACCTACTCTTGTGGAAAAGATTGGCGAGAGCCAAAAGAGAGATGATAAGCTTGTCAAGATTATCTGTGATTTGGAATCCGGATTGGATCCGGAGAAGGATAAGGGATTCGAGGTCGATCGAGAGGGTTGGCTTCGAAAGCAAGAACGATTGGTTGTTCCCGATATAGAAGGATTGAGAGATGAAGTTCTGAGGGAAAGTCATTACTCGAAGTTGACGATTCATCCAGGTGGTAATAAGATGTATCGGGATATGAAGAGGACCTACTACTGGGAAGGTATGAAGAAAGATGTTGGAAGTTTTATTTCCAGGTGTATGAACTGCCAGTTGGTGAAAGCTGAGCAGAAGAAGCCCAGTGGATTGCTTCAGCCATTAGAAGTTCCTACATGGAAGTGGGAGCAAGTGTCGATGGATTTTATCGATGGTCTACCTAGGACAAGAGCAGGGAATGAAGGGATTTGGGTCATAGTAGATCGTTTGACCAAGAGTGCAAGGTTCATTCTTGTTCGATCGACTAGGACTGCATCGAAGTTGGCTGAGCTTTATGTTAAGTGGATAGTTCGATTCCATGGTATTCCGAAGAGTATAGTGAGCGATCGAGACCCATTGTTCACTAGTGGATTTTGGAAGAGCTTCCAGGAAGTTTTGGGAACTGAGTTGTGTTTGAGTACAGCTTATCACCCGCAAACAGATGGTCAGACTGAGAGAGTCAATCGAGTTTTGGAAGATCTTCTTAGAGCTTGTGTTCTGGACTTCGGACGATCATGGGAAGATCATCTTCATTTGGTAGAGTTTGCATATAATAACAGTTATCAGTCGAGCATTGGTATGGCACCATATGAGGCATTATATGGAAGACCGTGTAACTCTCCGACATGTTGGTTGGAAACTGGAGAAAAACTGATACTTGGGCCAGAGATGATTCGACAGACTTCGGATTGTATAGGGATCATTCGGCAACGAATGAAGGCAGCCCAAGATCGTCAGAAAAGTTATGCCGATAATCGTCGAAAGGATTTGGAATTCGACATAGGTGATATGGTTTTTGTGAAGATTTCTCCATTGAAGAGTGTTATCAGATTCGGGAAGAAAGGAAAGTTAACTCCGAGATTTGTTGGACCATTCCCGATTATCGAGCGAATTGGAAAGCTCGCTTATAGATTGGAGTTACCGGAAAAGATGGCGGGTGTGCACAATGTTTTTCATGTATCTTATCTACGGAAGTATGTGCATGACTCGAATACGGTGGTTTCTGCTGATAGCTGTGAAGATTTAGAAGTTGATCCAGTTGTTTCGAGACCTCGTAAGCCGCTTCGTGTTGTTGAAACCGACACGAAACAGCTTAGGAGGAAGACGATCACGTTGCTCAAGGTACAATGGAGTGATGATGTTAACGACTGTACATGGGAGGAGGAAGAGAGGATGAAGGCAGCTCATCCCGAACTCTTCGAGGTATGGCCCTAAGGTGTCGTGACATCTCATGAATTTGTAGCTTGTTCTAAGTTTTAGAATTCTGCATGCTAGGCTAGAATTGGATGCATGGTTTGTTGGTTGCTATGGATGGTAGGCATGCGGAATGGTTTTGATTATTGTTGTTTGTTTGGAATTTCGGGGGCGAAATTCCTAAGGGGGAGAGAATGTAACGACCCGTATTTTTCGTGTCGATTAAATCGTAAAATAGTTGCATTAAGTCGTTAGTATAGCTTGAGTCGTTTCAGAGATAAGTTGGTTGTACGACTTAATGCTTAGGTCTTGTGAACGACTCATAGTTGTTTAAGTCGTGCACGAGTTATTGGTGAGTGATGGCTTAGGTCGCATAGTGTTAGGTCATAGGCGACCTATAGGATGAAAGCGACCTATAGATATGACCGACCTAGGTAAACTAGCGACTTAGTGATTTGGACGACATAAGGCATAGGTCGTGAAGTAGGTTAGGTCGCTGGAGCGACCTAAGAAAGTGACCGACCTAAGGATTTGACCGACTTAAGGTGGTAGGCGAGTCAGTGGTGTTGCCGACCTAGTAGTAACGACCTAAGGTAGGTTGTCTGTTTTGGGTCGTAGCATAGTTGGGTCGTGGGACCCTGTGTGTGTTGTGTTGTTGGGTCGGTATACTAGTTAAGTCGGCAGCGACCTAAGTTAGGTAGGAGGCTTTTGTATCGTGTATTTGTTAGGTCGTTGGACGACCTAGGGTAGGTTGTTAGGTCGCGTAGGAGTTAGGTCGGCCGAGTGTTGACTTGTATGGCTCTGGGTTGATTAGGCCGTTAGGTCGTGGGGTAGATAGGTCGGTGACGACCTATGTTAGGTCGGGAATTTTAGGTCGGCGACGACCTAAGACCGAGTACGAGTTATAAGGCCTGGACGACCTAAGGGAAATTCAGCCTATAAATAGAGGGGTTTGGCTCACTTTTTGGCACCGGTTTTTGAAGCGACGAAGAGCTGCCATTTTGGGAACTCAACTACAACATTTCTTCATCTTCTTTTCTCCATTTCAATCTAGTTCTAACATCCATCCAAGATCGAAGATCAAGATCAAAGATTCAAGGGCCAAAGTTGAAGATCTTCATCCGTTCGAGTGAGATTTCATCGATTGAAGCGAGATTTTGCCGGATCAAGCCTTGATCTTCGCTGTCCAGATCTGGAGTTGATTGTTTTTGAAGTGTTTGGGTGATTTGGGTGAGTGGTAGTTATCTCTCACGCGGACCCAAAGGAGTATATTGGATTGGTGGTTTGTTGGAGTGTTGTAGATAGTGATTTCATACATTTTCCTTAGATCCAAGTGTAGATCCATTACTTATGAAGATGTTTACTTATGCAAGTTCATGCATCTAGTTGTAGAGACAAAACCCATGATTTATATTTGTTAGATCTATGCTAAAGACCCATGATTCATGTATGTTAGATCTATGCTCATTTATTTACGAAATTGCCATTGTAATTATAAATGCCTATTTAGATCATGTTTGATTACTTGATTTTCTATGTAGATCTTGTTGAATGATTGATTGCTTGGATTAATGTTTGATTGGATTGATTAGTTGATCTATTATTTGACTTGGACAAGTAAGGTCGATGGTGATTCAAAAGCTAAGTGGAAAGGCTCTTGAACGGTGAAAGCTGCCTGTAGCATATGAAGCGGATGTGGAAGCTCATATGGATGGATTCGATGATGTGAAACCTTGCCATAATGCGAGAAGGCAAAGCATGATATTGAGATGGGACTTTGCTATGATGTGATGGGGCAAGGCATATGTTGAGATGGGACGGGTCACGATGACGTTCCAAGCACGGGTCATGACGACGTGCAAAGTTATAACTCGGTGATGCGGTCCGAGTTGGGATGGATAATGGTTAGCTTGAGAGGCGCTTGAGCTAGTATGGAAAGAGTCGTCAAGGAGGATGACTAGGAGGCTAAGATCTCATCGTTGTTGAAGGTTCTAGCATACTCAAAGCAAGGGTACGTTGGAACGGGTCACGATGACGTTCCAAGCACGGGTCACGATGACGTGCTAGTACTCTAGGCTGATGCGTTCGGCTTAGGCACGGGTCATGATGACGTGCGGAGTTATGTCTAAAACCGGGGTTACCATTAGCCCTTGACAGGTGGTCATTCAATTAACGGTGAAATCAAGGCAAGGATAACAGTGATAGCCAGAGTCATGGATGTTTGGTTGTATCATCATTCGGTCTCAAGAGCGGTGTTTTCTGGGTGCTTATCTGATCTCGGTTTAGGCCTTGGGGGTTTGTATTTAGAGAACATCGACCTTGACTCGAGTGATTATTGCTTACCCTAAATTGTTTGTTATGTTATGCTTGCTTCTCCTTAGTGTGTGTCTGGGGGCTATCACTGTAGAAAGAGGTGGAGTGGAATGGTTTGGTTCCTATTCCTTTTATCCCTTATGCTCTTTTGGTATGTTTGGTAGTTAATTTACTGCTCACTAAGACTTTGTCTGACTCAAGGTTTTATGTCTCCTCTTATTACCTTGGGCTGTTCATCCATGTTTGGGATGGGCAGACTAGGTAGCAGGTGACAGGTGCTGTTCTTGGAAATCTACGCTGATGATGACGAAGACGAGCAGGAGGCTTTGCATATTAGTTTTCTTACTATATGTACTGGGTGTTCCGCTGTTGTATCTGATTGAGTGTTATGTAGTGAGGCTTTGATGTATGACGATTCATATGTTTGTATAAAACTTCTATGATGCTTATATGATGATGTTCTGTTCTATGGAGCTTCACTATATTATATTCCTCTATTATATTTTATCCATGCGCTGTGAGTGATACGATAGAGGTTCCGCTGTTTTAATTTACCCTGACTATCGTCCATGGCTTCCTGGCACACCTTTCAGCGCACGATTCTCTTGTTTTGGTGCGGGAGTCATGGGCGGTCGTCACACATTTTATAACACTAACAAATACGCTCTCTTATATATATACTCAGTGACTCCCATAGGGTATTACTACCATTTAGTAAAGAGTCAATACCCCACAAAGCTAAGGTTTAGTGATAAACCTTAGCTCCGATACCAGATGTAACATCCCGCCTCTTCGCACGCTTTAAATCGACGATAAACCACACACATCGGACTTAAACCATATAGAAGGGCAGATTGTTATGGGGTAAATAAGAAAAAAGTAGGGAAAGAAAAAACCAAAACAGAATCTTGCAGCGGAACGATAAAATATAATAATCAATATACAATTCATAAAACTGTTTTACAAAACATTTGATTTTTCTTTATACAATAAATATCAGAGTTCACATAACAATGGATAATAACAATGCAGCGGAATAAAATGGTGTAGTGAAATAATATAGTAGATAATAGTAATGAAATCTTCGTCTTCGTCCTCCAGAAATAAAGTCTTTGATCCTGAAATGCTCGGACTGACCCGAGCGAATTGAAAAGACAAAACACTCGAGTCAGACCAAAGTATCTTGTGTGAGTTAAATTAACAGAAATAAATATGACTGCAGTAACTCAAGAGATGCTCGGGATTTACATCTCTTAAGGATCTGTTAAACTATTTACTATGTAGTATATTTTGCTATTATAATAGTGTCTAATTGTAAAATAAACTTACTTTAAAATAGCGTTAAGGCTTTACATTTTCCACCTTAGCACGTAATAGTGCCAATAGTCTATACAGTTTCTGCATATCTCCTGATCGGGAGACTACGAAGAGACACCCAATAGGTACGACACAAATAGAAACTCGTAGTAAAGGCTCGGTATGGTAGGTGACACGGCACAACTAGGCAATGCCAGGGTAGATATACCAATTACGCTTCCGGTCGGTAGTAACGCGTAGCGTGCATCTACCGCCCACCTCGAGCCACACCCCTAAATAAAAAAAATCGAAAGTGGCCACCGATTCATTGCAAAAGTCAAAGTATAATATCGAAGGGATGTGTCCGATCAAAGGTGCTTCCTTAATTAACCGTCGATCGCTCCTGTTTTAACCACCTAATGCCAACTCCCGGGAGTTGGGTCCACGTATTTACCACAAAGGAACGCCGCCACCATCCTACTTCATTCCGGAATCTCCACCGTGTACACGGTTGTTGAAGTGGTTTTCGGAGTTGGCAGAGAGTATGACAACTTCCGATCCTGGTCTCTTTAACAACCAAACGTTATTATAACACCGCGGTCATTTTAAAATAATTATACTTCGAAACCAAAATAAAATACCTCTTTCAAAACCATATAAATACGATATCATTTACCTCTTTTAAAACCAAATCAATATGATATCCTTTCAAATGTATCCTTTTTCTAAAACCATGCCACTTTAAAATTTATAATATCTCGAAACCATACATTTGAATTATAACTCTTCAAAACATAATACTTCGAAATCCATAGCTTTAAAACCATAACTTCCATAACTTAAATGGTTTGGATATTCCACAGTATATAAAATAAAATGGTGTGAATTTAAAATTTCTTTATAAAGTAAATAATTTCCACGACTTTAGAATTTTATTCTCTTCAAATTAAGTCTGAATCCATAAATTTTAAATTCACTTTCAGTTTCAATAACCCACTTCAGTTTCAATATATTTCAAACTTTGAGCATTAAACAAATAGAAACTAAGGTTGGAAATTTCTATTCAACAATTAAATGTCCTACTATGTAGTTTGAAATATTTGCATAATAAATCCATAATCATTTAAATAAAACTCAAATTACATATAACTAAATGTTTCCTTCAATTTATTTATACTAGAAATATTCATTTAATTCATCTTGAATAAAAATTTAGTTATAAAGATCATACCTTTTAAAATTTCAAATTAATAAGTTCTACGTCAACTTATGGAGTTTAATTCTTAAATAAGCTCAATTCCAAATAAATTTCCAATTTACCTTCCAATCTTAATTGATTTAAATCATTAAAACTCTATATATATATTCAATACCTTAACATGTACTTAACCATATAATATAAAATAATCAAACTCCATTATTCAACTTATTTATTTTATTTAACAAATTTATACATAGCTTAAATTCAATAATTTAACTATATATGTATATATAAAATAATATTTATGTAATAAAAAATTAATATTTATTTAACTGTATCCTATCCAAACCATAGAAATCATTTTTAAAATATTTGTATATATATAAACCGACGGTGTCTGTATAAAATTTTCTATCCTATGGTCAGGTGATACGAATATTTATCATTTCAATTCGCAATTTAAAATTAAAATTTTGCGGTTATCTATCATTTCAAACCGCAATCACGAATGTAATAAAATGCATAATAACTTGTAGTTTATGATGATATAAATAAACATCCATTCATCCATCATAAAATCTTACATCCGTTCATCAAAATCATCATCCAATTCAAACAATACATCAATATATAACGAAAAATAAACAACAGGTATCAACTACAGTTTATATTCAACAATAATTTAATTATCTGTTTAACTGGCAGTTTATATGCAACAAATAAATAAACAACAAATTTAACTGGCAGTTTATATGCAATAAATAAATTTGATACCAAAATTAATTCAAATAAATGCAATTTAACCGAGATGATGATTAAATCTATGCCAAAAAGCTATAAATAAATTTCAAATCACATTATAAATAAATTTAACAAACATAAAAAAATTTAAAAGTTGTGAGTGGGTTAAAACACTCACCTTTTGAATTTAAATTGAATTTAAATCCAATTTAAATTCAAAAATTACACAGTTTTAGAATCCATCCAAACTAGAGCCAAAGTGTCTGGAATTCAGATACGAACTTAGAGGAGAAAACCGCGCGTGAATTGGATCACGTATGTGAAAGTTACATGAGTTAGAAGTTATAAAATTTCAATTCCAAAACGAATAAAATAATAATAGATCTTTACCACGTCATCACCCCTTCTACCACACGTAAAAGAGAGGAGCCGAAACCCTAGATGTTTTATCGCGTTCGATATCACTAGCGTCGTCGCCAATTTCGTCATCGACGACGATTTTCGCCACACGCCGCGACCATGGCCCATCTCGCCATCCACCCGAGGCTCATCTCAGCCTTCCCTCAACATCCACACGTCACGATTATGCCTAAAAACTACAGCCGCCGCCGCCGCCTATTCCAAGCCCTAATCGAATTTTGGGCGAAATCCAACCGTTAATCGATCGAACGAACAACTACGTTGCGTCCGACTCGAGACTCTCCATCGCTCGGTATCATCCATTCGACGATCCGTCGTCGTTGATTTGAACCATATGGACGGCCAAGAATTAAAACACAATTTCTGATCAAACGATTCACAATCGAAAAATGAACACCACCAGTGAATTACGCTAGTCGAGAGCTTCAACGTATATTTTTTCCAAATTCTTCTGAGGAATTTGAAATTTTAGCTTTGGATTTGATTTGGAGTTGTAATCGGAATTAGGGTTTTTTTGCCATTGAAGTGAGGAAGTGAATAGAACGTATAGAAATGAGGAACAGAGGTTGTTAGGGTTTATAGCAGGATATATATAGGCAGACTGAAATAGAATAGATGGATCGGGTTGAATATATGCGCTAACGACAAAGTGGCCCAAAAAGCCCGTTTTGACTCCGGGTTGAAATTGGGTCAACCAATATATCAAAATAGATGTTTTTACATATTTTAAACGCAATGGAAAAGGTTTCGGGTCCAAATTGCATCGTATGAAGAAGTTATGCTAAAACCAATATTTTTCAAATTGATTTCAATTGATTTCAATTTCATTTATTTCAAGGCGTTTCGAGTCCGTACGATCAAACGACAATCCCGATTGCTACGAAACTTGAAATCCTATAATAATTCACCGTTACGGATTTGGTGAAACTACTTTCGTCGAAATCCGAGTCAGTGGCCAAAATGGCTATTTTTATATTAATTAAATAAATTAAAAATCAATCAATTAAATCAAATTTTTAATTTCACTTCTATAATTGACAATTTTTTCACTTTTATATTTCTTAATCATCTACAATAATTTTAAACAAGTTTAGATGTCAATTTAAAGTTGATAAATCTATCAATTGCAGTGTCAGATTTTCAATTTCATTACCCAAAATTATAAATTAAATTTCCAATAATTCTATTAAATTAAACCCATCAATAATTATTCCATTCATTATTGTTAAATAGATGACTTAAATATTGGATTTAAAACTATTGCATTAATATTTTCTTATTCCATATTCATTTCAATTAACGAAAAAATTTAATGTTTAATTTTACTTATTTCGATAAACTCAATTATTTACTTTAATTTCAAATAAATAAATAAATCATGATTCCCATTCTTTAAATTCACTACTTATCATATTATCATCTTAGGTACCATTTATTTTGGTATATATCCAAATACATTAACATTTTCCCAATTTCTTTATCTCAATTGCATAACATTTAATTTACACTAACGTAACATTAGATTTGAATTTTATTGCAATTGATTACCCGTTTTAATTCAATAGACTAAATTAATGGTTCACTTATAATAATTATTTTACATTCATTACATTAGTGCTCCCATTCCATCCTTTATTTATCGACTATTATATCCCGATTTACTATATTTTGGTCAATTCCCACTTCGTTATAATATTAATAATCACTAAAGCAACGTTTATTATCAACCATAAATATTATAATTACTTAACGGACATTGATTTTATTCAATGACCATTTATTATAATTTAAATCCCTTAACTTAATTCACTGTCTTAAAATACCCAATTTAACACTCCTACACATTGTGTTACATTTCACATTAATGTAACATTTATTTACATTTATTACAACTTATTTCCAATTTCAATTAACAATCTAAATAAATAAATAGGCAACCTACCATAAACATTACCGTTACCTTTTTGTCACATCAATAAGCTTTTATTACTTAAAATCAATTTTGGCATTTATTTTCATACTACTAATTTCATTCACTTATGTTCAAATTATAGCCAAACATGCCATTTAAATTATTTCATATAAAATTGGAATTTCGTTCAAGTTTATTAATTATTAACCTTAATTAGCATTTATTACCTTGCATTCTCGTTATTATTTCATAGATATGATTCCCAATTATTACTTTAGTCTATACTAACATTGATTCATTCAAATTGCACTTATTACGTATTATTTCAACAATTTATTTATTACTTTGAATCTATTCCGCAATTTTCAAATTTCAATTATTATATTAATTTTGAATTCCATTCTATTTAATATTTTTATTGATAATTCACAAATTCAACATTCCTATTTGTTTCTTATATTTAACTTAAAACCAAGTATGACAATTTACATTATTTTAATTAATTGCAATATAAATTTAAATGGTAAATTTTAAGTACAATTGCTACATCTAATTTCTACATTCGCTCCAATATAAATTATAAGATATTTATTTCTTTCTAAATTTAATTAAAAATCTTATTGAATTAACTCATTTTAATCATCGAATTTTACGGGTCGTTACATCTGGAGATCTGGGTCATTTATGCTCGAGTCCGCGCTCCGAGGACTTACAGTACTCCAGTCCGCACTCCGGGGACTTAGAGATTTGAGTGTCTGCACGTGTTCGTACGTCAGCTAGAATAATATAATTTCATTTGCCTGTCATAGGATCATCTTATGCAGAAACATTAGTAATTCATGGAAAAGATGGCTTCAAGCCTTTATTAACGAAAGCAAGCTAAATTGTTATACTACATGCCAAGAACTAGAAATAAAAGCGTACCGGAAATAAATGCAACTAATACATGAAAGAAATAGACTAAGTATAATAATGCCGCAAGTTCTCGCTGTTCCACGCTCGGGGCAGTGTCGCACCATCGACGTTTGCTAGCCTGAAAGTTCCTTCTCCAAGCTTCCGTTCGATGACGTATGGACCTTCCCATGCGGGATTCATCTGAGATGGGATCGGAAAAACTCGTTTCAAAATAAGGTCTCCCACACCAAAAATTCTCGGTCGGACCTTTTCGTTATAATATTTAGCGACTCTATGTCTGTATGCGGCCGCCCTCAAATTGGCTTCTTAGCGTTTTTCGTCAATGAAGTCCAACGATTCCAATAAAAGATTCTAGTTCGACTCGGGGTCGTAATAAGTTACCCGATGTGATGGAACTTCAAGTTCCACGGGTATGACAGCTTCCGTTCCATATGCCAATGCGAATGGAGTATGGCCAATCGCGGTCTTGTGGGTGGTCCTGTAGGCCCAAAACGCCGTTGGAAGTTCATCCACCCACTTGCCTCTAGCCTTTTCCAGACGCTTTTTCAATATGGACTTGATTATCTTGTTTACGACTTCCACTTGTCCGTTGGCTTTCGGATGAGCAACCGCTGCAAACTTCTTCTTAATGCCATATTTCTGACAAAATTCATTGAACTCCTTGCTTTCGAATTGAGTCCCATTGTCAGTAATGATGGTCCGTGGAAGGCCAAAACGGCGTATGATATTTCGTACGACGAAATTAATAACCTTCTTGGTGGTTATTGTGGCCAGAGGCTCCGCTTCTGCCCATTTGGTAAAGTAGTCGACCGCAACTATTGCATATTTCGCTCCACCTTTGGCTATGGGTAAAGAACCAACTAGGTCGATCCCCCACATTGCAAATGGCCAGGGACTAACCATTTGCGTGAGTTCCGTTGACGGAGCTCTCGGGATTTTCGCGTATATCTGGCATTTGTCACATCTTCTCACATAGTCTACAGCATCCTGATTCACAGTTGGCCAGTAGTATCCATAACGGAGGAATTTCTTTGCTAATGTCTTCCCCTCGGTATGGTCACCGCACTCTCCCTCATGGACTTCCTTTAATACTCGTTTTATCTCATCGTGGGCCACACACCAGAGTAAGGGGGTCAAGAATCCCCTTCGGTACAACACCCCATCCTATATTATATATCGTTAAGCCTTACGAAGAACTTGTTGTCTTTCGCTTCTTTCTTCGGGTAAGATCTCGAATAGCAAGTACTGCTTGATTGGGGTCATCCACGATTCCTTCTCGATTTCTGTTTCTAACACGAAATCTACTTCCATCATATTTATACTTGGAACATGTAAGGTTTCGACAGTAAACAATCCCATCTGTTGCGCATCACCAGTGCTTGCGAACTTTGCCAATGAATCTGCTGCTCTATTTTGCTCACACGGGACATGTGAAATATCATAATACTCAAGATTCGCTAGCAGCTCCTGAACTCGAACCAAATATGGGGCAAGTCTCTGCCCCCTTGCTTAATAGTCTCCTCGCACTTGATACACCACCAGCTGTGAGTTGCTAAAAATTTCAACCGATTTTACTCCCAGTTCTTTTATAAGTCTTAAGCCGGCAATCAACGCTTGATATTCAGCTACGTTATTCGTTGCTATGAATTCGAGCTTCAAAGCATAGTAAACTGATCGGTTCTCAGGAGTTACAAGAACTATGCCAACCCCCGAACAACGATCGTTAGATGCCCCAACGGTGTACATCTTCCATCGAACGGGAGGTATGACATTGTGGTCGTTTGATTCGTCTGACATAGTAAACTTAGCAATGAAGTCAGCTAGTGCTTGTCCTTGTATGGACCTTCGCGGTAGGTAGGTAATATCGAACTGACTTAACTCAATATTCCATTTTAACAATCTTCTGGAAGTTTCCGGTCGTTGGAGTACCTGCCGCAAAGGTTGATCAGTATAAACACTAATTGAATGTGCCTGAAAATACGGACGAAGCTTGCATGATGCAATCACCAAGCAATGGGCTAGTTTTTCAATATTTGGATAATTTCTTTCTGCCCCCGTCAAGCGTTTACTAACATAGTATACTGACTTTTGAACTCGGTCCTCCTTGCGAACCAGAGCCGTATGATAGCATGCTGAGATACTGACAAGTATACATACAACATTTCATAATCGAGTGGTTTCGATAGCACCGGGGGGCTCTCCAAATGCTTTACCAGAGCTTGAAATGCTCCTTCACAGTCGGATATCCACTCGAAATTCCTTTTTCCCTTCTTAATCACGTCAAAGAAGGGAATGCATTTATCCGTGGCTCTGGATATGAATCGGCCCAGCGCTGCTACCTTTCCGTTCGAGCTTTGTACTTGGTTTATAGTTCTGGGCACTTGTATGTCTCGAATAGCTTGAATCTTTTCCGGATTGGCTTCAATTCCACGTGCGTTCACAATAAAACCGAAGAACTTTCCCGATGCCACACCAAAAGAGCACTTCAAGGGGTTGATCTTCATACCATAATGTCTGAGTATATCAAACATTTCTGTTAAGTCCCGAATGTGGTCGTTTGGCTGCCATGACTTCACGAGCATGTCATCCACATAGACTCCCATCGTCTTACCGATCTAGTCTTTAAACATTCAATTCACCAGACGCTGATAAGTTGCTCCCGCATTTTTCAATCCAAAGGGCATTACTACATAGCAATATAGCCCCATATTCGTGACAAAACTGGTGTTCTCTTGGTCTGGAATATGCATCGGGATATGATTGTGTCCTGAATATGCATCCATAAATGACAATAATTAGTGTACGGTGGTAGAGTCGATGAGCTGGTCGATTCTAGGTAAAGGGAAACTATCCTTCGGGCATGCTTTATACAGATCAGAGTAATCAACATAAGTTCTCCACTTCCCATTTTCTTTCTTCACTAGCACTGGGTTAGATATCCATTTAGGATAGAAGGCGTCGCGGATGAACCCAATGGCTTTGAGTTTATCCACCTCCTCTTTGAGAGCCGCAGACCTCTCCGGGTCCATACCTCTCCTTTTCTGTTTTACGGGAATGTACTTTGGGTCTATGTTCAACATATGACTCGCAATTGTTAGAGAAATCCCGCACATATCAGAGTGTGTCCAAGCGAAAACAACAAGATTCGCTCGGAGGAAGTCAGTGAGGTTCTCGGCCACCACGGGGTCGAGTTTTGATCCAATTTTAAGAATTCATGACGGGTCATCCTGGCTGACTGGGATGTCAATTGTTAGTTCAGCCGGTGCTGCATTTGTTTCCCTGGGTCCCCCATCAACATCTCTCGGATCTATGTCTCTATAGATCTGAGAATGTTGCCCGAGCCAGGGCTCGGGCGCTACTTGTCAATCATCAGAATTTTGGATGCTGATGGAGCTGTCCGCAACCTTTCCTTTCTCTCTATGTCGAGCCTCTATCAGCTCAGCCACATAGCATGCACGTCCGGTCGCCTGATCGTCGTGTACCACTCCAACACCTCTGTCTGTCGAAAATTTTATCGTCAGACACCAAGGGGCCAATGCTGCCCTTAATTTTGCCAGGGCTGGACGTCCTAGAAATACATTATATGGAGAGTCAACATCCAACACTATGAACGGTAGGATTCGCACCCTCCTACGCTCGCCTTGCCCCAGTTCAACTGGTAACTCCACATATCCCACTGTATCCGTTGCTGCGCCGTTAAAGCCATGGATTCTGGCTTTAGATGGTTTCAAATCCTTAGTCTCCAGCTTCATTTGGTCGTATGCCTTCTTGAAGATGATGTTAACGGAACTTCCGTAATCAATTAGAATTCTCTTCACAAACGCCGGCCCGATTGTCGCAGATATGACCATTGAGTTGATGGTAGGAGCCTCCACCTTATCCGCATCTCTGCTCCTGAATACAATATCATCATCCATCATGCGCTGCTGCTTTGCAGGAGTCCCATCCTCCACATTCGAACAACACTCGTACTCCCATGTCTTAAGGATTTAGCATATTACTCCATCTCCTTCCAATTCTTATCCGTGGGATGAGGTCTGCCAGCAATCGTGTTAATAACCAATCTACCCACAGTTCGAGCAGGTTATTCTGGTTGGCGTGGAGCTGGCCCACGTCCAGGGTCCGATGTCTCTTGTCTTCCATCTTGTGGGTCTTTGACAAACTCCTGCAACTTCTTCTGTCCAATCAACTTTTCTATAGCGTCATAGAGGTGTCTACACTCCTCTGTGTTGTGCCCATAAGACTCATGAAAGCGACAATACTTCCCAGTCCACTTCTATTCCTCTGTTGATTCCTTTGTGCGTGGTTTTTTATATTGAAAAGTGTTGCAAGTTGACAAATAGATGTTCTCAAGAGATGCGTTCAGCGGGGTGTATT
The DNA here is from genome assembly GCA_030765085.1 of Allium cepa. NCBI lineage: Eukaryota > Viridiplantae > Streptophyta > Magnoliopsida > Asparagales > Amaryllidaceae > Allium > Allium cepa. Next base: position 506,939,382 of record CM060934.1, on the reverse strand, counting down.
CATTGTAGGTCGGGATCCTTGACTTCCATTTCCCCGTCTCTCTTTTCTTTTCGGGATTTCCACCTCCGGATCCTTTAGCCTGCCCAGGCTTGTTTTGGACGTTGACTTGAGCTTCTCTCGAATTATCGCCGATCTACTTCATGGCGACGGTACTTTTCACAGTCTCCTGAGCAGGCCCTGGTGCCTTGTCTCGTCTTGCCTATCGGGCTTCTTCCCTTCTTATGAACTGTTGAGCTTTCGAATAAAAACGCTCCAGTGTGGCTGGGGGCTTTCCCACCAACCAATATTCAAATTCAGAATCTGGATCCACTCCACGCATTACCGCCATCAAAATTGCGTGGTTGTTAGGATGGCTCACTTCAGTTGCAGCAACATGAAATCTCTGCAAGTATGCTTTCAATGACTCTCCCGGAGCTTGGATTACGCTTGATAAGGACATCACATCCTTTGGACGAGTGGTGTGTATCCTGAATTGCTCTATGAATTTCATTGCCAATTCGTCAAAGCTGGATATAGATCTTGGGGGAAGTCGAGTAAGCCACATGGTGGCAATTTCGGACAAAATGATTGGGAAGCACCTACACTTGGTTGCATCATTAGCTCTTGCAGAATCCATCATCCATCCGTACCTCATCATTTGCTGCCTGGGATTAGTCTTCCCTTCGTAGGCTGGGATAGTCAGCATATTGAACTTCTTGGCGTACTCAGCCCGTAGGATACCATCTGTAAAGGGAGTATGGCTTCTGGACACTCCCCAATCTTCATTGGTCAAGCCTTGGTTCTCTCTCATCAACTTCTTGACCATAGCTGTTAAGTCTGGAGTTTGTATGGAGGATGGAAGGTTGGGTTCCATTCCACGGGACCGTGCGAGTTGATGTCCCGCCTGATTTGGGTCTTGGAGATTCGGGCGTCCGGTCTACCCTGGGCGTGAGCCTAGTCGATCGATCTGTGACACCTGCTTGTGCACCTTCATCCTTACGGCGCCTACGCCTAGGAGGTTCATCAGTTGAGGTTGAACTATCAGATTCAGAATAAGGGGCAGGGTTACCTCCAGCATTCTGACGCTGCTGCTGAGTGAGCTGAGTCATGAGGTTAGTGTTGGCTTGAATCTGCTCAGCAAGTTGCCTTCTACTTTCCTTGAGTTCTCTTATCAAGTCGTTGAACTCTGTTCGGGAAACAACTTCCGCTTGGTTTTGGGTGGAGGGCCCTGCACCTCGAGTTGCTTGTTGATTTCTAGGTCCAACTTGTTGCACGCTAGCAGTCTCATGGACATCTGTGTTATGGGAGGCCAATCTGGTTCGTGGACTTCCCATGGTAGAGTTGTTGGTTGTAACTCTGAATAGAATCAACAGATGCCCGGTGAATGATCTTGGATCTCCTCTGGGGGATTTATGCAATCCAGTAGCTAAAAAGAAGATCCTAACAGCCTGAGAATTCGATTCTAAGTGAAAGCACCAAAATATAACACAAAAATTGGCCACTAACACCCTTAAGAGAGGTTGTGTAGAAAGATTAATGAAGATAGTAAATTAAAACAAAATACAGTATGTAAATTTAAATGCAGAGAACAAGAACACCAAATTTATAGTGGTTCGGTGTGATTGCCTACGTCCACTTTGAAGTTGATTTCTATTACTTTCCCTGATAGTTGATTACAGATACAATCCGTTTTCAATTACTTGAATACAATTGCAAAGTAAAAGATTAAGCCTTGAGTGAGTGTTGAATGCGGCAGAGTTTCCCTAGTGTTCTTGAAAAAACCGATCCTTTTCACTGTATCCCTGCCTCTCTATTCATAGACGAAGGTGGGTTGGACTTCCCTGGTGGGCCTAGAAGGTGAATACCTCGGACCAAATGGAGTAAGCTCTGCGTGCCGACCCGAACATGTTGAACGGTCGAATGCCGAACCTTCATCTTCAAGCCGAATGATATGGTATGTTGAGCGAGGTGCGTAGGCCGAACGTAGATGGAATGCCGAACAGTCCAGGAATGCCGAGTGAAGCGTGAATGTCGAACGTCCGTGGAAGCCGAACTTTCCTTGTATGTCGAACGTTCCTTATATGTCGAACGTTCCTTGTATGCCGAGCGTACCTGGATTGTCGAACGTCTATGGAAGCCGAACGTCCCTTGTATACCGAACGTACCTGGATTGCCGAACGCTCCTGGATGCCGAGTGCTCCCAAATGCCGAACGACCCTGACCGTCGAACACTTCCCAATGCCATGTACTCACGAATGTTATTCAAACGTGAATGCCAGACGAACCATTTGCGCTGAGCGTTCAGAATGCCGAACGGTATGTAGATGCCGAACGATTCATAAATAGCCAAACAGTGTGCTAATGCCGAGTACCCATTTGCCTGGTTAAATCTCCAGGAAACATTAACATTTCGATTAAATGTTTTACAAGGAATGCATTAACATACATTCAAAAATATGATAGCATAAAAAAGGTAATATAAATAGGTGTATAATATATATATATGTACATCTTTATCGCCACTTATAGTTTACATTCATAAATAAAAGGTATGAAAATAGTACACATAAGGAGGCAATGAATGTAAGAGTAAATTAGAAAGTGAAGATGGAAAGGTAAGTTATGTTGCAATTAAAATCTAATAATGTCTAATAGAAAAGGAAATAGTCAAGTGTAAATCTATTTTAACCCTTTTATCATCTCCTATTAACATTTAATTTAATAACATATGAGATTTCAAGCTTAAATAATCCTTTCTTTTTAATGATCTAATTGGATCCAAAACATAAATTTAAATTTAGGTATAAACATATATACAGTAAACTGGCATTAAATTTTGAAACGTGAACTGATTTAATTGTAAATAAATCACCCAATCTAAATTTATTTCAATATATGTTTACAATTAATGTCTTCTTACTTCTTAATTAAAAGATTATAATCATATTAATTGTCATTGATTTCTAAGGTAAAAATAAATAAGACAATTCAATTCCTTTTTATTGTAATTTAACGTATTTACGGAATTAGAATTATTGTATACAAACTAAAAGTTATTAATTTCTTATTTCTATAATATATTTTTCAACTACCATCATTTCAAATAAATAAACATATGATTTTTTTAGTAAAGAAACATATATTATTCTTTTTTTTAACATTTATTATTCCAATCAATTAGAATTTTACAATCATATGGTCATTTGTTTTCTTCCTTATTAAACTTTACAATTATTGCAATTCATTATCTAATATTGATTTTATCAAATTACAATTTATTATGTATTATTCCGTCAATTAATATACCTTGAACTTATTTTCCAGTTTATTAATTACAATCAATTATAACCTTACAATTGGTTTCAATTAATTGGGATTGCACTACATTAATTATTTATTAACATTATTACCTTTAATTGCAATTTGATTACCAATCTTATTTAAGACACTAAATAAATAAATAACATATATCGGTTGTCACCTATTTACTTTTACTTACATTTACAAGTCTATTACTTACCGTTGACACTGTATTATTTCATTAATTAATTCAATACTTACATTTGTTTTTCTTATATTTCACTTACAAATCTAATCTACAATAACCACAATAATTAAGTGAATTGATTGCGATTGATTCCCAATTAATTTTCAATATATTAAATAATGTGTAACCTATAATAATGTTAGTCACCATTTACCTTAAATCACATTTATAACACCTTTAAGTTTATTATCGTAAACAAATGTTACAACTTATCTTTTCAACACAAATTTTGTTATATTACCACTAATTATGTACTAGTTCAAAAGTTCATACACACTTGCATTTATTTACTTACCTTCAATTTATAACCAAGTTATAACCTTGACATCATTTCAATTAATTGGGATTTCATATGAATTGTTAATAGTTAACATACATTAGTATTGTTGTAATTCATTCTAGTCATCATTTCCACTAACAATTCACAAATTTTTATTCTCTTCAGTATTAAATTACAAAATTTTATTAAATTAACCAATTTAATTATCAAATTTTACGGGTCGTTGCATTAAACCACTTCAAATTTAATAGATTCAAAGTTATATTCAAACAATTTTAATAACTCAATTTCGAAAATTTCATTTATGCTTTAAAAATACAACTGTGAAATTTCCATTTTAGTTCTTTTAACATTTCATCAAATCAATTCCAATTTTAAACATTTAAAGCTTGGATTTCAGAAATAATCTAGTTTATGCAAATCAAATTTTATCTCAAAATATAGTTTAACTGAATTCAAATTTTTAAGGATTTAAAATCATTTAATTTAACCAATCTGGTGTCCGTATATATTTCTCTACCCTGTGGTTAAGTGATACGGATATTTATTATTTCAATATGCAATTATTTTATATTTAGGGATATATCATTTCAATCCGCTATCCTAAATTTAATTACAAATCCATGAAATCGCTTGACTCTATCATTTCAACTTACAAGGATTTGCCCTGATCTATCAGGCTATTCGAGTATGTATCATTTCAATCCATAAGGAACTTGCAGTGTTATAACAATATAAACATATAACATCCAGTCATCCAATATCGACAATCAAACATACATCACAATCACCATTAAATCAATCAACAAATAACATCAATTACCAGTTATCATCTACATGTATTCAATAGACAATTAAATTCAATATTAAGTTAATGGACGATTAAATGCAATAAAAGTCATATTTAACTGGAATGACAATTTAAATATACCAAACATCAACCAATCAATTTCTAATTATATCATAAATTTAAATTAATTAACATAAGATAATTTAGTAGTTATGAGTGGATTAAAACACTCACATTTAATTTCAAATTGATTTGAAATACAAAATAACGCCTAAATTTGAACAGCCTCAGAATTCATCTAAACTAGTTCCATAATATTCGGAATTCCGATACGATCGTAGTGGAATAAACTGCGCTTGAATTGGACCTCGTACGTAAAAGTTATGGTCGTTAGAAGGTTTGAAATCAAAATAAAGAAATAAAAAAACAAAACATACACGTACACATTAGGCCACGTCGCCTTCTTCCATACGCATAGAAACCCTACTTCCCTAACTCGATCGCGAACACGTCCGCCCCTCTTCCACAACCACGCCGCAACACCTAACACGTCGCGCCGCCCTCCTCGTGAAGCGCTGCACCTCCTAACCTCCCCCACGACCTCCATTCCCCCTGCGATTGACCCAAGCCATCGTCACACCGCGAGAAGGCAGCGTCGCCACCTTAGTTAAAACCTAGATCGAATTTTCTCCTCGATCTAACCACTGATATGGCGAACGACAACCATAGATGAACTCCACGCGGCACTCTCCACAACAGGGTACCTACGTTTCGACGATCCATCGCTGATCATCAACCACCAAACGGATGGCCGAGATTAAATCACCCATGCATGGCCTTACTATGATCCAAATCAAAAAATAAACAGTAGCAGTAGATTGCGCTCGTCGGGAGCTTCGAATCGATATATAATATGATATGATTTGGCGGAGTTTGAATTTTGAAATTGATTTGGAGATTGCATTGTACGGTTTGTAATTTAACTGTTTGTTACCATTGAGAATAGGGATGCGGAAAGAATTGTACGTACAATAATGAGAAATAATAGGCCGCTAGTGTTTATAACAGCCTATATATAGGCAGATTTGAATTAGAAATAAATGGACCAGATTGGATTGATCGAAACGACTACGCGACCTAAAAAGCCTGTTTCGTTCCCGAAACGAAAATAGGTCATCGCATATATCAAAATAGATATTTTCGATATTTTTAAACTCAATGGAATAGGTTTCAAGTCCTAATTCCATCGTGTAAAGAAGTTAGATTTAAAATCAATTTATTCTAAACCGATTTCAATTGAATTTAGTTAAATTGATTTCTACATGTTTTGAGTCTATGCGATAATCAAACGACAAGTCCGATCGCTACGAAACTTATAATCCTAAATAATTCACTATTACGAATCCAATGAAACTAGTTTAGTCAAAACCCGAGTCAATGGCCAAAATGACTGTTTTCACGTAAGTTAAATAAATTATTATTAAATCGATTAAATCACCTTTCAATTCTATATTTATAAACTAACAATTTTCATCATTTTTGATTACTTAGCATTTACAATAATTTAAAAAAAACCTACATATCACTTCGGTAACATTACACTAATTACAATGTTCAATCCTAACAGTAATTAAATCCAATTAATTTTAATTTAATTCAAATAAATTGATTTAATTCGATTTCAACCTTTTTATTAAATCAATCATTACTTTATGAACATATAGTTAACATTGATTCATAACTTATTACATTAATATTCTACAATTACCATCTTACTTTAAATTAACGTAATATTTAATTACATTTAATTGTAATTGATTTCTAATTTAATTCAACAGATTAAACAAATAAGTAGCATATCACAATTGTCACCTTTTGTTTAATTTAATCACATTTATAAGTTTATTATCTATGCCCAAATGTTATAGTTGCTTTCATAACACAAATCTTATTCAATTACAATTTATTACATACAATTTCATTAATTAATTAATACAATGTTCAAATTATCAATTACTCTTTTAATCAAATTTTTAATTAATACACAGATTATTACTATTAATTTACAATCTATTACCAATTATAACCTTTTAATCATTTCAATAAAATTGGAATAATATTTAATGTAGTTATCAGTTAATTTAAATTAATACTATTACATTTCATTCCAGTTATATTCTTATTATTAAGTCTTAGATTTTTTATTTTTCACAACATCAAATTCCAAAACTTATTTAATTTAATAAATTTAATTATCGAAAATTATACGTCGTTACATATAGCAGAATAGAAATTCTAATAGAACATACATATTGACTAAGGCTACTACCTTGGAATTAATATTATTTGCTTCGTCAGTGCTGAGCATGAATGTGAAGACTTGTTCATCTACCATTCTCGTTTTGCACCATTAGCATGTCCCACTAATCCTATCATAAGGGTTTTAATGAGTGGGGGGTCAAAACAATGTTCTGGTGGCTGAAAAATTACATATTTTATCCATAACACTGACTGATTTATATTCAAGTGTTATGTGCACTATTCATGGCTATTCCGTGTAATTCGATCTACACTTACGATATATCTAACATCCTCTGAGATATAACTATATATATGTCTCTATATATATAAATCAAAACATATACAACCCAAAAGAAAATCTTGACCACTTAATACTTCTTAAATAGGAATTCGGCAGACCCAATGACCATTTAATACCTCAACCCCAAAGTAGGCCCTCCGTAATGTAATTGCTATTTAATCCAGCCCTACCTACGTAAACCGATGACTTCTACATATGACTTTATAATTTAATTTGCCCTATTGCTAATGCATCTCAAAGACTAATCTAAAGGTTAACTAGCCCACCTCCGATAAAAAAACAATTAATTGAACTTTTAGGTCTTTGAGTGTCCCATGAAGATTCTACAGCAATAGGATGTGAAATTCGTCAGGGCATACCCTAAGTCTTTGCTAATGATTGCTCAGGACTATTGGTGGTCATAGCTTATATGTCGGCCCAACTACTAAATATTGGTGTAACAACAATACTGATATAGCCCACCGACATCCCACAGTCGAAATCCCATTTAGACTATCATAATGTAAGTCAAGGAAAAATACTCATCTTAGTTACTTAATGGCTCTTATTAAAAATGAAGCAGGCTCCATTTCACTATTAATTACTTTTGTAGGTCATTTAAGACTTCTGATATAAAGAGGAGGCGGACCCAACGACCATTTAATACCTTCCACCCCGAAGTAAATCCTTTGACATCCCTAAAGGTATTATGCCATTTAATACTTCAAACCCAAGGCGAAATCTTGACATATTTTCTCGTATCTATATGCAAACATATATCCTTTCCCCACAGATCTGATGGTTGGAGATGTCCTACAATAGTATATATATACATTACTACTGGTAACCTCTAAGTTAAGGTCATGCTTCTGTTGTGTAACTCTACCAACCTCGCATGACCAAATCAATTATCCTAGGCCTAAATATTGTACTGGGCAAGCTATATAATTTCCTACTATGAAAATTATACTTCCACCAAGTATTCAATTCACTTATTTACTATGAGCCAATTCATGTCTAATACACTTACTATGTATATTCTCTATTTCTTTCTTACATCCCAAAAATGTAAATTGACCGAAATAAAAGAGTCATCATTATTTAAATTGGACAATCGCTAATGACAAATTTTTGTTTTTCCTAATCAACATATTATGCCTATTTTATATCTCAATAAATGCCATAGTAAATGCTTTAATCAGTCTCTTAAATGCATTTATGTCCTCATTTAATTCCACTAACTCCCTATTAACTGCACATTTATTACCCTAATAATTTGCTTGCTCGTTAATTTTGGAGTTATTACCCCTTGTCCATTTCAACATCCTAGTCCTATGATGTACTGCGCTACTAATAGTCAGTTGCCTAATTATAACTAATACAAATATCATCGTATATAAGCTATATATATATATAATCAGTAGGCACAGTTATACGTGTGTGTGTGTATTCTTAAGCATTTTTTTGACCAAGTGGATTTTCAAATGAAATTACAATGCCATGACAAAGACAAAACAACACATAAGCTTGGAGACGTGTCTAGAAAGACAAGAAAGAAGCACTTGGAAAGTTTCAAGTGGATGGCAGCTAAGTGAACCTCTTGGCACCAAGGGAAATTTTCTACACTTCCAACCTCCCGAGTCTTTTGTACATCAAGCACAACCTAGAGCAACATTCATGAAGTATTTTCCTTGGAGGAACGACGACCACCTCTATAGAATTATAAGAAGAAAGCAAAGAAATTAGGAAAAGGCAAGCAATATCAAAGAATCAGAAACAACTCAATCTTAAAGGAAAAGTGTTTAGAACGTAGTAGATCGGTGATTGAAAGCGGAACGGAAGAAGAAGATGAAAACTTCCACCAACACAAACCTCTGTGTATCGAGAGGAACCTCTCAACACCGAGTGGTTTCAGTTGATGATTTGATCGATTGCTGCTCTCCTACAACTTTCGGCTTGGATCCATATCTTGCGCTTTGTGGGCCTTCGATTCTACGGGCAAATTCACTTACAAACGGACCTTATAGCAACTAAGAAAGAACTTTTAGCAGTTCTTCTTCTTCATCGCTTATCTATCTTTACAATAGCCACCAAGATAGACATTGTTCGCAGTTCTAGGCTTAATAGCTTGTCAATTCCTTGTACTTATAATTTCCATCTCTCTCAAACCTCTAATAAAAAATATAAAGTGAACGTAGGCCGAAGATTGTCGAACCACTATAAAAATCTTGGTGTTCTTACTACTTTACATTTATTTTCTACTATGTTTCGATATTTCTGCAGGTTTTTAGGTATTGTGCCATTTTTTCATTAACTTTTTGATTCTTTCATTGAGAAAGAGCTAGATTTCACAACTTAAAGCTTGGATTTGAAGTTTGTAGAAGAAAAGGAGGCCTAATTCCTGATCTAGGGTTAGAGGGAGTTAACAAGAGCATGGGGGCAATTGGGAGGTGTTCTTAAATTCTAATCATTCTATCTACTTGACTAGAGAAGAGATGGAGAGAATGATGAAAGAAATGTAAGATGGGATGATGGCACGACAACAGGAAACATTGAAGGGATTTTTCCAAAGGTTAGAACAGTACGCAACAACTGGAGTTGTTGGAATTCATAACCAAGGACTAGGAATTAATGCAGGAGTATCTGAAATTAGAGTGGAGTAAGTTAGGATCATGCCGCTATGACCAGGACCACTTGGTACCAACCTTAATCCTCTCGGTACCGAGAAAAATTATCTTGGGGCAGTGTCAGTTAGGGCTAATGGTGAGCCGGGATTCCAAGAATGGACGATGCTGGGCCAGAAACACAAGCCAAAAAGCAAATGACAATGACAGAAGTAGTATGTTACAGAGTTCCCTACAGAAATGGGAGGCAGAATAAAGCCAGAGGTGCAGATCAGAATGCAAGTGCACAAGCAAAGAAGTATGTACCAGAGTTCCTCTACAGGAGTGGAGGTCAGAATGCAGCTATTGATCAAAGACCTTCATTGGACGAAAACAACCGAATAGTTGAGCTGATTGGAAGGATAGTGAAGAATAGACCACTAGACGAGAGTTTGGGGGATCTAAACAGGAGTCCATTTGACCCTAACATCTAGAGCAGATAATCAGTAGCAAAAATCTCAGATAAACAACAAATGAAAAGCAGAAGTAAGAAAAGAAACACAGAATTTTTATAGTGGTTAAGCTAACTCTAGCTTAAGTCCACTTTAATTAATCTTTATTATGATTGTACTTGTTAAATCTGTCTAGATATCAACTAGTATTCCTTAGATCTAATTTGTAATGAGTTAGAATAAGTCACAAGTACAAGGGTTGACCGGAGAATCATAGTAACCCCCTTGATGATTGTTGTGAGAAAGAAGAAAGTTGAAGAAATGAAGGAATTTCAGTGGAGTAATGAGGGCTCTTTTTGGAAAAGATCCATCTATAGTTGCCGATAGGTGAGTATTTATAGAGGAATTCAGTGAGTATTGAGCCAGAAGTCCAACTGCTGAAGAGTCCAGTTGTTATGCCAAGTTATCGTCGAAAATGTCAAATCAATCTAAGTCATTTCTATGGGTCGCTAGCAATCCATAGTCGATGGATTGCTAGCTATCCATAGGGGATGGATCGCTAGCTATCCATCAATTTAGCATATTTTTCTACCAGAAGTCTTTACTTAGTGCTATGAAGGAGCTTAGATAGTTTGAGTGTGATCCGACCTATCTTGATGGATTGCTAACTATCTATAGGGGATGGATTGCTGGTTATTCAAAGGGGATGGATCGCTAACTATCCATCCACTTAGCATATTTTTGAATTATTTCTGTTTAGCTGTCTTCCTATCTTCTATTTAAGTGCTTTGTCCAAATATCAAGTCGTTTGGAGTTAGTTTGATCATCCATCTTCATGGGTCATCTAGTCCATAAAAATCATCCATAACTCGCTCAAATATTTACTAAATCGAACGAAACTTTATAGGAACACTCTAGAGAGTGTCAGGGACCCACCAAAAATGTTTGAGGTGGTGGGGCCCACTCTAGATTCGTCGCTAGCGATCCATATAGCGATCCATCAATTTAACTCCAAATGCTCTCATGTTTTTATAAGCCTTCTTCTATGTCTTCTAAATGTTCACCCAAAATTTAAAATCAAATCCGACTTCATATAAGTTCTGTAGGTCCGTTATAATTTAGCTGCTTTGGATCAAACAGCTTGAATCCGATAAGTCTTCACTTCTCATGCTAGATTGTTTGGCACGCTATGAAACTTAGCAAGCATCTCTAGGAAACATATTAGATCGTGATGCAAGATGACTGGATGATCCACGAGTAAGCTTTATGGAACGCTACCGATCCATAGGCGATAGATCGCTAGCGATCTATCGCCTTAGCTTGTTTTGAAATTTTTCTTCTTTAGTCTTTTTCTTCTTTTCCTTCTAGTCTTCTTGGTCGATCCTTGAGATATTTTGACTTGTTGTAGATGTTCTAGTTCCCTTTGAATTCTATTGGGTTAAAAATCCAGTTAACACTTGCCCCTCAAAGTACGCCTTTTGAATGAAAGGTGTGCTTTGCTCCAAAATAAGTCCCAATAATGAGTCTTTGATTGTTAGTTTCCAGCGGATTTAGCCTTGACAAAACGTCCAGTTCCTTTGAATTCTTTCATCAATTACAAGTCGTTCCAAACCTATTATGGCCTGATAATCTAAAATCTACCTAACTACCACCTATACATCACAATCATTCTGGTTTCATTCGGAGTTATTACAATACATGTCTCAAATTATATTACAAAACTCTAGTCCTCTTGTGTTCATCCGGGATTTACATCATTACTGCTCAGATTTAATTCATAGTTATAATATCATATATCGATACCACATCACATCATACCACATTATATATCAAAATCACATTATACATCATATATCAAAGTCATCCTGTATTCATCCAGGATTTATCCATTTTATTCTATTTATAAGGCATTCAAATCCTTTTTTGTAAAATCAAATCTATTTTAAGGTTCGATCTGTTCGGACCATTTAAGTTTAATGCACAATCTCTCTAGATCATTTGATGTTTAGTTTAATGTGTGAACTTTTTGGATCATTTAATATGCTATCTCTCTGGATCGTTTAATGTTTTAAGTTAAGGGGACGATCCCTTTGGTTCGTTTATTTGTTAACCTAAGGGGGTGATCTCTCCGGATCATTTGCTTATTAAGTTAAGGGGGATTAAGCAAGTCCATCTGCTTACTCTCCAATGAGGGGACTTTCTTCTTGCACTTCGGTCCCGTCTCATCGGTCTGGACTCTACAGCATTCAATAACATACAATCCATGCACTCACTCTCTAGCAAGGGTACTAGCACCTTGCACATCGGTCCCGTCTCTCCGGTCGGACTCTATGGCATTCAAAATCAATCATCTCATTAAATATGGATTTTACAAAATTCAAATTTCAAACCAAAGCAAACAAGCAGAAATTAAATAAGCAGTTCTAAATGTTTATCTCAAACATTCAACTCAGAATATGGCAAGGGGCCAATCTAGGTTTTGTGCACGTCCAAGCGGTCTAGATTATTATCCTATGTAGTCATCCTAGATGTCCAACTCAAAGCTATACTAGGAACCAATCTAGGTTTAGCACACGTCTAAGTGGTCTAGGGTCATTGTTGTCCTAAATATTCATCTTAGGCATCCGACTCAGGGCATGCCTAGGGACCGCTCAGGATCCCACACACGTGTAAGTGGCCTAAGGTTATTAAAGGCAGAAAAACCAGAAGGCAGAGAGTAAGGGACAAACGTGCCCCTTGATCCAACTGTGGGGTTCTGGTTTCGGCTCATGAGGTCATGTATTCGTACTCTGATTTGCTACTCTAACTCCAACATTACCCGTTCCAGGCGTTAAAGCTTATCCTAGATCTAAATCTATCGTGCCTTAAACTCATGTGGGCATTATTTCAGTTTGTTTTGCTCTAACTCCAAATGCTCCTGCATTGGGTCCTATTGTTGATTCCAACGTTGCCCTAAAGTATCAGTTGCTTTGGGTGTGGGGGAAATACTCAACCTTTTTCCAATCCAACTTTGACAACTCTTATGTTGTTTCCTGAAGTTTGATTCCTATTCCATGCAGATCTAGCTATCCTTTGTTCCTCCATCCTCTGGAAGAAGCTATCTGTCATCTCTTGATTCCTAGGCAAGATCCTATCTTGCCTCTCCCTTATCGTCCTTTCTGTTTCTTTTCTAATCACATAAATGGGTTGATGAGAAATTAAGGACACTTCTTGGTTGCCCCTAAGCTCCGGTTGACATACCACAACTCTAGATCTAGTATTAGGCCTACTCATCTTCTCTAATTATTAGATTCAAACTTTATTTCTTCAGATCTCGTTCAAGGTTCTCAATGAAAGCACCAAAACGTTAACCCAAAAAAGGGATCAACACCCAGGATCAAGTGTGAAAGAACCAGTGCAAATAATCAGCAGTAAAAATCTTATATAAAAAACAAATAAAAAGAAGAAGTAAGAAAAGAGACATAGAATTTTTATAGTGGTTCAGCTGACTCTGGCCTACGTCCACTTAAATCAATCTTAATTATGATTATACTAGTTGAATCTCTCTAGATATCGACTAGCTAGTCCTTAGATCTAAGTTATAATGAATTAAAATAAGTCACAAGTACAAGGGTTGACTGGAGAATACTGTAATCCCATTGGTGACTGTTGTGAGGAAGAAGAAAGTTGAAGAAGTGAAGGAATTCCAGTAGAGTAATGGCGGATCTCTCTCTGGAAAAGATCCATCTCTAATTGCCGGTGGGTGAGAATTTATAGGGAAATTCATTGAGTATTGGGCCAGAAGTCCAAGTGCTGAAGAGTCCAGCTATTATGCCAAGTCATCACCGAAAATCTCAAATCAATCTGAGTCATTTCTATAGATCGCTAGCTATCCATAGGCGATGGATCGCTAGATATCCATCAACTTAGCATATTTTTCAACCAGAAGCATTTACGTAGTGCTACGAAGGAGTTTGGAAAATTTGAGGGCAATCTGACCAATCTTGAGGGATCACTAACTATCCATGGGGATGGATTGCTAGCTATCCATAGGGGATGGATCGCTAGATATCCATCCACTTAGAATATTTTTGGGTGATCTTTATTTGGTTGTCTTCCTGTCTTCTATTTAAGTGCCTTGTCCAAATATCAAGTCATATAGAGTTACTTTGATCATCCGTCTTCATCGGTCATCTGGTCCAGAAGAATCATTTATAACTCGCTCAAATCTTAACAAAATAGAACGAAATTTTGTAGGAACACTATGGAGGGTGTCAAGTATCCACATAAAAATTTAAAGTGGTGGGGCCTATTCTAAATGGTTCGCCAGAGATCCATCAAATCAACTACAAATGCTCTCATTTTTTTGCGAGCCTTCTGCTATGTCTTCTAGATGTTTTCCTAAAATTTCAAGTCAATCCAACATCGTATGGAATCTGTAGGTCCATTTTAAGTTAGCTGCTTTTGGTCAAACGGCTTGAATCCGGTGAGTCTTCACTTCTCAAGCTAGATTATTTGGCATGCTATAAAACTTGGCAAGTGTCTCTAGGAACATATTAGATCATGATGGAAGAGGACTGGAGGTTCCACAAGCAAGCTTTATGGATTGCTAGCGATCTATATGTGATGGATCGCTAGCAATCCATCGCTTTAGCTTGTTTTGGCATTTTTCTTCTTTGGTCTTTCTCTTCTTTTCCTTCTGGTCTTCTTGGTCGATCCTTGAGATATTTTGACTTGTTGTAGATGTTCTTGTTCCCTTTGAATTCTATTGGGTTAAAAACACAGTTAACATATATGTTTACTTAAATATACGCAATAAGGTGATATGACTTATTATGAAATTTAAAAAAAAAAATGTAAAATACATATGACATAATATGTCATTACTTTAGAAACATAAGTGTGTAAGTCTTTAAATGAATGCTAGAGCAGTGGAAAATGGGGGGACATGGGATTTTTGAAAATAAGAGATGGGGGACAAGGGTTGTGATGTGGCATTCAAGGAGAGGAGGGCATGTACCTAAAGGGCCTTTTTGCAATTCAGTTATGCCACTTTGTATATATACAATTTCATGAATTCATACTTACACTTGTTATTTAATTTCCATTTTCTAAAAACATTTCCAAGCTTGCTAAAGTTCTTTCATGCCTTCCTTAATTTCTAAAAAAATTAAAAATCTAATTTTTCCATTTTAAAAACTTTCAAAACCTTGCTAAAAGCCTTTCCTTTCATTTCTTTACCTCCACCCCTCCAAAACAAGCCTTACCTTCCCTTTTTTCTCCATGATCGAAACCAAAAGGCCCTAGCTGAATGCTTTCACACTCTTAAGCTCTCAAAAATCTAATTTTTCCAAAGGCAATGCAAAGACATAGGTCATATTCAAGTTATAGCATAAGTTTGGTTCATTTTGTCAACTTTTGGTGAGTAGAGTTCTCACCTCTAAATAAGTTTTGAAGCTTATATTATTGCTTGACAAGTTGTAAAATGTAATGTTTGTTTGGTTAGAAATAGTATTGACTTGAATGCATGTACATGTGCTTGGATGAGAAGGTATATAGTTTGAAAAATTAGAAGTTGAAAAGTCAATTTAGTTGCAAGTTATAATCTTTGCTCGTATATATTGGTTATGGCATGCTTATATGTTTGCGATGTTGTAACGACCCGTAAATTTCGACGATTAAATTTTAGTTAAAAAGGGATTATGTAATAAAAAAATTTGTAAAGAAAAATAAAGATATATATAAAAGAGATAGAATTTATGCTGGGATGAACGCTAAATGAAAATCCAATGATTGAGATAGTGTAAGATGTATACCTGTGTGTAAGTTGAATAAATAAAGGAGATTTAAATTTATAACTAATAATGAATTGTAGAAACGGGTATTTAACTTAATTATTGAAAGTTAGGTGAAATATCAATAAAGAAATAGCGTAAATTGTCGCACTTGAATAAAATGTAAATTAAAGAAATAAAGACAAAATTTAAATTACCTATGTATTAATATATTAAAAAGGACTGTAATTGTATGTGAATTAAGGTGGTAATATAGATGGCAGTTGATGGATAACCAATTTAATGCAAATCCAAATGCAATTGAAACGGCTGTTTGAGTTTTGGAGTGAAAATGGGAATAGTGAATACAACATTATAACCTCTTAATTAATTATGATTGTTTAATTAATACTAAAAGTAATAAAAGTTGGTAATAGTATTAATGAAATAATAATAAGGAGAATTGAAATTGTATAATGGAAAATTTGTTAATAAATGGATGAAAATATTAGATGAACTAATTGATGGAAATAAAATCTAAAAGAATGTTGGATAGAACATAAGTGATTGAAATTTGGTACTGTGTATTTGGAAATAAAGTTCATCTAAATATTGAGAAATTTTAATGTTGTTATTATGAAAATGTTACTTTAGTAATTATTAAAATAGTAACGGGAAGTGTGAAGGTAAATTTATAAACGTAAAACTTATTTTAAGGAATTAATTGAGTGTAGACTTAGGAAATAGATTTAATGACAATAAGTATTGTACGTATTTATTCTATTTGTTGGTTAAGTTTTATTTTGATCAATTTCAATTAATGCACTAAATTATTGCAGTTAGTGTGGAATATTGGTAAGAGAATAAATAAGATGTAACCAAGGGAAAGGTCTATTTTATAATATAATAATTAGTGTGATCTTAGGAATGAATTAATTGAGGTTTAAGCTTTTATTTATGTGTAAAGTTAACAAAATTTCAATTAAATTGAAATCCAGTAATTTATGAAAATAAAGATGAGAATTGGGAAATATTACTGTAATGAATCATAAAAGAAATGTTAACTGTGTGGTTGAGTAATAATTGATTTATTTTGAGTTATAATCCAATAAAATCAAATTTATTAGAATTTATTTCAATTAATTGGATTAATTGCAGTAACCTTTGGAAATTGGAACTTAGTAAAAATAATCTGGATTGGATTTCAAATAAATAGGTTAGGGTGAGTAACTGAATTACATACTATGAATAAGTAAACCAGGAAGATTAAATTTAATTAATATAAAATAGTTGATTTATTGCAAATAAAAGATTATGTAAATATTTAGTTAGGTGGAATTAAAGTTAATTACATAATAAGGTATGAATCCACTGCTAATTTTATTTATGGAAATGAAAAGAGTACCAAAAACAAGCTTTGTCAGTATATTTAAGTTTAATGTATAATAATAAGTTAATGGTAATAAAGGAAGTTTAAACATCTAAATATTCTGTTAATAGAGAGTTGAGTTTAAATCTAAGAATATTAAGAAGTAGATTTTTGGATACGACATTTGATCCATCCACTTAAAATGTATAGATAGGATAATCGCTGATTTTTGATGTAAGTAGTGCAAACGGAGATTTATCTATTTATTTGGAATTGGAATTTATAAGTGTATAAATAGGAAATAAGTGAAATTTATTTTTAGATATTCATAAATGAAGATTTAGATGAAGGTGAGAATGGTAATGCGTTAAATAGTAGAGACGTACACAAATCAATGTAGGTAATTAGAAATAAAATGTTGTCGAAACGATAAAACGTTTCTTGTGAAAAATGGATGACATAACGAAAAAGGGTAATGTACACTTGAATATAAATTGAAACTTATTTAAGGTATTAATTACAATGGATAGAGATTTTGGGTAACATTGTAAATGATATGTAAGTAATGCAAATGTATGTCAATAGTAAGGGATTAGGATGAATTAAAAATTTGTAACATAGGAATTACCTGCCTATTTGTTAATAAAAATTTGAATGGTTAGTAAGTGATAATAGAATAAGTGTACATTAGTGGAATTGAGGTAACGTTGGTTTTAATGTTGAGGAAATAAATGGGTATAGTAAAGTTTAAGTGGAATTGTAAGTATGTATAGGGGAATGAATTATTGCAGGGAAATATTTGGTAACCATTGCAATAAATGTAAATTAGTGTGCATCAATATGAAATTTAGTAATAGGTGTGAATAACTTAAATTTCTTCATAGGATAAAGAATGATGGAAATAACGTTTATTTAATATATCGGGATTTAATTGCTCATATAAGGTTGATTGCAAATCAAATGAAAAATGCTTAAATGGGAATTAAGTTATTTATTCATTTGGATTTAAAGCATGATTGAAATTTATTGGAAACTGAATAAAACGTTTTATGTTGATTGAAATTTAAGTTGGAAGTAATTAAGATAAATAAAATATGTATAATATGGAATTCAAATGTACATAGAAATGTGGATTTTAGTATGTAAACGTAAATCTATTGAGAATGGATAGAAATTTAATCTGTAATTATTACAGTAATTTAGAAATTTAGTTGAAATCGGAAATTTATCTATGTATTGGAAATTTATGGAATTGTGAATATATATATATGAAAATTTAAATGAAGCATCTAATTATACATGTGTGAATACGCTTAAAATGCAATGTAAATGTTGAGAAGGAAATAATTTAATCCGTAACGTGTATAATTAATATCCTTTTGGGACCACTTCTGTTTGCACGTTAAAATTCGTGCACACCTATCCTTTTGCGATCTATCTATAAATATGCTGTGATAAACCCTAGCCTCCTTTCTATTGTCAATTGGCTGTACGTTCATTTTTCTTCATCTCTTTCTCTTCCTCAATGGTTACAAAACCTAATCTATCTACAATTCAAATTTTCTAATAAAATTCAAACTCTCCACAAAAATTCCAGAAAATTCTATGATAAAGTTCTCGAGACACGTAATCTGCTGGTACAATTCGTTTTCTGTTTGGATATTCGTTTGACCAAAAAAAATTCGACGATGTGCTGTAGCTTTTAGCTGACGTGGCCATTGAAGTTAAGTGGGTTTTGTTTTATTTTATTTTATTTTATTTTTATTTTTGTTTTCAAATCGTTTAAAATAAATATCTTTTTCATACGTTCTCCGATTCACGCGAAATTTCTTTTGTTAGGATCGTAATTAAATTCCGGATCTGTTGACGCTGGTTTGGACAGATTTGGAGACCGTCAAATTTTGGGTTTAAATCAAATTTAAATTCGATTTAAATTCAAAAGGTGAGTGTTTTAACCCATTCACAACTACTAGAAACTTTTATGTTTGTTAAATTAATTTTAGAAATGAATAGAAATTTATTTATGAGTATTTGGCATGTTTATCTTATTCATATCTGTTGAATTGCATTTATTAAATTTAACTGTTAATTTAATTTATTTATTGCGTATAAATTTACAGTTAAAATTTATTTGTTTGAATATGAACTGCTAGTTAACAGTTATATAATTTATTACTGAATATAGACTGTAGATTAATAGCTGTTAAATTTAATTTGAATAAAATTGCCAGTTATTACCTGTTATATATTATCAAATATAAATTGTTATTGATTGATATTGCTTGATGATTGTGGTTGGATGATGGGTGATGTTGATGGATGTTTTATTGTATATCATTAAATTGCAAATTATCATGCATATTTCCTTTCATTCGGGATTGCGGTTTGAAATGATATACAACCGCAAAATTTTATATCTTTTAAATTGCGGATTGAAATGATAAATATCCGTATCACTTGACCATAGGATAGAAAATTATATACAGGCACCGCGGTCTATATATAACTATTTTAATGTAATTTCTATGGTTTGGATGGAATACGGTTTATAATAATCTTAAATTTTATATTGTATAAATATTATTCTTCCATATATATACATATGAAGTTGAAAATTTTGAAATTAAAAGGTGTATAAATCTCTTTATTAAAAATGGAAAAAAAATTAAGAAAATGGAGTTTGATAATTTATATCATATGTTTAAATGTTAAGTTTGGAAATTTTAAGATATGATATTTATAATTTGATTTTTCCCAAGATAAATTGAAATGAATATTCTAGTATAATTTGAATTGAAAAAAAATATATATTTTATTACTAGAAATTGGAGTTCTTATTATTTATGGATTTTATGTGAATATTCAAGACTAATTAATAGAACATTCGATTTGTTGAAAGAATAAAATCCAACTTTAGTTTGAAATATTAATACTCCAAATGGATATACGTATATATATATATATAAATTGAAGTGGTTTTGGAACTTGAGAGAGATAATACAAATTTTGGGTTAGACTTTAATAAAGAAATGTATTTGTAAAGCCATGAGAACTATTTTCTTTACAAAGTAACATTTAAGTTAAACCTTTTAATTCATATAGCGTTGAATATCCAAACCATTCAAGTTTTAAAAGTTATGGTTTTAAATTATGAATTTCGAAATATTATGCTTTGAAAGGATATTTGGCTTTCAGACGTTATAAATTTTAAAGCATTTGGATTTTTGAAAAGGTTTATATTTGGGACAAAGGATATCATATTGTTTTGGGTTTTAAAATGATATCGTATTCATAATTTTAAAATGGAAATGTTATTCTGGTTTTAAAGTATGAGCTATTTTTAAATGACCGCAATGTTATAATAACGATGGGTTGGCAAAGAGACCGGGATCGGATATGGACATACTCTCTGTCGATACCGAAAACCACTTTGACTAACCGTGTACGCGGTGGATATTCCAGAATGAAGTAGGTGGTGGCGACGTTTCCTGTAAGGTAAATACGTGGACCCGACTCCCGTGAGTTGGCATAAGGTGACTAAAACAGGAGCGATTCTCAGGCCAATGAGGTCATTCCTCTGATCGGACCCTCCTCTTCGATATTATACTTTGACTTGGATTGATTCAGTGGCCACTTCTATATTTTGATTTTGGGGAGTTAGTCCGAGGTGGGCGGTAACTGCGGCTACGCGTTTCCACCAGCCTGGATAGCAATTGGTATATCTACCCTGGCATTGCCTAGTTGTGCCGTGTCACCTACCATATCGAGCCTTTACTACGAGTTTCTATTTGTGTTGTACCTATGGAGTATCCTCTGGTAGCCTCCCGATCAGGAGGTATTACGGTACTGTATAGACTATTGGCATTTTACGTGTTAAGGTGGAAAATATAAAGCCTTAACGCTATTTAAAAGTAAGTTTATTTTACAATTAGGCACTATTATAATAACGCAATATACTACATAGTAAATAGTTTAACGGATCCTTAGGAGATGTAAATCCCGAGCATCTCTTGAGTTACTGCACTCATATTTATTTCTGTTAATTTAACTCACATAAGATCTTTTAGTTCTGACTCGAGTGTTTTTGTCTTTTCAAATTCGCTCGGGTCAGTCCGAGCGTTTCAGGATTTCAAGATTTAGCTCTGGAGGACGATAACGAAGATTTATAATATTATTATTTATACTAGTGCACTACACTGTTCCGCTGCATTGTTATTGGTATGTGTAACTCTGATATGTATATATAAATGGTTTTGTAAACAGATTTATAAACTGTATATTTGATTATTATATTTTATCCTTCCGCTGTGAGATTCTGTTTAGTTTTTTTTCTTCTCTGTTTTTTTCTTATTTACCCCATAACAATCCGCTCTTCCGTATGGTTTGAATTGGCACGTGTGTCGGTTTAAATCGTGCGAAAAGGCGGGATGTTACGGATGTGGTTGTGATGTGGTTGTGATGTGATGTAATTATGTAAGTTATAAACATGGATGCATGAGTGCATTCTAAGAAACTTAGCACCTTTACTAGTTTTAGCGGCATAGGATCCTTTGTGTAAAAACAATGATCTATGGGTTCAAAATAAAAAACCATTTCAAGATTTAATCTTTGTTTAGTTTTATGAAATACGTACTTTATGTTTTATAAAAGTAAGCAAGCTTTCCAAGTGATAAAAACTTCAAAGAAAACTTAGAAAAATAATTCATAAATTATGTTATTCATAGCGATAGTTGCTATGGATGTAGTTCGGTAAAGTTTCAACGTTTTGCAAAATAGAGTTTTTACTCTTAAGTATATCTTAGAAATGTTTTCTAAAGTTAATAATATGTATTAAGTTTAGTTAATTAAGTGTTTGTTAAGTAATTATTAATAAATTAATTTTTGGTAATTAATAATTAATTAAGTATTAAGTAAGATTTATTAATTATAATTAAGTCAAGATTAGTTATTAATCAGTTATCTTTTAAAGTAAGATTAATTTTTAATTAATTATCATCTAAGTAAGATTAACTATTAGTTAATTATTACTTAAGTATAAGATTTGTTTTTAATTAGTTGTTAATTAAGTATAGGATTAACTGTTAATTAATTATCAAGTATGGATTTAGATATTTAAGATTTAATTAAAACTTAATTAAGAGTTTAAATGTTAATTATTTAACTAAAAGTTAATTATTGTTATATTATTACTTAAAGGTTTAGTCATTATTAAATAAAAATATTAAATGTTATTTGATTACTAAATAAAAAAATTTAGTACTTTACTTTTAAAGATCGAATTTGTTTTTGAAAGCGACTCTCTTTTAAAGGACATTTTAAATACAAAGGGTTTTCTTTGTCCCTTAAGTAACCTCAGATGAATAAGAAACCCAACGGCATCTGTCTAGCAGAAATAACTACCGTTCTTGTAATTAAATTGTATTTACATCTATTAAGCATAAATAAAACCCAATTCTGCTATTATGGTCACTTGGACATTTGCCTATGTGTTGACGATCGTTATTCGCTGATTCTCTTTATGTATCTGCTTATTATGTAACTACCCATGTTCTAATTAAAAATTTAAACTCAATTAAATGAGAACCATTATTATTGTTAAGCCTCTTTTCGAATTTATGAAGTCAGATATTTAAATTTTATCCTTTTGAACATGGTTTAAAGTTTATTATCTTTCTAAATATGATATTTAAAGGATAATTAAGCATTAATTTCATTTAAAATGTCTGAAGCTAATTTAATACTTTTTAAATGATTGTTTAAAATCATTATTTTAATATTGTGGTTTAAAGATAATTAAATGAAGAATGTTTAAATAATAACTTGTTTATTTAAAGGTGTTTTAAATAATCGATTATTTACCAAAGGAACTTACTAAAGAAGTTTTTTAAATAAGGGAAGTTTATAAAATGAGTTTTATAAATTGAAGAGAGATCTTGAAATTTGGAATGAAGTTTAATAAATGACTTTGGATATTTATAAAGATAGTTTTATAAATAATTTTGGATCATTATAATAGAGTTTTATAAATAATCTTGAATATTTATAAATGAATTTTATAAATGATTTTGGGTAGTTATAAAAGAGTTTTATAAATAAACTTGGAGATTTGTGAAGTGTTTTATAAATGGATTTGGAATTTAAGTGAAGGAGATTTCATAAATGAAAGAGATTTATTAAAAGGATTTATAAAAGTAAATTATAAATGAATCCGAGATTGGATTTCCTTTAAACGACCTTCTTAATTTTGGTGGTATGGACATTCATTCTACACTGAACACCGAAGGGATAATGTTTGAGGTTATCTTTATCTCCAATTTAAATAACATTTGTTTTGATCCTTTTAATACGATTTTAAAATAAGAAATCTTTCGCAATGTATTGTGAATATACTTATGCCAGTGAGAAAAGTATATGCATATTTTGATAAATATTTTGAAAAGAGATTTAAATAAATGAAAGACTTATTTTGAGGCTTAGTGGTTGTTATAGGTAAATAAATCTCTGAATTGTTGTTTGTTTATTTATTTGATAATTAAATAACCGACTATCAAATCTTAGCCAGTTTTGACTTAGGAAGTATGTTGGGTATATTCGAGTTCCCCGGTGAGGACTTGAATACTTGTTTCATACTCTTGAAAGGATCGAGAATGAGTCAATCGAAAATTATCGACTTTTAGTTCAAAGAGACCGGGATCGGATATGTTATTCGAAAACCACTTAAAAAAATATGCATTTGAATGGTAGACATCTTAAAGATGATGGAATTGAAGACGGAGCTCTTAAAGTGTGGCGGCTACTTGCTACTAATCCCGAGAGTGATTCCAAAATGGATGTAGTAGAAGTAGTGCCTTAAGTTTCGTTCAGATGCAGAAGGAACTCGAATGGATGAACGCTGGAAATGCATTTCTTCCTAGAGGGAAATGTTAGCATTCCAAGAGGGAATTGCAAAATGAAAATGGTAAGAGCGCAACCTCTCATGCCTCAAACCTTGGCAATGGCTAAAACAGGGTATGCCGCAAGGCTATGTGGGTCACTCCCATTATGGTATAATCATTGCCTTATCTAGATTTGATATCTATACGTATGCTTCAAGGCCTATTTTTGATTGTTGATCACAACATAGGGATTATCTATTCGGTACTATCCAATCAGGGTTAAACCGACCTTGTCATGTCGGTTGCAAAGGTAACTATAACCCGCGGTACATTTTATTAAGGGGTGTACTATTCAGAAGGTGGTCCCTTACCTTGCCATTTGTTGGCATCCATTTTCCATATACATGTATTAATGGTTTTTTATTTTGTATCTATTATTGATGTCATGTACACACATCACAGCTACTTGATTATTGAGTAATTTAAACCCATAGACATTATCATAATATCACTGAATTTTATAATAAAATATTTTGGTTACTGTAAGGTAAAAAATCATCCGTGTTTACATGTGGCGTGGTCTTATGGGATACCTTTTATTTTGAAAAGGTTTCTAAATATATAAATGTATATGTTTGATGCAAGCTTTACTCTCACTGGTTTACAGACTAACCTGGGCGTTATTTTCTTATAATGCTCGGGTCAGCCCGAGCATATTTTCCATATTAGCTGGATGCTTTGGAGATTTTAGGAGACGAGATGGATTCTCTCAGGCGTATTCATGTATCTCATATTCTTTCGTTGTATTACAGCGTCTGCACTTATTTGCAAGTGTAAGGATAAGTTTTTATAACTGTCCAAAACAGTGATAGTCTTGTGTATTCTGATTTAGGCTATGTATATAAATGATTTCTTTTTATAAAGATCTTGTGTATCATATATATTTCTCGTCACGATGTCAGATTCTGTTCTATCTTTTCTTTCTTTAACCCAAAATGACTTGTCTTTCGGACACTTAAATGATCAACGCATGAATACCGAGGATGTATTAAGTGTCGTCTTTAGGTGTAAGAAAGGCAGATTGTTACACGCGATATCGAAGCTTAGGTTGAGCGAACACCAAGGCCTTGGTGAGGAAAATTCATTAGAGATAGGATTAATAATGTCTTAGAATGAGTTTGAGTGTAGTGTGTGTGTGTGTGTGTGCATATTTGTTAGTATAAAATGTTTTAAATTGTGCTGGTTGGTCTGTTGAGTGGCTTATGAATAATGGTCGACGCGTCTGATCACCGCTGTCGATAGGGTTCCTAAACACTTAAAAAAGACAAACCAACATGGTATGATTCTAAATTTGGTAAATGAAATAATTTTACCTAGGGTTATATTTCATATAAAAAGGAAAATTTTCAAAATTTTATATAGCTATTTAGGAATGGGTGTTGGTTGGAGGAATAAAGATATTTATTTAATATCATTTATAGACGATACTTTTCCCAATATAAGTCCTGTTTGGAAGTGTCTTCTGAGGATATATTATCACGATCAGGTGGTAAGAGATGAGCACTAAAAGAAGACAAGGAAGGGAGAATGGCAGTACTTCGATCACCAAGGGTCGAACTCTAACTTCTAAAAGGATAGGATCACTAGAAAAAGTAGCATTTGTATAGCCCCATGTCGACTTTGAATCCTTATGCAAGGATTTTTTAATCTGAAAGGAAAGTCGTTTAAGGCCACGGAATCCATTATTGAAGTACTATCTTGGCTTCGTTCTTGCGAAAAGATTTTCAAGGAATTAGATATTTCAGATGAGCATAAGCACTTCTTAGTGTCTTGGCAGTTGCAAGAAAGTGTAGAAGTATGGTGAGACTCTGTTATAGCGAATGTTCCGAAAAAGGATTTTTCTTGGGATAGATCTAATGAGGTGTTTGAAGATCAGTTCACACCTTCAGTGGAAAAGACCCGTTTGCATAGAAATGTCTTGGATCTTAAGCAAGGAGATGAGTCTATATTGGAATATGAAACCAAGTTCAATGAGTTGTCACGTTTTGGACCAGAACTCATTGATACATACCCTCAAGAAGAATGAGATGTTTATGATGAGGATAAGGGAGGAGTTTCAAGAGAAGATGACTGCACGCCTAAAGGGATCTTTCGTTGACCAAGTAGACATGGATCTGCTTTATGAAGTCCTGAAAAGAATAATTTGTTAGAAGCCCCAAGTGGTGACCACAACAAACTGAACAAAAGTAAGTTCAACCCGTAGTGGAAAAAGAAGTGGAAAAGAAAGTCAGGTGGAGGGACTCAGGAGGAATGGTACAAGAATGTTACTTGCAACAAATGTAAGAAAAAGGGCCATACTCAAAAATTGTGTTAATAGGCTAGTGCTATTTCTATAATAATTCAAAAGTTTCTCGGCTCGAATTACCTGCATATAAAGAAGGGTCAACAGGTCAAAGTTTACGCTATCAAGGACGAACCCTCAACTTCTAAAGATGTTAAAGAGAAGGGGATTCTTGAAGGTAATTTATTTGTAAATGGCATCTTAGTTCGAGCTTTGTCTAATACCAGAGCTTCCCGTAGCATTATTTCTAAAGAATTTGTTGGAAGCTTAGGACTTACCCAAAAATTTGTAGAAACCTCTATTTGTGTGTCTAACCCAATATGTGGTATAATTAATCTATGCATGGTTTATAAAGATGTACAAGTTTCATATCTCACCCACTGCTTTCCATGCGACATGTTTGTCTTAGATTTCATGGGTTTTGACGTTTTGGTTGCTATAAATAGTTTATCAGAGTATAAAGTTGTACATGACTCTGATGAAAGGACTATTATATTGCAAAACAAGAGAGGAGAGCATATTAAGGTATTGTGTGATGAGCCAACAAGTTAATGGATAATTTCCTATATACATTGAATTCGCCTCGGGAAAAGTTGAAATCGTTATTAATTGTTAAAGGTTTCCCGAATGTCTTTGAAGAAGTTAATAACCTACCCCCACATCGTGAAATTGAGCTCATTATAAACTTGACCCCTAGATAGAAACCTTTATTTAGTGTAGACATAAGATGGATCCAAGGGAAAAAAGGAAGTTAATGAATTAGACAGAGGAATTGTTGAGTAAGGGTCTGATCAGGCGAAGTGACTCGGATTGGGGAGCAGCTGTGGGTTTTATTACTAGGTCATATGGTTCGCCAAGGCTTTGCATAAACTATCATGAATTAAACAAGCAAACATTTAGAAATAAGTATCCCTTATCCAGCATAGACGATATATTCAAACAACTGAAGGATGCTAGGGTATTCTCGCAAATGGATTTAGACACGAAATTTCACCAACTAAGGATATTGGAATATGATTTACCCCAACAGCTTTTAGAGGACCAGATGGTTTCTTTAAGTGGTTGGTTATGCCTTATGGGCTAACTAATGCACCCTCTCATTTTGTAGTCATCATGGATCCGGTTTTTAGATATATACTCAATGAATTTGTGTTGGTCTCAACAGATGGTATCCTTATTTATTTTAAGACAAAGGGGGATCAGAAGCCACACTTACAGATCATATTGGAAACATTGAGGAGGCATGACTTGAAAGATAATTTTTTTTCTAAGTTCCAATTATGACAATCTGAAGTAAGACTCCTTAGTCATGTAGTGTCACAGGATAGTACAAGCAAGGCTTGCTCCGAGTCATTGATAGATAAGTAGATTATGTGTGTTGTACTTCGTATGTACTATTTTTCTATGGATGCTTGGTATATGACTTTAGTATCTGTTTCATGATTTATAATATATGCTAAAATTTTTTAATTTTGGTTATCTTTATTTGCTAATTTCAGGATGAAATTCTTTTAAGGCGGGGAGAGTGTAACGATCCAGAATTTATCACTTTAAATATGGATATTCAAATATGTTTTTAGACAATTAATTTATGGATTTCATAACTCGAATAAACTCCTTTTAAATAATAATTAATGATGGTAAAAATAGTTTTCCAAATTTATTTATGAAAATAATTAGTTTAAAGAAAAATAGGAAATTTATTCGGAAATTGTTTTCTGAATTTTCTACTTTTCAATGTTTTTATCAGAAAACGTTGTGTACATTTGTGATAACATATGCACACATTTACATATAGGTTAAATTATATTTTGATAAATATATGGATATGTTTACTTAAATAAATATAATAAGATGATATGACTTGTTATGAAAATTTAAAACAAAATAAAAATTTGAAATACATGTGACATAATATGTCCTCTCTTTAGAAACATAAGTACATAAGTCATTAAATGAATTTTGGAGAATTGGAAAACGGGGGGACATGGAATTTTTGAAAATAAGAGAGGAGGGGACAAGGGTTGTGATGTGGCATTCAAAGAGAGGAGGGCATGTATTAAGTGGCCTTCTTGCAATTCAATTATGCCACTTTGCATATATACAATTTCATGAATTCTTACTTACACTTTTTATTTCATTTCCATTTTCCAAAGACATTTCCAAGCCTACTAAGGTTCTTTCATGGCATCCTTAGCTTTTCTAAAAGTTTAAAAATACAACGTAGTGTTTGGTTTGTTATTTTTAGTTTTGAGTTTTCGTCCATACAAAAATGCACATGACGCATTTATATTGTCGAAAACGACCAATTTAGAGAATGAAGTTAACATTCAAAAAAGAAAACAACCTTTTCTATTTTTCGCGTTTTGAGAATTAACACAAGCACATGAAACATTCCATTATTCCTCGTCTCTCTATCCCCTTCGTCCTTCTATCTGTCTTTCTTTTATCCTTTCCGTTATCACTCCATTTCTCTCATACTTGAGATACATATTGAAAAACGAAAATACAAAATTTGTTTTTAAACCAAACACTACCTAAGTTTTCCACTTTTAAAACTTCCAATTCCTTGCTGAAAGCCTTTACTTTTGTTTCTTCACCTCTACCCTTCCAAAACAAGCCTCGCCTTCCCTTTCCTCTCCATGGCTGAAACCAAAAAGCATTAGACCGAATACTTTTACACTCTTAAGCTCTCAAAAACCTTATTTTTCAAAAGGCAAGGCAAAGACATGTCATACTTAAGTTATATCGTAAGTTTGGTTTATTTCGTCAACTTTTGGTTAGTAGAGTTCTCGCCTCTAACTAAGTTTTTAAAACTTATATTATTGCTTGACTTGTTCTAAATATGATGTGTTTGTTTGGTTAGAAATAGTGTTGACTTGAATGTATGTATATGTGCTTAGATGAGAAATCATATAGTTTGAAAATTTTGAAGTTGAAAAGTCAAGTTAGTTGCGAGTTGTAATTTTTGCTTGTACATATTGGTTATGGCATGCTTATATGTTTATGATGTGGTTGTGATGTGATTATATGTTATGAACATGAATACAAGAGTGTATGCTAAGAAAGTTAGCAACCTACTAGTTTAAGCGACAAATGATCCTTTATGTTAAAACTATGATCTTTGGGTACAAAATATAAAATCATTTCAAGATTTAATATTTGTTTAGTTTTACAAAGTACGTACTTTATGTATTACAAAATTAAGCAAGCTTTCTAAATGACAAAGACTTCAAAGAAAACTTTGTAAAACAATTTACAAGTTATGGTATCCATAGCGATAGTCGCTATGGATGAAGTTCGGTGTGTTGAATATGCAAGTATATCATTTTTGTTTGATGATAATAAACATATATAAATATTCATTTAAATGTATTTATTAATGTACTATTTTATTTTTCATATAATTAACTAAATATTTGTTGAATAAAATAAATAACAAAGAATTTAAATTCAAACAGATATTTTATTCAAACAAATATGTATTAAAATTTTGAATAGTACAAATTTGAGCTCTCACTATATATATGTACACTCAAATTTCAATTACAACACAATTTTTATTACATCACAATTTTCAATTTACATTTGCACCTTACTACATATCACTCATTCACTCGTTTTTATCTTCAATTCTATTCTAGATTGAATCCAGCATCTGAATTATCTGCAAAGAAAACACTGACGCAGTAAAATCAAAAAAGAAAATATTTTCCAGTGTAAAATAAAATGTATACTTTGAAAAAATTATATGCCTAAGTTATTTGGGTTGTTCGTCATCATTTAATTTTGAATTCATCATACACGAACAGCTTGTGACATGCACAGTGTATCACTGTACATGCCATAAGGCCGTGCACACTGATATACACTTGATAAAATTACAACGATAGGTGAGCACAAGGTCAAACCCAATCACACGTCGGGTTCAACTCAAGTGCAATACAAATAAAGTCACAGCATGAGCATAAGGTCAAATCAAAGATATAAGCTGGATTCAACACAGGTGCAACCCAAATGTACACATGAAATTCAAAGTGAAGGCACAATGAAACTGCACTAATCCAGACAACATGAACAACATGATTTGGGTCGAAATCAGCAAACAACTTATATACATATGCAATAAGAATACAATGAAGACCAGACATAGCAAATTGATGTACTCGATGCAACTCGAAGCAAAGGGAAAGCTATGGCCGAGAATAAAAAAGTACAAACAGTGTCAACATGAAGTATGAATATAATGACCATAGTAACAATCATATTAAACTGCATCAGAAGCATGCACAACTACAAGCAAACTACTTGACTGGAAAGGCCATCATATCTAAGACCAGTGTACAGCATGGCACGAAGACACAGACCGCACTCAAACAACAATGAAGTTGAACAAAGCTTCATCAGGTATACATAAGGAACAGAGCATACACAAGTGAATCAAAGCCAGGGAATAACAAGTACCAACTCAAATCCAGATAACATGAAGTATGAATGCAATGACCAAAGGCAAGCCCAGATATAATATGAACTGGTCAGAGCAACCAGACTACAAAGAAACCAAGACCAAGACCAGATTCAAAGATGCAACTAAACCTAAACATGCAATCATGTACAACAAGACTGTATGCAAATGCCCCGAAGCAAGTGACTATGATCAATGTACATGAAGACTAAAATGTATCAAGACTTCAGGCATGCATACAACTCAACAGCCAGAGGAGCAAGTGAAGTATACAAGCACATGCAGACAACAGGAATTTCAATGCATGGTCACGACATGCAGACTCATGAAGAACACAATATCATATATACATATGTACTCGAGGCAACCAGACAATTTGCAAACAAAGTATGCAATGACAACAGTGATGCATCAGCCTCAACAAGTATAAGCATGGATGTGATAAGCAGAAGTGACACAAAATGCAATAGTCAATAACCAGACTACATAATGAATACAAGCTACAAAGTTCAAGTTTCAAACACAAACTAGAGAACAATGTAATCAAGACATAGTTGCAAATACAAATCGATGAGCAAATATAAATGAATTTCAAAATCAGTACAGGCATGAATGTAGACAGTAGATGAGAAAATGTAGGCCAGAGCTACAAAATCTATATGTATGCATATTGTACACATATTAGCACAAATTCAGATATGTACAAATATGCAAGACCAATTGCAGTCAGAGACAAAGTGGACTATGCTATCAACCTAGTGCATAGGCACACACATATATACATACATGTATGTATGTATGTATGTATGTATGTATGTATATACACGAACTAAACTGAAGTGCACTATACCAGCAAGCACTCGAGTTGATAGCGAAGAGCTTTAAAATTGGAACAAAGTCAAGTAGCAATTTCGAACAAAGATAGAGGTAGCAGTTTCAAAATAACCAAGCCAATTTTGAACAAATCCAAATCAAAGCTAGATGATAACATGAATGAACAAAGTCAAGATAAATCAACATCGTCAAAGCAAATTCAAAACCGTGGTGAGCAAGGAAAACATCGTCAAAGCAATTCAAAGCCATGTGAATCAAGTAATAAAATACACGAAGTTGAACTAGTCTAAAGAAATCACAATCATTCAAGAATAATCGAATGGCCAGCTTAAAAATATCAGACGAATTCAAACATTATATTCGATTGAAAATTTAGGGTTTTCAATCATATAAAACCCGTAACATCATCGACATTTTAAAGGTATTCGAGTTTAAGCAATAACACAGAAAAAAGTTTCAAATCGATAACTCGAATCAAATCGAGTTCAAGCATATCTACAAAAATAGCAAAGCAATTCACATACCAGATCAAATTTGAACTCGATTCGTTGAAGCAGCCGAGAAATCAATTAAAGTAAGCAAACAAAGCATCATTCAATCTACAACTGAAAGTAACACCATTGAATTTTGGAAGCCCAGCGAGTAAAGGAACGAGCCGTAATTTTTTACAGAGCAAAGCAAGCCGAAGAAATATAAGAAAGGGAGACAGTTTATTTTCACATCAATATATTTGGGCCGGGCTTGTTTTGAGTTTATAATTATATAAGGCTTTAGTTTATAAATTAGGGTTTCATTGTTTTTTTTTTTTTTTAATTTGTATTTTGGTTTTAAAATTTTTTCAAACTCTAGCCGTGTGACTAGGGGATGAACTACGGTGGTGTAGTTTGAGAATTCGCAACTCAATGGCTGAGTTGTGACAAGGTTTTGAGTGTAGAGTTAGGTTAGTCGATAGCGGGTGTCATGATTTTACGTGTATAAGCGTCTGACTACTTAATTTCTAGTAGAAACATTGGGGGCAGCACGTAGGCAAGGTTTTGCGAAAGCTGGGTAAATCTGTATGTTCTAATTTCTGCTTTTAATTTTCCACTATTATCTATGCTGCTATTATTTTGCTATTATTAGTGCTGCGATTATTTTATATACTTCACATTAAATTTTTATAATCGATAGTATCACCCTGTTCATCCCCCTCTAGGGTGAAATCAATTCTACAAGTGGTATCGGAGCTAGGAACAAAAGCCAAATTTTGTTTTAAAATTTTGATTTTTTCAAAAACCAATTTTTGTTATAAAATTTTGAATTTTTAAAATGGATTCTTTTAATAATGCTTTTGTTGAGGGTCAGTCCATAGTTAGACCACCAATGTTCAATGGTGAATACACTTACTGGAAAAATAGAATGAAAACTTTTTTGAAAACCAATGATGCTTGGATAGTTGAGACAGGATATCAGACACCAAATATAGTTGTAGATAATCAAGAAATATATAAACCGATGGATCAATGGACAGATGTAGAAAATAAACTACAGGATGCTAATGCTAAAGTTGTGAATTCTATTATTTGTTCATTGGATCAAATGGAATTTAATCGTGTCTCATACTTTCTAACTGCGAAGGAAATATGGCACATACTTGAAGTGACTAACGAAGAAACATCTCAAGTCAAGGAATCTCGCCTTGCCGTTGTAACGACCCAGGATTTTTATTAATTAAAATTTGAATATTTAATTAATTTTAAATATTAATAAATGAAATTATAAGTCGAATAAATTTATTTTGAATAATTGGATTTAATTGAATAATTAAATCAATAATTTAATATGTGAAATTATGGAAATAATTGAAAATTGAGTTAAATATGATTGAAAATGATTTGTAAAATTTTATTTTATCATATTGAAGTTAGAACGATATTTTAGAACTTTTAAAATCGAATTAAAAGTTAATTTGTGAAAATTGAATATTTTAATATTTAAATCAACTAGTGAAAATAGTCAATTTTTGAACAGTCTCAGAATTGGACGAGACCAGTTCCATTGGATCCGTAATAATTAGTTATTACCGGATTTCAATTTTCGTAGCAATCGGAGTTATCGTTTGATCGTGGCAGCTCGAAACGCATCGAATTGTTTTTAATATTAATTTGGCGAGTTAAAATAGCCATTTTTCAAAAAGTCTCGGATTTCGACGAAACCAGTTTCATCGGATCCGAAATGTGATATTATTGTAAGGTTTCAAATTTCGTGTCAATTGGATTTACAGTTTGTCCGGTACAAATTAAAACGCCTAGAAAATCGTTTAAATCGGTTTAATTCAAATTGAACGTTTATAGCCATAACTCGCACAGATGTCCGAATTAGCTTTCGAAACCTGTTCCATTGTGTCCGGAACGCGGGGTAAACCCTAGAAACGCTGGTTACGGCGCGTGAATCGGAGTTCGGAATTTCCGGAATGAATAGTGTTCAACGATTTCCTATAAATAGACCAACACCCTTCATAAATTAAAAAAAAAAAAAAAAAAAACTAAACCCTAGTCGGCCGCCACCCAGGTTTCAAAGGCCGAAATTGTTCCATTTTCTCTCCTCAATCTCTTCAAATCCGTGCAACGATTCGAGAAACTTCCAACATGAAAGATGAAGAGCACGCAACGAGCTTCGAATCTATACGGCTATGATCGTGTCTCGTGTAGCGTGGAAGGAGAAATTATGGCCGAAAGGGGTTCGGTTGCGCACGCAATTCAAGGATAGGGGGGTGGCCGAGCTGCAGATGGTTCATGGTGGAGGTGGAGTTCGAGGTGCTCTTCAAAATGGGGGTCTCCGATCGTGTTCATGTTCGTCGTGGTGGCCGGGATGTTAAACCCTAAATGGGAAATGGTGGGTTCGGCCGTGCTTATTATCACCTGGAGATATGCGTGAGTGATGAGGGAGAAGGGGTGTGCGGTCAGAATGAAAGGGGGAGAGATCGAACGGCTGGGAATGGTTTTAGGTTTATAAAAATTTAATTATGTTATAACTTAAGTAATATAAAATTCGTGTAAAACTTGTAAAATTGATATCTTTTTCATACGAGGTCGAAAACGCGCGAAACCAGTTGCGTTGGAACCGTATGGACGAGCACTACGCAATGAAATTGGATTAGAGTCGTTTGGAGTTAGTGAGAATTTCGGGTAAAATTAAATGTCCGTTTAATTTTATTCGAAATAAATCGCTAAAACGAAATTGAAATCAAGGTGAGAACTTCTCACTCAATCGAATCAGTTTCGATTTGTATTTTAAATAGTTAGATTTAAAATATTTGAATGCATGTTTGAATGATGATTGTTATCTATTGATTGTTAAAATAGACATTATGCGCCGTTAGTAAGCGGATGTTATTTGTTAAAAACATATACCGCGAATATTTCATAAACAGTGAAA
Source organism: Allium cepa (assembly GCA_030765085.1). NCBI lineage: Eukaryota > Viridiplantae > Streptophyta > Magnoliopsida > Asparagales > Amaryllidaceae > Allium > Allium cepa. Next base: position 506,904,096 of record CM060934.1, on the reverse strand, counting down.
TTGGTATTATATATAATAGCAATATATATATTGGCATATGTATATATTGGAGTTATTGATTTCCCGCATTTGTTTAGCGGATGAGACCCTATTGCGCCGTCTATTAAGCGGATAATATTTAAATCCCATATACCGCGATAATTTCGTACTGGAGCGAAATTGGTATTGTGCTAATGTTTGTGGATGCAGAAAAACAGGTTGGAGGGATCCAACTGGATTCCTCAACAGTTTTATTTGATTTCAGATATTTTGATATTTGATGGATTATCATATCGATATATGATATCGTTGTTGTCGTGATTGACTATTTGGTATGTAGCATCATTGGACCAAATTTTGGAATTTTAAAAGGATTTCAAAGTGATTTTTGAAAGTGTACGTTTATAAAATATTTTTGGAATTGATTTATTTTCAATAAATAAACGTTATAATTTTAATGTTATAAAAATTATGGTTTTTGAGAAATATAGTTAAAAGTTGATTTTTGAAAATATGGGGTTAATGATTTTATAAAATAGTTTAATCGGGATTTTTGAAATTATTATAAAAAGTTGAAAATATAGGATTTATAAAATTCAATTATTTTATGAATCAAAATGATGAAATTATAAAGGAGATTAAAGACGTTTTAAAAGAATAATATAAATTGATTTATATAAAAGGATTTATAAATTGATATTTATAAATTAAAAACATTTGAATTATAAAACAAGTTTTTATAAGTGTTAGAATGAACTGTGAATTAAATTTCATAAATAGAAATGAAATTTATAGAATTTTAAACGGTAAAGTTATAAATGGAATTTTATAAGCAGTAGGTTTATAAAATTTGAAAAGTTATTTGAAGAATGGATTTTTGATAAATAAATGAATCTTATAAATTATAAGATTTATAAATTTATTTGTTTAAAAGAACGATTTTTGCAAACAAATAAATTATAAGTGTTTAACTTATAATATGAATTTTAGTATATAATTGAGTTATAATTTGAAATAGGTTAATAAAGGAGATTTATAAAGGAAGTAGTTATAAAATAAATAGAAATAGAATTTATAAACGTTGTTTTATAAATTCGTAAACGACTTATTTTGATAAGTAAATTGTTGAAACCTATTAATGAAGTTATATTCACGTTTTTGACTGTGAATAATCCTTTAAAATAAAATGAGTATCGATGTTGAATTTTCGAAAGACGAAGAATCGGGTCCTTACAATGTGGCATCAGAGCATATGGTTAAGCGACAACCATGGTTCTGTTGGGTATTACTCATTAGAGATAGAGTCAGTAGTGCTCTAGAATGAGTTTGAGTGTAATAATAGATACGAGTGCGTATTTGTTAATGAATATAAATTGTTTTGTATTGTGTTGACTTATCGGTTGATTGTTTATAGATTCCAGTCGATATAGTCTAGCTAACTATCGTAGATAGGGGTTTCTAAACTCTTAAACAAGATAAACCGACACAGTATTGTTTTAAATTGGGTAAATAAAATAATTTTACCTTGAGTATATTTTATATGTAAAAAGAAATAATCTTTCAGAATTATTAAAGTATATAAGTGATTGTTAAGTTGTTTGAATAATCTAAATTAAAGAATAATTGTATAAGAAAAGAATTATAAGAATTGAATTATAATTAAAGTGATTTACAATTGTGAAATAAACTTGTATATATGAGAAGTGAAACTATATGGATATATTTATGAATATGGGTTGTAAATAAAAATGAATTTAAAGTTAAATGGAAAATTTACTTTATAATTTAGAAGCTGAATTAATTTATAAGTGGAAATTTAAGTTAAGTAAAACCAAGAGATGTTTGTAAAAGGGAAATATAACTTAAGAGATGTTGAATGAAGTTGATATTAGTACCAAACTAAATTAACAAAGTTAAGTAATAAATATGAACTTAAGTTATGTAAATGAAATTCAACTTTAGTAATTGAATTGAATGAATGGATTGAATGATAATCAATTGAATGTGAATATAATTGATATGAAATAATGAATGTAAGTGTTAATTCATTAAAATCTAATGTTATTGAAAGTTGAATAATTGAATGAAAATCAATTTAATTAAACCAATTGTAAGCAAAGGAATTTGGTTGTAATTGATGTACATTGGTTGTTAGATGATTGTTAGTTGATTGTGTATAATTCATTAAGTATTAATGAAATTGAAAGCTAAAGTAATTGAAATTCAATTGGAAGTTAAGTGAATCTTAAATAGAATTGAATCTGATTTGGTAGTGAACCAACTTGAATATGAATTAGTGAATATAAACTAATTGAAAATGAATGTAAGTAAGAACATCCACTGATAATGAATCGAATGTGATTAAATTGAAAACCATTTCATTGAATATTAATGAGAATATGAATGAATATATATATTGGTTATGAATTTGTTGAATGCTAGTTGGTTGATGTTTGAATATATTGCTTTTGTTTCAATTGCTATGTTGACATATATAGTTTTTATGTTGCTATATGTTGTATATCGATACTATTGTCTACATGCATGTTCTCATGTTGTTTGTTGAGTGATTAGTAGGTGCGGATCGCGTTTGCTTCGCATTTGGAGCTCGCGTTCGCGCTATATTAGCCGTATATGCTTGCTAATAAAATATAAGATACATATCTCGGATTACATACCGTACTTTTATACTTTTTCCCTTCGGGATGCCTCATTACTTGATGAGATGTATATTTGTGATATATATACTGTCATTTTTTTTTCGGATCGAGCCGCGCAATGGAGACTATGGCGAATTTTTCCGAAAATTTAAGGCGTTAGAAAAATTTTGAGAAAAAAATTAGAAGGTTTTGAAAACTATAACTTTGATTTGGAGTTGAAAGTTAAATAATGGTAGTTGTTTTGAAAGGATAACTAAGTATGATTTGGAAACTTAGTAAGTTATTGTAAGAAGTTTAACTATGGATTTTTGGAAAGTTAATAGATTCTGTAACTTTTCTTACTTGATAATTTCAAGGACGAAATTCTTTTAAGGGGGGAAGATTGTAACGACCCAGGATTTTTATTAATTAAAATTTGAATATTTAATTAATTTTAAATATTAATAAGTGAAATTATAAGTCGAATAAATTTATTTTGAATAATTGGATTTAATTGAATAATTAAATCAAAATTTAATATGTGAAATTATGGAAATAATTGAAAATTGAGTTAAATATGATTGAAAATGATTTGTAAAATTTTATTTTATCATATTGAAGTTAGAACGATATTTTAGAACTTTTAAAATCGAATTAAAAGTTAATTTGTGAAAATTGAATATTTTAATATTTAAATCGACTAGTGAAAATAGTCAATTTTTGAACAGTCTCAGAATTGGACGAGACCAGTTCCATTGGATCCGTAATAATTAGTTATTACCGTATTTCAATTTTCGTAGCAATCGGAGTTATCGTTTGATCGTGACAGCTCGAAACGCATCGAATTGTTTTTAATATTAATTTGGCGAGTTAAAATAGCCATTTTTTAAAAAGTCTCGGATTTCGACGAAACTAGTTTCATCGGATCCGAAATGTGATATTATTGTAAGTTTTCAAATTTCGTGTCAATTGGATTTACCGTTTGTCCGGTACAAATTAAAACGCCTAGAAAATCGTTTAAATCGGTTTAATTCAAATTGAACGTTTATAGCCATAACTCGCACAGATGTCCGAATTAGCTTCCGAAACATGTTCCATTGTGTCCGGAACGCGGGGTAAACCCTAAAAACGCTGGTTATGGCGCGTGAATCGGAGTTCGGAATTTCCGGAATGAATAGTGTTCAACGATTTCCTATAAATAGACCAACACCCTTCATAAATTAAAAAAAAATAAAAAAATAAAACTAAACCCTAGCCGGCCGCCACCCAGGTTTCAAAGGCTGAAATTGTTCCATTTTCTCTCCTCAATCTCTTCAAATCCGTGCAACAATTCGAGAAACTTCCAACATGAAAGATGAAGAGCACGCAACGAGCTTCGAATCTATACGGCTATGATCGTGTCTTGTGTAGCGTGGAAGGAGAAATTATGGCCGAAAGGGGTTCGGTTGCGCATGCAATTCAAGGATAGGGGGTGGCCGAGCTGCAGATGGTTCATGGTGGAGGTGGAGTTCGAGGTGCTCTTCAAAATGGGGGTCTCCGATCGTGTTCATGTTCGTCATGGTGGCCGGGATGTTAAACCCTAAATGGGAAATGGTGGGTTCGGCCGTGCTTATTATCACCTGGAGATATGCGTGAGTGATGAGGGAGAAGGGGTGTGCGGTCAGAATGAAAGGGGGAGAGATCGAACGGCTGGGAATGGTTTTAGGTTTATAAAAATTTAATTATGTTATAAATTAAGTAATATAAAATTCGTGTAAAACTTGTAAAATTGATATCTTTTTCATACGAGGTCGAAAACGTGCGAAACCAGTTGCGTTGGAATCGTATGGACGAGCACTACGCGATGAAATTGGATTGGAGTCGTTTGGAGTTAGTGAGAATTTCGGGTAAAATTAAACGTCCGTTTAATTTTATTCGAAATAAATAGCTAAAACGAAATTGAAATCAAGGTAAGAACTTCTCACTCAATCGAATCGGTTTCGATTTTTATTTTAAATAGTTAGATTTAAAATATTTGAATGCATGTTTGAATGATGATTGTTATCTATTGATTGTTAAAATAGACATTATGCGCCGTTAGTAAGCGGATGTTATTTATTAAAAACATATACCGCGAATATTTCATAAACAGTGAAATTGGTATTATATATAATAGCAATATATATATATTGGCATATGTATATATTGGAGTTATTGATTTCCCGCATTTGTTTAGCGGATGAGACCCTATTGCGCCGTCTATTAAGCGGATAATATTTAAATCCCATATACCGCGATAATTTCGTACTGGAGCGAAATTGGTATTGTGCTAATGTTTGTGGATGCAGAAAAACAGGTTGGAGAGATCCAACTGGATTCCTCAACTGTTTTATTTGATTTCAGATATTTTGATATTTGATGGATTATCAAATCGATATATGATATCGTTGTTGTCGTGATTGACTATTTGGTATGTAGCATCATTGGACCAAATTTTGGAATTTTAAAAGGATTTCAAAGTGATTTTTGAAAGTGTACGTTTATAAAATATTTTTGGAATTGATTTATTTTCAATAAATAAACGTTATAATTTTAATGTTATAAAAATTATGGTTTTTGAGAAATATAGTTAAAAGTTGATTTTTGAAATATGGGGTTAATGATTTTATAAAATAGTTTAATCGGGATTTTTTAAATTATTATAAAAAGTTGAAAATATAGGATTTATAAAATTCAATTATTTTATGAATCAAAATGATGAAATTATAAAGGAGATTAAAGACGTTTTAAAAGAATAATATAAATTGATTTATATAAAAGGATTTATAAATTGATATTTATAAATTAAAAACATTTGAATTATAAAACAAGTTTTATAAGTGTTAGAATGAACTGTGAATTGAATTTCATAAATAGAAATGAAATTTATAGAATTTTAAACGGTAAAGTTATAAATGGAATTTTATAAGCAGTAGGTTTATAAAATTTGAAAAGTTATTTGAAGAATGGATTTTTGATAAATAAATGAATCTTATAAATTATAAGATTTATAAATTTATTTGTTTAAAAGAACGATTTTTGCAAACAAATAAATTATAAGTGTTTAACTTATAATATGAATTTTAGTATATAATTGAGTTATAATTTGAAATAGGTTAATAAAGGAGATTTATAAAGGAAGTAGTTATAAAATAAATAGAAATAGAATTTATAAACGTTGTTTTATAAATTCGTAAACGACTTATTTTGATAAGTAAATTGTTGAAACCTATTAATGAAGTTATATTCACGTTTTTGACTGTGAATAATCCTTTAAAATAAAATGGGTATCGATGTTGAATTTTCGAAAGACGAAGAATCGGGTCCTTACAGCCGTGCTAATCAGCGAATATGAGAACCTCACAATAGCCAAGGATGAAAACATCAAAGTGATGTACGGATGACTTTCCAGTATTGTATACAAATCAAAAGCTCTCGGAAAATCATACTCAGAGTTGGAGATAATTCGAAAAATCCTCAAAGTCCTCCCTCGAAATTTTGAAGCCAAAGTCATTGCTACTCAAGAATCAATGGCTTTGAAACAGATTAAAGTTGAAGAACTCATTGGAAATCTCACCACTTACGAGCTAGAAATGAAATTCGAGGAAGAGCATGAAGGAGGTGATACTCGAAAGAAATCAATGGCTCTAAAAGGAACAATGGAAAGTGATGATGATGATGATGATGATGATGATAGAGCGGCTGAGCTGGCACTACTAATAAAAGGATTCAAAAAGTGGAACCGCAAATACGGAAATCCAGCTCTAAGTATAAAATTGAAAAGCAGAATAGTCAAAGCACTAGAAAACTCAGAAGAGCGGGAAATCATCTGTCACAAGTGCAATAAACATGGTCACATCAAGCCCAATTGTCCTCAGAATCGACAAGACAAGAAAAGAAATCAAAAAGGAGAATTTTTGCAGCCACATGGAATAAAAGTGACAACGATAATAAAAGCATTAGCAATGAGAGTGAAAAAGGAGATTTGTGTCTTCGAGTTGATATAACTGATAGCGATGATGACGAGCCAAGTGAGGTATCAAAACTTACTCACTTAGAATTACTTATATATTTCCACGAAGTAAATGGCTATTTTGAACGACTTAGGGAGAAATACGCTAAAATCGAATCACAAAGAGATACTTTGATAAAATTAAATAAACAACTTGATCAACTGGTTAAAAACTATCAAAACAAGAGCCCTAAGTGTGATAAGTGTCCAACAATCGAAAAAGAAATTAAAAAATCAGAAATTAAAATTAAATTGCTTGAAAATGAAATTCTGATTTCGAAAGAAAGTGAAAATACGAAGAGAGAATATTCTATTAAAAAATGCACACGATTATTAAATGAAAATAAATCTCTCAAAACACAAGTCCAACAACTGTATACGACTTTAGGAAAATTTTCAAAAAGTGAAAGATCGTTAAATATGCTATTAGGGAAACAAACTGTTAATACAGATATACAAGGACTTGGATATAATCAACCTGAACTTGTTAGAAGCAAAATTAATCAAGTCAATTCTGAGTGCACAATTTGTAGAAAAACTGGACACAATCAGAATATTTGCTGGTATATACCCAAACATGAGAAAACCATACCAATTTGTGTTCCAAAATGCACAAATAAAAAATCCCGCAAAGTCAAACAAATATGGGTGCTGAAGGGAACATACATAAATAGTTTTAGGTCTCCACAAACTTATTTTTCAAAATTTATTGCCACTAAAAACCATGGACCTATAAAACAAATAGGTCATAAAAATCTTTTATCGTGTAGGAGTGGTGGCAGGCTAAGGAACATCAACTGTGTTACTTGGATTCTGCCTATTCTAGGTACACAACGCAACAAATCATAGTTCATTAGCCTAGTATAAAGGTGGCAGAATCACAGTGAGCAACAACGAAAAATTATCGGCAAAGGTAAAACAAGTAAAGGTATCTTGAACGATATATGTGATAATCTACACCATAATCTGAATTAAATCAGCCAGTTATGTGATAAAATAATGAATGTTGATTTTGATTCTGACTTTATTCAAATTTTTGGCCAATTACATTTTTATGCCGAGAACACTATAAGTTCATCTAGAGTCTTTGAACTAGTTCATATAGATTTGTTTGAATTAATGATGTTGTTTTATTGGTTGATGATTACTCATTATACACGTAGATATATTTGTTTCTGAATCTGACACTATGGTCACTGTTTGTTTATTCGCACTGCTTCAATTTAATTTCATTTAAAAGCTATTAAAAATGATTTTAAGAAATTTGTTGCAACTTTGACAATCTGGTCTATAACATTCAATTAATGATAATCTTGAATCTTGAAAAATTCTAATGCAGATTACACTGGTAATATAGTTGATAGAAAAATTACTAGTGGAACATGATTTATGTTGAGACATTCATTAGTTGCATCACATTTTTCAAAGAAAAAAATCTGCATATTTTTCATTCCAAATAATTTTCAATTAGCAGACATTTTTCTTTGATAAAACCCCTTTCAGAAAATCATTTTTTGTTGACCTTGTTTTAGATTAGTCATTTTGGAAAATCAGATTTTATAATTATTTTTGAATTTGATCTTAAATGACTACATTAGTTAATCTGACTCCCTACTGATTATCTAAATAGTGATTGTAAAAGTGTTGAGTGTTGATATTGATCATATATTATAACTTGAGATAGCATACTTAGTAAATTTCTTGAGAAATTTAAACAAGAGTTATAAAAAAAATTGTTGGTAAAAATTCCATGACCATTTCTATTTCTATCAACCATCACTCATCAAAATCCAATATAGCATGTCAATATGTGGTATTTTAAATGGGAAATCATTTGTTTTTCATTTTATTATATTTTTAGCAATAAAAACATCCAAAGTATTCACTCTCATTTAAAAGTCCTCACAGTTATGCATGGGTGAATTACTTGGAATTTTTGATTATGTGCTTCCATGCTCATTTAAAAGTCCTCACGCTTATGCATGTATGGAACGCATATCAAAATTGATTGATTAAATAAACAAGTTGATTCCAATCTCATTTAAAAGCCCTCATGGTTATGCGTGGTTAGAAGATACTTGAATTCATTTATTTTTCTTTTAAAAAATTTGGAATACTACTAATCTCATTTAAAAGTCCTAACCGTTATGCATGGTTAATAGATATTCAAATTCCTGATATGAATACACAACAAATAGATAGAGCTATATGGTTTTGCATCATCCCTATCATGCAAAAGTGGATGTACGCCTAACAGAATATTTACGATTTTTGTTTGAATTTTTATTGAAATTTAATGTTTACACCCGATTGAGTATTAATACTGTATTAATATCTATCACTATATCTTTATTTTTCTAACACCATTATTCTTTTGCTGATAACAAAAGGGGAGAGAAAAGTTAAGATTTTGACAAATAAAGGTCAAATATTTTATTTTGTATTTTCTATTTGCATCTAGGTTCATTTGTAAATTTTTATTTATTCTCCTGCATATATGAATGGGGAGCTTTGTGTGTAGAGGGAGTATTCAAATAGGGAGAGCAAATTGAATGATCAAATACATTTAATAAATTCAAAATCTTAAATATATGTTTGTTATCATCAAAAGGAGGAGATTGTTGAATATGCAAGTATATGATTTTTGTTTGATGATAATAAACGTGTATATATATATATATTCATTTAAATGTAGTTGTTAATGTACTATTTTATTTTTCACATAATTAACTAAATATTTGCTGAATAAAATAAATAACACAGAATTTAAATTCAAATAGATATTTTATTCAAACAAATATTTATTACAATTTTGAATAGTACAAATTTGAGCTCTCGTTATATATACACACAGATTTCAATTACAATACAATTTTTATTACATCACAGTTTTCAATTTACATTTGCAATCACTACATATCACTCATTCACTCGTTTTTATCTTCAACTCTATTCCAGATTAAATCCAGCATCTGAATTATCTGCAATGAAAACACTGATGCAGTAAAATTGAAAAAGAAAATATTTTTGCAGTATAAAATAAAGTGTATATTTTGAAAATTTTATATGCCTCAATTATTTGGATTGTTCGTCATCATTTAATGAATTCATCATACACGAATAGCTTATGACATGCGCAGTGTATCACTATACATGCCACATGGTCGTGCACACCGATATACACTTGATAAAATAACAGGGATAGGTAAGCACAAGGTCAAACCCAATCAAAACCAAATTCAACTCAAGTGCAATACAAGTAAAGTCATGACATGAGCACAAGGTCCAACCCAGGCTATAAGCCGGATTCAACATAGGTGCAATCCAAATGTACACATGAAGTTCAAAGTGAAGCCACAATGAAACTGCACTAATCCAAACAACATGAACAATATGATTTGGGTCAAAATTAGTAAACAACTTATGTACATATGAAACAAGAATACAATGAAGACCAGACATAGCAAATTGATGTGCTCGATGCAACCCAAAGCAAAGGAAAAGCTATGGTTGAGAATATAAAAGTACAGATAGTGTCAACATGAAGTATGAATGAAATGACCAGAGTAACAATCATATTAAACTGCATCAGAGGCATGCACAACTACAAGCAAACTACTTGACTAGAAAGACCAACATATCTAATACTAGTGTACAGTATGGCACAAAGACACAGACCACACTCAGGCAACCATGAAGTTGAACAAAGCTTCATCAACTATACATGAGGAACAGAGCATGCACAAGTGACTCAAAGCCAAGTAATAACAAGTACCAACTCAAATCCAGACAACATGAACTGTGAATGCAATGACCAAAGGCAAGCCCAGTTATAATATGAACTGGTCAGAGCAACCAGACTACAAAGAAACCAAGGCCAAGACCAGATTCAAAGATGCAACTCAACGCAAACATGCAATCATGTACAACAAAGACTGTATGCAAACTGCCCCGAAGCAAGTGACTATAATCAATGTACAGGAAGACTGAAATGTATCAAGACTTCAGGCATGCATACAAATCAACAGCCAGAGGAGCAACTAAAGTATACAAGAAAATGCAGACAACAGAAAGTTCAATGCATGGTCACGACATGCATACTCATGAAGAAAACAATACCATATATACATATGTACTCAAGGAAACCAGACAATATGCAAATAAAGTATGCAGTGATAACAATGGTGCAGCAGCCTTAACAAGTATAAGCATGGATGTGATCAGCAAAAGTGACACAAAACACAACAGAGGATAACCAGAATATATAATGAATACAAGCTATAGAGTTCGAGTTTTAAACACAAACCAGAGCTCAATGCAATCAAGACAGTTGCAAATACAAACCGATGAGCAAATACAAATGAATTTCAAAATCAGTACAGGCATGAATGTAGACAACATATGAGCAAATGTAGACCAGAGCAACAAAATCTATATGCATGCATATTATACACATATTAGCACAAGTTCAGACATGTACAAATATGCAAGACCAAATGCAATCAGAAACAAAGTGTACTATGCTATCAACCAAGTGCATAGGCACATACATATATACATACATGTATGCATGTATAGACACGAACTAAACTGAAGTGCACTATACCAGCAAGCACACGAGTTGACAACAAAGTGCTTTGAAATTTGAACAAAGTCAAGTAGCAATTTCGAACAAAGACAGAGGTAGCAATTTCAAAATAACCAAGGCAAGTTCGAACAAATCCAAATCAAAGCCAGATGATAACATGAATGAACAAGTCAAGATAAATCAACATCGTCAAAGAAAATTCGAAACCGTGGTGGGCAAGGAAAACATCATCAAAGCAATTCAAAGTCGCATGAATCAAGTAACAAAATACAAGAAATTGAACTAGTCTAAAGAAATCACAATCATTCAAGAATAATCGAATGGCCAGCTTAAAAATATCAGACGAATTCAAACATTATATTCGATCGAAAATTTAGGGTTTTCAATCATATAAAACCCGTAACATCATCGGCGTTTTAAAGGTATTTGAGTTTAAGAAATAACATAGAACAAAGTTTCAAATCAGTAACTCAAATCAAATCAAGTTCAAGCATATATATAAAAATAGCAAAGCAGTTCACATACCAGATCAAATTCGAATTCGATTAGTTGAAGCAGCGAGAAATCAATTAAAGAAAGCAAATGAAGCATCATTCAATCTACAACTGAAAGTGGTAGCTTCGAATTTCCGAAGCCCTAATTATTGAAAGAGGAACGAGCGAGTAAAGGAACGAGGCTGTAATTTTTTACATAGCAAAGCAGGCCGAAGAAATATAAGCAAGGGAGACAGTTTATTTTCACATCAATATATTTGAGCCGGGCTTGTTTTGAGTTTATAATTATATGATGCTTTAGTTTATAAATTAGGGTTTCGTTGTTTTTTTTTAAAAAAATTATCTTGTATTTTGTTTTTAAAACTTTTGTAAATTCCAGTCTTGTGATTAGGGGATGAACTAGGTGGTGTAGTTCGAGAATTCACAACTCAGTGGCAGAGTTATGGCAGGGTTTGAGCATAGAGTTAGGTTAGTCGATAACGGGTGTCGCGAGTTTACATGTGTAAGCGTCTGACTACTTAATTTCTTGTAGAAACCTTGAGGCAACACGTAGGTAGAGTTTTGCCGAAATAGGGTAAATCTGTGTGTTCTAGTTTCTGCTTTTAATTTTCTGCTATTATATGTGCTATTATTATTCTGCTATTATTAGTGTTTCAATTATTTTATATACTTCCGCATTAAATTTTTATAATTGATAGTATCGCCCTATTCACCCCCCCCCCCCCTCTAGGGTGAAATCGATCCTACACGGTGAAGTTTCAACTTTTTGCAAAATAGATTTTTACACTTAAGTATATTTTAGAAATGTTTTATAAACTTCATAATAAGTACTAAGATAGTTAATTAAGTGTTTGTTAAGTAATTGCTAATAAATTAAGTTTTGGTAATTAATAATTAATTAAGTATTAAGTAAGATTTATTAATTCTAATTAAGTCAAGATTAGTTATGAATCAATTATCTTATAATGTAGGATTAATTTTTAATTAATTAATTATTATCTAAGTAAGATTAACCATCAATTAATTAGTAATTAAGTATAATATTTGTTTTTAACTAATTATTAAATTAGTATAGGATTAATTATTAAGTAAGGATTTAAATATTTATTTAGTTCCTAATTAAGTTAAGACCTAATTAAGACTTAATTAAGACTTAATTAAGATTTTATTATTATATAAAGGCAAAATATTATATAATCATTTAATTGAAGATGAATTATTATTTAATTAATTATATAAAATTTAAGTATAGTTTAATTATTAATTAAAAGTTTTAATCATTATTGAATAAAGAGTTTAAATGTTATTTAATTATTAAATAAAAAATTTAACTAATAAAGATCGATTTCGTTTTTGAAAGCAACTTTCTTTTAAAGGATGTTTTATATACAAAGGGATTTCTTTATTGGTTACCCTTAAGTAACCTCAAATGAATATGAAGCCCAATGACATCTGTTTAGCAGAAATAAATATCATTCTGCTAATTAAATTATATTTGATATCTATTAAGCAGAAATAAAACCCAGTTTAGCTAATATGGTAACTTGAACATTTACATATATGTTGATTGATTATTATTGGCTGATTCTCTTTACATATCTGTTTGTTATGTAAATACTCAATTAAATGAGAACCATTATGGTATCTAAGCCTCTTTCCGAACATTGGAAGTCAAAAATATTCAAATTTTATCAATTGGAAAATGATTTAAAGTTTGTTATCTTTTTAAATATGATATTTAAAGGATAATTAAGCACTTATTCATTTAAAATGTCTGAAGCTAATTTAATACTTTTTAAATTCTTTCTTAAAATCATTATTTTGTTATTATGGTTTAAAGATATTTAAATGAAGAATGTTTAAGTACTAATTTTTTGGTTTAAAGGTGTTTTAAATAATTAATTGTTTATCAAAGAAACTTTATTGATTAAAGTTTATTAAAGAAGTTTTGTTTTAAATTAGGCAAGTTTATAAAAGGAGTTTTATAAATTGAAGAGAGATCTTGAAATTTGGGAAGAAGTTTTATAAATGATTTTGGATCTTTATAAAGAAGATTTTATAAACAATTTTGGATAGTTATATTGGAGTTTTATAAATGATTTTGGGTAGTTATAAAAAGTTTTATAAATAAACTATGAGATTTTAAAGTGTTCTATAAATGGATTTGGAATTAAGTGAAGGATATTTCATAATTAAAAGAGATTTATTGAAATTATCATGGCCACTGTTAATGGCGATTTCATGTAAATTGGTTTTCGCGTTCCATCTGTTTTGGGGTTCTGGGATAATCGCGCCTCCTTGTTCCTCCGCCGACGCCGTGTGTCTCTGCCGCCGTCGTTTTTCTCCTGCGTCTGCGTCCTTGCTGTACGCTTCTTTGTTGCAGTTGGGTGCTTTTGATTTCTGATTATGGATAACCCTATGGCTTGCCTTTTGGGTGACTTATCCAATTCGAACCCTCCTGCTGATCACCTTGTTCCATGCGTTCCAACCCCTATTTCGCCGTTGCTATCTAAACGTGGTGAGTCGTCTTGGTCTGTGACTGAGATTGGGTTTGAAAACTTTGAAGTGCGGTCTGGTATTGCACTTGTTTCTAGTAGTGATGTGGTTGCAGCTCATGGTGGTTGCCTGTAGGTTGCTGGTGATCTACCCTTAGCTACTGTAGGGGAATCGGATGGATGCACATCAGGTGCTTGTGGAAATGCACCAGACACTAATTATATGCCTGCAGTTTCAAACGCTAAATTATTGGTTCCTCCACCTTCACGGCCTGTCCCTAAGTGGATATCCTTGTTTACCAAGCTTCCTTATAATGCTGGTAAGCATACTCCCCGACTCTTTGATAATGTGGAGATTGAGGGTGTGATGATCCCACCTTCGGAAGTTATCGATGCTGGTGTGGATTATTGGAAAGAAAACCTGGTTGGTTTTTTTCTTGACTCCAATCCTCCCTACCATCTTGTAAAGGCGCGGTGCGGCTCTGTGTGGAAGCCCAAAGGCGGTCTGAGTGTTCACTTTGATAATAAAATGTTCTATTTTAAGTTTTCGCGTAGCGATGAAAGACAACGAATTCTCGAGGCTGACCCCATCCTTATTGATGGGAAACCTTTCATTATTACTACCTGGAGTCCTTCGGTTGATCGTGCGAAGGAGCAAGTCCTTTCAATTCCTGTGTGGGCCCACTTTTCTAATATCCCATCTGTTCTTCAGCCTCTTATTGGTATTGACTGGCTTGCTGGTCTTGTAGGCAAGGTGATCTGCTACGACGCTAATACTGTTGCCAGGAACAAGCTAGTCTATGCCAAAGCTCTAATTGAGATTACTCCTGACAAACCTCTGCCAAATGTTTTATTGGTTAGATTAGATGAGAGCCATGTTGCAGAGGTCAGAGTGTGCTATAGTTGGAAACCTGAGATATGTTCGTCATGTCAGTCTTTTGGCCACCTAGCAGGTTCATGTTCTTCATCGGCTGTTCCTCTTGTTGTTCGGTCTCCACTTCCTCGTCCTCCCCTTCGGAAGTGGGTTCTGAAGGTCTCCCTTGTTGTCCCATTGGTCGTCGCACCAATGCCTCTCAATGCTGCTGCTACCGCTATGGTTTCTCCTGTTGTTGATCTGGTTAGTGTGCCTCCTTCTGCTTCTACGCCAGTTATTGCACCAATTCCTAACCTTTCTCCATTGGACTTGGAGGAGACCCCTTCTGCCCCTTTGTCTGATGATATTTCCTGGAATTCTGTTGAACGTGCTTGGATTCATGCTCCTTCTGATATGAGATATTCCCCTGAGAAAGACATATACTATGCTTTTATTAGTGAGAATGAGGGTGAGAGTCGGTGTCTTATCTACCATATTGAGGGAGATGGTTTGTGTCTAACTAGGGTTGGTGAGATTGGGGAGGAGAATAAGAGTAAGTTTTATGATATCACTTGGGATAGGAAATTTATCTACTCTCCTGACTCTGTTGGTTATGATCCGCAGTTAGCTGCTCTATTTTCGGGATATTCTCTTGTGCCTGGTCCTTCTTTGGATGTTGTTCATGATTGTCCTCACTCTTCTGAGGAAACTTAGTCATTCTGTTTTAGTAGCTTAGGCATTTTTGTCTAGCTCCTGTGCTTATTTTTTTTTCTGTTTTGGGCCTCCTGCCCCTTAGCTGTTCTGTGCATGTGCAGAGCACCTGTTTGTTCTTTTATATACAATGGCACGGCCCACTATAAAGCCGGCTAGCTTTGCTAAAAAAAAAGAGAGATTTATTGAAAGGATTTATAGAAGTAAATTATAAAAGAATTTGAGATTGGATTTCCTTTAACCGACCTTCTTAATTTTGGAGGCATGGACGTTTGTTTCACACTTAACCCCAAAGAATTAGTGTTTGAGATTATCTTTATCTCCAATCTAAGTAACATTTGTTTTGATCCTTTTAATATGATTTTGATATAAGAAATCTTTCGCAATATTTTGTGAATATACTTATGCCAGTAAGAACAGTATATGAATATTTTGATAATATTTTGGAAAGAGATTTAAATAAATGAGAGATTTATTTTGAGGCTTAGTGGTTGCCATGGATAATTAAATGTGTGAACTGTTATTTGTTTGTTTGTACGATAGTTTAATAACCGACGATCAAATCTTGACAGTTTTGACTCAGGAAGTATGTTGCATATATTCGAGTGCCCAAGTGAGGACTCGAATACTTGTTGCATACTTCTAAAAATTATCTAATTTTTGTTCGAAGAGACGGAGAGCAGATATGTTATCCAAAAACCACTTCGAACCAACATATGTATTCAAATGGAAGACACCTTGAAGATGATGGAATTGAAGACGGAGTTCTTCAAGTGCAACGGCTATAATGACCCAGCATTTCGGCCAAATAAAAATATTAAATTGAACGGTGATTTTGAAATAAAATGAGAAAATAAATGAAACAGTAACTAGAAATGAAATTAAAATATGAAACGCATGTAATAAATTAAAATGAAAATGAATTAATTTGTTATGAAATACAGAAATATATTTGGTTTCAAATTTAAGTCAGAACAGGTCAATTTTTAGTGAAAAATATTATTTTTCGAAATGTAAATATTTGTATATAAAAATTTCATAAGAAATTTTCCGATTAAGAAGTCAAAATTCTTTTGTCAAATTCCGATCATTTTAACTTTGTTTATCGCGATTTGAAGATTTGTTATGTTCTGGGTTGGTGTATTTAGCGGCAACAGTTAAATTTTGACGCGAGCGTTATAATTCAAAATTTCGTGTGCCAATACGTCAGTATCCATGCGTTGAAAAAAGGGTATGTGTTTTTGTTTTTTTTTTGTTCGAGCAACCGGTGTTGTTTGAATATAGATTTAGGCTACAAACAAGGTCGTATTCGTTTGAGTTGGTATAGGTTTGTTTAGCACGTCTGCAAGTTTTCTTTGGGTTTTATCCGTCGCATCAGCCACAAATTGAATTAATGTGCCGTTTCTTTACCTTGAACATGAATAGTTCATATTCACACTGTTCACCTCATATTCCTTCTGCACATTCCAATTCATGTACGTTTCTTTTCTTTTGTCCGCATTCACATTTTTCTAGTTTAGTTTGTTTGTTCAAACTTGCACTATAATTTGAATTTGAATATATCCTTATACGTTGGTTGCTTGAATTGGTCTTACTGCATTTGTGGTTCACACGTGCTTTGGAAAGGAAACTAATGATTTTTACACAGTCCACATCCAGATATATTCACCGAACTTTGCATCGAATGTCTCTATTTTCGATGTTGTTGTAAGAAAAGTCCCTATGATAATAAATATGTAAATTAAGTCCCTATTTTTTGTAAATCAGAAAGCGCAAACTATCTTGCGTTTTTCTTATAAAAGTGCAAATTAACTTGCGCTTTTCAAAAATTTAATTTTTTATGAAAATTTCAAAATTTTTAAAAAAATTTCAAAATAAAAAAGCGCAAACTAGTTTGCGCTTGTCTGAGAAAAGTTGCAAGTTAGCTTAGAAAAGTGCAAACCACCTTGCGTTTTCTATTTTAAAAAAAAAATAGAGACTAAATTTACATACTTATTTTCAAAGCTCACCGCCTCCACCTTATTTTCAAAGCTCAGCATCACTTTTCGCCTGCAGTTTCTTTTGCCTCCCCAATCCGCTTGCTACTCCCGCCTTCCACCACACCTCGTCTCTCGTCGACCGCCCCCTCTCCGCCCATATCTCCATTCTCCAAGACAAATGAACAAACAAAAGCTTTAACGTCACTGCACCCATCTCCTAACCGTCTGCCTACATCCCCTCCACTCTTGACCGAAGCCTCCAGCACATCGCGACAGCAACCGTTTGTTAGCACAGCAGCAGTTAATCGTCAATTGCTCGTGTTCGTACGTGGTGTAGATCGGATCTGTGTCCACTTGTTCGTGTTGTAGCCGTTGTGACTGTGTTTTGAAGTAGCGAACGATTGTGAGTTTTATTATTGCTCACTGCTAAAATGCTTATTAAACTGCTTATGAAAGTTTAATCACTAACGTGAAATGATGGGTAGTTATGTGTCATCAATGATATGTGAGGTTAGAAACAAATAAATTGTTTAAAACCCATTAACCTGTGATCATCAAAAATTATATGTGATATATACGCACAAACATATGATTTGTGAGGTTACAAACAAATATACACTGGGTGTGTTCATACATTTATATGTTGGATTTTTGATTTGTTCACCGGTCCCTAGGTTGTTTCATGAAAATCTAAAGCTATGCCTATTTGCGTAGCGTTCCACTTATACGTACAGTTTAAACGAAGAAACAACCACACATGATCCATTCAAATTAAAAGGAAAGGTGGACAGTTAGGAGAAATAAAGAAGACGAGAAAAAACTAAACATAAAATCTTACTTCGGAACAAATATCTATAATATACAACAAATACGTTCTGGACCTCCAGTTTGTCTCCTAAAACTCCAAAGCATCCAAACTAAATTTGTAATATGCTCGGTTTGACCCAAGCATTTAGGAAACAAGATGTCAGCGTCACGTCTGGCAAAACCAGCATGAGAGACTCAAATCAAAAGGAATTTTATTTATTATAACTTGTAAAAAAAATTAAAATAAAATGTATCTCGTAAGACCATGTCGCACATAAACACGGACATGTTTTTACCTTACGATAAGCCAAACATTTTCTATAGAAAATTCATTAATACTATGATAATGTCTAGAGATAAAAGTAAAATATGAATATATCGGAAATGCTTGCATCTCACGTGTTAGCATAGTTGGGCACAACAAAGTCCGTACTCGCTTATTGGAGAATGGATTCCGTACAATGATTGAGCTATTGGGTAACCGTCCGTCACGGTGCATCTCTAAATAAAATAACACCGAGGACCTCGCCAGCCTACAAACACCGGACCGACCTACCACTTGACTAGTAGTACCGAATATGATCACCCCTCCATTAATGGGCCCCGAAGCATACAAATGAGAGATAAAATCGACTCGAAATAGGGATGATCATACCCTACTTGAGAGAGACCCATTTAGCCCTGCTGCATCTTCCATATTTTAGTCATTCCCGATTGATAAGACTTGAGGCTACATTTACCTTTTACATAGCACTTCACACTTGAAATGCCAAAACTACCCTACAGACAACATACAATGTCGGTGTTCATCCATACAAGTTCGTTCTAGGACTGAAAGAAACCGAAAACACCACTTTTACTACATCCATCTTGGAATCACCCTCATGATTAGTAGCAAGCAGCCCTTTCATTTCAGAGAGCTTCGTCTTCAATTCTATTATCTTCAACATGTCTTCACTTCGAAACGCTTGAGTTGGATAGTGGTTTTCAGATAACAAATCTGATCCCGGTCCCTTCGAAACAACATTCGATAGTTTTCGGTAAACTCAACATTGGTTCTTTAGGAAATAAACAGTCAAAAATAAGAGCAGAGATCACCTCCTAACTGTTAGTGGAAAGGTTTCATTAGTATTTTTTCTAGGAAAACGAAACGAGATTTATACACACAGTACAACATCATTGGAGATGACTATGCCATATAACTCACGTGTTTCTCATAAATATTCCAAAGTTACGTTTAGGTCCTAATTCGATAGTTAAAATTTGATAGTTGGTTATTTAACTATCAAATAACAAACAAACAACAAATATTATATTTCACATGGAAACCATTAAGCCTTTAAAAAATTTTCTTTCATTTATTTAACACTTTATAAACCTAATCCAAAGGTCCTTTCCAAACACTATTCCCAAACTCCTTACATCTGTTTTGTACTTATAAACATCAATACTTATCTTATCGGTATAAGTATATTACAAAAATTTACGAAAGTTTTCTTCTTTCCAAATTTCCACATTACATGCCTAAATAAATTCCATGTAAAACATTACTGTCCATAAAACCAACCCACTACCCTTTATCAAATTTCCTTTTAAAAAGCTCACTTCATAATTCAAATAACAAATTTCCACATTACATGCCCAAATAAATTCCATGTAAAACATTACTGTCCATAAAACCAACCCACTACCCTTTATCAAATTTCCTTTTAAAAAGCTCACTTCATAATTCAAATAACATATAACTTCCAAAATAAATTTATAATTCACTTTTATAAACTCCAAATTAGTATATATATAACCTATGTAAAATAATCATATAACTTTAAAAATCATTTATACATTTCCTCAATTCAAGATCTCTTTAAGAATCTATAAAAAAACTCGTTCTATAGACTTCGCTTATTTTGGACAAACCTCCAAAGTAACTTTAATCAATAAAATTCTTTCGATAACAATCGATTATTTAAAACTCTCTTAAACAACAAAGTTACTATTTACATTCCTCGTTTAATTTTTTTAAACCTCATTCATAATAATAACTTTAGAATACCATTAATAACATACTAAACCAACTTTAAATATTATCATTACACTAATAATCTAACCCATGACAATATTAATAAAATAATTAAGTAATCAATTTAAAATATTATTAATTAATTTCAAAATCATTAATATAACCATTTGTTAACCTTAAAATGATGTAACTGTAATAATTAACTAACCTTTGAATAATATTAACATGATAATTCGTTAACCCTTTAAATGTCATTAACTAACTAAAATCAGTATAGTTAAATAATTTTAATAATTAAATAAAATTAAAACATTTTTAAACAATTTAAATACTCTTAAAATAACTTTAATTAATAATAAAATATAATTTAAAATTTTTAAATAAATAATTAAAACTGTTAAGCAATAATTAAATATTTAAATAACTTTTAAGGACCATATCAATAAAATGGTTAACTTTAAATCATTATTCAAATAATAATTATTTATCTTTAAAACATTACTAATAAATAATAATTAACTTTAAAGCCTTATTAATAAATAATAATTAGCTTTAAATGAGGTTGATTCCATAATTAACTTTTCAATTTAGAAAGAGGCCTAGCGACCACTATGGTACTTAAACAAGTTACCCATTCACTCAATTCAACTTTTCAAGATATAAGACTTTGTATTTGCATAGGAAGACATATGTGCAGATTAAATCCATATTTTATAGTCAATTGTTAATATAATAATTATCCAAAATTAAATCAAATGGTGTGAATATAAGTGTCTACACTAATATAATTGCAGAACTGTGAATTATTCTGCTAAATAAATGTCCAATTATAACCTATAGAGTTAATTATAGTACGAAGGTGTTTTATTCTGCTAACTAGATGTCCAATTAATTTAAGTAGCAGAATGGTATTTTTATTCGGCTAAACAGACGTCTAAATTACCCTATTTAATTTAATTTAGCTCAATAGTATTTCTTATGGCCAAATAAATATCACTAATTAAGGTATAATAATTTAAACGACATTATTAATTAAAATAACGTAATTTAAAACCAGTACGTTTTAACCTATCATCAATTTTGTATTTTGTCAAGCTATCAACAAGTTATACTATGACGTTGTACGCGTCTATACGAGTTCAACGCACCAATCCATGAGCAAAACAGATCATGGATGAGAAAGTTATAAAATTTTGAAACCAACACACATTTAAAAATTTTAATTATCATTTTAATTTAACTTTCCTCACCCAAACTCCACATGGGTCAAGGCTCGCTACATGAAGCCCACCTGGTTCCAAAAAGCACGGTATCTTCTCATTCATTTCTCCAATTTCCTTCGACCGCCATTAACATGCACCGTGTGTACGTGCACACGAGCCTCGGCCACCAAACCAAGCATCTGACTCCACCCTCCCATCCCACTACACACTCTCATCATGATGGAATCACCGCCGTACTCTTCGGCCTCCCCACAAACTCAACAAAACACACAACATTTTTTTTTTCGTCGAACCCCACCAAAATTTGTCGCCCGAAGCACCTCTCCACCACGAACCCCAAACCAAACTTGGATTTGACTAACGTCACCTCCAGGTCTGATAAATCGAATCCCTAGCCGACGACCTTCACCCATCGTCGACACCAGATCCCGTCGAAATCTCACCAAAAATTCTACATCGACATAGACCATAATGGCACTAACGTCGATTTCCAATTCTTTTCGGATAATGAGAAATTGATTTTTGAAGTCGATGAACAAAATATGCCCCTTGCTGTAAATCGAAGGTACACTACAAGAAAATTCATTATTACTGGCATTAAATTACAACGTTTTATACAAAATATTGTTTATTATATCTCAAAACATAATTAAATATACCTAAAATGCTGCCTCATCCAAATTATCTCACCCGCGCGTTTTTTCCTCTATACCTGCAATCACTTCCTCTTTTTCCCAAGTTTCCTTTGCCTCTCAAATACTCTAATTTATTTCCCTAAAACTTACGATGTCGATCATTTTTTCCTCCATTCAACGTTATTCCTCTCTTCCTCCACTTATAAACACTTCCTCCTTCCCTTAATCTTTGATTTGAGTCGTCGGTCTTGTTCATCCTTCTCACCAGTTGGGCCCTCGTTTGATTTCACCAGAGAGTAAGAGTTTTCTAGATAAAGACATGGGCTTGTTCCTTCTAAATGGAAAGGCAAATGTGAAGAAGTGCCAATTTCACTTCCAGCCTCTGTAACAGAAAATTCATTGGAGCAAGAAGTTTCAGTAAGAGTATTCGTCGGTCTGGAAATAATATATCCACCACCAGAGATTGTGATTTAGCCAGATTTCTTCAGTCATGGTATTCATACATCATCTATAGTAACTGGTAGTCCTATTCGCGATGCTAGTTATTTCTGCTATGCTAAAGGAACCATGATGGTTATATACAATATAAGGTCTTAAATTAAAAAAGAATTCATTTTTAGCAAACTGAATACTTTGATATACGATAGGAATCGCACCCAAGGCGCATGTAGCAATGTACAAGGCATTGTTCTACTAAGATTCAGATTCCAAATGAACAACAAGCGATGTTTTAGCAGCCATGGAACAAGCAATAGAAGACGGAGTCGACGCCATGCCAATATCATTAGGATTCGATGCGTCACCCTTCTATGAAGATGCGGTAGCCATCGAAGCTTTTGCAGCGATGAAGAAGGGCATTTTTGTCTCTATCTCCGCCACCAACTGTAACAACCCAAATTCCAATGAGTTCGGATTTTTCGCAAAAAATGCTGAAATCCAAGCCCACTAAAACCCGAGTTGGATATTTGGTATCCTGCAAAATAGGTAAAGATAAATATATTAGAGCTTGGATAAATTTCTCATAGCGAAACTGACCAAAATATAGTAGTAAGTAAATATTCACCAATAAAATAACACTTTCTAAACAAGTGTCCCAAAGCTGGAAATTTTCTACCAACTACCTAACGTGTAATATGTTATGAGGATGAGATCAGAACTAAAGTTCTGGTGAACGGACAAATTATACACTTCTAAGCTTAATTCCACATATACCGTTTTATTTTCATTTACTGTTATATTAGGTTTGTTGGGTTTATAATATTCTCGCCTCAGTGCGTGAATCGTGACCATCTACTCCCTAGCAGATTAATACCTAATAACTGATATATATATATATAGCTGTATGCCCCTTGACCGCATCGGTCCTAGATACTACCCATAGACCTTCCCTATCCTCCTCGCAAAGGACTCCATCGTCTTGCTACTATGGCATTCTGTGACTACGTCTACAAAGGACTACTTCATAAGGCCTACAATACAGATGTTCCATCATCTACTATGAAACGTAAAACTGCGTCCACACTAGTCTCTACTAATGCTCGGATATCCATAATGTACCACTCAATACGTCATTGAGGACTATACGTCATCGTTCTGTCTATTCTCTGAATCCCACTTAACAAGGCCTACCATGTACGAAACTCAGTCGGGGATTTTCTATTTCTATAAAGGACTGCCTGTTAGGCCTATAATACATATATTCTATTTGGGTTGTCTCATTTCTTATCGTGACTATGGCCCCACACAACCACCCCTCAACTAATCGAAAGACCTCTAAAGAGCTAAGTGGTTGTGTCCTACTACAAACAATCTAAACATCCAATTGGCTGCGCCCCTCATCCAATGTCTCGATAGTGAAAGAATCATTGGACTATAAGTTTAACTCTAGTCTTTCCAGAACTCGCTTCTTGGTTTTGATGCTGGCCCGATATCTGCATAAGACTATCCTTTTGGGTCATGTCCATTAAAACTTACTTGCAAGTACCGGGACATACGAATATCCTACTCCAAACATCCACCCCTTTTGACTGCCTACAATGGTTCTGCCATGCGAAAAGCAGTCAAGGCATATTCTTTTGATGGATCACCTACAGATCTGCCTCCGGGGAATTTCTTCGTTATTCTTACCCAAGAGGATCATCCTAGAGTACCCTCATGTCTCGTTGAAGTCTCGTACTTCCTCTAGCCCAAAATATCTAAGTTGGACGTGCTCCTTCTATGCTGAAATCTATTATAAACTGCTCCGTTAGGCTCTTTATCCTTTGGGTTGCACCAAACACATCTCACCATGTTATTAGACCCTAAGTCTAATCTTTTATTTTTCATTTAGTTTACTTTTCTTATTCTGTTGGCTACTTATTTACCTAAATAACATAATCTTGTCCCAGCCTCACGTGACTATTGTGAGACCATCAACTCTTGACTAAAAGGGAATGCTGTTAATATGGCCCACTTCTATTATCTTGCTTATTAACTTAATCCAAGATCTAAGTTTGTTAAAATAAGCCTCTTTTGTTATTTCTGCTTTATTTGCTTATTAACTTAATTTAAGTCTTAAAATAAGCCTTTTCTGTTCTTTCCACTTAATCATAACCAATGTTACAATTTTACTTGCAGTTGTCACTATTGTATTCTTTTATAACTTATATATTATAAATGTAATTATAAACATCTCTTTTCTATGATATTGAATTCTCTTTAATTCTCTTATATAATATGACAATCTTGACTTAGGGCTACGTCCAACTGTCACAAATTTACTCATCATAATAACTGCTTTACTTTTATTCTATTATTTGCACAGTAAATGCAGATCTAGTTACATTTGTGTCTATAGCTTCTATTCTTGTCTAATAATTAACTTGATTCCTTTTTTAATTTTTTTAATTCTTCGCTTCATTTTCTTATATTCTAGGAAACAGTTCCATTCTATTTGGTTGGTTACAAAAAGCTATTCTAAAAATCCATTTCCATGTTTTAATACTAAATAATGCTATAAACAATAATCAATGACTACATGATATTTCTTTTATTATTTCTTTAGTTATTGGATAGTGCAAAATACAGTAATTTCTCTATTTTACACTAGTTCTCATTTTCTTTCTTTTTATTCTTGCAATTACGTTTATCGTTATCTTTTAAATGTTAAACTATAGAAATGTATTATGTTTTCTAAACTAACCAATTAATCTGTCACTTAATTCCAAATCAAGTTATTAGATTTTTCCTTTTTATTTATTTTTTCTCGTTTTATCATAATTTACTGTAAATTTCTATTTTTCTCTTTTTATTTCAGCTTTTCTTATTTTACATCTATTTTTTGTAAATCTAGTGTTCTTCTATTTTAATCCGTACTTGTGAATTCTTCTCTTTAACTAATTTATTCGTGTAAAAAGAAATAAAAGGACGCTAACATTTACAGGCTAAATTTCAACTTTAAAATAGATGTAAATAACTGTAAATTTCTTACTTTTAGGCCTATGTCTTTCTCAACTGTCAAGTCTAATATTAATTAAATATATGCTCTCTTATACAATTTACAGTCTCAGCATAACTAATTAATAGAACTAATTATAGAAATAAATACTGAATAAAATTATTTAACGGGAATCTAACGATAATATATCATAAATGTAAAAAGGTATATAATTAATTCCACTCCTCTGTTGTCCTTAGCTTTAAATCTCTATCTTCTAAAATTACTACACTGCTCTACAACTTCTCTCCTTTAATTTGTTGCAATTTCTCTATTACATATATTTTGTTTGGATTTATTTGGTAAAGATTTGTGAGACATAGGAAAAAATAATGAAGAAAGAAGTCATTGTTTACTGTAAGAGAGGGATGAAGAAAGTGACGTCGGATGGAACGAATTACATTACGTTCTCTTTTACATAGATGCAGCCCACCAATTATCTAATTAATCCTCTTCTTAATTGATCCTTCAATTAAATTTTATGTGCAGCAATATACTGCCTATATTTACACATTCAAATCTAGGTTAACTATTATTTCATTTCCTTATTAATTGACATTTTCTACTGATCATGTTACAATCCTAATTAATAGCCCCATTAATAGATTAACATGTCACCTCCATTAGTTAATTTCCTTAATTAATATTTTACACATTGTAACGTTTCATTAATTGGCATGTCAATTAATTCCACCATTCAATTCATATATATATTTAATATGCATATATAATTTATAGTCCAGATATGAATTTGAACATTTATTTGTTACATTTATATATAAACCTCTTTTAATTGAGGGATCTAACATATACACACACACGTTACTCCAAAATTAATTCACATATTAATTAATTGCACTTTTAGCTGATTCTGTTTGCAATGTTAATTATTCCCTTATTTTTTTCCTCTTACATCTAATTATCTTAATAATTTACATTCATTATAAGCATAATAATTTTATTATTACTTTTATAAATATCCTATGCATTCATTGCAAATGTTTATAATTGATAAAATTTCCATGTTCGCATATGTAATTGTTTCTGACACTAAAACTTCAAACGACTATAACTTCTTCGTTTGAAGTCCATTCAGAAAATATTATATACGGAAGTTGATTAGAAAATTTCCATGAACATAATGGTATAAGTTTCGTGGTCAGATTCCAAAAATAGCAAAAAAAATACTGTTTTTATAGCGATCAATTAAAATTTGTTTTAATTTAACCGTCAATAAAATGTAGGATGTTATAGCAACAGAGGACCCCGTGCCCACACTGTCATCAACAACGCTCCTTGGTTCACTTCAATCGGTTCAGGAACCATGATAGAGACTACACTGCTGCTATTCATTTAGGGGATGGTGCATCTGGTATTCATTTCAATGGACGGTCGATTTTCCCCACAGAATTTGTTCATTTCGAATGATTCTTTCTATTTTGGCGCTGACAATTACAATAAAGGGACATGCAACTACCTTATTCCAAGTGAAATTGTTGGTAAATTTGTATTTGTGCCACTAATAATGGATTGGATACTCATCAAATGATGGTGGTACACAAATCAGGAGCGAAAAGAGTGATTTTCGCAATAGGTAGGGGATAGTTTCTATTCTCTAATTATATCAACTGGCCGTACCTGACAGTAAGCCTGGAAAAGTGTAACGATCCGCAAATCCGAACCCCTTGAGACGACACTATTCTACGTCAATCAACTCAAGCTGCACAGAAATACGAATCATTTGGGTTAAAGAAAAAGAGGTAGAGGAAGAGAAAACAGAAAACAACAACCGAATCTTACCATCGCAGCGGAATAAAATATAATAGATAATAAATGATCTTTACACAAATTCAAATATATTTGTTTATATATTACATCATCAGAGTACATCAATCACAGTTCAACATCAATATCATACAACTGGATATACAGCTAATCAACACAGCGGAATATATATATACAACAAGTACAAAAAGTACGTATCGTCATCCAGCTCGTCACCTGAGCTTCACAACATCATATCTTGTATCCTATAATACTCGGTCTGACCCGAGCATTGTAATTAAATAACACCCGAGTCAGTCTGGAATACCAGCGTGAGAAAATCACACTCAATTGATGATTAAAGTTTCAAAAATCCTTTGAAAATAAAAGCATCTCGTAAGACCACGCCACAAATAAATATGTCGGGTTTTTACGTTATGATAGCTAAAACAACTTTTATAGAAATCCTCTGATATTATAATAGGGTCTATATACAAATACTTATAAAATAGCCGAAATTGTTACATCTATTAAATTCCATATACTAGCCACAGAGTGGGTAATACAAACAAAACTCGTACAAAGCTCGTAGGGAGAATGGATTTCCAACTAATGACTAGGCACTGGAGTACCACCTGTCACAGTACATGGCCTAGATCATAGTACCGAGGAGTACGCCCACTCCCCTGCAACACAAGGCAAGAACTATTTCTTACTGAACAGTCCCGAACAAGATGACCCCGTAGTTGTGGCCAACAACTGCCACACAGCCAAAATAAAGGGACATCTAGACAGGGGTATACCTCGTCCTGCTTGGGCATGACCCACCTAACCTTGCTGCATAACCCCTGATTTTCAATCATTCCCGGTTGATGAGGCTCGAGGCTGAACGTTACCTTTTTAGACCGTTTCACTTAGAATGTCCATCGTCCGCCTGACGATGTTCCGAAAGCATTCATTCATACAAGTCCATCCCGGGTTCGAACGGAACCGAAGGCACTACTCCTACTACATCCATTTTGGAAATATCCTCAGGATTAGTAGCGACTAGCCCTTGCACTTCACTGCTCCATCTTCGACTCCGAACACATTTTTCACGAAACGTACAAACCGCATCGAAGTGGTTTTCGAGAAATAAATCTCGATTCCGGTCTCTTCGAAACGATCAACGCATTTGTCCAATATTGATAGTTGGTTATTTAACTATCAATTAACATTCACAAACATCCATCCAAAAATAAATAATTTCCTAAATTATTTATTTACCTCAAAAATATCTTCGCAAGATATATTTCTATTTTCAACCCTTTGGAAACAGTTTCAAACCATCTTCCTTTCAGAATAAACTTCCCCAAATATTTTCTATCTCCACTGAAATCACCAAGCACAAAACTAGATTTTTTTTTTAAAATAATTTAAAACACTTTACTTTGAAATATACTTTAAAACATTTAAGTTAAAACTACTTCAAGATTTTGTTAAAAGTACATACTATATGAATATTTGAAAATAAGGTTACTTAATAAAATACAAAACTAGATTTTCACTTTTAAAAACAAAATACTACCATAGTAGATTAAAAGGAAATACTTACTTTAGAATTTAAATATTAGAAATAATAAATTTTCCAAACTTGCTTTTTAAAACAACTTTAAAACCTTTAACTTATATTTAAAATTTACTTGGAAAAACGTACTTGGTTATTCAGGTAGAATTTCCAATCTCAATCACTTAAATCAATTTTCCAAATTGATTCCCAATTTATCCCATGTGAAATAAATTTCTTTACTTTCTCAGTTCATTTCAAAATTCATTAATTATGGACATTATTATTATTGTTATTATTTTCCGTTTGATTTTAAATCTTTAACTGAAATATAAAAATTTCAGGTTTTTCCCACTTCTTCTTAATTCCTTTCAGAATTTAAATCTTAAATTTAAAACAAATGTTTTTTTTCTTTTAAATGATAATATTGAATAAAATTCATTAACTTCCTGTTTATTCAAAAATTTCATTTCCAATTCATTCTTAAATTTATTCAAATTTTCTATCATTATTTTACTTACAAATTCACTTCTTTTATTTTCTTTCCATAATCCAATTTATATATTATGGGTAATTTCTCACACCCAATTATATCCAATCAAATCATAGCATATTATATTCCAATATAATTTATCATAGAATATCAAATAATCACAACAGAGGATATTAAATAATTTAAACAAATGTTGAGGGATCCAGTTGGATCCCTCCAACCTGTTCTCCCTGCATTCATAGATGTTAGAACAATATAAAATGCCAGTTCCAAAATATGCCATACTATAACACATCAATCAATTCAACCATTCAAACAATTATTTAAATTTAATCATTTAAATTTAAATTTAAATTCAACTGAGTGAGATTAACTCACCTTTGATTTAGTTTGCAACCCACCTCAATATTGCTTTAGATTTCCTGATGTTTGACCTTGAATAAGCATTATAGGATTTTATTAATATTTGAATCGATTGAATAATCAACTACCATTCAATAAATTTAATTACCTAATTGTTTTGTTTGAACTAAATTTCCCTTTTGAAGATCTTTTAGTCACTAAGATAATTAATAAGCTAGTTTAAACCCTCTTTATATATATATATACACACACACACACACACTCTTACTTCAGAGATCTCATATATATTTGCAAAAATTAAAATTTTCTAACTTTATATTCAATATTCCTTTAAATGGAAATATATCCTGTTTATCTACATATTTTAAAATGAAGATACATATATAAACTGTATTTAAATATTTCACTGTAATTACATTTTCTTTTATTTTCTGACCTCTGATTATTCAAATCTAAACTGAAATGCAAGTTTAAATTAACCAATTGCAAATTTATACCTACGTATATATAAATTAAGTTAAATAACAGAATTAAAATTAAAAAAAATCCTATACCTGCTGCCTTTCCCCCCTTTTTTGACGAACCCTACCCTCGAACTCGGCCGCCTCTTGAGCGCCACCTCCTATTCCACTTGAGCCGTCGAAACCGCAAGCGTACACAACCCCTTTACACGCGTCGATGAATACGACGCCACCATCGATGAGCCACCAGCCATCGTGACTCCACGACTCGCTCGTGCTTGCGCGACACACCGCCTCGACCGAAAACGACAACCAAAACAGCTCTCGACGTCGCCTCAAATCGCGAGTCATGTCTCGTGAGATCCTTATTATTTTTTAATTGAATTTGATTCGATCTGAAATTGCCTGATTTGGACTCGGCGAAGGGAGTGAACATCCATGGCGATGCGACGTTACATGCAGGCGAAGGTGAGGGAGGAGTCGATAGGGCTAAACTGCCTACATCTATTTGATGGAAGGGGGAAATTGGAATTGATTGAAAGAAACTTGAACTTGATTTAAATGGAATTTGGCCATTGCTTATATTTGACTGAAGATAGTAAAAGAAAAAGGAAAAAAGCCTGGCTTATAAAAAGGAGAAAGAAGGCGTATAGGAGAAGGAATAAGGATGGAACGTATTTAGGTTGAGGGGAGAGGCGTATAAGAGAAGACTTAACTATTTTAATTAAATTCTTCTATGCATTTACGGATTATACGATCAAACGGTAAACCCAAACACCGCGAAACTTGAAATCCAATAATAATTAAATATCACGGATCCAATGGAACTGGTTCCGTCGAACTCCGAGACTGTGCCTCGGAAGACTATTTTTAGATTCAAACTAAACGATAAAATTTCAAAACCAAAAAAATCATTGTTAAATTCAATTTCACAACTTCTATTATCCTCAGTATTACCAATATAAATTTTATAAGCCTCCAAATTATTTTTAACTGGCTTAGAACTCCAGATTCAATATTTTACTCAACTTCAAGTTGCTTAATTCAATAACTTAATTATCAAATAAATAGTGATATTTGAATTCAAGTTAAAAATTAACTTTATTGCATATTTAAAATCAATTAAATATTTCGATTTAAATGCTCAAAAATTCCGGGTTGTCACATTCCTCCCCCCTTAAAAGAATTTCGTCCCCGAAATTACTAGTTAGGAAGAATAGTCCAACACCCGTTACTATATTTTTTTTTAAAAACCAATAATTCTACATCCTATCAACTATCTTTTAATAGAAGACCCATTACCATTCTTACGAACTTTCCAGACTTTCCCATAATTTGCAAACAACCCTATTTGCCCAACCACTCAAGTTTTAGTTTAAAACCAAATTTTGAATGATCAAAATTTTCTCAAAATTTTTTTCCAACTCTCTAAATTTTCGAAAATTTTTGCCAGCATCTCCTTTGCGCAGCTAGCTCGGTACAACTACAAAAAGCCTCTACGGGTTCCAAATTCCCAAAAGAAAACAAAAGCCAAGTGGCTAGATCCAAAAACCCAATCAAATTTCACAGAAATTTAAACACATACCTTTTGTCGAGCATTTCAAATTTATCTTTTGAAATCAAAACCAATTCTCTTTTCCCTTTATATTACCTGCATACCCTGCTTAGCACTAATATCCAGTCACAACTTTCAAAACATTTTATTGACTTCCTCACAAAATGTCAATATCTATTCATCCAAATATTAACTTAGATATATTTGTAAGATCAATTTCTAATTAAGAATTCACCATTCCTTTCTTAAGTTATTATAAGCATTTTATATGCTTCTTTATTTATTTTCACCCCACCACTTTAGTTTATATCTATTTCTATTCAAATTGATTCTTTCATTTCCATATGAATTCAATTTACCATTAACTCTGAATGTTTGAATTTTATTTTTCATTTATAACTAATTCATGTCATTATTTTAAATTTGTTTCATTTACTAATTTATTTCAATTTCTAGTTTGCAATCGTTTTGTCAATAACAAAATTTTCAAAAAATTTCTAACCCCCAAAATTTTCGAATTTTTTTGGCAGAGTCTCCTTTGTACGGAGGAGCTTTTGCAATTTGACAAAAGATATAAATATATATACATCGATCCACCTGGTCGGAAAAAACAAAAACAGTTCATATTTCCTATTTTTATTGCGTAGGCATACCTTATTTAGCATTTTTAAGCAAGCAGCTTATTATTTTAGCAATTTGCGCAACCAAATCCAGCTACACGGCTTCCAGGTACCTGTACTTACTCAACTAAAATATGTAAGTGTCATATATATGAAGTTTAACAACATTTCTCTTATTTACAATAGTTAAACACATGAATTCTAACAGCAATGCACATTAAACACTTTTTATGAGCAATTGAAATATTCCAACATTAATTTTAATTGCTTACAACCAATCACACATCGTTCACTTAATCCGAATGGTTAACAACTTACATGCTTACATTTAATTTATTTTTAAGCAAAACGGACTCATATTCAATTTAATTGATCTCAAAATCAATTTATTTTACTCCTATTAATTCATAGATTTTTAATTACTTCCATTTACATCAAATGATAATTTATTCTATGCAATTTGACGAGATCTATGTGAATAACTAAGTACTTATGTTTTATAACCAATTTAAATTGATTTCAACTCAATTTATACTTAATTCTATTCCAATTGATTTAAAAATCAATTTTATTTACTTGCAACGATTCATAGAATTTTATTTCCTCCTATTTTCATCCCACAACCAATTTTCCTCATGCAAATAGGTAATATTCATTCAAGTAAATAGCCACTTAAGCCGATGACCATTTCAAATTGATTCCAACTCAATTTATTATCAAATTCCTTCTATTTTAATTCATTCACAACCATTTTATTTAGCTCGACCATTCCATTTAAATTTTATTCACAATCCATTCATTTGCGTTTCATTTCTTATCCGCATTCATTTAAAACCATTCTAGTAAACTTGAAACATTCTATTTTCCTTATTGTCTCAAGTTATTTCAATTCTTTAACAATTTAAATGGTTTACAATTATTTATTTAATAATTTTCATTCCAATAAATATTATCTGTAACTCACCGAAATTTATTTTCCATTTAAAATTTATTTTCACTTGATTTAAAACCAATCCAATATTATTAAACTTATTTTTAAGTTAAATTCAATTCAACTCCCCCATCTATTTAGCTTAAGTCAATTTACTTCAATTTATTCAAATTTTATACATAAGCTCATTTTCATTTTACAAGTAAATTTTTTTTCCTCTTCTCTATTCAACTTAATTCTATATCAACTAAATCTCATTTTGAATCTACAATTTCATTTGATTTTTATTTATTCCATCCATTTATTTATTCAATATAATTAGTTTATCCACTCAATCCATTATGAATTTTCATTTCCTTACTCAATTCATCTGAAATTATTTTATTAATAACCAGGCCATTCCAATGTATTTCTACTTATTTGGATTTTATTTGCAAACCATTACTATTTTAATCCAATTTCTTTTAATTTGGCCACAGTTTTCAATTACATTAATTTGTCAACACTTCAATTGAATTTTAATTCATAACTCAAGTTTTGATCCTACCATTCACCTTTAATTTACCATCCAATTTTATGTATTCACAATTCAATTACATTCTCAATTCATTTAATTAATTGCAAGGCCAATCTCAATTATATTTTCTTCACTAATGATTCAAGCCGAATTTGATTTATAACTTGAGTTTTATTTCCAAACTTCAATATTAACTCACCAACTCAGCTTCTATTTAACTACATTAGGTTCCATTTACACATTACATTAACTAATTTAGTAACAAATTAGTTCTCCCCTATTTATAGTTCAATACTTAATTTTAAATCTCAAAATCTCTTCATTTAATTTTGTTAAGTTCAAATTTATTTTATAATTCAAGTTTGGATTTTTTTTTTTTCAAATCATCAAACAATATTTATTTTGGGTTTTCTATCCCACTTTTCAATTTTATAAGTCACAACTTATTATTTTACACATTTCCATTCATTCTAGGCTTGAATATATTCATCTTTTATTTTTAACTCAAGATTCACGCTTATTTATAGCTCAAGCATATTTTTATTTCCATGGATTTCTAATTCTTTTATAAGTTATTCCAATTTATTTATTTCAATCCAATCTTTTTCTCACTTATTTTCCATAGGTAAGAATCTAATTCCATTCAATAATTCAATCGAATTTTTTTATTCCAATTCAATTTTATTTTAACTCGGATTTATTTAACTCAATTCGATTACAACTTAATTCGAATACAACTGGATATTATTTTCAGCCTATTCAATTAATCTCAATCCAGTTAAATTTTTATTCCCCAATCCAAGTTAATTTCATTTTTAACCTTCACTTTAAATTTAAATTTCCAACATTCAAGCTTATATTTTCTTCCTGATTTAAAAATCATCTCAATTTATAAGCTTACAACCTATCTCATCAGGATTTTTAAACACCCGGCTTTTTGGTTTCAAAACCTTTGAAATCTTCAACATCTTAAATCACACTTCTCAAATATTTAAATCAATCCTGATTTTTATTTCCAACAAATTTCCTTTGAAATTTTAAAAACAAACTAGTTCTTCTGGACAAATCAATTTGGCAGCAATCCATCACTTAGGAACTCGAAAATGAATACTGATGATGCTGCGCAATCATCACCAGGATTATTTTCCAGCGACTGAAGTGGGCTCAATGCTATATCCCTTTCCAAAATTTATTTGAAACAATTTCCTTTCAGAAATACCCCAAAATAACAATGCTATTATTTATCTTCAAAATACTTCCAAATCTCTGGGATTTAAATTTCCAAATCCTGCTTAAATCAATTTTAACTGTAATTAATATAAATCTCCTTTTGTTCATATTTCAATTTATAAATCATGTTGTTAATTTACGTTAAAAAAAATTCTTTTGACAAATGAATTTATTTTCCTTAATCTTTAGTTATATTTTAAATTTCTAGTTAAATTTTTACTCAACAATGATAATAATTTAATATTATCATTCCTAACATCCAAGCAACCATATGTTAGTTAAAATAGTTTCCAAAAACTTTCTTTATATCAAAATATATTTTTGAGTAAAATTATTGCATTCACCCACATTTAAAACAATACCGTGTCGAACTGTTCTATTCAAGTGTTTAGAAACCCCTTCGATACAATCGTCCAGACTGCGCCGACGAAGGTTCATATGCCACTCAATAAACCAATCTACACAATATTAAAATAATTTATATTCACTAACAAATACGCGCTCATATCTATTTATACGCTCAAACTCATTCTAGAGTACTACGGACTCTAATTTGAATGAGTAATTCCCACCAGAGCTAAGGTTATCACCAACCTAAGCTCTGATACCAAGTGTAACGACCCGCAAATCCGATCCCCTTGAGATGACGCTATTCTACGTCAATCAACTCAAGCTGCACAGAAATACGAATCATTTGGGTTAAAGAAAAAGAGGTAGAGGAAGAGTGTAACGACCAGGAAAATTTTAACAATTTTAATTGATTCTATAACGTATTTAATTGAATATTTGTGAAATCTTATAATAATTGAATTTTTAAATAAAATGTTTATATATTTAGAATACGTATATTTAAATATAGCAGATTGTAAATTTTCAAATAATTTTATGGAAGTTTATTTAATTGAGAAAACGTGCTGTCCAATTCAAGCTATTAATTGCTTTAATTGATTTCTGAATCAGTGCGTAACGGTTTCTTTTTACTACCGTTAAAGATTTCTATTGCTTAATACTTTTCCAATTCAGGTAGACTTTTCCATTCGTAACCATTAATAAATTTGAGATCATCGACCTTGCTTTTATTATTCCTTGTAGTTTCGTGCACTGACTTTACCTTTCCCACTACCCATAATTTTCTCTATACGTTTCTTTTGCAATTGAAGCGTATATTTATATTTATGGTGGTGCGTTTATTCTGGTCTCTCTTTATTTTTGTTTTTAACGCTTGAAAGAATCTCAAATCATCAAGCTAGTAGCATCCATTCCTTCCCTCGCTTTCATAAGGCCTATAATATATAAACCACTTGCTTATAGATCTGAACACAACTTTGTCATCAAATTTAATGTGCCTTCCTCTCCCTATTATTTCGGTTCCAACCTTCCTAGTGAATGGCTTTAATAATTTTTGGCTAAATCATAGCTACGGACTTTTCAAATTTCTTTCATTTTTTATTTTTTTCCAATTCCTTCATTTGCTTCAAAATTTTTGAACGTTCCTAATCATCTCAGCATGTATATATAATGTAAGCCTACCTTTCCTTGGAAAGCTATTGCTCACAAAATTTCCTGATTTCTTTCCTTTTATCCATTTTTATATCCTTGACTTTCAAAACTCATTATGTGTTGTACAAACAAACAAAAATTTATTGCTTTAAGTGTATAGCTAAATCAACTATTGACCGTTACAATTACTTTTTTTTCATTTCAATTTATTACTTAAATAACGTTTTGATGAATTAATGGACAACTTTACGTTTCTTTTGCTTTTGAAAACTTTATATTTATAGTGTACGTTTCTTTTGCATTTCAAAAATTTGAAACATGCTGCCCCATTTAAGCCATTAATTGTTTTAATTATTTTTCTTAATCAACATATAACTGTTGCTTTTTATTATTCTAGGATTTACATCCATACTTTAATCTCTGCTGTTCCATTTATTTCATTTGAAATCTAAATTTATTTACCATTCATTTATACGCCTCTTTCTCTTCACTCTTTTACCACTTCGTTTCCGTGTTTCTAGGAATATATATATATATATATATATATATATATAGTATAGCATAGATTGCATCTTCTTTTCTCTCCGTAGGCTATTCGTTGCCCTCAAATTAATATTAAAAGAGGAGAGAGCTTTGTAAATATTATATAAAGTCATATAGCACGTTCACATATCAGATGCAGACCTACCTTTATATTTAAGAAACTAGCATTTTCTCTGTTGCCTGAAGAATGCCCTTCGCCATGTCATGTTTCTTGAATCACGCATGCATTCTTCCTTTAAAAATCGCCTGTTCTCATCTCCCCTCCATCTTTTCTTATTTCTTCCAAACCTGAGCATGAGCTCTCTCTTTACCTTGGCATGCCTCCTCCCCATGGCCGCATGCATTAGTTGGCAAAACATTTCCTCTCTGGTTTTTAAAAGTAAGTACGCATTTTATTTGATATAAGTCTATTTTATATATTAAGAACAATATAGATTGTGCATAAGTTTTGTTTTATATGTTTACTGCAACTATGGGGATTTTGAATTCCCTAACAGTTGAACTTTAAAAATAATAATATATTTCATAATAGTATATATGTGATAATTGTTATATTTATAAACGTGTATATAAATATTTAACTTCTGTTCATATATAAAGGTTAGTATATATTTATACCGTATTATGTATATTATTTTAAGATTTTACGGTATATAGTTTTTGACTTTTGTTAGCATATAGTTATCGTACGGCTTTTAGATACGTATGTTTTACTAACTAGTTGATAAGTTAAATATATATATATATATACACATATATACGCGTTTTATTTTACTATTGATAGCTTACGGTATATATGGTATAAGTTTGGCAGCCTTCTATTAATATACGTATTTTTATATGTTTTATATATTTGGTTATAACAGTTTCAACTATAATAAAATATGTTATTTTATTAGCTTTCATATGTTAGATATATAAAATATAGTATTTCAATTTTCGTTACTGTTTTGGTATATATATTATATAAAATTGGTGGGTACAAGTTTGATAGGTCAATTTATAATATATATATTTTTATGATTGTTTTAGTATTTTAGAGTCTAACGTACTATATTTTATTTTATTTTCAACAATTTACATAAGTTATATTTAAAATGTAGGTATATATATATAAAATTTTCTATGGTAGTTTTACAGTATAAGTTATATCAATATTTTATAATTTCAACAGTATATGCTTTCAAAAGTTTATTTCATGTCAGCCTTAAGGTTGTTTGCACTGACTGATATACGTTGGATTTTTTTTAAGGGATGTGTATTTTGATTTCAAGTATAGTCATATGTATAGTCATATACAAATTGGTAGAGGAAATGTTATATAGTATATATATGGTTATATTAATATAGTCGGTGTGCACACCTATGCATATATATTAACCGAGGTATGCATATTTTGTTGCATATTTTATAAACCGTGTCTGCATATGTTGGCTAGTTGTATATAAGCTCACTTATCCTATTTATCTTCCTTGACCCAATTCTGATTTGAATTCGTCTATTCCTATTATCAGCTTTGATCATTGAACCGTGTCCATCTAGTTTTGTTTTGGAATTCGGATCTGGATTTCATAACTCACTTCTTTTTCTCTGGCCTCGAGAGGTGAGAAATCACTCACGATTAACGTTCTTTTATTTACTAAATTTGATTTCAATTGAGACGACAATTGAAATATGAGGCTGTAGTTATTTAAATTGTTATATA
This sequence comes from Allium cepa, assembly GCA_030765085.1. Classification (NCBI taxonomy): domain Eukaryota; kingdom Viridiplantae; phylum Streptophyta; class Magnoliopsida; order Asparagales; family Amaryllidaceae; genus Allium; species Allium cepa. The sequence continues at coordinate 506,864,940 of CM060934.1, read as the reverse complement.
TGCTATTATCTGTAACTATTCACTTATGGGATATGACACCATATCCTATTGTTTATATATTTATTTTGATGATATATGCCTGTTGTTATTATTATTTACATATCTGTTATCACTCTGCAAGTTCCCTGTTAGTATAGAAATCACTATGGGTTGAAATGATACATACCCGAACAGACTTTAGAATAGGAGAAAATGGTTATGGGTTGAAATAATAAACCCAAGCGATTTTCATTTAATTGAATTGGGATTACGGGTTGAAATGCTATCCACCCGTATACATTTAGTGTACGGATTGAAATGATAAATATCCGTAACACTTGACCATATGATAAGGAATATATACAGACATCGTTGGTCCATATATATAAATATTTTGAAATTTAATTCATTGTTTTGGAAAGAAATATATGGTCTTATTAAATGTTAATCCTTAAATTTTTATATATATAAAGGGTAATGATATATAGATTTAATAATATTTAATTTAGTCAAAATTTGATTTAATACATAAATTATGTTAAATATTTATGTAAATTTTATTCCAAAAAGTATTCTGCAATTTACTAAGATTGGGAGATAAATGTGGGTTTATCTAAATGGTATTTAAATAAGGATTTATTCAATTAAATCAATTTGAAATTATTGAATGGGAAATTTAAGGGTATGATTTTGTAACTGGATTTTTATTTAAGTGATTTAATGAATATTTCACGTTTAAACAGATTAAAGAAAATATTGAGTAAAATGTAATTTAAGGTTACTTAAATGATATTGTATCTAATGAGGGATTATTTTAAGACTAGATAATAATGAGGTTAAATCGAGATCTATATGGAACTATTAAATTGAACATTTAATTAAATATTAAAGCTTTGAACTATATTGGGATTTAAATGGTTTATTTTGAGATTCGGATATGTATTTGAAATCAGTATAGTTGAATTTATTATTTAGAAACTAAATTGATTAAAAAGTTAGTTTGAAACGTTGAATACTTAAAGTTTTGAAATATATTGAATATAAAGGGTATTTTGTGATTTCAAATCCGAATTTGAGATCGATAAAATTGAAGTGGTTATTTTAGAAATTGAGTTGAATTTAAATTAATAAATTGAGATTGAAATAGATTTAAATGGGGTGGTCGGGTTGATGTTAAACGATTTGTTAAGTTGAGGGAATTGAAATTTCTTTACTGTACAAATTATTTAATATATAAAAATACTATTTGGGAAGTATAGAGATATGAAGTGAAAATGATATTTGGTTTTGAAGTATAAATTAAGTTGAAAAGACTACAGTGTTATAGTGTATATTTCTATCTTTTAGATAGTTCCATGGACCCTTAGAGGATGGTTATCCCAAACATCTTCTAAGTTAATTATATTTCAGTTGATATTTCACTTGAGTTAGATTTATAGATATAAGAATGTTAATCCTGACTCGAGTGTTTTGTGTTTTGCTTTACGCTCGGGTCAGACTGAGAGATACAGCATTTGAGACTCATCTTCGAAGTTGGAGCTTTGCTTGAAGATCCAGCTATCTATCCCTTCAGTCATCCAGTTGATTGGTTCAGAGAAGCCATCTGTTGCATTGGAGACTTCATGGCATTTGAACTATTCGGTTGTATTTTATTTCTAACTCTGAGGTCTATAGTAGCTTCATGAACTACTATTCTTTATCTATTCCGCTGCATTGTATTACTCTGTGTAAGTGATCTATGATTGATTTATTTACTGTATATTTTAAGTTTTGCCAAATTTTATTAACAATTCGGTATTTTGAATTATTCTAGTCGGACATGTATGGTTTTATTGTCGATTTGAATGGTCCAAAATAGCGGGTCGTTACAGAGAGAAAACAGAAAACAACAACCGAATCTTACCATCGCAGCGGAATAAAATATAATAGATAATAAATGATCTTTACACAAATTCAAATACATTTGTTTATATATTACATCATCAGAGTACATCAATCACAGTTCAACATCAATACCATACAACTGGATATACAGCTAATCAACACAGCGGAATATATATATACAACAAGTACAAAAAGTACGTATCGTCATCCAGCTCGTCACCTTGAGCTTCACAACATCATATCCTGTATCCTATAATACTCGGTCTGACCCGAGCATTGTAGTTAAATAACACCCGATTCGGTCTGAAATACCAGCGTGAGAAAATCACACTCAATTGATGATTAAAGTTTCAAAAATCCTTTGAAAATAAAAGCATCTCGTAAGACCACGCCACAAATAAACATGTCGGGTTTTTACGTTACGATAGCTAAAACAACTTTTATAGAAATCCTCTGATATTATAATAGGGTCTATATACAAATACTTATAAAATAGCCGAAATTGTTACATCTATTAAATTCCAGCTATTAACCACAGAGTAGGTAATACAAACAAAACTCGTACAAGGCTCGTAGGGAGAATGGATTTCCAACTAATGACTAGGCACTGGGGTACCACCTGTCACAGTACGTGGCCTAGATCACAGTACCGAAGAGTACGTCCGCTCCCCTGCAACACAAGGCCGGAACTATTCCTTACTGAACAGTCCCGAACAAGATAACCCCGCAGTTGTGGCCAACAACTACCACACAACCGAAATAAAGGGACATCTAGACAGGGGTATAACTCGTCCTGCTTGGGCATGACCCACCTAACCTTGCTGCATAACCCCTGATTTTCAGTCATTCCCGGTTGATGAGGCTCGGGGCTGAACGTTACCTTTTTAGACTGTTTCACTTAGAATGTCCATCGTCCGCCTGACGATGTTTCGAAAGCATTCATCCATACATGTCCGTCCTGGGTTCGAACGGAACCGAAGGCACTACTCCTACTACATCCATTTTGGAAATATCCTCAGGATTAGTAGCGACTAACCCTTGAACTTCACTGCTCCATCTTCGACTCTGAACACGTTTTTCACGAAACGTACAAACCGGATCGAAGTGGTTTTCGAGAAATAAATCTCGATCCCGGTCTCTTCGAAACGATCAACGCATTTGTCCAATATTGATAGTCGATTATGTAACTATCAATTAACATTCACAAACATCCATCCAAAAATAAATAATTTCCTAAATTATTTATTTACCTCAAAAATATCTTCACAAGATATATTTCTATTTTCAACCCTTTGGAAACAGTTTCAAACCATCTTCCTTTCAGAATAAACTTTCCCAAATATTTTCTATCTCCACTGAAATCACCAAGCACAAAACTAGATCTTTTTTCAAAAATAATTTAAAACACTTTACTTTGAAATATACTTTAAAACATTTAAGTTAAAACTACTTCAAGAATTTGTTAAAAATACATACTATATGAATATTTGAAAATAAGGTTATTTAATAAAATACAAAACCAGATTTTCACTTTTAAAACAAAATACTACCATAGTAGATTAAAAGGAAATACTTACTTTAGAATTTAAATATTAGAAATAATAAAATTTCCAAACTTGCTTTTTAAAACAACTTTAAAACCTTTAACTTATATTTAAAATTTACTTTGAAAAACGTACTTGGTTATTCAGGGAGAATTTCCAATCTCAATCACTTAAATCAAATTTTCAAACTGATTCCCAATTTATCCCATTTGAAATAAATTTCTTTACTTTCTCAGTTCATTTCAAAATTCATTAATTATGGACATTATTATTATTGTTATTATTTTCCGTTTGATTTTAAATTTTTAACTGAAATATAAAAATTTCAGGTTTTTCCCACTTCTTCTTAATTCCTTTCAGAATTTAAATCTTAAATTTAAAATAAATGTTTTTTTCTTTTAAATGATAATATTGAATAAAATTCATTAACTTCCTGTTTATTCAAAAATTTCCTTTCCAATTCATTCTTAAATTTATTCAAATTTTCTATCATTATTTTACTTATAAATTCACTTCTTTTATTTTCTTTCCATAATCCAATTTATATATTATGGGTAATTTCTTACACCTAATTATATCCAATCAAATCATAGCATTCAATATTCCAATATAATTTATCATAGAATATCAAATAATCACAATAGAGGATATTAAATAATTTAAACAAATGTTGAGGGATCTAGTTGGATCCCTCCAACCTGTTCTCCCTGCATCCACAGACGTTAGCACAATATAAAATGCTAGTTCCAAAATATAACATAGTATAACACATCAATCAATTCAACCATTCAAACAATTATTTAAATTTAATCATTTAAATTTAAATTTAAATTCAGCTGAGTGAGATTAACTCACCTTTGATTTAGTTTGCAACCCACCTCAATATTGCTTTGGATTTCCTTATGTTTGACCTTGAATAAGCATTATAGGATTTTATTAATATTTGAATCGATTGAATAATCAACTACCATTCAATAAATTTAATTACCTAATTGTTTTGTTTGAACTAAATTTCCCTTTTGAAGATCTTTTAGTCACTAAGATAATTAATAAGCTAGTTTAAACCCTCTTTATATATATATATATATATATATATAAACTCTTATTTCAGAGATCTCATATATATATTTGCAAAAATTAAAATTTTCTAACTTTATATTCAATATTCCTTTAAATGGAAATATATCCTATTTATCTACATTTTTTAAAATGAAGATACATATATAAACTGTATTTAAATATTTCACTGTAATTATATTTTCTTTTGTTTTCTGACCTCTGATTATTCAAATCTAAACTGAAATGCAAGTTTAAATTAACCAATTGCAAATTTATACCTATGTATATATAAATTAAGTTAAATAACAGAATTAAAATTAAAAAAAATCCTATAACTGCTGCCTTTCCCCTCTTTTTTGAGGAACCCTACCCTCGAACTCGGCAGCCTCGTGAGCGCCACCTCCTATTCCACTTGAGCCGTCGAAACCGCACGCGTACACACCCCCTTTACACGCGTCGATGAATATGACGCCACCATCGACGAGCCACCAGCCATCGTGACTCCACGACTCGCTCGTGCTCGCGCGACACACCGCCTCGACCGAAAACGACAACCGAAACAGCTCTCGACGTCGCCTCAAATCGCGAGTCATGTCGCGTGCGATCCTTTTTTTTATTATTTAATTTGATTTGATCTGAAATTGCCTGATTTGGACTCGGCGAAGGGATTGAACATCTATGGCGATTCGACGTTAGGTGCAGGCAAAGGTGAGGGAGGAGTCGATAGGGCTAAACTGCCTACATCTATTTGATGGAAGGGGGAAATTGGAATTGATTGAGAAAAATTTGAACTTGATTTAAATGGAATTCGGCCATTGCTTATATTTGACTGAAGATAGTAAAAAAAAGAAAAAAGCTCGGCTTATAAAAAGGAGAAAGAAGGCGTATAGGAGAAGGAATAGGGATGGAACGTATTTAGGTTGAGGGGAGAGGCGTATAAGAGAAGACTTAACTATTTTAATTAAATTTAATTAAATTCTTCTATGCATTTACGGATTATACGATCAAACGGTAAACCCAAACACCGCGAAACTTGAAATCCAATAATAATTAAATATTACGAATCCAATGGAACTGGTTCCGTCGAACTCTGAGACTGTGCCTCGAAAGGCTATTTTTAGATTCAAATTAAATGATAAAATTTCAAAACCAAACAAATCATTGTTAAATTCAATTTCACAACTTCTATTATCCTCAGTATTATCAATATAAATTTTATAAGCCTCCAAATTATTTTTAACTGGCTTAGAACTCCAGATTCAATATTTTACTCAACTTCAAGTTGCTTAATTCAATAATTTAATTATCAAATAAATAGTGATATTTGAATTCAAGTTAAAAATTAACTTTATTGCATATTTAAAATCAATTAAATATTCTGATTTAAATGCTTAAAAATTCCGGGTTGTCACAAAACGTGTGAAGAGATAGAAAAATACCTAATTACAGAAGCTACCGAAACAATAATCATTGATATCAAATTCATACAAACAGCGCTTGGCTTTTAACCAGCTCCACAGTACTGTATTACTCATCTTAAACATGGGATAGTTCTTTATTTCGTACTTACAATAACAATAGTTTTTATGCTTATGGTGGCTTTCCCATTTTTATACTTGTGTTGACATTTTTTACACCTGTGATAACCATTATTTTGAATATAGGATGGAATTTTTGCCTTACACTTATGTTAACCATCTCCAATCTTGTAAATACTTGTAAGTACGATAGCTGTCTTCAATCTCTTAAATGTGGTAGCTTGCATTTTTTTTATAATTACACCAGTGTTTTCTCTTGTGATAGCCTTGTTGCTTTATACTTGCGGTGACCTTAAACTTTTATACATGTAATGATATTTATTTTATATATGTGATGGTGGTTTTGCTTATACTTTCAGTAACCCTCTAGCTTCAACCAGTTACATACGGTAGTTGCTCAATCTTGTACACATATCTTACATATATGAAGACTCTTAAACATGCCCTTCAAATGGAATCCACTTAGGTCTCCATAATCAATGAATTCATTTTATGATTCACAAGCTTTCTTCCATAAAACTTAGAACCTAACACCATGATTATACCTTCGTCAAATTATAACATTCAACAACCACCACAAAATAAATTTGTGACATGAATAATCATCTCTTAGTATTTACCATATGTTCTTAAGAAAGCAACACACAATTTTCTAACATGGAAACACATCACAGTCTTAAGCGAGCTTTGCTTCACTGTCCTCCTAAAGCTAATGTGTTTTGACTATCTTCTATTATTATTTTTGAAATGAAGTTATATTGCCTTCTTTATAAACAGATTATGATACATAGGCAGTTATACCATAAAATAAATGTCATCCATGTAGGTGAATATGATGGAGTAACACCTTTTGTTTTAATAAACAATATAAAAAATAGTGGTTTAGCTCCTTTTTGCATGATAACATGTATCCAACGAAGGATTGTCTATCTGACGATCAAACTTATATCATTGGTACTATTACCTTATTTTGCTATGCATCCTAAAAAGAAGTTATAACTAACACATATGCATAGAAATAATTATGAAATGTAAAATATATAATAACCGTGGATTTTACTCAGTGTAAACGTGCTTATAATAATGCATTTATGTCTAATATTGTTGACTAGTGTTGTCAATTTTATGTGTAGTACTGAAATAAAATGTATTTGGTGATTTGTTTGCTATACAGTATCCATGTTATAAAGCATAACAGCTCTTGGAACATTAACATGCTACCAATAACTGCCATACTTTTAAGTTTGAAAATTGTTGCCCTGATGGATAATTTTCTCTATTTTCAACATAGTTTTTAGCTCTTGATGTATTTCAAATTATCGATCCACTAAACAAAAATAAGTTATATAGTTAATCTTATTGGCTTTACATATGTCGTTTTGATGTAGTTGCATATTTAAGCTCTGATTCTCCTCTAGTTGTAACATGTTATTTTGTTTTGTTTCAAAGTGTGTGGCATGCTATATTGCTTCTTAATGATTTAAATTTTCCTTCAGTACCAACTCTTTCATTCTTCAAAAATTATTTTACAAATATATGATGTCATTGGTAGAATCAACGGCTTTAGTTTAAAGGGAATATATGGATGGTTCATAAATCAATGCAATAAATGTCTTGTTATAGCAATTATTTTTGTGCCTATTATTAATGATTGAATCGTTTATGTTTGATAATAACTACTGATATTATTGCCTTTAAACCTGCACTGCAAATAATTATTCAAATATGTAGACTATTGTAATATCGCACTACTTTGAGGCCCAAAACTAACAGCTACGGATGCTAAGTCTTCCATAGATATTAACCTCCAGTGACCAAATATGGTGGTGTTAGATACAATAATACATAGATCATAGAAATATGGAAAAATTTAACAATTCAATAACATAATTCCACATTCGAAAACAAAACATATCTTGTTCATTACATAATCCCCAAATTACGTTAATCACGTTCTGCAAAATATAATTATTACAATTACTTCAAGAGCGACACATGAAGATGCCCCTTGGTTGATTAGAGAATATAGTAAGGCTAATAAGTCTGCCTTTACAAACAAACACACAACGGAAAGAAAAACTCTAAATATCTATCAGCCTCCTACACGACTCCGAAATCTTTGTTTGTCAAAGAAGAAACCTGAGAACCTTAAATCTCAAACTACTCAAAATCAATTGGGTTCCCGATAGTTTAAGGGGAAAAAACTTCGAGTTAGACATAAAGGCTGGTATAAATAATAATTAAACATCTCAATCCTTTCAGATATCTAGTGAGACCATGCAGCTTACCGGAACGTGTTTTCCCCTCACTAGCATCCCAAAACCTTTATAAAACTATATTATGTGCTCCTGCATCCACAATGGTTAAAATATATTTTCAAAATATTGCGATGATATGCATGCTTGCAAACATTTAGGATTTCCCCGTGCCCTATTATATTTTAATTTGCTTCAAAGAGAGACTATCCATCCAATATTCATTTTACTTGAGCGGATGTGGACTGTCCATCTCACATCTCATAGTTTTTCTAGGATGACTATAAACCCTTCATTAAACATATAGAGACTATCCACCCCCAACATGATATTGACTATCCATCAATCATCCCATAGTTTTCCTACGATAACTATGAACCCTTCCTCAATCATACGGAGACTATCCATCTCCAACTTGATGTTGCCTATCCATCAAACATCTCATAGATTTCCTAAGATAACTATGAACCCTTCACCTGGCCCCTTAACTCATGCTATCCCCGTGAATATAATTATCTCATGTTATCCACATGATTAACCTATTTCCATTAATATTCCTAATTTAGGTTATATCTGATTTATCCCCAACTATTGTGTTGCACTCATTAAGCTCATCCTAGTATCCCCAAGGTTAAACAACATTTTATAAGTTTGAAAGAAATAATTTTCCAACCCCTTCGAAAGCTTTGCTTTCGACCTCTTAGAAATTAGAAATCATAAATTTTAAAACAATGGCTCCAGCCTTTTAAACCCCTCCTTCGAAACCTTTCGTCCATGTTAAAGTAATATTATATAAGGGTAGAAGCATAGCTTCAAAATCACTTCAAAGTATCACTTTCGAAAGCATTGAAGGTTACCCCTTGAAATCCCATAGAAACCAACCTTTTGAAATCGTCGAAATCGAACCTTTCGAAAGCATTGGGTTTACACTTAAAAATTTTACTTTGGGTTATAGGTGAAAGTTTTAGAAACCACCCTCTACTTTATAAAATATAGGGGAAAAGATTTAAAACTTTCGACTGTGTCGAGAGCTCCTGCTTTCGACCTCTTCGTAGGGTTGGGAAGCGGCTTTTATTTATAATACCAGTAAACCTTTCGACTAAGTCGAAAGCTCCTGTTTTCGATCCCTTCGGAAGGTTAAACAAAATAAAGGCAGCAGTTCTTTTCAAAAATGCCTTTGAAATAATCTTTTGAAACCAAACCTTTTGGCCTTATCGAAAGGTATCTTAAATCCTTTTAAAACCTAACCTTTCGACTGTGTCGAAAGGTCAGATAAAACAAGTTATAAAAGTCATACCTTTCAACCTTGTTGAAACGTCTTTTAAAACAACCTTTTGAAAACCAAACCTTACGAATGTGTCGAAAGGTCTTTAGAAAATAGGCAAGCGATTTCTCAAATCAAAATAGATTAAGGATCCATTTCCTTCGGAAGCAACCCTTCGAATGCAACCCTTCGACACCATACCTTTCGAATTAGATCAATTCACTACATACCACCTGAACGATAGCATGTGCATTGCTTTCAGCCTTTTCGGTCATTGAGTCGAAATGTAACGGCTTGGAAATTTCGATCCTGAAATTTCCAGATAGTTAAGAAAAGAAGAAAAGAGAAAGAAGAAGAAGACAGAAACAAGACACAGAAACCTCACATTCGCAGCGGATCAAATATAATATCAAATAAAATACCAGTTATACAAAGAAAACTATATCAGTTAATTACATTTAAATACATCAGAGTTACACATATACATAAATGCTGGACAAAACAATCATGTCCAGAGACTACAATATCACAGTGAAAACTCTTCATACGTCTCTGCCATCCTGCTCGCCTCCTGAGCTCCAGAACGTCCTTACCTGCAAATCTGTAATACTCGGTCTGACCCGAGCATTACATCAAAGTAACACCCGGGTCAGGCTGGAAACCAACGTGAGTAAACCCATATAATTTGAAATACTAAGTTCAAACCATAGGATAAAACCCGGGTAACTTATATCAATTTATAACTTCACAAGTTATTATAGACATCAACCATTTCACATATCAATTTCTAAGTGCCAAAACTAAGATTTAAATGGTCCAATTTACTTAAGTCATTCCACTTCAGCCTATGTGTTTCACATATCAATTTATAATAATCGAAGTGGTTTCGGGTATTTCTAATACCCGACTCCGGCCTCTTCGAATTCAGTTCATCTTAACACCAGTCGTTCAAGTGAAATGAAACTCAACTTTAAATTAAAGGTGTCACCCCTTTTTACTCTGTAATTTGTCATTGACTGCTAACCACACTATTATTGTCCACCAAACACAACATATCACGAACCTTTCATATCAGGGTATTAATCAATTCAGGGTATTTAATTATCCTTAATCATACATAAGAAAGTTAAATCAATCACACCAGCTCGAATAACTCTAATTTATCATAATTAAATCAATTACCTTTAAGTTCTGCTTATTAATTAATTACAACCCAAATGAACTACCACCCCATAATCATTCATCTTTAATTATATTAAGATTATCATCATTATCTAATTACTTCCATTAAGTAATTATACTTAACCACATTCCAAGAATGATTATCCTTGATTAATTGCATCCATTAATCAACCCCAATTACTCATAAGCAGTAATTACCCCTCTGTATTACTTACTTAAGTAATTAACTTCTTACTTAATTATTAATCCCTTTTTTTATTAATTTCACCAAGTAATTTACCCTTAATTACTTCCATTAAGAAATTACCTTTAATTACTTAAGTTAAATAAGCTAACCCTTAGATACTTTCATTAATTAATTATCTTTCTATTTATTCACTTTAAATTATCACATTAATAATTAAATATTCTTTAATGAATTTATTTCAGTAATTACTCTTTAATCACTTATACTCAGTAATTAACTACCCATAAATTTATTTTAATAGATTATATTTCAATTTCTAAATCTTTAATAATTAAGATAAACCACATACTTAAATTAGTTACTTAGTTCACCAATAAACTTGTTTAAAATCCAAAAGCTTTTTGTTTAAAATCCAGAAGCTTTTTGCAAATAATCCCATTAACATTATTTAATCGTCCACTCATCGATGCATTACATATGGATGGGAGCTCAACGGAGCATCCATGTAGGAAAGTCAAATTTTTGTTTTCTTTAATAATCAATTTACTCAGTTTTGATTTTTAATGATTTTGCATGATTTTACAGTGAAGATAGATTTCAGTGTGGACTTCACTCATAAATTATATGGTGCCTTGATGATGCCTCCTTTGAGGTAGGCTTTTCTTTCTTCCGTCTATATAAACTTATCATTTTCATGCACTTATTATATTTGAAAATAGATAATTCTAATTCATAAACATGGTTCATCTTTAGGTGTTTTAAAAATCCATTTTCATCGATGACTGAAAGGTATCATGTACACTCCTTATTCCTTATAATTATAATTCTAAACCCATTTTGGGAAATTGTATTCGAATTGAGCATTGTTATATGCATGTGATGTACTTACTGATATCCTTGATCACTATTATCCATTTTTTTACTTCGCAACATATTAGCAGGTGTCTATTTAAGTTGTTGTTTTTCTAGCTTTTGAAACATTTTTAAATATCCTGTTCATCCATGAGTATTTGTTTTAATAAGTAGATATAACTGTATAGGCACGCATACATATTTGAAAACTTGAAATGCTATCTTGTAAATTATTATAATTTTTACAACCAATATTCCAGTATAGTTTACTTTTTTGTTTATTTGGCATACATTTTCTTCGGATATAGCTCCAAGCTATTTGAATATTTTATTACTTTTTTTACAGAAATTGTAGCAAGTTAAAATTGTCTATTAAGTTTACTATAAAATAGTGTTGTCACAGCATTTTTAGTCATTGATACGGTTATAAAGCTCATCATTGATGCAGTTTCTTGAAATACTACATTACTGTTACATATTTTTAAAGGAACTTTAGACATTAATAACCAGTACACAGCTGTACAATTATAATTTACAGATATAGTGAAGAGGTATGTTGCATATTACAATTTACAACAAATCTTTTCCTTTAACTTATAAAATCTAGTGGTCGGTTTCCCCATCGTTTGGTTGTGCTTCTTCTACGGTTAATCAAAACCAACCTATATTAAGTATTAAATTAAAGATAAATTTTATATGATGTTGCAACAATAACATATAATCAATTTTTACCTATTGATATATGCTCTCTTCTTTCCTACTTTCTTTACCTGCCTACCAATAGTTTATTACCTGCCGATTTGCAAAATGTGTTTGTTGTATTGTTTAGAAACAACAATAGTCGATTTACACACACACGCATTTGCAAAAGAAAAGGCCAAATGATATGCATAAAGTGATATTTAAAGAGGAAAAAGAAGAAAACTAGCACTATAACAACAGCTGCAATCCGAACTTACAAATAAACATGCCAACATGCATTTTTTATATAATATATATATACTAAAGGGTATAATGTAACATGCATTGTAGGCATGGGGTGTCTTAGAATAGAGGGCGAATAATCTATCAGCAGTTAGAAGATTATTTAGGTGGTCACTAAATATAAATTCTCAAAGCTATATAACATGGATGACTTGGGCATCATTAGAGGAGGAGCAAGGCAATCCTAACGAGCTGAAGAAGTTCTAAACTTGTATTTTCAACAGGTTAGATTTATTTTCTTGATGATCACTTTGGTCCAGTACACAAATTTCACATGGTTCAAAAAAAATATAGTAATTTTCTTAGACCATAAAGCACTCTATTTTCTGATCAAAAGCTATCATTGTATTAATTGTGCTATTTTCTATGCTTACTTTCAACCAAACTGAAAGTTTTTATTATAACCTCTACAGCGGATAGAAGTTGTGGACGACGCATCATGGGTTATGGGCTCAATTAATATTTTCTACTTACATCTGAAAATAGTGCATAGCAAAGATGAAGCATCCAATAGCTTACGTAATAGTGCTCATTTTAGACTCATATAATGAAATGTTTAATCAACATGGAAAAACAACAAAAGCAGTGACATCACATAAATATCACTCGACCTCTGTATGATGCATTTGCATAAGAGAAATAATAAGCTGTTCCTAGAACCACACAATCGATGTCGAGAAATTCAACAAATAGCATAAAGCACTATAAATAAGTAACAAAGAGGGCCACGTGCTTTACTATGATAAAAAAGTTCCCGATGCAATATAGAAATTAGCGTATATTCAGTAGGATGTTAAAAAATTAGCTTCATGGCTTTCATTACCACTATATTACTCTACCACAAATTACATAGGTGACCAAAATACAAAATGGACTGCAATCTAACAAAAATAGGACTGTACAAGTGAACAAAGCCAGACATCAAATTGAGTAAGATATAAGGTTAAAGGGTTTGATTTAAAGTGCAATTTCATTAAAAAAAAATAAAGCATGATATGCCTATTGAGCCAGAATTAGCATCATTATAATAGTAGGTCTAATAATATAGAAGAATATGATCAAGTCTAATAGAATTAATAACCAAAATCATAATACAAGAATATGAACAAGTTCAATAGTTAAGATTTAACGGTTATATTGTGTGAATTGTGCATCTGTTCAATCTAATAGATGCATTCATCATATTGGTCTACATCGTCATAAACTAACAAGAAAGTTACTTGACTTGGTTACAACAGTTACAACTCGAATAAAATATATTTTCTTTTACCTGAAGAAATGTATTTTGATTACATACGCTAATGACCGCAACAAGAGTGGTGAGGTTTTAGAATGATTTAGAAACTTCGGATCGTAATCCATTGGTATCATTATCTATGTTTAAAAAAAGATTACATATTCTATCGCGCTTGCTAAATAAAGGAACATCAATTGAAAGGCATCATAAAGACGTCTTTAAGTTTTGCTGATTTACAGTAATAAAAAAAAGTTCTGAACATACAATGACTCGCTGAGCATGAGAGATGAGCGCACATCTCAAATTGGAAGAAAGACGGTAAGCTGAAACTGATATTACCACTGAAACAGTGAGATTTAAAAAAAAGATTGGTGCTTAAAAAACGCAACAAAGGTTTGATTTTGAAAATCAGATCCATAAAGTACAAAAATATTTATTGCCTTCGGCTTACATACTTAAAATGTTTGGCAACAGTTTTTTGCCACTTGCGTACAAATCTTTACATTTAATTTGCAAATAAATGTATTTTGACACGATGGACTATTCCTTAAACCAAATGATCCAGATAGAAAATCCAATCAAATTTCTTAAACAAATCAAGCATAATAGAAAAAAAGAAGTGAAGTCAAAGCTACCTGCTTGCCCATTCGAAGAATAAGATAAGGATCGCTGCTTCTAACATCACGAACAACGAGATTCACTCCTCTTATTACTCATCGCAAAAATATCCAAATAGTTCCAACTGAATTCAATCTACAAATTAGAAATGAATCTGAAGAAAAAAAAACACTAAACTGGATTCAAATAAGAAATGAGAAATTTTAATTTTACATACATAAACTACTCTCTAAAACAAAATATGAATTCAACTACTGCAAAACTATTTGATTTAGGAAATAACTACCTAAGATATTGATCGAGGCAGACAGCGAAATCCAGCTATTGATTGAGGCAGAGAACAGCATCCTGATATTGATTGAGGCGAATACCAAAAGCTTGATATTGATCGAGGTGGAGAACGACACCCTAATATTGATTAACGTGAATGAAACCTTGACATTGATTGCGAGCGGTGAAACCTTAGCTTGATGGAGAAAGAGACGTGAAAAGTCAAACGAGGAATGAAAGAACCATGATAGACGTTTCAAGTGTAAAAGTACGTAAATTACAAATTTATCCTAATCACTTTAAATTTTGTTACAAAATCACCAAATTTAGTCACGGTAATAACCGTTAAAATGATTGTAACATAAATAACCGTAGTAAATTGGTAACGGTTATAACTGTTAGAAATTTGAAGCGGAAAAGTGTTATAAAATGGATTGTTTGGAGGGAAAAGTGTTACAATGATTGACAATCTCCCTCCACCTCCGGTATCTAACATACAAAATATCTGATACCATAAGAGTGCTTTGTAGTGGTACTCGACCATTGCAGGGAAACCATTAAGGGTTAAAGTACGATCAACCAATGAAGAACCTGTAGTATATCTCATAATGCTTAGATAAAATATAATAACAAATATATATAAAACTGGTGAGAATAGTTTAATCAAATGAACTAGAACTAACTTCATATCAGAGTGCAACATAGGTTCATCATATAATATAAAACAGAGTAATAAGAGTTCATACAACCCAATACATCGAATAAACTCTAGACAACTATCCCTATATGTAATAATAGTGTTATATAGCTTCATAGTACCGCTTAACGGAAATAAATGATAGCAGCTCCATATAAAAGTAGCATATATAAGAAAGCATCGGCCTCCTGCTCATCCTCCACATAGCTTCAAGCTTTATCTCATACTTATTTCTCAATCTACTCATATAAGAGTATCCAAGGTAAGAATCGATGCAAATAACCTTGGATTAGAAAAAAATCTGGTGTGAACAATTTATAATCTTAAGATAGATACTCTCAGGTTTCACCCGACGCTCATACATAACAATTTACAACAAGCTAACATATGTATGGGTAACACAAATGTAACACCCCAATATACCAGCGCAAGATTCTGACATCCGAATGGCGACTGAATACATTGTTCGCTAATTAACACCGCAACACAAGAGAATTTATAATACTTCAAATATCTCTTATCAAAAACTGGTTTAAAATGAATTAAAATATCTGGGTTCACATGTGGAGCACCTAGTGTACATTGAACTTCCAAAATTATTACGTCGGTGCAGCTTACATAGATCGTAGTACAAGAAGTAAAATAATAATCCCCACCACATTGCTCACCGGCCCACTCAGGTCAAATCCACATTAACTAAACTTTTCTTTTGAGTACCCTAAGAAATAAAGAAAATGCCCGAATTTGACATAATGCCTGACGTGAATTATTCTCAACTAATATCCAACGCAAATAAATTTCATTTACGGTGCGAATACATTAATTTAAGCGGAATACCTTAACATTATATCAATACAAAAATCATAGTTCATTTATCCAATTTTTAGTTAGAGTATCTCAATGTTTACATAAAAAATTCCGTATCACCATGTTACCTCTAGTTCGTAGCTTGTACCATCATGCCTACTTACATATACCCTATTATATGCAATCACCGTTAGACATTCTCTTCGTCATTGTGCTTTATCATTATTTTTAAATAGAATATTTCAACATTGGTTTATAAAACTAAGCATATTTCACATATTCATATTGACCATCTGCACATTATCCACCACGTCCTGCCCGCTCACATTTGTCCCATTTCATTCACTTCATCTACTAGACACATAATTCACAACTTGCATTTTAACACCATTTTTACGAAGAATATCTTAACATTAGGTTATGCAACTAACCATATTTCATGTATCCTTATTGAATTCTCACTGGTAATACAAACATTATGCCCTCTTGTCACCCTCTATCACTTTGCATAAGTTCATCGGTTCATTTTCTGCCCATGCTTAGACATCTCATGTTCATATACGACCACATGCATTTCATACAGTTGACCATAAGTCAAACTCCTAGGGCCATACTCTTATGATTTTATCTTCTTGTTTGGGTAAACTTCCCAATTCACAATTATCCAAACCTTTAACCCGACAGAGTATAAAATTGCCTCATTTATACGCATTGCAAGGTTGCCTCTTCTATAATTTTGTAAAATGTAGGAGCATCCCATCTACATTCTCAATTAACAAAATCTGAATTTATCCCATCTACATCCGAACGCGAATGATCCGCCTTTCACACTCGCTACCCATTTTTGGCAAATAACACCCATATTTATTTAAGCATTACCACTGAGGAGCCCACCCAAACTCATCGGTTCCTAACTCAAGTTCATACTGAGGTCTTAGAATGGTTCACACCCCCACACATTCTATGTGTAAACACTCTATAGCTCAAGATGCTAATTTGTACAATCATATCTCATGTCCTCACTGATTATTATCCCATGTTCTCACATATAATTCCATATCACCAAGCATTCTGCCCATACAAGGATTGTCACCTAAGTTGCTAGAGAAATTCTTCGTGCTGCCAATGATCTGCTGCTTACATCATTTCAACGAAATCGAACATTTGAGTCAAGAATTGTCATTATACATTCAAGTGATGTCCTCGCACATCAATCAATCTCTCACAGTTGACTAGCTTTATACTTAGCTATTTACTCTATGTGGAATAGTATGCCTTTCTCACTTTTCTGCACTACAATTATTTTTTCGCTTTATTATGGATCAATCCTATGGGAGACCCAATATGTATTCATGGTTCATCACCGCAAATCCTAACAATACTCTATTCGAGATTCATTGCATGGTTATGTGTTAGCTACAGTAGAGCTCACCACTTTTATTGTTCATTGACATAAATGGGTTTAAATCACAATCCAATCTCTTTTATCAAAATGTTTTAATGATTCCCCTTGAACATCATGGAAATTCACATCTAAGCATCGGTCTTCTAATATCAACTTCTAGGTCTAATTAGATCCAAGATATAAACAAACCCATTCCCAAAAATCAATTAACATTTTGTAGTGCCATTCATACAAACAGCTTGTCTTCCATTCAAATACTATACTACAACAATTCACCACAATCACATATAAATCAAATATAATATGAACATAATTCAATCGTGATTGGGTGATTAGAATGAGACATCACTCACCAACTTCACATCCAAACAGTCTTTATAAGCCATTTCTCTCAGATCTGACTACCTCAGAACCGCTACCCATCCTGTGCGTTATTATCTTGATGTTTCCAAACTTCTTATTCCTGTTCAATCGCTTTTTGACTCCCGCTAGTTCTCAATTTTTTCTCGTCACTTTTATTTCCTGATTTATTTATTTTGGAATTCGGACTTTTACATCTCCACTCAGAAGAGTGAAAAATCGGCTTATATAGCTTACATTGTTCCTTAACAAATTTAATTTTCAACCTTCTCGCCTGAATTCCATTTCCCTATGAGCCGATTAATGGTTCAGGCCTTGATGCTTAGCCTGCTTCATGCCACCCAGCCTGCTTTGTTTTGGAGCTTACGCTTCATTTATCTACCTCTTTTGCATTTTTAATGGATCGTCACATCAAATGTCTCTGAAACAGGAAATCAATTAGGAAAATTCTATTTCAACCCATATTTTCAATTAGTAGTCCCCCAAAATGTAAAAAAGAATGTAAAACCCAAAACTTACATAGTATCCCCGCTTCTTCCAAAATTGCCCTTGACCTTATGTCACGTGTCTTCCTCACGCAATTATTCCTCACGCGATTTTCTTCTCCTTATGTAACCTTGATTTCCAACGTGGTTATCATCTTCAAATCCTCCTCATCACGCGGGGATTAAACCTCTCCTCCTCATCATGCGCGGCTTCAACCCTATCAAAGCAATAAAGGTAAGCTTGAACGTTAGTGAATTTATGGTTTATTTGCAAGTCGTGTGAATTTCTGCTTGAATTAAGACAGTTTGTTTGCAAACGTGTATATTTTGAGCAGTGTTGAATTTAGGGTTGAAATTAGGTGTTGAAACACGATTACAGAAAAACGTTATTGCAATCGATTTTTTTTTGTTTCAGCGTACCACGCACTGAAATTGCATGGAAAAAATAACATCCATGAAGAGGCTCAATGTGGGACAAATGTCATCCACGCAGGGAGAGTCTATGTGGAAGCATTTTTTTCATGCAAGAGCACTGCATGGATGGTATTTTTTCCACACAGTTTGCTAAATGATAGCCATTTTTCCACGTAGACTCCCTGCGTGGAAAAAATGCTATCCACATTGATTATAAACAATTGTTGCTGAAAGCAAAAACAATTTTTTTGCTTCATTGTTTGTTTTTGTATGTGTATTTTCGTGATGACTAGAATTTTATCTGATTATTTTCAGATGGATCGAACTCGAATGACGGCTTCTAAAAGAAAGCGAAGAATGGAGAAAGTAGCCGAAGGTACTAGAGCGTACGTGAACGAGGAGCATGAGACAGATGTAGCTAACTTTTATATTGTTGTAAGGCAAGATGAGGAGCAACAGGAAGAAGGAGATTGGGGAGATGAGGAACATGGAGATGGTTTAACTCATCGGGAAAAGAGGGAGATGACGTAGAGGATGATTCAAAGACGGATGTTGACGATAAGAAAGATGATGAGCCCGAAGGAGAAGGTGAAGAAGATGTAAACAAGAAAGGGGGACTAAGAATCAGTAATGTGATTAGAGAGTTTGATATCCATGTTGCTTTTATGATATGGATTGGCCAGGTATGCAGCTATTATTATTCTAAACAATAGATTTGGAATTACTGTGTTTATTAAATGTAAATTATATTTGTGTAGGAACGATCACCGCTCACATGTGTCAACCATGCAAAGAAGTTATCGAAGTGGAGGATTCGAGATAATGCTACCAGATTCGAAGCCATTATTGACTGTCTGATTGTTAGCACTTGCTACAAGAGTGTTAACAAGAATTTGATATCATCTTTTATAGAACGATGGTATCTTGAGACTAATTCCTTCCATTTACCATTCGGTGAGACGATTATTACTCTTGATGATGTAGCTTCTTTATTACACATTTCAGTCGAAGGTAAACAGGTACAAAGTATGTCATATGAAATGGAACAAGCAGTTTGTATTGTTTCAAAGTATCTTGCCTTACTGAAGCAGAAGCTAGGATGGAAATGAATGAGAGGGCTGGATATAAACCAAGTTTGTCTACGTTAGTTGATAAATTTAAAGACGTGAGCGATGATTAGACTGATTAAGCAATTAGGTGCTCCGCTCGTGCTTATCTTTTCTTCCTTTTTGACATCGCATTATTTGTTGACAAAAGCAAGTCTCATGTGCACATATCGCTGCTGGATCCGTTAAAAATTTTGGATATTGTCAACACTTATTCTCGAGGTTCAACAGTACTTGCATTTCTCTACAGACAGCTTGGATTAGCGATCCGCATGGGTATGAGACAGATTGCAGGATTTCTTTGCTTACTAGAGTCATGGATATTTGAGCATTTCCCACACTTTCATCCTTTTGATAAATCTATACTACGAGAGTTTACCCCGTGTTGCTCGATGTAATCCATCTTCAAACAGTGGTGCATCAGTCATCGATCTACATATATTCCTTGATACTATTCAAATTGAACAAGTAATTATCTTCATTTATTATGTAATATCAATAATAACGATGAGTTGAATGCCATGAGTAATCAGTCCATTTACTAGCACTAATTTTGATCTATTACATCTTTGAACAGGTTATATTTTGATCTATACATCTTTTCACGGCACTATCATCCCTTTCATGATATATCTTGGTACAGTGGTTGCATTCTTTGCCTTAACATTATGGAGCCGTGTCATCCTGATAGAGTACTTAGGCAGTTTGGCAGAGTTAAGAACATTCTTATGGCTCATATTCCTCTAGTAGCAACAAATGCACGTCGAGGTACAACTTCAACTACATACACTCGGGTCCATCATCGGTTTTTGGAAAGTATATGAGAGAATTGGTACCATCATGTAATTGCAGAAGGGTGTAGATCAATACCACTACAACAGTATTTTCTAAGTTGCGCGGATGATTATATGGAGTGGTACGGGGATCATAGTGTTTTACGGGTTCACAATCCCATACGCTTACCTACTAATGTATTGATTGGAGCATCACATTTTCATCCTACCTATGACCAACTCTGGTATGTTACATGTTACATTTTACTTCAGTATATGTTCACTTCATCTAATTGAGTAGTACATTGTGAAGTAAACGTAGCATTAAGGTTGCACCTAAAAGTATATTGTAATATTGAGCATTGAACTGTAGTATTGAGCATTAGTAAAATTGAAAACTTAAACTATAATATTAATTTTTTCTCCAGACTCTACGTGATATGCACGGCCTTTTGGATGAAGCTAACCCTCACGTTGCTAGTGCCTGAGTAGCTAGTGGATGCTACATACGTCGTCAACTTTAGTATGTTGTATGCTTGTATTTTGGTGCATGTATGACTTCAAGTATGTTGACATATGTAATGTGTACAGGTTGTATTTTGGGGCATGTTTGATTTCACGATGATGTCATATGTTATGTGGGGTTTGACATTTGAATTCATTATTGTAATGGGTGAAAGGACGGCAATGTTTTACGTATATCAACATATATATTAATAGTATTTTGTTTGCTAGTGCCAGGTTTTGTTATTTGAATTCTGCAAAAAAAAATTGATTCTCTGCAGTCACCACACACTGACAAAACCTGGATATGCACATAACCACGTGAAGCCAATACGAGGAAACCCCTCTGTGTAATTTTTTTTTTAAATTCTGTTTTCACCACGTACTGATAAGACGTCGTTGTGAACCTAACCATGTAATGCTATTGCGTGGTTTGTCATTTAGCCACGTAGGGCTTAAACATTGTTTTGCTACTATCCACGTTTGATCAACCCGTACTGGAACAACATTCACGTATTTGCACTACGTGGTAGTTCGAACACAGTTAAAAAAATACTACTTGTTCATCGTCCCAAACAAACAGTGTTTAAACTTAAAGACTCACGTTTTAATCCACATTTCATTCAAGAAAGTTCAAAACGGTGATGCACATTGTAATCCAACTAGTTGAGACCAAAGATATTTGTAGTTACTAAGCAGCAACAATTTGCGAACATTCACTCAAGTTTGTAATCCAACTACAAAATGGTGTCACGACTAATTCCATTCATCATATTCAGTTCTTTCATCCCAAGCTTGTCTTCGATCGGTGTAAATGTAATCCCATTTACTTGCATCCGTATCGTGAGCTGTGAACCATTTTGAATATATTGGTAGTATCAGTTGTTTAGGCTCTAGTTTTAACTGCGATTAGCAATGTGTAATTCAGTTTGAATGAAAAGAAATGAAATAATTGTTAGGTTTAATAATCTGTAAGTTTTATATCTGAACAAAATGATCTTGGTTAACAAAATCTATTGCAATTTCACTGCGCTGTATCGGTGGAGGCACTTTTCCTTTCAACAGAGGAATTGTCAGCAGAAGTCTTTCACTAATATGGAATGCTACAACGTTATATCTAGTTGTAGTAATATCACCGAATGATTATGAACACCATTAACAACTTGCAATCATCAATCATCTAAAGTATAAAGTTTCTCACCTTTAAGTCTAAATGGGCAGTTGCATTTTTTTATACCGATCATTTCGAGGTTCTATGTCTTTTCGCTTCTTGTACAGACCACTTCTTCACAAGCAAGTATAATTTTTGGTTTTTTGGTTGAAGAACCACCAATTTCATAATTATGATAACAAAACCAAGATGTTTTCCTGTATGACGAAACCGATCGACCAATTTTTTTTAGAAGGAAATATCTGCATTAAAAATGTTTAAAAAATGTAAGTAATATTTGAACAAGTATGGTCTTTTTTCCTAGTATAGATATATTCAAACATTAATCAACGTAAACTACATCATATGTCGTAAACTCATGTGAATAAACCAATACTATTTCGTCGCACATTTCTTCATCACTTGAAAATGGTACAAACTGCAGAAAACAAGTGTCATAAGTATTGGACACTAAAAAGGTGAGCAGAAATTTTTTTATGAACTACCGCAAAGGACCATTGCATGGTAGTTGTTAAAACCACGCAAAAGCTTAACGTGGTTAGTTTCACTACCACGTGGAGCTTGTGCGTGGTTTTAGTGTAATCATGCTGTCCTCCAGCTGCTTTTGGTCTAAAATCTAGTAGTGCATATACGTGGATTGTCGCAAATCCCACTTATCTAGTGGATTCGACTGTACTTGTAAAAATTAACAAACTTATAAAAGAAATTATCGAATAACCTGCTGCGATTGCAACAGAGATTCACCCTCTTCTTCGAAATCAATCATTTGCTAGTTTCAAAATGAATTTTTTTCAATGATTTGGAAGGTAGAGTTTTAAAGCTTCGATGTTTTATGGGTATGTAAGGTGGAAGAGTTGGGAAGAAAGTTTCTTAAGGGTATTTTTGTCTTCAGATAATTATTTTTTCAGGAGGCTACTAAGTGAATATATGGGTTGGAATAGAATTTGCCAGTCAATAATCTATGTTCTCATACGTACGGAGAACTTACTCTAAACAAATTAAAAAAAATTCATAACTTTTGCCTTTGTCCAATCCCAAAATGCTTGATCATCAATTGCAATTTTTTGTCAATATCCCATCCAACCACTCCACATCCATAAATGTTTGGAATTCTTTACACCATCTAAGGTGATTATCCTATTTGCGAAGCAAATCAAAGGGCAGGTTTTGGATATCATAGGTACCATGTTGATAAGTAGTTTTCACTTCATTAATGAAATGTGTTTTTGTTCCCACACCCTTTTATTTATTGCACTCTTGAAGCAGACATGTTATGAAAATAGTAACGCTTTGCGGAAGTTTTTATAAATGGATCTTTGTCACCCAAATCACAAAGAGATAACTTGGATTGAAAACAGGACACTACAACAGTTTATGGGTTTCATAGCGTTTGAAAAACGCTATAACAGGCTACCATAGCGTTTCAGAGAACGCCGTGGAACCACAAGCTATGGTAGGCCGACAGCATTACATAGTAGGAAGGAAAACGCTATAATAGCTAATAGCGTTTACAAAAGGGCATAGCGTTTGCAGCCTACCATAGCGTTTTTTCTCTGTTATTAAACTTAAACGCTATAGGGAATATAATCCTTCATTTAACTTCTATAGCGTTTTCGAGCACATTTTATAGCGTTTCATCAAACCATGTTATAGCGTTACAATGTTTTTCGATAGCATTTCTTGTCATGCTTGTATAGCGTTTTTATTTTCTACTATAGCGTTTTTGATTCTATTATAGCGTTTTTGATGCATAAATATTACATCTCATATAGAGTTGCGATAGTGTTTGATGAATCAATAGCGTTTTTCAAACGCTATTCTATATAATATTAATTTTCAGCATTTGTTTCAATTTTCTTTTATTATATTATATTATATATACATATATATATATATGCACACAGATAGATATATGTATACACATTACACACACACATATATATATATTAAAATGTGGATCCCAAAAATAACAAATCGAGAAGATGACAACAACTATATGTAACAATGATAACATTGCAGTGAATTCTAATTTGGAAACACACAATCAAACCAATGGAAAAGTTTCAAATAATTCTGCTAATATTTCAAATACTACAAGACATGGTCGCATGATAATAGTTCAAAATAGTCTAACAAATGAACACAAATACTACAAGACATGGTCACATGATAATAGCTCAAAATAGTCTAACAAATGGATACAAATACTCAGTTATGGAGACGATGATACGAAAATGGCTGCTACAGAAGTTTCTTGCAAGGATCTAAACATTGCTCCAGGTTGCTTCAGTGTTAACCAAGTTCCTGCATTAAATGACAAAGTAGACAATGACAGTTCCAGGTTGAATATACTAAATTTGTAGACAATAAATGACAAAGTAGACAATGACTTGTAGGCAATGGAGTAAATGACTTGGAGGCCTAATATAAAAATCTATCATTATTATTGTCTACCTTGTTTGCATCATGAATATCATATTAATACATGTACTAACCCACCTACCATTTATGAATTTGCAGATGAAATTGGAAGTACAAAATGGATGTTGATTATGTTAACGCTCCACCCTCTTCCTATTACGCCTTTTATGCTTGTTAGATGCTACTGTATTTTTTGTTCAACTTTCTTATTATCAAAAGCTAACGAAATCTTATCTTGAATATTTGTATTCTGTCTTTGTTAGTTGTGTATTCGTTTTGCGTTGCAACTGTATTTCTGTTCCAATATTTTTTTGTTTCATTTGCATTTATGTTTAATTTGCATTTATGTTTCATTATCTGTTTCATCCACCAAACTGCATTTGTGTGTTCAATTTGTTCCATTATCGGTTTCAATTGTGTGTTTCATTTGCATTCATGTTTGAGGGCATTTTGAAGTTGTTTAAGTTCCATTATCAAATCGTATTTTTGTCTAGTTATACTGTATTTTAAGTTTGATTAAAACTGTATTTTAGTTTAATTACACCAATTTGACTTGTTTTTCCCATTTGTAGTCTTAAAATTGTTTTTCACTCCTCTGTTATTGCCATCACTTCTGTGACCTCCTGCCACTGCCTCACTACTTCATCTATCTTCA
The DNA here is from genome assembly GCA_030765085.1 of Allium cepa. NCBI lineage: Eukaryota > Viridiplantae > Streptophyta > Magnoliopsida > Asparagales > Amaryllidaceae > Allium > Allium cepa. The sequence continues at coordinate 506,839,289 of CM060934.1, read as the reverse complement.
CTCTGCAATTTGCATCAATAACCATTTGCCATAACCAATTCCATAAACTATACACACCATTTTTTTCATCAACACATCAAATACAACAGTGATCAAACTCCTCTTTCCATACAAGCAACCTGTGCCACCAGCCAATACAACATCCACTGTATAACACTTCCCCTCTGTTAAACTGTAGCATCAAACCACATATTTCTGTTAACTGCTATCTTCACTGTTGTTCAGAAAAAACTGACTTGCACCTCATTTCTTCACTGACATAAACCATCCCACAATTCATACTATCATCCATCACAGCACCCCCAAGCACAAACTTGTGCACTGCCTACAACCAAATTACCAGTGCAACATTGATCAACTTCACTATCTGCCCACTTCCTCCAGTCCACTCTTCAAAATACAAACTGCAGCAACCATACAAACATTCCCGCTGCCTATACATACCAACCTCCAACTTTGACAAATACCCTTACACAGTTCGACTACTATCAGACCACCAATCCATCTTCATTAACAACCACAACTTCCCTCTGTCGAACGACATTAACGACATCCAAATGCCTCATCAGAAACCATCTTCAACCAGAACGCCTGAAACCAATCACCATCGAACCCAAATCCACTTCACATTCATCGATCCAAAACCCCTACCTTCACCTGATCTGCAGTCACTTCGGTCGAATCCTTCAACATCATATATAAAGCTACTGAATATCGATGGAATTTTGTTAGAATTTTTTTGCTTGTAACCAGTCTCATATTACATTGCCTTTGGTAGTGGCATTGCTGCATTTATCTGCTTGGACCAGACATGAGACATACAACCCAAATTTGTTACTTAGATTCATTCCCCCCATGCCCCGTCCCTTATTTTTAATAAATGACTTGTTTTGAATATATTATTATACGCCAATATGTTGTATAAAACTTTATTCAACCGTTGTTGAATTATCTAAAAGATTTAGGTTACTTTATTTTTATTATTTTGAATTTGATCTATTGATTGAAGAGTTTTCGATGGTTTAGTTATATTCCTTTTAACTATTATCAATTTAACAGGCACTCAATGGAGCATACCAAATCATGTTTGCATATTCCTGGGTACCTATCAAATATAGAAATTTTCAAAGCAATTATTTTTGGAAATTTGTTTACTTAGAAGTGGTCTCATATCCCATCGCCCTTACATTGTTGTGTCGCTGCGTTAATCGGTAAGTTAAAAGAGTTATAGTCTTGATAGTAGCTAAAATTGATTTGGGACTTGTAGTCTTGTCAGTTCATTCTACATATGTTGATATTGGTTATCATAAAAATAAGTTAAAAGGGAATGACTGCAAACAATATAAGGAATTTTACCAATCGAGGAACAATAAGAAGGCTGAAATTGATTGGTTGTAGCACTAGCAGCAGTACCAGTTCTGACCTTGGGTGGTGCAGCAAGGTCCTCCTCCACCCTCCCTTCTATTTTCCCTAAGTTCACCACGTCATGGCTTTATTTCCCCCTTTTCTCCTTTGTTATTTATATTACAAAGTATGAATTAGTATGATAACATATAAAAGTGGCTGTTTTCAGTATAGTAGGATATTAAAAATACCTGCAATAGGAGGATACAGGAGAGTGCTCTGATCCCACTTAGGCATTAAAGGATCTTGATCTGCAGTTGTTTTTTCCATCACCTCACCAAGGCTGAATTTTCCTTGAACTCCTAAGTTTTCATCTCTTCCATCAACTAAATCCTTTGCCCCTACGCTTTCATAGACTATAATCGTAAGCAAACAAAGGTCAGTAGAGAAATATGTTTAAAACATATGCAAAATCAAGTTTAAAAGCAGTAACATACAAAAATAGCACAAGTTTATGCGTGATAAATAAGAAATGTAAGTTATAATCATAACCTGCATCTTTTCAGGAAGAAGAGGTTTTAAAGAATCATACATTCCAAAATAGAGACCACGATACACGATGATACCAACACAAGAGATGTTGAATCCACGGTACAAACCAGCAATTCCTTCAGACTTCAAAGTCTTACGATACACATCAATAAGGCCATTGAACTGCCTTTCGCCTCCACCCTTGGATGCCTTAGCATCGTTGGTCAAACGAGTACGAGCATAGTCGAGCGAATAGACGAATAAGAGAGAGGAGGCACCAGCTGCACTACCTGAAGCAAGGTTGCCAGCAAACCACTTCCAGTAACCGTCCCTGTCCTTCTTGAAGTTGAACAGCCTTTTGAAGTAGTCCTTGAATGCAAAGTTGAAGGCCTAAAGATGCAAAATTCACGTTAGCGTATGCAAAATGTTGATTGTTAGCACAAATTGATCGTAGCAGAGCAAAACTAATGCATAATAGGAAGTTCATATATTGTATTACTTGATACTTACATGCAGACTTAATCTGAAATTATGAATACAGTTTTATGAAGTGTTTTCCTCTCAAAGGTTTCTTCCAATCCCTGATGAGAAATGTGCATGGTTTCTAAATCCCCTACCTGTACAAGCCCCGTGTAATTACATCAAGAATAAATTTTACATCCCGCAGCAGTATTACAGTCGGTAGCTAGAAAAGAAGATTGCTTCCATGGGTAAAAAAATAGTTCATTTTGTTGACATGGAGCTTGATGAACAAGGGTATAGATAGAATTAAGCATTAGCAAATCCTTCTTCTTTAATCGATAAGGTATTAATAAAACTTAAACAAATACCTGAGTAGGAAAATATCGGATGACATTTGCGTAATTCCCTCTCGACAAAGAACCAAATCCTTCTTCTTTAATCGATCTCTTAAAGCAGTCTCCAATTCCTTTGTATGGTTCAGACAAACGCCCTGACTTAATCATTTCATCTTGATTCTGGATCAAAAGCTTCACTCGCTCGATTGGAGCAGCTGCCGTTTTAGAGACTGCAGCAGAAACTCCACCCATCAGAAAATCATCCACAAAATTCTTCTCAGCTGGTGCTTGTGCATACACCGGACCAGGCTGATACATACCATTCCAAACGAGACTCTGTCAGGTTCACATTCTATAGCCAAGAATTTTCAATGAGTCTAGGCATCTCGATAGTAACAAGTTTTAGAATTTCAGAGCTTCAGCATTTTATCTCCAAACACTTATCAATCATGGTATCCCTTAACTAATCTCAGCTGCAATACATGGCAACATTTTCTGATAAAAATAAACTAGTAATTGACTCATCGAAAATATTTGTGCAAGGTTGCAATTACAGCCATATTCATAAGCCAAATACTACTCCCCATGCTCATCATCATAGCAGTCAAGAAGGCTGATTAAATTAAGATAAAGTACTTTGGACAAGCCCTCTACTTCTCTAGTAAAGGAACAACGTTCCCTTCATTCAAGTTAAGGAGCAATCGAGGCAAAAATGTTCTAAATTTAAGCACAAGTACCGCGAAGGAAACAGTACAACAATATCCTTATGGTATATTTGAAATCATAGATTCTACGGTCAGAGATATTAGTCCATATAAAAACCTTGTTGTGTGCACCTCTAATTCTTTCTATATGAATAACATTTCTAAATCCCTTCATCCGCTGACCAAGCTAAGGTGAAAAACTGCAATTCATATTCATATCTTTTACATGAAAACATGTGCATGAATGTCTATAAAGTCAAATAATTTCTTTACATTGTAGGAGTTTAATGAACAATCTTCGTGATGTGGACTTGCAGTTCTCGACTCATAATCAAAGTATGGCTTTTTGGACCAATACTTAACAACACTTGTACCATGCATGTATAGTTCAACTACATAGAACTGTTAACATTATTATTTTCGTAGTTTAAGGAACTAATCGATCTGATTAATATATTATAGGGTTTTTTGCACATGGCCTGCCTTCAAATCCTAAAAAAAAAATGCCGCTCTTAAAAACAAGGTGCATTTCTAAACGTGAAAGAAACCAATAAGGCGGATGGTTATGAAGAAGAAGAAGGCAAAAGTTGCAAATCTCAGAGAATCAATAATCAAAATGGAATTTAACAACTTGCAGATCTAAGGTAGATATTCACTTTATCTACCTTATGAACAACTAAAAAATCTATATACAACCATTATTGTCTTAATTATATCATCTTCTAATAATCTTTTTTTAATCATATGAAGTACTACTTAGATATTAGCTGTTTTATGCTTCTTTTCAACCTTCTTTTGTTCCTAATTTTACTTGCTCATAATCATATTTCATTCAAACTTCATTAATTTTCTAAATTCATCAATAATAATAAGGTGCACCGACAAATTTAACAAGCACATAATGCAATAAAGAAATGCAGTTAATACGAAGAAAGAAAGTATCCAAATATCCCATGGACTTGTTGACACCAAAAACTTATCCTACTATGTTAGTTTTTAGCGAAAAATCTAAAACAATGTGAGATTATTTCTGACAGCAGGAAGTTGTACATGTTCGCGTTGTCCTACCATTACACATGAACATCGATAAACTAATATATAAAAACAAGGAAAACAAGCTAGTACACAAAATGTAAATTATATATGTATACAAATATACGCTCGCAAATGTGTATATGTGTGCGATAAAGTAATAAATGAAAACCAGGAAAACAAGCTTTGTCTCGAGTCCTTTAATAATAGTGTAATCAAGTCCAGTGTTTGTACTTGTAATGTTTTGGAACTATTTGAATAATTTTGCATACGAATCATTTTTAGTCTATCCAGACATCATGCTTTGATTTCCTTATATTTATTACCATTTACTTAAAGAATTAACCCAGGGATAACTTAGCCGATATTTAGTATTATTGCATGCTAATATATTCATAGAAATCTATAACTAGCATAGTGACACCCACTCAATATAGAACGAGCATGCTTCAATATATACATTAACACATATTGGCCAGCATGTGTGCATGTGTAAGAGTTTGCTACCATAAGGACGTACCGAGTATATCCTCAGCAAATATATATATATTAAACATATACAAGTTTTTCAAAGCTGAATATTGCCTAACTATATATATTTATGAACACAACTTGCATTCACATATTATAATTAATAAGCGATAAAGTAGAACACTTACTTAGTCAATAATGTGCACACTTCTCTGCTTCCTTTGTTTTCTTTATTCTCGAATTGAACCGAAAGTTCAACCTGCAAAAATAATTCATATATTAAATTTCGTATTTCAAACGGTTTACAGAATATACTAAATTTCAAACTAAAGAACATTTGTATCATCACAAGGCATAATTTCATAAATGGTGTTTTATTGCATTTTAAAGACTTACAAATGAGTGATTGATTGATGGATGATGCTAAATCATAATTATGGTAGGCAATGAGTTTTAAATTATCGTGAATTATCTGTTTATAAAGTGTCATGAATTATTTCTGAAAAACTTACAAGCTAGCTATCTACGAATTTCATATGATAACCTGCACTTGATATAACTTTATCAATATCATAATACAATGTATACCGCCTCATGTGCATAATTTAGTCCCGATGACCAATTTTTATGAACTATTATGGCAAGAAATAATCATGAGCTATGGAATGTTTGAGACATGCATGCATGCAATAGTACTATTATTTTTGTGTGTGTGTACATACAAAGAAAGCAAAATGATGAACCCAAGATTCTGGACTTAAAACCAAAACCATAATGTTGCCCGCCTATTCAATTCAATGCAAATGCTAGACCAAAAGAATCATGATTTTAAATCAAATATTAGTAAATCTTTGCTTTAATGTTGCTTTCATGCTCTTGTAGCTTAGTTGTAATGTTATGCTAATCATTCGTTCCTTCTTCTCGTAATTTGAACTTTTTTGTGGGTTTTTAAAAAGCATGCAACAAAAACAAAAGTCTTTATTTCCTTTATTTAAGTAAACTAGCAATTTTCTTTCATGTTCTTCTTCTTTTGGATAGGAATTAAAATAATGTTTAAAAAAATATATAAAGAATCAGCTACTGTATTAAGTAAAATATAAATTGAAATTTTTTTCTAACAAATTAATTTTTTACTAACTTTACTAATTTCCATATTTAACTTTGCTAACAAATTAAGACTTTACTGATTGATTAATAATTATCTATATGTAAAAAATCCCAATGTTCAACATTCACTATCAAAATTACTATATTAAATCCCAGATTTCTATTACTGTACTCATCTTATCTGAATTTCAAAATTTTAACTAGAAACATTAACAAAATACCTTTCATAGAATCAAGCTTTCAGCTGATTCAAATCAACATCCACACCCCACACTCGTCGTCTTCCTCTTAATCACTCAAGCCACCAAAGTTGTATTCATAATCAGCAGGCGAAAGGAAGAGACGACTAGGACGCAGCGACAAGGCGTTGAGTGGCGAACACGATCCTCAAGCGGTGATTCAGATGGGTAAAAGAGAGAAGTCGCGATATTGAATTAGGTTTTTTTTATCGTTGGTTTCCCCTTGCAAAGGGTTGCCCTATTCAGTGGCTGCCTAGTCCAATAACCGGCACCGATCAATGGTGGGTAGGGTTTCGCGAGTGCCTGCGTGAATACTGATAACACGAGCAATTAGATTGGCATAGGATTTGTTTTACAAAGATGACGAGGTGAATGGAGTGGAAAGGGAAAATGTGCAAGGTTGCTAATAAACGTGAATTTCTATTCCCGCACAAAATAATTTTTTCCCGCCTTTTATTTATTGAATAGCGTTGAAAATCCCGTGTCTCTACACTGTATAGCGTTGAATAAGGAGGAAAGGCGGAAACGCTATATATTGATGCTATCGAAGGTTGATTTTCTTGTAGTGGGACGGAATTGAAATTAAAACGCAATAACACAAAATATTCCACCCAACCACCAACTTTATTGACTGATCAGTTATTTTTTACAATTAATAGAACAAAGCTAAAGTAAACAAAATACCATTGAATCAATAACCAAATTAAGAAAGGGAGAAAATATCTATATGGCTAAATTGTTGGAGGAAAAAAAGTCAAAGAAGAGAAAATTAGCAGATAGATTTTCCACCACACTTTTACCTTCTCTTCTAGTCTCTATTTATATAATCAATTACTTAGTGCCCAAGTTAACATTAAATGGAAAAAAATAATTTGATTAGGCAATTAGAGAGAGAAATAAATATACTTAAATATGCCTATTAATTAGAGGAAACAAAATCTTCTCTTTCTTTATTTAACATATTTATTTTCCTCTATTTGTGATTTTGTATCATCAAAATTTAACACTCCACCTTAATGCAAAATCACATATCTCCAACATATCAAGCATGTCATATCTAGATCTATCACAAATCCCCATATCTCAACCACACTAAGTTATAAACCTCAACCACTGTCTGCAAGTGATGCATCTCCCACATGAGGTGCACCACACAAATCCGGTCCCAAAAATGTTTGTAAAACGTCTTGTCTTTGTGGATTTTGCAATTCGACACCCGTCTATCACTCGATCTGAGCTCATTACCAGATTACTATCGAACCCTCGAGCGTCATCTACATGAAGACCCCTGTCTAAAGTATGATCCTCAATGCTAGAATCATAAGCAGTGACCACATTAACTTCTCCACCTTGGTGTGGACTAGGTCCTTCAACCGTCACTCGTTTTCCATTGTCGACTATAGAAACAATCAAGCTATAAAGGTTTCCTGCGGCGCCCCACCTCTATACTCATACTTGCCAAGGTCACTACGGGGTAATTCCGTCGACTAACGCAAAGAATAAGGCTGTTGAGGAGCGATCATCTATGTAATTGCTTTGTGCGGGTACCGATATGCTAAATAAAATATCACTTTCATTTCAAGAGGAAATCCGACATACATGTACAAACACAAGGCTACTACACGGTGTTATGTGGTCTTCGGAAACAAATATAAAATAAACATAACATAAATTGGTCATAGATATTTATATCACTAAGGTGGAAACAGATATGAATATATCACATAAAAATGTACATTAAAGTAGTGGTCATATAAGATCCACTACATTACAAAAGAATAGGTACAAGTGCAAGACAAAATAATAAGTACATATCAAGGAGTCTCTATCTCGAATGTATAATAATAAAAACTACTAAGCTAAAGTAGTTAGCCCAAAATTCAGATGAAGGACCATGATAAGAAGTCAAGCAGAAGCACCTGAAATACCTCGGTCTGACCGAGTATTATTTAATAAGAAAATAATAAATGGATTAGTATAGCTATAAATATCATATAAAATGAGATAGGATAAGAGATATGACAAAAATGTATGATAACAATAATGTCATATTGTGACAAGTATACATTAGATGACAACAAAAATCATACAATATCTAGAATATTCTCAAACACTAAAAAGAATGTCATATTCTTTAAATTATTCACCAAAACAAAAATATTGATAGAGCTTATCAATGCATATCATCAAAATTAGTGAAACACAAATTCTAGAAATCATCAACTAGAAATCCAGAAATCACGAAAAGGGAAGGCATATCACAAAGGGGAGCATGAAATATCACCAACATGTGCATTACAAACGGGTCGCTATCCCATAATCGCTAACCATAGAGCCGGTTCAATGACGTAGTACAATAACGGTACGTCCGAGGAACCTGAAACTCGAATAATTCAAAAAAAAACGACGTAGTACAATATCGGTACGCCCGATGAACCTGATAGATCGGAACAATGGCATAGTGCAACAACGGTACGTCCGATGAACCGAAATCCATAAAAGAACATGGGTCACTAGCCCACAAAAAAATGAGTCGAAACTCCAAAGAACCCATAGGTCGTTAGCCTACAAAAGAAATGAGACGAAGCTCAATAAAACAAGGTACAGTCCTCCACGTGGACAAGAGATACCGCATACGCTAGTTTAAACCATAAAATGATCACCATTGATCAATAAAAAGTGTGAATTACACTAAGCTATTAAATAAATGAGTTTAGCTTCATGTCCCATACCACTAGCTTAACTTAAGTATTTACGAACAAATTGTAGATTTTCGCTTAAAAATTGTCACAAGATTTCAATCGAACAAGTCTAAAAATTAACCGACCAAGTAAATGAAAGCATTTCATACCACTTGTTTTGCTAAGTCGTTTAATTGGATTTCTCATACGAATGAGGTAAAGGTTTGTATATACTAATAGATTGGAAAACGATTTTAAAGACGAGCTTTGTATTAAAAGTAACGTTGAAATCATTTTTGTGAAAGAGTTTGAGTATTTACTACTAGTATATAAACCTTTTTATTTAAACGTGACAACTCAAAAAAATGATTGTAAAAACAATCTATTAGCAAAAATTCACATAAGATGACGTGAATCAAAACCATAGAAATCAATATTAAATCGAATCAAATGGATATTCCTAAAAATCTAGAAAACAAGTCATCAAAGTCGATAATAAATGACAACAACCAATCTGATGAATAAAAATCGATAAAAATTGAAAATCCAATCAAAAACATCCAAAATAGACAGTTCCAAACGTCTGAGGGTTCAACCAGACGTCTGGATTTGGGTTTTGGAAATATTTCAGAAACCTCCCAGATGCCTGAACAACTAACCAGACGTCTGAACACTAACCAGACGTCTGGATTTTATATCTGCCATTTTTTTCTTTTCTGCCGTATATTTTTTTGTCTGGTGCCCTAACCAGACGTCTAGACTTTCCAATCAGACGTCTGGACTTTCCAACCAGACGTCTGGACTTTCCAACCAGACGTCTGGACTTTCCAACCAGACGTCCGGTTGCCTGTTATGGGCAATAGTTTGCCTAGGCCAATGATGGCCAAATTGATTCGGAAGAGACCGGACGAGCGATGGAGGCTAGGGATTTATGCCAATCGACAACCCAACCTTATAGGCTCTACGATACACCACAAATAACAGGTTCAGACATATAAGATAGGATCTTTAAAGCTTCTGACTTTAAACTACCAAAATTGAAAAATTCGCCAAATCAATTCAAATAAAAAAATAATTGAATATGAAATAGATGTTAGGAATTCTTATCTAACAAAAATGAAAGCTATAGACTTATGTGTGAGTTCAAGAACTCACCTTTAGACCCAAAAACAAGGAATGAGAAGCTTTAAAACAAAGCAAAACTAATTCGTCTTCAGTACACCTCTAGAATCTTCAATCTATTATCAAAGGTGAAGTTTTTCCTAAGTTAGGTTATAGGAATTTCTGGAAGTTGAAGAGATAATGAGATGGAGAAGATGAAGAGGATGCTTATCTAAGCTTCTCTTTGATTTAGAGCAAAAATTTGAATTTCCTAAGAGAACTAGGGCTTAGGAATTTTGATTTCCCTTTCTTTCCCTCATTTTTACTTTAGCTTGAAAGTATTAGGAAATGAAAATGAATGAAGAGAAGAGGGGATGAAGTTAGGGTATTATATTGGGTTAATAGGCTGAAACCCTAACCCAAAGCCCAATAGAAAAATAGCAAAATTCTAGTCAACTCCAAACATATCAATGTTTATACTCAAAAAGATCGCAAAAGCCGTTTTGGACTCAATGGAAGTGGTCTCGAGTCCTAATTTGACTTTCTACAAAAAGTAGCATTTTAGACTTTAATCCGACTAACGATGCTATATTTAAATAAAATATTTCAATATACAATCGTAAAAATATGCGGTTTATTACAGACTCCCCTCCTTAAAGAAATTGCATCCTCGTAGTACTTAAGAAGAAAATAAAGAGTAACAACCATAATAGCATATCAACATAAAAGAAAATTTTAAAGTGAGAAATTCACCTTAAGGAGCACGAGAGAGTAAGTCCGGATGTGATCGCTCGATGAATTCTCTGGATTCCCAAGAACAATCCTTAGGATTTAGGGACCATTGAACTTTCATAAGCGGAACATCTTTATTTTAAAGGCGTTTAACCTCCGTAGCAATGATAAGAACATGATGTTGCTCATAAGTCAAATTAGATGAAACTTCAATTTCTTCAATAACACCAGGCTCAAGAATAGAATCGGAATCCCTAAGGCATTTTCGTAGTTGAGAGACGTGAAATACGTCATGAATTGCAGAAAATTGAGCTAGTAATAAAAGGCAATAAGCCACGGAACCAATACGTTAGGTGATGGGAAATAGACCAATATATCGAGGTCCTAATTTTCCCGATCGACTGAAACGCACAACACTCTTCATAGGTGAAACACGAATGAACACCAAATTCTAAGAGCAGAAACAATGGCCGTGAGCACTAGATCATAAGTGGCATATCCAGTCTCAGTAGCCTTTAATTGTATAGAAGTATAGGCGATAAAACGTTCCCTTTGCGTAAGAACAGCACCCAAACCAACACGATTAGTATTGGTATAAACAATAAAGTCTTGTTTCCCTTCGGGAATCACAAGAATAAGAGCATCGGAAAGAAGTTCTTTTAAATGATCATCTTTCCCGAAAAGCTAAGACATTCAAAATTATAATAAACTTTATATAATCATCCTTTTAGAAAAATTTACTTATTCCAAGTCAATTTACCATGTCCGATTGTCTCATCATAGCATTTAGGAGATTCCCATCGATAACGTTGATCAAGCGCATCGATCAGAATACTTAAAGCATTTAATGGGCAAAACAACACAAAATCATCTTCTATATGATAAATATGTCTCTTAAAAATTTTACTAATATTATTTGCTCATTTTAAGAACAAAATCCAATTATACTTATAAATATCTTATTAAAAAGATTTGCAAATTTTAAATTGTTGTTTTCACCCATATTCAATGAATACAAGGATGGTCTCATCGAGATATTCGTAGAATACTCGATTCATAAGATGGATGAAATAAGCTGGACAAACCGAATGACATCACGAGTCACTCATAAGAATCATAACGAGTGCGGGATGCGGTAAGTGAAATGCTATCCTCTGCAACTCGTAGCTAATGAAAACCTATGGCAAGGTCGAGCTGAAAAGACCTTAGCACCACGCAATAGATCGCTTAGGTGATAATCCTAAGACAAGCTCAAAAAATACCGAAAAATTTACAAACTACTTAAATGAGAGAAATAACATTTTTCTTGTCATGTGGGTTTAGAGAATATAAGGATGCCACCGAATTGGAATCAAAATCATTAAGAACAATAGAAATTTGCTTAATAGATTGAGAATGTCAAAAATGAGTAGTCCTATCGAGATATAGGATATGGGCTTCATAATGATTAAGCCAATTCTTTCACCAAAATCAATTCCGAAAACTAAATAGCATATAACATGCAAATCGGATCGGAAAGCATAATCACATAAAATAATCTCGATATTTTTACAAAGTAAACTGAGTGTTGCGGATCCACCAACCGGATTCGCAATTCTCAGTGTAGTCATCAAGCCCAAAATGTTTAAACAAAAAGAAACAACAAGTTCTTTTGATATAAAATAATAAGATGAACCCATATCAAAAAGAACTCGAATAGGATAATCACAAAAAAAATGTCATCAAGGACTGAATAAGAAATACCTTGACCAAGAGAAGTGTCACTAGGAGCTTGCACAACATTCAGCTCTCCATCTCTCTTTCTTTGAAGTTTGGGACATGAAGATATATAACGATCCGAACTTTTGCAATAGCGGCAAAAAATAGGCCTTGGACGCCTATTTATATAGTGGTCCTTAGAGCCATAATTGTAGTATTCGCCACGATTAGGGATTTGGGTCTTTGCTACCAAAGATACTTGCTTCACTTTCTTGCTGGGATTAAGACATTTGAACTTAATAAAGGTATGTCTCTTCTTATTGATGTTGAAGTTCTTATTGACACTCACAATTTCAACATCACTTTCTTTATCGGCCTCTTCAAGTCGAAGAGCGGTATCTACAAGATGATCGAAAGAAACTTCTAGTTTCAGAAGTAAAGGCTTTTTGAGATTCTTATTCAACCCATAGACAAACCTATGATTTTTCTTCAATGGGGTATTGATATACTCGACCCTAAATTTAGAAAAAAATTCAAAAGATGCGACGTAATCCATCACAGATGATTCACCTTGAAAAAAGTCAATAAAGCGTCGGGCTAAAGTTACCTTTTCAACTTCCGGCACAAACTTTAATTTGAATCTTTTCTGGAATTGCTCCCAAGTAAGATCTGCTTCGGTAATTTCAGAAATCAAAAGCTCATACCAATCTAATGCTCTTTCTTGGAGCATGCTGGAAGCCACTTGGACTCGATGTAGATCACAAGATTCAGGCGGAAAAAGATGCGATCGCATGTTCTAAGCTTGGATTTCTATAACGCTTTCGAAACCCTCGAATGGCCTTCCACCCAAATCGATATAATCTCTACACAAGCATGCAAACCCATATTTAGGATGAATAGACTCTGGAATGGGTTCGACGGCTTGAGCATTCTTTACAAGATCTAAAAGCTGCTGGGCAGACATAAATACACCATCCTCAGGTGTGGCACTAGATTGACCGGCACTGAGACGGCCAGATCTAACCATTTCTCTTCTTTAAGAAAGAAAGAAAGAAGAGGAAAACAGTTATTCTTAGAATGAATCTCAAACACACTTGATTGATAAAATAAGGCATCATAAAAAATTTTAGGATAAAACAGGTCCTAAGACTCGGATAAATCCTAATGCACGATTCCTAAGAGACACTTAGGATAATGATCCTTGCTAGATTATTATATATATTTCCAAAGTTTGGCTCTGATACTAAGCGGTGGCGCCCCACCTCTATACTCACACTAGCTAAGGACACTACGGTGTAATGCCGTCGACTAGCGTGAAGAATAAGGCTGTTGTGTAATTACTTTGTGCGAGTACCGATATGTCAGATAAAATATCACTTCATTTCAAGAGGAAACCCGACATACCAGCACAAACACAAGGCTACTACACAGCAACATGTGGTTTTCGAAAATAAATATAAAATAAACAAAACATAAATCAGTCACAGATATTCATATCACTAAGGCGGAAACAGATATGAATATATCACATAAAAGTGTAAATAAAAGTAGTCGTCATATAAGATCCACTACATCATAAAAGAATAGGTACAAGTGCAAGACAAAAGAATATGAATACATCAAAGAGTCTCTATCTCGAATGTATAATAACAAAAACTACTAAGTTAAAGTAGTTAGCCCAAAAGTCAAATGAAGGACCATGATAAGAAATCAAGCAGAAGCACCTGAAATACCTCGGTCTGACCCGAATATTATTTAAAAAGAAAATAATAAACGGATCAATCTAGCTATAAATATCATATAAAATGAGATAGGATTAGAGATATGACAAAACCGAATGATAACAATAATACCATACTGTGACAAGTATACATCAGATAACAACAAAAATCATACAATATCTCAAATATTCTCAAACACCAAAAAGAATGTCATATTCTTTAAATTATTCACAAAAACACAAATATTGGTAGAGCTTATCAATGCATATCATCAAAATTGGTGAAACATAAATTTTAGAAATCATCAACTAGAAATCCAGAAATCACAAAAAGGGGAAGGCCTATCACAAATAGGAGCATGAAATCTCGCCAACACGTGCATCATAAATGGGTCGCTATCCCATGATCGCTAACCATAGAGCCGATTCAACGACGTAGTACAATAATGATATGCCTGAGGAACCTAGAACTCGAATAATTTGAAAAAACGACGTAGTACAATATCGGTACGCCCGATGAACCTGATAAGTCGGAGCAACGACGTAGTACAACAACGGTACATCCGCTGAACCGAACTCCATAAAAGAACATGGGTCGCTAGCCCACAAAAAAATGAGTCGAAACTCCCAAGAACCCATAGGTCATTGGCATACAAAAGAAATGAGACGAAGCTCAATAAAACGAGGTACAGTCCCCCACGTAGACAAGGAGACACCGCATACGCTAGTCTAAACCATAAAATGATCACCATTGATCAATAAAAAGTGTGAATTATACTAGGCTAGTAAATAAATGAGTTTAGCTTCATGTTCCACAACCACTGGCTTAACTTAGGTATTTACAAAAAATTGTAGATTTCCGTTCGAAAATTTTCACAAGATTTCAATCGAACAAGTCTAAAAATTAACTGACCAAGTAAACGCAAGCGTTTTATATCACTTGTTTTGCTAAGTCATTTAATTAGATTTCTCATACAAATCAGGTAAAGGTTTGTATATACTAATAGACTGAAAAACGGTTTTAAAGACGAGCTTGTATTAAAAGTAACGTTGAAATCATTTTTATGAAAGAATTTGAGTATTTACTACTAGTATAGAAACCTTCGTATTTAAAAGTGACAAACCATAGAAATGATTGTAAAAACAATCTATCACCAAAAATTCACATACGATGACGTGAATCAAAACCATAGAAATCGATATCAAATCCAATCAAATGGATATTCCCAAAAATCTAGAAAAGAAGTCATCAAAGTCGATAATAAATGACAACAACCAATCGGAATAATAAAAATCAATAAAAATGGAAAATCCACTCAAAAACAGCCAAAATAGGAAAAATTGGCAGTTCAAATGTCTGGGGGTTCAACCATACGTTTGGATTTGGGTTCTGGAAGTATTTCAAAAACCTCCCAGATGCCTGAACAACTAACCAGACGTCTGAACGCTAACCAGACGTTTGGATTTTGTCTCTGCCATTTTTTTCTTTTCTGCCGTATTTTTTTTTTGTCTGCTGCCCTAACCAGACGTCTGGCCTTTCCAACCAGACATCTGGCTGCATGTTTTGGGCAACAGTTTTTCTAGGCCAATGATGGCCAAATTGATTCGGAAGCGATCGAACGAGCGACGGAGGCTAGGGATTTATGCCAATCGACAACCCAACCCTATAAGCTCTTCGATATGCCACAAATAACATGTTCAAACATCCAAGATAGGATCTTTAAAGCTTTTGACTTCAAAATACCAAAATTGAAAAATTCACCAAATCAATTCAAATAAAAAAACAATTGAACATGAAATAGATGTTAGGAATTCATACCTAACAAAAATGAAAGCTATAGACGTAGATGTGAGTTCAAGAACTCACCTTTAAACTCAAAAATAACGAATGAGAAGCTTTAAAACAAAGCAAAACTAATTCGTCTTCAGTACACCTCTAGAAGCTTCAATATATTATCAAAGGTGAAGTTTTTCCTAAGTTAGGTTATAGGAATTTCTGGAAATTGAAGAGAGAATGAGATGGAGAAGATGAAAATGATGTTTACCTAAGCTTCTCTTTGATTTTAGAGCTAGAGCTTGAATTTCCTAAGAGTACTAGGGTTTAGGAATTTTGATCTTCCTTTCTTTCCCCCATTTTTACTTTAACTTGAAAGTGTTAGAAAATGAAAATGAATGAAGAGAAGAGGGGGTGGAGTTAGGGTATTATGTTGGGTTAATGGGCTGAAACCCAAACCCAAACCCAAACCCAAAGCCCAATAGAAAAATAGCAAAATTCTAGTCAAATCCAAACATATCAATGTTTATACTCAAAAAGGTTGCAAATGTCGTTTTGGACTCAATGGAAGTGGTCTCGAGTCCTAATTCGATTGTTTACAAAACATAGCATTTCGGACTTTAATCCGACTAACGATGTTATCTTGAAATAAAATATTTAAATATACAATCCTAAAAATATGGGGGTTGTTACATTTCCTTCTTCCAATACTCCTCTCATCCTAACATGACTACCTTTCTTCACTCTCAAAACTCCACCATGGGTCTCATAAGTGTAATCACGGCGATCCAACTGATCGAGAGAAATAAGATTATGCGAACAAGTGGGTACATGTCTCACTCCAGAGACTTCTCTAACCACACCATCATGCATATGAAATCAGATAGATCCAATACCACAAATCGGTAGGTCTTCTCTATTGGTTGTCCTAATCATGCTGACATTTTTCTCATAAGAAAAAAAACAGTTCACATCTCTACAAATGTGAAAAATGGCTCCCGAATCCATCTTTTAAGGCTTATTTTCACTAAAGAGGACACCACAAGAAGCATCACTATCGATACCTTCAGGAAAACCTGCATATGCATCACTACTAGTATCACCATGTGTAGCCTTTTTCTGATCTCTTTTATAAGCATAACACTTGTTGCGTATGTGACATTTCTTGTTACAATAATGATAAGTGATAACATCTTTACCATTAACGTCCTTCTTCTTCTAAATTGTATCTTTCTTCGAGCCCCTTGCCACATAGCCTTACTTTGAATTGATTTCATACCTGACCCTTTTCTTTTAAGCTCCTCATTCAAAAAACTGCTTCGAAGGATTTTCCAACTTCCTGAAAGCGAACTCATTAATAAAAGAGCTTGTAACTCTTCATCAAAATTGACCTTCATATTTGCCAATTGATTTATTACATTTTGAAATTGATTCAAATGCTCTGCAACAGACTTATTTTCATCTAATCTTAGTTGTACCAACTTTCAAACCAGAAAAGTATTACTAGTAGCACTCTTTGACTCTGTTCGCGCAAAAAATGGGCAAACACCTCAAAGTCGTATGATTTAGTTGATTTTATGTTGTTTTTAGTGATTTGGGTGAATTATGCAAATATGTAAAAAGCAGGGACTAAACTGTAAAAGACACACAGATTTATAGTGGTTCGGCAAGAACGTGCCTACGTCCACTTTATATGTTATTCTCCTTTTTCTCTTCAGATTACAAGTACAAAGCTTTGTATACAAGTATATGAATGTTGTTTGAAAGTTCTATCCATGCTTGAGCTCTCAAACTTGTCTGCCATTGTTGTACCCCTTCCCCTCTATTTATAGAGTGAGGTTGGGGGCAGGGGTCTTAGTTGTATATAGTAGCTGGCGGGCCTGGGCTGAAGCAATCTGGCATGTCATATCTGGTTCGGTTTACCTTGGTTCGGTGGTAGGAGCATGGTGGACCAGTGGAGCTTTGGTTCGATGGTAGCTTGTTGGATGTGAGGCTTGGTCCGGTTGGAGGTGGTTCAGACCGGTAGTCTTTGGAGAGGGTTTGAATTGGTGGAGATGAGGATATAGATTGGTTCGGTGATGGGTTGATTCGGTGAGAGATGGTGGAGGGTTGGTCCGGTAGGAGCTAGGAAGTGTTTGGTTCGGTAGGTGGTAGTCTCGGTGGCATGTGGTCCGGCAGTAGAGTCTTTGATTCGGCAGGTAGATGGTGAGTGAGCTTGGACCGGTAGTTGATGGAGAGGGAGTTTGGACCGGTAGTTGATGGAGTGGGAGTTTGGACCGGTAGTTGATGGAGTGGTGAGAGTTGGGCTTTGGTTCGGCATGTGGTGCCTTGGGAATGCCGAATGAGCTCTTGTATTGGGAATGCCGGATGAACAAAGGCATCTTGAATGCCGAATGAGATTTCGCTCTACATTACCGAATCAAACTTTAAACCTTTGATACCGAATGGACTTTTATACTTGAATCATGAGTGAAATCCCAGACTTATATACGCTTGCTGGCTGCTTCTTCTTGGTTGGTCGTGGTGGAAACGCACACAACATTGATATTCCAGTTTTAACCAAAAATGGGATAACACTTTGCCCCCTAAAACATGCCTTGCGATAGGAAGACGTGTTTTGTAATGCCATGAGCTGGATGTTCATATCCTGTTGATGTCCTTGCGGTAGGAAGGCATGATTTGTAATGCCATGAGCTGGATGTTCATATCCTGTTGACAACCTGTAAAGAGCTTGATATTTTATATGGCCCCAAATGACGACCGTTTGGGATCGAGCTATTTGGGATGAAGCGCGGCCGTTCATGGTCAAGCGCCTAACTTCAAATGACGACCGTTCGCGATCGAGTCATTTGAGGTGAAGTGCGACCGTTCGCGGTCAAGCGTCTAAATCCATGCGACGATCGTTCGAGATCGAATCATTTGCGGTGGAATGTGATCGTTCACGGTCAAGCGCTTTACTTCAAATGACGACCGTTCGGGATCGAGCCATTCGAGGTAAAGTGCGACCGAGCCCGGTCAGAGGGCGGACCTCAAATGGCTGTTGAATATGCGCTTTGCGCTATATGATTTTTGTTTGATGATAATAAACATATATACATTCATATAAATGTATTTGGTAATGTACTATTTTGTTTTTCATAGTTTAAATAAATATTTGTTGAATAAAATTAAATCTCACAGAATTTGAATTTGAATTCAAACAAAACAAGTTAAACAGATTTTGAATTCAAACAGAAATTTTATTCAAACAAATATTTTGAATAGTATGTATTTGGTTAGATAAATATCTGTTGAATAAAATAAATTACACAGAATTTGAATTTGAATTCAAACAGAACAAGTTACACAGTTTTTGAATTCAAACGAATATTTTATTCAAACGAATATTTATTACAAACTTGAATAGTACAAATTCATGCTCTCACTATACATATACATTTCTGATTACATCACGATTACATCACAAATATTTTTACATTGATAATCTCACTACACATCACTCACACTCGTATTTTGTCTTCAACTGCATTCCGGTTTGAATCCAGCATCTGAGTAATCTGCAAAAATATTTTCAAACGCAGTAAAATTAAAATAAAAAAAAAAAATTTCTTTGCAATTCAAAAAAATAAAAGATGATTTTGAAAACATTATTTGCCTCAGTTATTTGGGTTGTTCGTCATCATTTTTGATTGTATCTGTGCATATCAGCATTTTATCAGGGACATGTTGTACATAAGTGGCTGCAGTACACATGCATACATTTGTACACATGTGCACTGCCCCGCCAACTCGTGTGCACAAATCAAACAAAAGCACTGCTAACAATTCAGCACAAGGTCAAACCCAAATAACACACAGGATTCAACTCAAGGCAGAATACAAGCTCAAATAATCACTGCAACAATTTTTTTTAATGGAGGCAGAACAACAATACAATCAAGCAAATGTAAAGAACAAGCTACATGAAGGGAACAGGAAGTAATGATTGTAATGCAACACAGTGCAATGACCAATGCACAACAAACTCGGTGACATGCTACAATTTCAAACAGGCAGTGCACATGTGAATCAAGTGACCAACCTGAAGTACAAAGCATGCACATAAACAACATGACATGAACAATGCAACTGATCAAAGCTCGGCCAACATAATGCAACTATGTTCAAACATGACAGAAACATGATCAAAGCTATAAGTGATGCAGCATCAAGTAAACAGTGCCAAATGAAGCACAGCTGCAAACAACATGACAGTGAAAACTCGAGTCACAGTGCCATGCTACAGATTATAAAATGAAATTCATAAATGCAACAACCAAATGAAGTCAGCAGTCAACAGTGATAATGGTCAAGAACTATACAAATGAATGAAGCATGCAAGCTCAAGACATCAAGTGATACAAGGTCAGGGGAGCAACATGAATGCAACAAAGACCAAGCTGCAGCATCAAGATAAGAAGATCAAAGTGAACCAGATCAATAGCAGCTCAGTTATACAAGCTAACCAAGTTTATATGCAATGCAAAGACCACGGCTACAACAAATGTACATATATGGACAGTGAAAACAGAAGTGCACAGCAACAGTAAGGAAATGGACAAATGCAACTGAACCAACTACACAAATATACTATGCAGTGAAGCAATACACAGCAAGTGGATATAAACATCAAGCCAGAAAATCAAAGCATACTGAAGCCGAGAATGTACAGGTATGAAATGGTCAGGGTGTCAACAAGTCAAAGCCGTGGTTGTCGAAGTCAAAGTCAGAGACCTCAACCAAGCAACAAATATATTCAATTATGAACAAGTCAAGGCCGAAGCTGTAGCAATCAAGAAGCCGTAGTCAACAACGTGATGATCACGAAATAAATCAAAATCGTAACCATCAAGCAATGAAATATACGATTATGAACTAGTCAGAATCAATCATCAAACGTTCAATTTAAATCAAGTGGCCGAGAAGAATTTTTGACGAAATCAAAAATATTTGGACGAACGAAAATCCAGGGACTCGAACGCATATAAAACCCTAATCATCATCGGCAATCAAATCATCGAGTTCGAACAAGAAAAACGAGAAAAGAAAAAGGAAACAACACATACCAGAAAATCATAAACAACGAACTCGATCAAGTAGCTGCGAACGAGCGACAGTTGAATATCAGAGAAGCAACCGAAGCAAGCTACAAGGAGTCGGCCGATCAACCGTGCATCAAAAGCCCTAATTTGATCAAAGACTCAAGCTCTAAATTTTGCGAGAGGAGCCGCCATTTATTTTCACCAGCCGAAGAATAAACAAATGAAGAAGATAAAAAGCAACGGGTTGAAAAGTGAATAGGGACCGGCCCTGTTAAATATAAAAGGCTTTTATTATAATTGTTTAAAAAAGGGGTTTTGTTTTTATTTAGGGTTTAAATTAAATAGGGTTGTTTATTTTAATTACTGTTTAAATTGTTTTACTTTTCGAGTCAAAAAGTTAGTAAATCACCACCTAGGGTTTAGGTAGTGTCAGATTGTCTACTTAGAATTAGTTCAGTGAGCAGGGTGTGCGAGTTTGCAAAATTCTATTGTAGGCGGGAGCAGAGTTTGCAAGTAAGCGAAGCTCTATAAACGGGAGGCAAAGTTTGCGAGTAAGCGAAACTCTATAGGCGGAGCAGGGTGTGCGAGTCTAGCAGAGTGTTTGTGAGCGTGGAGCAAATATTTGTGAGCAGGGTGTGCGAGTCTAGTAGAGTGTTTGTGAGCGTGGAGCAAATGTCTGCGATTCTAGTAGAGTGTTTGTAAGCGTGATACTGGTTAATTCTAATAGAAATCTGTGAATGCAGCAGTAGGCAGGGGTTGCCGAAGCTGGGTAAATTTTGTGTGTGATTTACTTTTCAGCATATTTATTTCTGCTATTATATTTCTGTGTTTAATTCGAGAAAATTTGCTATAATCCTATTCACCCCCCCGCCCCTCTAGGGTTAATCTAGATCCTACAAGTGGTATCAGAGCCCGGTTTATTTTTTTTATTTAACTCTAGAGTCATGAGTCTACAAAATAATGCTTTTTCTGAGAGACATTCTATTGCTAGGCCACCCATGTTTAACGGGAACGATTATGCTTATTGGAAAGTTAGGATGAGTATTTATCTTAGTTCCGTTGATTATGATGTTTGGGATATTATTGAAACTGGCTATAAACCTCCCACTATAATCGTTGGTGGTACTGAGATTCCTAAACCTAAGGATAGGTGGGATGCAAACGATAAGAAATTGAAAACGACAAATGCTAAAGCCATGAATGCTTTGATATGTGCTCTTGATAAAAATGAATTTAATAGAATTTCTCATTGTACAACAGCACAGGAAATTTGGCATACTTTGGAGGTGACACACGAAGGAACTTCTCAAGTCAAGGAGTCTCGTCTAGCTCTATACAGCAACGAATATGAAAACTTTGTGATGGACAAAGGCGAGAGCATAAAATATATGTTTGGACGCTTTTCAACCTTGATATACAATGCTAGAGCGCTTGGGAAGGTATTTACTGAAGTGGAGCTTGTGCGGAAGATACTACGAGTCTTACCAATGAACTTTGAGGCAAAAGTCACGGCAATACAAGAATCAAAAGATTTGAGCAAACTAAGCATGGAGGAGTTGATTGGCAATTTGATGACGTATGAACTTGAGCTAAAAGCAAAGGAGGAACGCCACAACTCTGAATCAAAAAAGAAGACAATTGCCTTAAAGAGCAAAGAAGAGAGCGATGAAGATGAAGAAGATCCAATTGAAGAACTTGCAATGGCTGTCAATAATCTTAGAAGATGGTCAAGATTCAAGCCACGCAAGAAGAAAACAAGTGCTAATAAGTCAAAAGACTCAAACAATTCCGATAATGAGCTGACGTGTTATAACTGCAACAAGCCTGACCACATCAAACCAAAATGCCCATTTCTCAAAAACAACAAAGAAAAGAAAAAGGCGAAGAAGGTATTTGCAGCGACTTGGGATGATGAAGAAGGAGAGGAAGCTTCAGATAGCAGCTCAGAGGAGGCTAACTTGTGTTGCATGGCAAAATCAGAATCAGAAGCAACCTCCGACGAATCTAGTGAGGCAGGTGAGTTTTCTTATAAAGAACTTGTTTTTATGTGTTCTGATCTTACTAAGGTAGTGGATACTCTTGAATCTAAAATTGAAAAACTGAAATCTGATATGAGAGAATTTGCTCGTGAAAATTTTAGGTTAAAAACTGAACTTGAAAATATTCAAAACCTAGAATGTAAAAAATGTAAGATTTTAGATTCAGAATTATCAAAACTGAGGAATAACTTTGAAAGTCTTGAAAATGAAAACTTGAATCTTAAGGAAACCATCGACACTAGGAGAAAGGATTTTATTAATCGATGCACCTCACTCGTCACTGAAAATTCAACATTAAAAACCAAAGTCCAAAATCTTGAGAAATCTTTGAATAACTTTTCAAGAGGCGAAAAATCTTTCAAAATGTTATTTGGAAATCAAATTTTTGCTAACAATAGAAAAAGACTAGGTTATGGAAAATCACAAGATGATGGTAAAGGTAAAAGTGTTGCTCGATCTGAAATAATTGGAAATCATGTTGAAAATCATAGTCATAGGAACACAAAATTTAATCAAGTCAATTTAATGTGCACGTTTTGTAGAGAATTTGGACATAATCGAAATAATTGTTGGTATAGACCCAAACACGTGAAAACTATACCAATTTGGGTTCCAAAAGGCACAAATATAAAATCTTTGAAAGTCAAACAAATTTGGGTGCCAAAAGGAACATGTATAAATAGTTTAGAGTCTCCAAAAACATATTTTTCATATTCTGCCACTAACAACAATGGACCTATAAAAACAAATAGGTCACACAAATCTTTTATCGTGTAGGTGTGGTGGCAGGCTAAGGAACAACAACAGTGTTCTCTGGATTTCGGCTCCAGAAACACAACGGGCGAAAAAACAAAGTTCCTTAGCCTAGTATAAAGGTGACAGAATCACAATGGGCAATCACGAAAAATTATCGTAAAGGTAAAACAGGTGAAGGTATATTAAATGTGATAATCTGCACCATACTCTAAATTAAAATCAGCCAATATTGAGATGAACAAAAGATGATGATTTTGATGCTATGATTTTTACTTGGAGTAATTATGATGGTTGACTGATTCGGACTTAATTGATATGATTTTTGACTTGTTCTTATTTATGACATTAATTTGTGCTTAATTGATGACCAATCAGATTTTCAATTTTTGAACTAATTTATATAAATTTGTTCGGTCAAATGCTGGTTACTCATGCTACACGTAGATATATTGGTTCTGATATTTTGATCACTACTTGTAAATTTGCACGATTTCAAATTCATGAGAAAAAGGATTTTAAGAAATTGTTTTTGAAATAATTATGATGTTGATTGACTGTTGATTACTCATGAAAATAATTGTTTATCCTCTGGTTTCTGAAATTAACATCATGATATTTGTTTGAGTGTTAACACGGCTTAAATTCAAATTCAAAAGAATGATGTTTTGAAATTTTTGGTGCACATCTCATGGTTTGATTCAACAAGTGAATATTGAGTGAAATTTAAATTCAGATGCGGATTACACTGGTAATATGGTTGATAGAAAAATTACTAAGTGTAACGTGATTAATTATTTTGAAACATTCATTTGCTGCATTTTTTTTAGAAAATATCTGCATATTTTTCACTTGAAATAATTTTCAAATAGCAGAAAATTTTCTTATAAACCCCCCTTGAGAAAATCATGTTTGACCATATTTACAGATTAATCATTTTTGAAAAAAATTGATTTTATAATGTTTAATTCGATTTTAAATGACAAATTTTTGACTAATCTAACTCTCTTTGATTATCGAAAAGATGAATAGTGATTGAAAAAGAGATGAGTGTTGATATTTATCATATATTATAACTCGAGAAAGTATAATTAAAAATTTCTTTAGAATTTCATAACAAGAGTTATAAAAACTTTTTGTTGGGTAATAATTCCATGACCATTTCTATTTCTATCATCTTTCTATCGAACATCACTCATCAAGATCATATTTAATATGTAAATTTGTGGTAGTTTACAAAGGAAATCATTTGTTCTTCAATATCTTTAAATCAGTGAAGGAAATTATTTGTGCTTCAATTTCTTATATTCAGCAATTTAAAATAAATATCCAAAGTATTCACTCTCATTTAAAAGTCCTCACGGTCATGCATGGGTGAATTACTTGGATTTTTGATTATGTGCTTCCATGCTCATTTAAAAGTCCTCACGGTTATGCATGTATGGAACGCATATTAAAAATAATTGATTTAATAGACAAGTTGATTCTAATCCCATTTAAAAGTCCTCACGGTCATGCGTGGTTAGAAGATACTTGATTTCATTTTTTAAATTAAATTGGAATACTACTATTCTCATTTAAAAGTCCTAACGGTTATGCATGGTTAGTAGATATTCAAATTTCCAGAAATAAATATACCACAAATAGACATATCTATATGAATTTTTGATGATTCTATCTCCATCACTTCTGAAAGTGGAATATGCGCTTGACAAGGGTAATTATGATTTTTGTTTGAGTTTTATTGAAATTTGATATTTATATTTAATTGAGTTAAATGTTTGATTCATGTCTATCACTTCATCCCTATTTTTATAACACTGTTATTCTTTTGCTGATAACAAAAGGGGGAGAGAAAAGTTAAGATTTTGTCAAATAGAATCAAGCAAAGGTCAAATAACTTTCAATTTGCATATAGGCTCATTTACATATTTTTATTTGTATGCATATATGTAGGGGGAGCCATATATGTAGGGGGAGTATCACATATAAAGGAAGCATTCAAATAGGGGGAGCAAATGAAATTATCAAATACATTTAATATATTCAAAATCTTAAATATATGTTTGTTATCATCAAAAGGGGGAGATTGTTGAATATGCGCTTTGCGCTATATGATTTTTGTTTGATGATAATAAACATATATACATTCATATAAATGTATTTGGTAATGTACTATTTTGTTTTTCATAGTTTAAATAAATATTTGTTGAATAAAATTAAATCTCACAGAATTTGAATTTGAATTCAAACAAAACAAGTTAAACAGATTTTGATTTCAAACAGAAATTTTATTCAAACAAATATTTTGAATAGTATGTATTTGGTTAGATAAATATCCGTTGAATAAAATAAATTACACAGAATTTGAATTTGAATTCAAACAGAACAAGTTACACAGTTTTTGAATTCAAACGAATATTTTATTCAAACGAATATTTATTACAAACTTGAATAGTACAAATTCATGCTCTCACTATACATATACATTTCTGATTACATCACGATTACATCACAAATATTTTTACATTGATAATCTCACTACATATCACTCACACTCGTATTTTGTCTTCAACTGCATTCCGGTTTGAATCCAGCATCTGAGTAATCTGCAAAAATATTTTCAAACGCAGTAAAATTAAAAAAAAAAAAAAAATTCTTTGCAATTCAAAAAAATAAAAGATGATTTTGAAAACATTGTTTGCCTCAGTTATTTGGGTTGTTCGTCATCATTTTTGATTGTATCTGTGCATATCAGCATTTTATCAGGGACAGGTTGTACATAAGTGGCTGCAGTACACATGCATACATTTGTACACATGTGCACTGCCTCGCCAACTCATGTGCACAAATCAAACAAAAGCACTGCTAACAATTCAGCACAAGGTCAAACCCAAATAACACACAGGATTCAACTCAAGGCAGAATACAAGCTCAAATAATCACTGCAACAATTTTTTTTAATGGAGGCAGAACAACAATACAATCAAGCAAATGTAAAGAACAAGCTACATGAAGGGAACAGGAAGTAATGATTGTAATGCAACACAGTGCAATGACCAATGCACAACAAACTCAGTGACATGCTACAATTTCAAACAGGCAGTGCACATGTGAATCAAGTGACCAACCTGAAGTACAAAGCATGCACATAAACAACATGACATGAACAATGCAACTGATCAAAGCTCGGCCAACATAATGCAACTATGTTCAAACATGACAGAAACATGATCAAAGCTATAAGTGATGCAGCATCAAGTAAACAGTGCCAAATGAAGCACAGCTGCAAACAACATGACAGTGAAAACTCGAGTCACAGTGCCATGCTACAGATTATAAAATGAAATTCATAAATGCAACAACCAAATGAAGTCAGCAGTCAACAGTGATAATGGTCAAGAACTATACAAATGAATGAAGCATGCAAGCTCAAGACATCAAGTGATACAAGGTCAGGGGAGCAACATGAATGCAACAAAGACCAAGCTGCAGCATCAAGATAAGAAGATCAAAGTGAACCAGATCAATAGCAGCTCAGTTATACAAGCTAACCAAGTTTATATGCAATGCAAAGACCACGGCTACAACAAATGTACATATATGGACAGTGAAAACAGAAGTGCACAGCAACAGTAAGGAAATGGACAAATGCAACTGAACCAACTACACAAATATACTATGCAGTGAAGCAATACACAGCAAGTGGATATAAACATCAAGCCAGAAAATCAAAGCATACTGAAGCCGAGAATGTACAGGTATGAAATGGTCAGGGTGTCAACAAGTCAAAGCCGTGGTTGTCGAAGTCAAAGTCAGAGACCTCAACCAAGCAACAAATATATTCAATTATGAACAAGTCAAGGCCGAAGCTGTAGCAATCAAGAAGCCGTAGTCAACAACGTGATGATCACGAAATAAATCAAAATCGTAACCATCAAGCAATGAAATATACGATTATGAACTAGTCAGAATCAATCATCAAACGTTCAATTTAAATCAAGTGGCCGAGAAGAATTTTTGACGAAATCAAAAATATTTGGACGAACGAAAATCCAGGGACTCGAACGCATATAAAACCCTAATCATCATCGGCAATCAAATCATCGAGTTCGAACAAGAAAAACGAGAAAAGAAAAAGGAAACAACACATACCAGAAAATCATAAACAACGAACTCGATCAAGTAGCTGCGAACGAGCGACAGTTGAATATCAGAGAAGCAACCGAAGCAAGCTACAAGGAGTCGGCCGATCAACCGTGCATCAAAAGCCCTAATTTGATCAAAGACTCAAGCTCTAAATTTTGCGAGAGGAGCCGCCATTTATTTTCACCAGCCGAAGAATAAACAAATGAAGAAGATAAAAAGCAACGGGTTGAAAAGTGAATAGGGACCGGCCCTGTTAAATATAAAAGGCTTTTATTATAATTGTTTAAAAAAGGGGTTTTGTTTTTATTTAGGGTTTAAATTAAATAGGGTTGTTTATTTTAATTACTGTTTAAATTGTTTTACTTTTTGAGTCAAAAAGTTAGTAAATCACCACCTAGGGTTTAGGTAGTGTCAGATTGTCTACTTAGAATTAGTTCAGTGAGCAGGGTGTGCGAGTTTGCAAAATTCTATTGTAGGCGGGAGCAGAGTTTGCAAGTAAGCGAAGCTCTATAGGCGGGAGGCAAAGTTTGCGAGTAAGCGAAACTCTATAGGCGGAGCAGGGTGTGCGAGTCTAGTAGAGTGTTTGTGAGCGTGGAGCAAATGTTTGTGAGCAGGGTGTGCGAGTCTAGTAGAATGTTTGTGAGCGTGGAGCAAATGTCTGCGAGTCTAGTAGAGTGTTTGTAAGCGTGATACTGGTTAATTCTAATAGAAATCTGTGAATGCAGCAGTAGGCAGGGGTTGCCGAAGCTGGGTAAATTTTGTGTGTGATTTACTTTTCAGCATATTTATTTCTGCTATTATATTTCTGTGTTTAATTCGAGAAAATTTGCTATAATCCTATTCACCCCCCCTCTAGGGTTAATCTAGATCCTACAATGGCGACCGTTCGCGATCAAGCCTCTTGGGGTGAAATGTGACCGTTCACGGCCGGTGCCGTTCGCGGCAAAAGATGGAATAGGACCGTTCGCGGTCAAGCGCCTTACTTCGAATGACGATCGTTCGAGATCGAGCCATTCGTGGTAAGGTACGACTGTTGGCGGTCAGGGGGTGGACCTCAAATGGCGACCTTTCGCGATCGAGCCATTTGTGGCGAGATGAGTTGTGCCGTTCGAGGCGAGTTTGTGACTGTTCGAAGTCGGGTGCCGTTCGAGGCGAATTGTGACTGTTCGAAGTCGGGTGCCGTTCGAGGCGAGTTGTGACTGTTCGTAGTCGGGTGCCGTTCGAGGCGAGTTGTGACTGTTCGTAGTCGGGTGCCGTTCGAGGCGAGTTGTGTGTGCCCGGGGGGGACTTAATAGTATCAGTGTTGGAGTTATTGTTTGGGGGAGTCTCCGAATCAAAGACTTCGGCAGTTCACTGCCATGTAAGAGGTGCTCGTGGACCGTTCGCGATCCAACGGGCATACAAGTAAATTTTTCCATAGAATTGTAAATGTTAAAGCAATAATCATATGAACCTTACGGCAGAAATGTCCAAACAGGAAGAATTTAAATGTTCAAATCAAAATCAAAGCAAAAAGCAGAATGAAGATGTCAAAGCGTAAACTCTTACTATAACGCAGTTGGTAATCATTCAGAGCATGCCTATGGATCGTGCGCGATCGCTCACATGTGTAAATGATTTAACCGTGTTAGCGAGAGGTTTACAACTTGTTCATCGTTATTTTAATCAAGCAATCAATGGATAATCAAACGGTGCCCCGATCCAGGGTCACCTCTAGCCGATGTAGACGGTGGTCGCTCTGGCTCCACTGCTGGAGTTCGCCTCCTCACGTACTGAAGGAGCATACCGTTCCTGATATGCCCTTCTACCTCGTCCTTCAAATGCCTACAATCATTAGTGTTATGACCGTTTAATCATGGAATACACAAAACTTATCTGATTTTCTTTCGTCAGAGGTTGGATCCCTTCGCATTGGTCTACGATACGGAACCTGCCCCTTGGTATCCTGATAAATTCGTTCCGGACTCTCATTTAGCTCAGTGTGAGTGGTGAATCGCGGCTCCCTCCGTTGCCGCTTTGTCCTGTCATCATTATCCTCAGCCTTTCTCTTTCCTTTGCTAGTCTCTGCACCCTTTCCAGGTGGGTTTCCGCTCTTGATTGCGTAAACGTCATCTTCTTCCTCTCTTTCTGCGCTAGCATCTTCCAAACGCAGAAACTTTTCAGCCTCATGATAGAACTCTCCCAGATTCATAGGCGGGTCCTTGGTTAATGAATTCTTGAACTCTGTACTATCAGCTATTGCAGATACAGCCGCCATCATGACCATAGATGGATCTGGTCGATCCACTGATGCTGCCGCCGCATTAAATCGCGTTAGAAAGCTCCTCAAAGTCTCTCCAGTTTTCTGCTTCAAGGTTGCCAAAGTCATCACATTCTTGGGTCTCGCAATATGAACCCTGAATTGCCTCATGAATCTCTCAGTTAAATCTGCCCACGTTCCTATGGAGCCGCTCTCCAGTTGCCTAAACCATAACGCTGCAATGTCCGTCAAATACAGTGGAAAGCACCGGGCCATGATCTCCTGTGGTGCCCCCAGCACTTCCATGTGCCTCATATACTTAGTAAGATGGACCGCAGGGTCTGTCCTCCCATCGTACATCTCTACTGATGGTAGCTTGAATTCTGGTGGGTTCCTAGCCATCCTAATCGCAGAAGAAAAAGGACTCCTGTTTACATCTTCCAAGTCTCTGTTTACTAAACCGCCTCTCATAGCTCTTCTAACCATCTCTGTTAATCTGTCATTGTCTCCAAGCTGTATTCCTTGTTCACTGCCTTCGACCTGCCTCCCGAGTCCGCGGGAGTTTTCATGTGTATGCCTCCCTGGTTGAACGTTCATTCCTCTATTGCTACCAGGTGGCTCGGATGCCCCCATCTCTCTTCCCGGGGTTGGATCAACATGCTCTGCGTGAGTGCCCCCTAGCTCTGGTGCTACGCTAGATGGTCCTGCTCCGTTCTGAACTCTAGTTGCTCCTTGGTTTTGTGCTCCAAGTTGCCCAATTTGTTGAAGCAAGTTCTGGATCATCTCTTCTTGTCTTCTCATCATAGCCTCCATCTCATCCCTGGTGATGAAGGATGAAGCTTAGTTTGCTCCTGAGGAAGCCTCTTGACTCCCTTCCTGTTGACTCTGCTCTGGCCTTGGCCTTCTGCTTGATTGTCTCGCCATGACTCTTCCAATCTGAATCTCTAAACTCTCAAGTTCAACTTCCAAGCGGTAGGTCCTTGAGTTCAGCTCTCAATGAAAGCACCAAAAATGTTTGCGCAAAAAATGGGCAAACACCTCAAAGTCAAATGATTTAGTTGATTTTATGTTGTTTTTAGTGATTTGGGTGAATTATGCAAATATGTAAAAAGCAGGGACTAAACTGTAAAAGACACACAGATTTATAGTGGTTCGGCAAGAACGTGCCTACGTCCACTTTATATGTTATTCTCCTTTTTCTCCTCAGATTACAAGTACAAAGCTTTGTATACAAGTATATGAATGTTGTTTGAAAGTTCTATCCGTGCTTGAGCTCTCAAACTTGTCTGTCATTGTTGTACCACTGCCCCTCTATTTATAGAGTGAGGTTGGGGGCAGGGTTCTTGGATGTATATAGTAGCTGGCGGGCCTGGGCTGAAGCAATCTGGCCTGGCATATCTGGTTCGGTTTACCTTGGTTCGGTGGTAGGAGCATGGTGGACCGGTGGAGCTTTGGTTCGGTGGTAGCTTGTTGGATGTGAGGCTTGGTCCGATTGGAGGTGGTTCGGACCGGTAGTCTTTGGAGAGGGTTTGGATTGGTGGAGATGAGGATATAGATTGGTTCGGTGATGGGTTGATTCGGTGAGAGATGGTGGAGGGTTGGTCCGGTAGGAGCTAGGAAGTGTTTGGTTCGGTAGGTGGTAGTCTCGGTGGCATGTGGTCCGGCAGTGGAGTCTTTGATTCGGCAGGTAGATGGTGAGTGAGCTTGGACCGGTAGTTGATGGAGAGGGAGTTTGGACCGGTAGTTGATGGAGTGGGAGTTTGGACCGGTAGTTGATGGAGTGGTGAGAGTTGGGCTTTGGTTCGGCATGTGGTGCCTTGGGAATGCCGAATGAGCTCTTGTATTAGGAATGCCGGATGAACAAAGACATCTTGAATGCCGAATGAGATTTCGCTCTACATTGCCGAATCAAACTTTAAACCTTTGATACCGAATGGACTTTTATACTTGAATCATGAGTGAAATCCCAAACTTATATACGCTTGCTGGCTGCTTCTTCTTGGTTGGTCGTGGTGGAAACGCACACAACATTGATATTCCAGTTTTAACCAAAAATGGGATAACAGACTCATACAAAGATACCAACTTGTCCCACAAAGCCTTCGCGGATTCACAACTAGCCACATGATGGAAAACTAAATCATCAAGATATTGGCGAATCAAAGTAATCGCCTTCTTATCCACCTTCTTCCATTTTCCCTCATCTACATCAGAGGGTTTCTTTCCATCTCCATCAATCGAATCATGAAAATCATCGAGGTACAGAACATCCTCCATCTTAGGCTTCCAAATACCACAATTTTTCCCATCCAAGATATCCATCATTGAAAACGAAATCATATCCGACATTAATAATTTTTCAAACCAAAATTACTCCAAGCTTTTCGATGATCTATGCTCTGATAACAAAATGTTATGAAAATAGTAGTGCTTTGCGGAAGCTTTTATCGACGGATCTTTGTCACCCAAATCACAAAGAGATAATTTGGATGGAAAACAAGATGAAATTGAAATCAAAACGCAATAACACAAAATATTCCACACAACCATCCACTTTATTGATTCACGAAAATTTTGTGTACAGTTAATAGAACAAAGCTAAAGTAAACAAAATATCATTGAATCAATAAACAAATTGAGAAAGGGAGCAAATACCTATATGGCTAAAATTGTTGGAGAAAAAGAACAAAGATGAAGAAGAGAAAATTAGCAAGTAGATTTTCCACCACACTTTTACCCTCTCTTCTAGTCTCTATTTATAATCAATTACTTAATGCCCAAGTTAACATTAGATGGAAAAAAATAATTTGATTAGCCAATTAGATAGAGAAATAAACATACTCAAATATACCTATTAATTAGAGGAAAAAGATATTCTCTTTCTTTCTTTTGCATATTTATTTCCCTCTATTTGTGATTTTGTATCACCAAAATTTAACGATTTTTCGAGTTTCAATATCTATATGTTCTCGATTTTTTTCCTCCTCTTTGGTTGGAGAAACGAACGAACCAAAAATACTGCGACTTGGATGGGTTAAGTAGAGAATTTAAGATGCGTTTGAAATTGTTGCTTGGATGGGTTAAGTAGAGAATAAAAATGATAGGCTCAAGGAATTGGAGATACATCGAACTAAAATACTGCGACTTATCCAACTGTTGTAATTTCGAAAAAGGCAACAGTCCTGATAAATCCGTTGATGTAATCTTTAAAGGACACTCTGAAGCGTGAGAGGTATTAATCAAGTATCCAACCACCAATCCATTAACGAATTATGTGCTCACAGATGCACCCTTTGAGTTTGTGTTACAAAATAACAAAAATGAAAATAATAATAATAATAATAATAATAATAATAATAATAATAATAATAATAACGAGTGTAATGGCACGCGCTTCACGCGTGAATTGTCTTTCTTATAAATTGTATATGTTTAAATCAGTCAAAAAAATAATTTTTTATTTTCAAGTGATATCTTGTAAAGAAGTATTTTGAATCTGTAAAGAAGGTTTAGTTTTAGATCCTATTTTTAGTAGCGTTTTGAATTATAAAGCATGCTTAGTTATTAGATTCTACTTTTGTGGGCATATGAATTTGTAAAAGAAATTTAGTATTAGATCCTATTTTTAAGTAATTAAGATTGGATATATATAGAGGGGCATTTCTGGTAGTTCACGTTGATACCAAAAAAGTGTGACACCAAAGCTATTACAACTATTATTAAAGATAAAGAGCATTACAAGCATGCATCATCCCTCTCAAATCTACAAAATTAGAATGGACCATTACTACCATTTGGATCATAATGGTTCATTTTGAAGCTAAAATAAGTCGCAGACTTAGAGGCAGATGATGCTTAGAGGAGGAACTTTGTTTTACATAATATGGTTAAACAACCACTCCAATTCATTATCAAAATGTACTGCACTTTTAGTGGCAGTCGCCCTTTTTTGTTGTTTTGATATCGACACAAAAGAGCACCTGTCATCCTCTGGTTCTGAGATGTAACATAGAACAACCTGTAGAAGATCTCGGTAACCTTTCTATCCATTAACATCAAAACACTACAACCTTTACTCTTGTTAATACTCTTCTTTAATGATAACTAACAGTTTTTTAGTTCTACAATTTATAGAGCAATTGGTTCTGGGCTTGAAGGCAAACTAATTGAAAAGATATGGAAAGACGTATTTTCCTTCTTCTTCTTCTTCTGATGATATAGGAATAGTTTAAAAGCTGAAGAGATCCAATGGTAAAGAACTATGAAATACCGCATTATATAGATGATGGACTACAGAGAAGGTGGTGAGATAAATAAGTATATTTGTAGCTCAGCTCTCACAATTTATATCACAATATCAGCCCTAATCATGAGATCTTTGTTTCGCATAGTAGTAGAACTCCTGGAAATATAAAATCCAAATGGTTGTTATCTGTTTGGTGCCTAAGCTAGAAGCAACATAGCTTGTAGTTAAATTGTCCCAGTTCAAAAACCTGTGGACATTTTCTCAGTACATCATATATATAAATGTTCCTATATCTCAAAAATATGGAGATAGTTTTGATCTAAAGAACTATTTGACAAACCAATAAACTACGTAACCAATACACTTTCTCTATGACAGTGTATAAACAGAAGAAGAAGAAAAAATATAGATATATTGTACCTCTTAAGAAGTTGTTCGTACTCTTTCTACTGATTTCTTCATCTCCTAAAAGAAATATGTTCAAAGAAATTCATATTATGTACTTATGCAACAAGAGATCTTCTCAGATCTTCATAATAAAAATATTAAAACTACTTATATTATGTACTTATGCAATAAGAGATGTTGCCAGTGCTGAAATTACCTAAATAAAACAAAATACATTATATAGAAGAAGTGGAAAGAAGGAAGAAGAAGAAATGAGAAACCATTAAAGGCTACAATTTATTAATAACTTTTTCATTAATTTAACAATACATGACTCGTATTTATAATAAGATTACTTGGAACCCAAATAATTACATTATATAAAAATATTATAACCAAGAAAACCGTAATACAATTGGTAAATAATAATTTAGGATATCTCTTATAATATTCTTTAACATCTTTCCTCAAACTCAAGATGCATAACAACCAGAGTTTGTCAAAGCAGACAATAAGTGAAAAATGAATATGAAGTCAACAATGTCGTTTGAACCATCCAATGATGCAAAATAACACTTCAAGGGCCGTTGGAGAGTGTAAAGTCAAATAACAGTATTGATCTGACAGGCAGGCATCTACAAAGACAACAATAATGAATCATAAATCCGGAGTCGAAATCCGGAAAGAGAAAATAGGAATTAGGAAATTCCTATAGGACTGGAATCAAATTTGCAATCAAGATTGGAAGAGTAACTTCAATCAACAACCCGAAGTCGTAATTAGGAAAAAGAGAATAAGAAAGAACAAGATTCCTATAGAATTGGAAGAGTAATTCCGATCAGAATTCATTACTGCCATTGTCGGAAGATTGGCGCCGATCATAAAAGAACTTGAAGCATGCATGACGAAGATATGGTTTTTGAAGATATGAGGAAGGAGATGCTTTGACAATTCAAATCACATGTTATTTTTTTTATAGCAGGATTGAGAACTGCACTGATACCATGTTGAAATTATTAAAGAAAACAGAATAAAGTAGAACCAAGAAGAAAGGATGAAGAAGAGACAAATAAATATTGAGGAATACATCTTTGTTAATGATTTAATTAATAATTCAACGATGCATAGCTCATATTTATATCTAGATTACTTGTATCTAAGTAATTATATAACTGAAAATATTATAATTAGCTACAAAATAAAATAGACAAATGATAAACTACGAAAGCCTCTGCAATATTCTTTAACTTCTTTAACAATGTTGAAATTATTAAAGAAAACAAAATAAAGTAGAAAACAAAAGGAAAGAAAGAAGAAGAACTTGAAGGCTACATATTTGTCAACGATTTGATTAATAATGCAACGATACATGACTCATATCCATATCTAGATTACTTGGAATCCATGTAATTATATAATTGAAAATATTATGATTAGAGAAAATTACAAAATACAATAGGTAAGTGATAAATAGTGAAATCCTCTGCAATATTTTTTAAATCTCCATCAAACTCAAGATGCATAGCAACTGGAGTTTGTCAAAACAAACATGATCAAAAATGAAATCTAAAATCCTCACTATCACCAAAACCATCCAATGCTGCAAAACAACGATTTCAAATGCTGCAAAACAACGATTTCAAATACCATCATATACTTGATTGGTAGAAAATTATCTAAAAAACAATAATAATGAATCGAAAATCCGAAGTTGAAATTCGAAAAGAGAAAATGGAAACAAGAAAATTCCAATGGGATTGGAAGAGGAACTCCAATCGGGTTGGAAGAGTAATTCCAACTAGAAATCTGAAATCAAAATGCCGAAAAAGAGAAAATAAGAATAAAGAAATTCTCGTCGGATTGAAAGTGGAATTCCAATCGAGATTCGTTATAGTTGTTGCCATAAAACTGACGCCAATCAAGAAAAGAAATCCAAATCTGAAAACTGATATAGCAACCATTGTTTGTTTTGCTGGTAGCGGAAGCACGGTTTGAGTAATATATCCAACATGTTCCAAATCTTCAAACTTCAAATCGGGATGATGTTAAAATGCAATTTCTAAACGAGCATAGATGAATTCTGATTGTATTAGATGGGTTGAATTATAGTTCCCAAATTGAAATTGAATCACAAATTTATTTTATTAAAATCGAAACCTCGCTCAGACACCATGCTGAAATTACTAAAATAAAACAAAATACATTATATAGAAGAAGAGGAGGGAAGGAAGAAGAAGAAATGAGAAAACATTACAGAATACATTTTATTAATAATTTGATTCATTAATTTAACAATACATGACTGATATTTGTAAGAAGATTACTTGGAAGTTGGAACTCAAGTAATTACATTATATGAAAATATTATAACAAGAGATAAATACAACTGGTAAATAATAATTTAGGGTATCTTCTATAATATTCTTTAATAGTTAAATTTTCATAATAAAAAAAATTAAAACTTCCAGTATTTATATGAACGTACATTAACTCCTCAATCTTTCATGCATTGAATTTCATATTGAAACTTTTTATTCGGTATTTAAAGGGAATAACCACCCCAAGCCATTTGGAAAACACAACTCAATTTATCAAGACTCGAACTCGCGACCTCAAAAAACTTTGTTTCATAGTCGCTAAGCAATCTTGGCCAACTGAGCTATGCTCGTGGACTAGTTGTCTCTGTCTACATACATGTGTTCATGGAAACAGACTATTTGCTACACATTTAAAAATCACAAAAAGGGTAACATATATTTTATTTGTAGTACTGGGTAATTTCTGACATTTTATTGATGAGGTAAATCGACAAGCAAAGCTAGTAGAAGAAGAAAACAAATAAACCAGTAATAAATTATAGCTCATCCTTATTATGATTATATATTATTTTTCATCAATTAGTCGATCAAATGTACCATGTCAGATGTAGCATTACCTTCTTGTAGCTTGAAAGAGATTGAAAGGGTTATCCAGCATTAAATTACAACCAGCTATCAATGCAGAATATTAAAAGGCTTCCCGAAATACATGAAGCTGATAACTCTCAAGGAAGTAATAATACAAAAGAAAGAAATAGCACACTAGATATTATTTATTATTTATCATTGTGTATGTTGATACAAAATAACTGATTGCTGTAGTTGTTACAGTTATTTTATCTGGCTTCCAGCTACCCTTCATGTTTTCTTGAGATGGGCATTATGAAGATCCTGTATCATAAAGCCCAAAATAATAATTTCTGGCCAATCAACGAAAGGCTCAGCTATTCATGTAAGTAAAAGGATACAAAAACATTGCGCCTAGTAAAATAATACTTTGGATATTTATAGGTAAAATGAATCTTGACAAGTCAGCTAACCACGTTTATGGGTTCAACTCAGACGTGGGGGTCAATTCAGACATAGGGTTCAACTAGGGCGATCGGCATCTTAGAAAGAAAATCATTTGTTCTTATTGCTCAAAATCGATTTTATGAATGAGTAGACTACTATTTATTCAGGATTTCATGTTATTCATGATCAATATAAAATTCATAAAGTTTATGCAAACCCTTATCAGCCTAATTTACAACATGTACACATTTTGGTAAAACAGAGAACAAATTCCTAGCTGTGTTGAAAAAATGATTATCCAATTTACTTTTATTCTCTATATTGAGAAATGTTTATGAAGAGTTCACGGTAAATTTGACAAGCAGTGTCATGAACATTCCATTGCGAACCATCATTTAATGTAAGGAAAGATTTGTAATAATGAACAATTAAATATTTGTATATATTAGAGAAAGAACCATATGAAACAGACACAATTTCAGATATTAATGATAAATTTTACTATAAATTCTATTTGCTAACATATACAAGTATGTATCCCTATAGAATCTACAAAATTTGACCTATCCATTAGACAATCCTCCAAACTTGGATTGTAATGGTTCATTTAAGCTAAAGAAGTCGCCGATCTAGAGGCTGATGATGTTTAGAAGAGAGACTCGATTTTGCATAAGACGTTTGAACAAGCATTCCAATTCATTCTCAAAATACTCTAGACTCTCAATATCAACCAATCTTCTTTGTTGAACTGCTTTTGACAAGAAGGACCATTTACAATCCTTGGGTTCTGATATGAAAGATAGAACAACTCGAAGAAGGTTGATTGTAACTTCTCTAGTCTCCATCAACATCAAAAAGTCACAATCTTTACGCTTGCTAACAATCTGCTTCAAAGACCTCAAACAAATCTTGACATCCTTTTGTATCTTCTTTATTTGTAATTTGTTTTTTCTGATTGTATCTTCTACTTGGTTATGTGCTGTTGATTCGACCAAGATATCTCTAATGTTGCTACACAAGTCTAAAACCTTGATAGACAATTCAAGATCTTCTTCTACACATCTCTTCTCACAAGATAAAGAAGAAATTTGTTGATTTCTTGGCAGATAAAGGAGCTCCTGCGTCAAATCATAAAGGTTGCCAAGTCCTTTTAATCCATTTAACACTAGTTGGGAAGTCACAACAGATTCTGTGGAAGCCAGAATACGCCTGATGTCGTTTAGCTCTTCTTTGATTTTAAGAGCAGTGGGTTCTGAGTTAGAGGGCAAGCTAATAGAACGAACATGGAAAGACATTTTTTGTTGTTGCAAAGGAATAGTTTGAAAGCTGAAAAGATATTTGGTAATGATAAGAAACTATGAAATACCTACATATATAGATGATGAGATACATAGATGAAGAGAGACACGAAGAATATTGGCAGCTCAGCTCTTAAGTCAATGCAACAATTGCTGAACATAATCAATTAAGGTAATGCAATAAACCCTTATTACGAGATCTATGTCCCTTACAATCACAGAAAAATATGGACACAGACATATTTATATGATAGAATTTGTTGAGTGCATATGCAAACACATCATGCAGTTAAACCTAACCCGGTTCAACAACTTGTGGACGTTTTCCCAGTATAATATATTAAGTACTCATAAATAGGAAGATTTTTTTTTTTTTATATATCTATAAAACTATTAATAAACCAAAGAACAATGTAAATGTGTAAACAATGCAGATATTTATAACTACTGGTAATTGAGCATGCCTCTTGTTTCCTACTCGTCCTTTTGATTTCTTCATCTCCAATAAAATACAGAAAAATGCAACGTTTGCTCTTCATGTTATTGAGTGTTTCTAATTACATATTATGGATACATGAGGGACATAATTTTGAATTGAAGTTTCTTTACTCTGAACTCTATTCTAAACTAGTAATTGAATTTGCGTATGATACAAATCAGACAACTTTTCATATTACACAAGACCCTCATGTCGCACTGGAAGCCAATGAAACATCAAATATCTTAACATTGTTTAGCTCTTCGTCAACTTTTATAGAATTCGTAAGTCCTTAATGGGTTGATTACTTGATTGAAGGTTTATGGAGCAAACGTGAAAAGCCATTTATGATCTACTTTAGTTAAATAAGGAGTCATAAAGAATCTTCTCAGCTAAGCTGTTTCACTACACACGTGGAACTATCCTTTCGTATAGGTTTTGCCTCAAGTATCTTGAACATCTGAAATTAATTAATGTGTAATTATATAATCCTAAAATTAGGATCCTTGTTTCTTTTCAATAACCAAATTATTAGGAACCAAATACCTCGCATGGTTGCAACAAGTTTTACCTACAATAAATTCGTAATTTGTCATGACAGCTAATGTCTAACCTATAAGTAGCTAGCAGAGACAAGAACATACCATATATACATGGAATTCTATATTACATCTATGCTGCATGAAGTAGACTACATGTTTGGAAGTAGTAACAGATGAATATAAATTTCAGCGACAGACTATTTAACAAATATTCTAAGCTCCTAAAAGAATATAATTTAGTAGCGCAAAGTCATTTCTAAAGATATAATAATGTGGTATAAATTAGCTAACAAAGCAAAATGACTGGAAAAAAAAAACAAGAATAAACAAACTAAAAATATATATAGCTCATCCTGATAAAGGTATACGTGAAGTGATATTATTTTCATCAAAATTTATTATGTCTGCTATGATATTATCCTGTTCTAAAAATCTGAAAGGGTTATCCAACATAATATCTGAACCAACTACCTATACAGATTAATTCAGAGGTTCAAAAATTATTTAAAACTGAAAAAGGTTAAGAAACAGTTAGGTTTTGATGTTTATCATCCATAAACTGATGGCTGAGCAATATGTCAGAATACAAGACAAAAGCAGGAACAATAATATTAGTGGTTAGAAATGAGATAGAAAACTAAGTATGTCAGACACTATGATTTAAATTATTCAAAATATAATGTGGTCCTCGTGTGTGATAAAGATTAAAACATGTAAGTTGCAACAATTTTTTATTTGGTTCAGCTACTTTTCATCTTTCCAGGAGTTGGAACTTGGATATCACTAGGATTGTACTTCATCTAACCAGATAAAACAATTCATATCAGTAAATAAATATATGGCACACCTACTCATGTTATATAATTTTATTTTATTCGAAGAAGAATGTCAATATGTTGATAAAACAATACCTATGCCCAAGATCGTTAGACACAAATGAACTTTTACAAGTAGATAAACAGATC
This sequence comes from Allium cepa, assembly GCA_030765085.1. Lineage (NCBI taxonomy): Eukaryota > Viridiplantae > Streptophyta > Magnoliopsida > Asparagales > Amaryllidaceae > Allium > Allium cepa. The sequence goes on along the minus strand of CM060934.1, from coordinate 506,797,849 downwards.
CTTCTGTTGGATTAAAATTATATTATGGACACATATGTTAAAGCTTATAATGCTATTAAAATTAAGGTATAAAACATTAAGCGGTATTTACAATTTAATGAGGGGCTAAATTGTAAATAAGAAATAACTAATTTTTTGTCCGTTATTTAAACGGTTGTGGTCCCCAGAAAACAGTACGTTCTTTATTTTCTTCTTCCCCATCAGAAGAAAAACATCGACAGAAGGATAAACTGCTTTTCTGGAAGATTGCAAACTCATATACAATTGAATCAATGGACTCCGGTATGCGTCCGCTAATCTTCGTTTGTTTGTGGTTTTAGTCTCTCTTGAATTGATTAGGGCTAAATTGAAATGTCCATCAATTGGTATCAGAGCAACCCTAAATTGATTCTTGAGGATTTACTGTATTTTTTGATCTAAACCCACGATGCAAAATAACTATTGTGTTCAAGTTTTGGAAAGTAACAAGAACAAGCAAGTTAATAATTTAATGCTTAACGGTTATAATTTGTCACGAAACACTTTTACAGTAAGTGACTGGTATTGAAAGCTTATGACAGTCATCTTCTTCATTCTTCAGTTACTTTTGAGATTTTTCCTATTCAAAATTTTCTGTTATAAATTCATTTCATACTTGTGAATTGGAGTAAGTTTCAATAGAGTAAATTTCGTAAAAGAGTTCTACATCAATATGAACCTTTTAACTCTGGGTGTAAATTGTGTTATTTAAAGTTAGTATGTGCATGATATTTTTCATTTTCTGGTTAGTTTGTTCAGGCAACTGTATCGATTCAGTTCAAGATTATTATACAGGAAGTTCAATATACAAGTACACCTCACTTATTGTGTATATTATGAATGTTGGTTGCTATAAAGGATGGATATCCTATTTAATTGCAACAAACATATAATATTTCATATGTAACAACCATTTTGTTGATGAGGCTGACAGTTTAGGCGAGAAGGATTAATTGTACATTATGGAGAAATGTGAGTGAAGGAAAACTGGAAGTGGGGAATATGGAATTTACAATAGATGAATTATTTGTCACCTTAAAAACATGACAAAACTTAAATTAAGACCCTTATTTTTGTTAATTTAGACAGGTGCAAGTAAGTTATTAGTGCCATATGATACTGTAAACTATAAACTTACCTCAAACAGGATAACTTCTCAAAACTCTGTCCAGTAAAGTTCCTGCTTGTTGACTACCCAGTTTATGCAACCGGATCAAGCTTTGACTCATTTTTTTTTTTTGGTATATTAGACCATCTAACATATAATAAAACAATTTGTTTTATTATATGTATTCGTTTTCTTTTAAAAGGTAAATTCAAATTTGGTTTCCACGGAAATTTGGTGTTTTAAATAGATTAATTGAAGCAAAATATCACCAAAGTGATCACTTTTTGTGTAGATTAATCAAATCAAAATATCAAAGTAATTGTGTGTATGTAATTCATGCATTTATTAACGAACCCAAAGATGAATTAGTATTTGGCAGAATTTCTTGCATACCTGTGGTGATAAATGTGTGACAATTATAAGGTGTTTTATATAAGCAATGTGTTAGTCCAAAGACTGCATATTGTTTGACATAATTTATTGTCAACGTTTCATTGCTACAACAAGAGTACCGCTTACAGTTAATATTACTGTCCAAAGACTTGATATTAATGATGTGTTTGGTATCTTGAGATGTGATTAACCATTATTTGAATTCATTGTTTTATATGAAGTCGTTAAAGGCATGCAATTTATATAATTTTATTCGCTTTCTGTTTCAGCTGTTGCTACTGTATCTGCTAACCTTAATTCAGTACCGGTCCTTAATGGTAATAACTTTAACGACTGGAAGGAGAACATATTAATTGTTCTTGGTTGCATGGATCTGGACCTTGCATTAAGGATGGATCGGCCTGCTTCTCTTACAGATGCTAGTACCTCCGATGAAAGGAGAATTTTTGAGAAATGGGACCGTTCAAATCGCATGAGTCTTATGATCATTAAACGGGGCATACCTGAGGCTTTTAGGGGTACGGTATCCGAAGAGATTACCGATGCCACAGATTTCCTTGCTGAAATTGAGAAACGCTTTGCCAAAAGCGATAATGCGGAAACAAGTACTCTTTTGAAGAAACTTATTTCCATGAGGTTCAAAGGCAAGGAAAACATAAGGGAATACATTATGGAAATGTCTCACATTGCTTCAAAATTAAAGGCACTAAAGCTTGAGCTTTCGGATGACTTGCTTGTGCATTTAGTGCTTATCTCACTTCCTCCTCAATTCAGTCAATTTAAGGTCAGTTACAACTGTCAAAAGGAGAAGTGGACTCTTAATGAGCTCATTTCATATTGTGTGCAAGAGGAAGAAAGATTGAAGCAAGATAAGACTGAGAGTGCTCATTTGGCAAGCACCTCTAAAGGTAAGGGTAAGAAAAGGAAATTTAACAATGAAGCTGCTAAGGATTCAGATCAAAAGAAACAACAAAAGGAAAAGGATGGCTGTTTCTTTTGTCACAAGTCTGGACATATAAAGAAAGAATGTACCAAATATCACGCATGGCGTGCAAGAAAGGTACATTTGTTACTTTGGTCTGTTCTGAGATTAATTTATCTTCAGTACCTAGAAACACTTGGTGGATAGATTCTGGTGCTACTACTCACATAAGTGTTTCTATGCAAAATTGCCTGAGCTGCCGAAAGCCAAGTGATGGTGAAAGGCACATCTTTGTGGGCGATGAACAGTCGGTAGAAGTAGAAGCAACTAGACATTTTAGATTGTTGTTAGAAACTGGTTTTTATTTGGATTTAAAAGACACTTTTGTTGTACCGTCATTTAGACGGAATTTGGTTTCAGTTTCTGTGTTGGACAAATTTGGATATTGTTGTTCATTTGGAAACAAACAGTTTACTTTGTCTTTAAATTCAAATATTGTTAGAACTGGTTATTTAAATGCTTATGACAATCTTTATTTATTGGAAACAGTTGCATCTTATAATGAAACCTTGCATGTAGATTCACGTGGTACTAAACGTAAATTAAATAAGGAAAATTCAGCATCCTTGTGGCATAAGCGCTTAGGTCATATCTCAAAAGGTAGAGTTGAGCGCTTAGTGTCTAATGGCATTTTAGAATCTCTTGACTTCACAAATTTTGATGTTTGTGTAGATTGCATCAAGGGAAAACAGACCAAAACTAAGAGATTAGATGCCAATAGAGCTACAGATGTTTTAGAATTGATTCATACAGACATTTGTGGGTCATTCCCTACGGCATCTTGGAATGGTCAACAATATTTCATAACGTTCATAGATGATTACTCATGTTATGGGTACCTATATCTCATTCATGAAAAATCACAGTCACTGGATGTGTTCAAAGCTTATAAAGCTGAAGTTGAGAATCAACTAAACAAAAGAATTAAAAATGTCAGATCTGATCGTGGTGGTGAGTACTACGGTCGATATGACGGCTCAGGTGAACAACGTCCAGGACCGTTCGCTAAATTCCTAGAGGAATGTGGTATTGTCCCACAGTACACCATGCCAGGATCACCTAGCATGAATGGTGTTGCTGAAAGACGAAACCGAACTCTTAAGGATATGGTAAGGAGTATGATTGCTCATTCCACCTTACCTGATTCTCTCTGGGGAGAAGCATTAAAGACAGCAGCTTATATTCTCAATAGAGTACCAACTAAAGCAGCTGCAAAAACACCTTATGAACTTTGGACAGGTCGAAAGCCTAGTCTAAAGCACTTTCATATTTGGGGTTGTCCAGCTGAGGCAAGGCCTTATAGGCCACATGAAAAGAAGCTGGATTCCAAAACAGTGAGCAGCTACTTTATTGGTTATTCTGAGCGTTCTAGGGGCTATAAGTTTTATGATCCCATAGCTAAGAATATTTTTGAGACGGTAAATGCAGTATTCTTTGAGGATATTGAGTTTGGGGGGAGAAATAAAGTTAAAGACATTTATTTTGAGGAGGAATTGGATTCAAACCCAGTTCCTATTATCACTTTTGACAATGTTATACAGTTGCCTACACCTATCATTGATCAAGAAGTAATTCCAGAACCTCAACAAGACAATGTTATACAACCCCTTATTCAAAATGAAGCTATTGTTACAGAAGAACAAACTCAACAACCTCAAGAACCAGTGCCATTAAGAAGGTCCATGAGAGAAAGGAGAAGTGCTATTTCAGATGATTACATTGTATTTCTCCAAGAACAAGAGAATGATACTGGAATGATGGAAGATGACCCAATCAACTTTCATCATGCCATGAAAAGTGCTAACTCTCAAAAGTGGATTGATGCCATGAATGAGGAGTATAAGTCCATGCAAGACAATAAAGTTTGGGAACTTGTCCCATTACCAGAAGGTGCAAAACCAATTGGTTGTAAATGGATATTTAAAACCAAAAGGGATGCAAAGGGTAATGTGGAGAGGTATAAAGCACGTCTTGTAGCAAAAGGCTATACTCAGAAAGAAGGCATTGATTTTATAGAGACTTTCTCTCCAGTTTCATCGAAAGACTCTTTTAGAACAATTATGGCACTTGTTGCTCATTTTGATTTTGAGTTACATCAGATGGATGTTAAGACGGCGTTTCTCAATGGAGACATTGATGAGACAATTTATATGGTACAACCAGAAAACTTTGTGTCGGGAGATCCAAAGAATATGGTTTGCAAATTAACAAAATCCATCTATGGACTTAAGCAAGCTTCTCGTCAATGGTACCACAAATTCCATCAAGTAATCATCTCGTTTGGATTTGAGACGAATATTGTTGATGATTGTGTGTATCACAAGTTCAGTGGGAGTAAACATATATTTCTGCTTCTATATGTCGATGACATCTTGCTTGCAACTAACGATATAGGCTTATTGCACGAAACCAAGAAATTTCTATCCAAACATTTTGAGATGAAAGATCTTGGGGACGCCTCTTTTGTATTGGGTATTCAGATACTTCGAGATCGATCTCGGTGTATTCTTGGATTATCACAAAAGAGCTATATTGATAAAGTATTCAAAAGGTTTGGCATGCAAGATTGTAGACCTAGAGATACCCCTGTTGCTAAAGGAGATAAATTCAGTCTTAGTCAGTGCCCTAAAAGCAATCTTGAAATCCAAGAAATGCAAAAGATTCCCTATGCTTCAGCCATTGGGAGTCTAATGTATGCTCAAGTATGTACACGTCCAGATATTGCATACATTGTTGGGATGTTAGGCAGATACTTAAGCAACCCTGGTATAGACCATTGGAAAGCAGCCAAGAGGGTTATGAGGTATCTTCAGAGAACAAAAGATTACATGCTCACTTATAGAAGATCAGGTCATTTGGAGGTCGTAGGGTATTCTGATTCTGATTTTGCTGGATGCCAAGATGGCAGAAAGTCTACATCTGGCTATATTTATCTGTTGGCAGGAGGAGTTATATCCTGGAAAAGTGTTAAGCAAACACTTGTTACTGCTTCCACTATGGAAGCAGAATTTGTAGCATGTTATGAGGCATCAAATCATGAAATATGGCTGCGAAACTTTGTCACTGGGCTGCGCATTTTGGAAAATGTAGAAAAACCACTGAAGTTATATTGTAATAATAAGTCAGCAGTGCTATATTCTAACAATAATAGAAGCTCAACTAAGTTGAAGCATATTGACATAAAATACTTAGTTGTGAAAGAGAGTGCAGAGTGGACATATATCTATAGAGCATATTGGAACAAACTTCATGATAGTGGATCCGCTCACAAAAGGTTTACCACCCAAGATCTTTCATGAGCACATTGCTCATATGGGTGTTGTATTGCTCGAGGATGTTATGGTTTAGTGGGAGTTTGTATTATATATGCTATATATATATATATATATATATATATATATATATGCTTTAAGACATTTATGTGTTTAACTTTCTGATTAGAAGTAAAGTATTCAGTTCATTTACTCGGTTTACTATTTTGATTCTGACCTCACTTAAAATTAAGGAGGACCAATTGAAAACATATTAATCTATGTCATTTAACTATATATATGTGTGTGATCACTGATGGGTTTAGTCATGATTAATGTGACAAAGATCACTGTGATCCTATATAAATATGGTTAATGGACAAGATTGTTAAAGATTACCTTTATTTTATAGCAAATTTTGAGCTCATAAGGTTGTACATTTATAAGGAAACATATGTTGCCCAAGTGAGAGATTGTTGGATTAAAATTATATTATGGGCACATATGTTAAAGCGTATAATGCTATTAAAATTAAGGTATAAAACATTAAGCGATATTTACAATTTAATGAGGGGCTAAATTGTAAATAAGAAATAACTAATTTTTTGTCCGTTATTTAAACGGTTGTGGTCCCCAGAAAACAGTACGTTCTTTATTTTGTTCTTCCCCATCAGAAGAAAAACATCGACAGAAGGATAAACTGCTTTTCTGGAAGATTGCAAACCCATATACAATTGAATCAATGGACTCCGGTATGCTTCCGCTAATCTTCGTTTGTTTGTGGTTTTAGTCTCTCTTGAATTGATTAGGGCTTAATTGAAATGTCCATCACCTTCAAATAGCCATCAACTTGGATCTCGATCAATATCAGAAAACATACCTAATTATGATCTTCTCTTATTTCTATGAAAAGGTTAGTTCAATGAATGAATGAGAATAATTGGTGTTAACTAAGAAACAATCCATCCACGCAAGATGCTATGTTATACATCTATATGTAATTTACGAACAAAGTTAAGTAAGACAATTGGTGATTCGTATACACCCATATACAAGCATTTTGGTGAATTTTAGAAATTAGTAACATGGATGAAGATATATCATTGTATTATTTGTTTCCATCATAAAGTTTCTTCTTCTCTCTCTCACTTTTTTTTTATAAATTAGCAGGAGAACAAAGCATCGCCTGTAAACACTAGGAAAGTATGTGCTTGCCAAAAACATATTCTGGATACTTGTTACGGTACGGGATTGTCAGTTTTGTAGTTCGAACACGCGACATTTGGTCTTGCAGTCCGAACTATCAATCAACTGCGTCAACTCTCTTGGCAAAGTAGTTAATTATGGAGAGTTCATAGTAAAATAACAAATTAATAAACCCTGGAATGATATCTCTACAAGTCTACAGATATCATCATTTGGCCCAGCGACAAGCTTTTGTAACAAGGAATGATGCTATGATTCAATAGTAACAATTATATCAACAAAACTATCAAAATAAAATAGATAAAGACTGTAATAGTCGATCACTGTATATCTGTGAGAATATTTATTGCATTTTTCCATTGCTAACATTTTCAAGTATCTACCCTACTTCAATCTACACAAGCGGATTGATCCAAAACAATCCTCTAAAATATGGACTACAATGGTCGAGTTTTTCACTTTTTTAAGCTAATATGTGTTATAGATCTAGAGGCTGATGATGTTAAGAAAAACACTATTTTGTATTAGACGCTTGATAAGCAATCAACTTCAGTCTCAAACTACTCTAGACTCTCGGTGCCAATCACTCCCCTTTGTTGCACCACTTACAAAGGACCACTTACAATCTTTGGGTTCTGATATGAAAGATAGAACAACCTGAAGAAGATTGTTGTAACTTCTCTAGTCTCATTTAATATCAAAAGATCGCCATCTTTACATTTGTTGGCATTCAACTTAAATGACCTCAAACTATTTTTAAAATCCTTTGGAATCTTCTTTAGTTGCAATATTCTTTGTGATTGTATCTTATACTTGGTTATTTATCGATTATTCAACCAAGGTATCTCAAAGGCCACTGCAAAAGTCTAAAATATTGATGGATAAAACAAGATCCTCTTCTACAACATTTCTTCTAATGAGAAAAGGAAATTTTTTGTTGATTTCTAGGTAAATGAAGAAGCACTTCCATCAAATTATAAAGATTGCTAAGTCTTTCTATTCCATTTAATACCAGCTGTGAAGTAATAGCACATTCTGATGAAACCAAAACACTCTTAAGGTAGTTTAGTTCTTCTTTGATTTTTACCATCTCGAAAGCAAACAAATTGAACAGGCATGGAAAGACATCTTTTTTTAAAAGTTCCAATGAAGAAATAGTTTAAAAGCTGAAGAAGTATTTGGTAAGGGCAAGAAACTATGAAATACCAACATATATAGAAGTGAAGTGGAATGAAACAACAGGGACATAAAGAATATTGGCAGGTGTGTTGCTAAGAGCATCAAGTTTTCCTCTTTCTAATACCATAGAAAAAAAACGTAACAAAACTTATATGCTTCATAATACAAAGTTATTTCACATGGCAATCAATCATCATGTAAAGTCGTTTTGCACAGCGAACAACCGACGACCAACGCCGTTTTCCACAGCCATCAACCATCGAACTACTGTTATTCGGTGGTTCATCCCCGTGGAAAAGAATATTGGTCGGCGGTTGTTCATCGTGAAAAAAAAAATCGAAAATGATGTTTTTGGTAGTTCCTTAAAATGTCTGGTGTTAGGAGGAGCATGGTATAAAATTTTACGGTATTTTTTAATAATGATGTTAGAAAGAGGAAAATGAGATGCCATTAATAACACATTATTGCAACTCCTCTCATATGTCAACAGATCAAATTTTGATAAACATACTGGGTTAATGTAATCATGCAAATACCGAGTACCCTCGTCATTAGATCTTTGTTTCTTGTAAACATGGCAAAAGTTAGGACTATTAATTACGATTGAACAATCAACCGCTCAACCGTACCAACCATTCATGCGGTTACCACCTATAACGGTAACAGTCACGGTTGAAGAATTAGATAACCACGGTTAATGATACCAACCATATATGATTGTTTTGTATAATATTTAACGTTAAACTATAAAATTAGTAATTTAAGTTAAAAGAATAACTTGTAAATCAATAATATGTATCTCATGAACTAATAAAAGGTGCATGCACACTGGTCGTTTTATAAATAAATAAATAAATTTGCAAAAAACAATTAGAGCTATATGAATTTGTCATCAAAAATGCATATAATTGAAAATATATGTACAACATGCTTCAAAATTGAAAATATGATGGTTAACTATTATAGACGGTTGCGGTAACGGTTATAAGAATTTATAACCGTCAACAACGGTTACAATTATGGTTGGTGGTAATAAAACCGTAACACCCCAGGCAAAAGTGTTGAAAATAGAAATATCCACATGATTCCTATTACTTAATAACATTTCATAACATTGAAGGGGAAAATTTGATTATTATTTAGTTCTATGTAAAGAAGATTGTTATTTAACAGAGAGAATTTATCAAACTGTATATCAATTCGAACTTTTACAAACTGTGATGATAATCTACTGACTGTACAGTATTCTATTTATATACAATAAATTAAATAGGCTAGGCCCAGAAGAGTTGGCAATCTGCAGCAGCATGATGAGTGAAGTATGAACCGTTGGATCCAATATGATCTGATGGTGATTTAGTGGTTCTTAGTGACAAATCTTATTCATTGAAGAAAACGTGTTACTTCTGATTGCCACCCTCAGTTTGACCTAGGGTTTCATTTTTTCCTCTTTTATCCCAGATCTGCTCCCGACATCTTCAATCATCAAATTGGCTTTAAATCTTTCAAAGTTATGCTTCGGGAGAGCTTTAGTCATGATATCAGCAATCTGATGGCTTGCTGGAATATGATTAACGGCAAGTTCCCTTTTGACAACTTGTTCTCGAAAGAAGTACAAATCAATTTCTATGTGCTTCGTTCTAGAATGAAGGACTGGATTTGAGGAGATGGAAACAGCTCTAGAGTTATCGCACCATATTACTGGTTGATTCAAAGAATTGACTTTGATTTCTTTGAGAAGAGATCTAAGCCAAATAATTTCGGATGTCGTGCTTGCCACACTTCGATATTCTGCTTCAGTGCTGGAGCGAGACACGGTGGGCTGCTTCTTTGAACACCACGATACTGGGTTACTTCCTAAATAGATGCAGTAGCCTGTCGTTGATCTTCTGTCGTCAGAGTCTGATGCCCAGTCAGCGTCAGCAAACCCTTTGATAGATAAGTCTTTACATGCTTTTAGCTTTAGACCTTGATTGATTGATCCTTTTAAGTATCTTAGAATATGCTTGACTGCCTTCCAGTGAAGATCTAGGGGTTTCTGCATAAATTGGCAAACTTTATTTACAGCAAATGATAAATCAGGTCTAGTAATTGTGATATACTGCAAAGCCCCTACTATACTTCTGTAAAGTTTTTCATTATCAAAGATTTCCCCTTTGTCTTTAGATAAGTGTAAATTGCTTGACATTGGGGTAGGCATGGGGTTTGCAGCACTCATTTTAGCTCTATTTAGAGCTTCAGATATGTACTTTCTTTGACAGAGAACAAGTTCATGCTCAGATTTCCTTATGACTTCAATGCCTAGAAAATATTTTAAATTCCCTAAGTCTTTTAAAGAAAATTCATTATTTAAGTGATCAGTGACATATCTGATTTCCTTCATGCAATTTCCTGTGATTATGATGTCATCCACATAAACTAGTATGAATACAGTAATGTTGTTATAATTTTTAATATACAAAGAATTATCAGACTTAGTGGGATGATAATTGAGATTAACAAGAGTAGATTTAAGTTTTTCATACCAAACACGTGGAGCTTGTTTAAGCCCATATATAGCTTCGTCAAGTTTGCACACCCAATTCTTCTTGTCATTCTGAATGTATCCTGATGGTTGTTGCATATAAACTTCCTCATGAAGTTCACCATTTAAAAAAGCATTGTTGACATCTAGTTGTTTCATTTGCCAATTATTGTGAAGAGCAATTGTGAGAATAACTCTTATAGTTGTGGGTTTTACAACTGGTGAAAAATTTTCACTGAAATCTATACTATATTGTTGAGAGTAGCCCTTGGCTACGAGTCTGGCTTTATATTTGTCAGTATTGCCTTCAGAATTTTTCTTGACTCTATATGTCCATTTACACCCAATGATATTTTTATTCTTTGGTGCAGGAACAAGAGTCCAAGTTCCATTTTTGATGAGGGCATTGTACTCATCATCCATTGCAGCTTTCCATTTCTCATCCTGTATGGCTTCATTAAAGCAAACAGGTTCAGATAAGTTGCTGATGACATGATATGCCTTGGGTTTGAATATACCATGTTTTGATCTAGTCATCGTGTGATGACCACCAGTTCCTTCCTCATTAATGTTATATTGATGAGGAGTAGTGTTGCTTTGATTTTCTTGAGCAAAGATAGTTTCTGTGCTAGATTCATTGTTGTTGTTAACGTCATCATTGGAGTTACTTGAATCTTGACCTGATTCTTCACTGGATGCTGTGAGTTGAGATTTAAGTTGACTCTGATGTGTAGCTTCATCTATTTTATTGTGAGAAAGGATGGGTATTCCAGGTATAACATTTTTTGTGTTATAAACTTCTGTCAAGAGACTATTTACTACATATTTATAACCCAAAAAGAATATCATATTATAGTGTCATTTGTAATGTTATATTAATGTGGTATGAAAGAAGCAAACAAACCAACAATATTTTTTTTTACATCATACTTCGTAGAAGTCTGTACGTGATGAAACATCATTTATGTCTGTCACTGCTATATTATTACCTTTTTTGTGGGAGACTGAAGGAGTTATCCAGAATTAAATCAAATATTACATGAAACTAATAAATATTAAAGCTGAAGGAGTTATCATGAATTACATGAAACTAACAAATATCAAAGAACGTGTAAGCATTGATGTTTCCTTATCATTAAGCTGACGAATAAGCAAGGAAACATTAGACCAAAATAAAGACATTAGACTAAAAGATACTAGATACTTGGACGTTTTTTATTCCTTATTTTCCTGTGGTCTTTGTGTATGTTGATGCAGACTAAAACTTATACTAATTATTGTAAATATCTATCTTGTCCAGCTACTCTTCAATCTTCGTATTTCTGAGACAAGTATTATTAGAGTTGCATATCATCAAACCCTTGATCATTATTTACCACCAATTAACTTACTGAATCCTGCTCATTTAATCTTAATTGATTGGTGGAAAAATTAAAAAACTGCTTAACAAAATAATACCTATGTTAGAGATTGGTAGGCACAACGAATCTTGACAGGTCAGCTAACCACATGCATGCATTCAGGTTCAACTCGGTTCTTGGGTTCAACTCGGACCTTGGTTTCAACTTGGATCTCAATCAGCATCTTAGAAACAAAACAAATTATCTGTTCTTATCGCTGAAAACTGATTTTATGAATGGGTAAGCTACTATTATTCAAAACAAGTCACACGATCAAGATTACACGCGATCAGTTTATAATTCACAAAGTTAATGCAAACCTTCCAATATAATTTACAACATGAATACACATGTTGGTAAATTTGAGATCATATTACTAGCTGTATAAAGAGATGCGCCTGTACAGTTTACTTTCATCCTCAATTTTGAATTCGAAACATATTGATAATGAAATAGGATAGTTCATGCTATAATTAATAAGCTATGCCTTGAATGTTCCGTTACCAATCATCATTTAATGAAGTGAAAATATTTGTAATAAAAAATGGTAAAAAGATTAATTAATAACAATTATATGGACAAAACTAGCAAATTTTCTGGAGAAAGAACCATATGAATTGGACACCATTTCAGATATTTATGATAAAATTTTACTATATATTCCCTTTCTAACATGTACAAGTATGTATCCCTCTACAATCTACAAAATTTGACCTTTCCATTAGAAAATCCTTCAAATTTGGATTATAATGGTTCGTTTTAACTTAAAGAAGTCATGGATCTAGAGGCTGATGATGTTCAGAAGAGATACTCTATTTCGCATCAGACGCTTGAACAAGCATTCCAGTTCATTCTCAAAATACTGACTCTCAATATCAACCGCTCTTCTTTGCTGAACTGCTTTTGACAAGAAGGACCATTTACAATCCTTGGGTTCTGACATAAAAAATAGAACAACACGAAGAAGATTGATCGTAACTTCTCTGGTCTCCATTGACATCAAAAAATCACAATCTTTACGCTTGTTAACAATCTGCTTCATACACCTCAAACAAGTCTTGACATCCTTTTGTACCTTCTTTATTTGTAATTTGTTTTTCTGGTTGTATCTTCTACTTGGTTATGTACGGTTGATTCAATCAAGATATCTCGAATGTTGCTACACAAGTCTAAAACCTTGATAGACAATTCAAGATCTTCTTCTACACATCTCTTCTCGTGAGATAAAGACGAAATATGTTGATTTCGTGGCAGACAAAGGAGCTCCTGTGTCAAATCATAAAGGTTGCCAAGTCTTTTTAATCCATTTAACACTAGTTGTGAAGTCAAAACGGAATCCGCAGAAGCCAAAACACTCTTAATGTAGTTTACCTCTTCTTTGATTTTAAGAGCAATAGGTTCTGTGTTAGAAGGCAAGCTAATAGAACGAACATGGAACGACATTTTTCTTCTTCTTTTTTTGGTGAAGGAATAGTTTGAAAGCTGAAGTGATATTTGGTAATGATAAGAAACTATGAAATACCTACATATATAGATGATAAAATACAAATCAAAAGGAGAGACACAAAGAATATTGGCAGCTCGGCACTTATGTCAATGCAGTAATTGCTAAACATAAGCAAGTTGTGTGATACGATAAATCCTTATCATGAGATTATGTTCCTTACAACCATAGAAAAATAATGGAAACCAGCATATATCTATATGATATTTATTTTTGTGAAGTACATATGCAAACACGGCATGTTGTTAAACATGACCCAGTTCAACAACCTGTAGACATTTTCCAACACAATATATGTAGTAGCTATACTGTTCATACAGCTCATATACATGAAGATATTTCATTAATCTATAATACTATTTAACAAACCAACAAAAAATGTAAATATGTAACCAATGTGGTTTCTACCAATAAAAAAACTATCTGTGTATAATTTTCAGAATTTTTTATGTTTGCAATGTTTTACTTCCGAAAGGCAAAGTTCATAGGTTTACCGGTGTATGTTCTTCATGTTGTTGGTCATTGTCTGTTGATGCTCTTCTTGAAATAACATGGATACGTTAGAAACATAATTTTGAATTGAAACATCTTGGCTCTGAACTCATACTTAAATATGTGACAAATCTGACAACTTTTCATCTTGTACAAGACTCTAATGTTGCACTGGAAGCCAAAGAAACAGCAAATATATTGATATTATGTAGCTCTACTCCAACTTCAACAGAATTCTCAAGTTCTTAATGGGCTTTCAAAAAGACAAAATGCAGCTTATTTAAGTCGATCCAAAGTTCCAAACAAGCCGTTATTATGACCCTACAGAAATCTTGATAGCCGAAGACAAAATTAAATAAATGAGATAAATTGCTTATTTATAGCCCCTCTATATACATCAAGAGCTAGGGAGATGAAAAGAGTCATGATGAATCTTATCAGCTAAGCACTTTCATGACACACATGTGGAACTGTCATTTCATAATGGTTCATGCCTCAAATTTCTTAAACATCCGAAATTAATGTGTACTTATATAATGCTAAAATTAAGATAACTGCTTCTTTTTAATAACTGAATTATTAGGAACAGAATACCTCACGTGGTTGCAACATGTTAATCTACAATAAATTAAACTTTGTGATGACAACTAATGCCTAATCTATAAGGCGCTGCCAGAGGCAAGAACATACCATATTAATATACATGGATTTCTACATTACATCTATGCTGCACGGACTACGCTACATGTTTTCAACTCATAACAAAGTGTTCAACACTAGAGCCAATTTAGTATGTATTTATAAGCCAAAAAAAATATACGCAAATTTTATTCCTACACCAATAATTTCAAATTTATTTTAAGGACAAGATTGATCTTCTCCTTCGTTGCAATGGTAACATGATTGTTTCGATTAAACAACTCTAACTAAAATCCAAAAAAAAAAAAAAAAAAAAAAGCAAACAAACCTTAGCATCAAAATTGACCATGATCAAACCATATCAATCATCGTCCCCTACTCTCCTTTCTTGAGCTCGTTTTTTCTCCTTCTCCATTGATTAAATGGCTAGAACTCCAAATATATTGATAAAATTGTACGGAATCCCAACAAATTTATGTATATAGGCCAATCTAACATTGAAATCATCAAAAGTAATATAAGAATCTACATGATTTCAAATTTAAGGGCCTAACAATTTGGGGAAAGTGAAATCTGATTCAGTGGTACTAATGTAAATTTTATAGAAGTAGAAATTTGTCTGCATTTTGCGGTAGATTCGGTAAAAATGTTGTACATTAATTTTAGTGTGAGGTAACCACCTCACCAAGCCCTTACCCATAACATTGCTCAAAATTACCGTACATTTTTATTCCATGGGAAATTTTCCTGAAGGACGCTTTTTAGAGCTACTTTTAGATGTAGGACAGCCCGGTAATAATTTTCTCTGAAGGACAATTATCGTTTTTCTTTCCAACCCACTTTCACGTGCATCTTCTTTTTACTTTCGATCAAATTTTTCAGTCACGATCAAATATCTCTCTCGCAATTAAAATATTGATCTATTTCGTTTGGTTATTTGAATTTCGACCATCTGCAAATGGTAGTTCATCGATCATTTTTTCCTTCCGCACGTTTTGTTGATCTCGTTCTTTTCATATTTGTACCTTGATCTCGTTTTCTTCAAATTGTATTAATTAGGCATGCTTATATTACTGTATTTTTTACTGTTTTTCTATTCGATTTAAAGAAATTTGGTCGTGATTTGTGATTATGTTCATTTTTACAAATGATATGCAGTGTTGTTGTTCTCATTGTTTGTTCGTTCGTCTATGACAAATTGTGGAAGTAGCAACAGGCTTTTATTATTATTTTTTTCTTTATGTAGTGTTGTATTTTAATTTGTTTTTCATTTTATTTATCTTGCATTTTTTTGCATTAATATTGGGATGATTGGAAAAGTATTACTGCTTGGGTTGTATATAAATTTGTGATAGAGTGGAAAAATATCACATTTTAGTTTCAGTTTTTGGGTATCATTTTTATTTTTTCTTAGTATCATTTTTCTTATTATTAGTAACTAGGTGTCAGTTTTGTATACGGTAGGTGTCAGTTTTGTGAAATTGAATAATTAATGTTCTACATTGAACATATTTTTACTAATGTTTGTTTTTTATTATTTTTTGGCAGTGGGGATAACAGTCTTCTTTGTCTGTTTGTGTTGAATAATAACACTTCTAGCACTCGATTGCTCTTTGTATGATTTGAAGAATGAGATATGTCGATGTTGGTCTCAATTAACTCCTTCTTCTATTCAGATTTCTTATGTACTTGAGGACAAAGTTATTATGGTTGACACTGATTTTGATATTCAGAGCATAATTTGTTTTCAGTTATACAAGAAAAGTTCTTTCTTTGGTTTTACTGTTAAGGTTAAGGGTTCTGAATTGGAATATGTTGATGGTGGTTCTATTTCAAGTTCATCTTATGTCCGTGCTTCTTCATCTTCTACTGTATCTGTCTGCTCAAATGTTGTTGTTAACGGTAAAAATTATTAAAAAGATATGTTGAGGAGAGGATCGAATTATGCATTTCTGATTTTGCTGGTTTTTGTTTTGGAGGAGCTGAGCATTTTAGAGAATTTTTGATGGCGTATCAAATTCAAAATGGATATGAATTAGTATTTTTAAAGAATTATGCTACAAGAGTTACTGTAATTTGCTCTTCATATAAGAATGGTTGTTTATTCAAAGTCCATGCTTCTTGTGATTCTAGAGATTTGAAGAAGTTTTTTATTAGAAATATGGTTGCTAATCATTCTTGTGGAGATGATGTTAGAAATATGAATAATCCACATATATCTAGTTCGTTTGTTAAATCATTGATTATTGATGAGATTCGTGATTGTTCTAGTAAAAAGCCTAATGATATTATAGTTGATTTTAAAGAATACAATGTTTAGTTGTCTTATGGTTATGCTTATCATGGGAAACAACTTGCATTAATGGAGTTGCATGGTAATGATGCTTTGTCTTATAATAATTTGAGTTGGTATTTGGAAGCAGTGAAGAAGTCTAATCCAGATAGTTATGTTGAAATAGATGTTGATCCTTGTAGTAATGAATTTGAGAGGGTGGTTATTGCTTTTGGTGCTTGTTTACTTGGATTCAAGAATTGTCGTCCTATGATATTCTTAGATGCCACTCACTTGAAGGGACATCCTGGTGTGTTGATGGGTGGTACTGCAAAAAATGGTGATCAAGGTATGTCTTTGTTTTTAGTTTTGATTTATTTGTATTGAAAACATAATAGTTGGCATTAACATTAATATTAATTTGTTATCATAATTTGTATTATGTTGGTATCAGTTTTAAGATATGTAGTTTGCAGTTAACAAGTTTGTAGTATCAGAATTTGCATTGTATTGAATTGTAAGTTTGTATTTGATATCATAATTTTATACTTGTTAGCATGAGATTAATATCAGCTTGTGTATAACGTTAGTATCAGTTTCAAGTATGTTAATATATGGTATCATATACAGTTGTGTAGTATTTGAATTTTGTGACGATCCGATATTTTCAACCATTCGCATCCGCACATGTCGGACTTGAATTGCTCAAAATACCGCGTTGTAAATAAAATTTGGAAAATCTCAGAATATACAGTAAATAAATAGTCACAGATCACAGACACAGAGTAAATAATAATGCAGCGGAAGTAAAAGGATAGTAGTTCATGAAGCTACTATACAAAAAATAAGATACATCAGAGTTAAACAAAATACAACAGAAGAGTAACAAGATACATCGGGTACAAATCAGAATAAATCACTGAAATCACTGAATACTGAAAGCAGAATATATGGTTGGATCTTCAAGAAAAGCTCCAACTCCGAAGGTGAGTCTTGAATACTGAATCACTCAATCTGACTCGAGCGTAAAGCAAAACACAAAACACTCGAGTCAGGACATAAATACTTATGAACTGTAAATCAACTCAAGTGAACAGTAACAAAAAGCATCAATAACTTAAAGGATGCTTGGGATCTCCCATCCTCTAAGGATCCGTTAAACTATTTACTATATAGTAATATTGCTCTATTATAATAATGTCTACAGTAAAATAAACTTACTTTAAAATAGCGTTCCGGGCTTACCCATATCACCCTTCACACATAATAGTCTCAGTAGTCCATCCAATATCATGATATCTCCAGATCGGGAAACTATCAGAAGATACCACACGGGCTACGGGAGAAAATCAAACTCGTAGTAAAGGCTCGGTATGGTAGGTGACACGGCACACAAGGCAATGCCAGGATAGATATACCAATTACGCACACGGGCTGGTGGTAACGTAGCAGCCACATACGTCCACCTCGAAACACATTCCCAATCAAAAACGGAGGATGTCTATCAAATCTACCACAAGTAAGAGTATAGAATCGAAGAAGTGTGTCCGACCAAAGGAGCTACCCCTTTTGGCCCGAGATCGCTCCTGTTTTAGCCACCTTAAGCCAACTCACGGGAGTCGGGTCCACGTAATATACCTCAAGAACGTCGCCACCAACCTACTTCATTCTGGAATATCCACCGCGTACACAGTTGTTAAAGTGGTTTTCGAAGTTGGCAGAGAGTGTGACAACTTTCGATCCCGGTCTCTTTAACAACCAAACGTTATTATAACGCCGTGGTCATTTCAAAATAGTTTATACTTCAAAAATCAAATCATTTCATTTCAAAACTATATTCCTTTCAAGATAGTTAATACTTCGAAACCAAAACCATTTTTACTTCAAAACTATATTCAAATCAAAATATTTTATACTTCGAAACCAAAACCATTTTTACTTCAAAACTATATTCAAATCAAAATATTTTATACTTCGAAACCAAAACCATTTTTACTTCAAAACTATATTCAAATCAAAATAGTTAATATTTCGAAACCAAAACCATTTTTATTCCAAAACTATTTATTCAATCAAAATAGTTTATACTTCGAAACCAAAATCATTTTTATTTCAAAACTATATTCAAATCAAAATAGTTTATCATTTCCATTTCAAACATATATTCACCTTTCAAAAATTATAATACTTTCAAAGTTATAATTTTTTCGAAACCAAAATACTTGAAATCATTACACTTTGAAAATCATAACATTTTGAAATCATACATTTGAAATCATGGAACATTCCTTTAATTCTTTAAATTTTACAAATTTATTCAATTAAACCAAAATTTCAAATTTCCAATTTAATTCAAATCAAACCATCAGTTTCAATTCAATTCAGTTTCCTTACAAAACGTTTCAAATCTTATTAATTTAAATATAGATTTGATCCACAAAATAAACTATTAAATTTATAATATACTTCAAAGCTTTAATATCCCACATTTCAAATTTAAATTTTATAATTTCTGATATCTCAAATTTAACTTCATTATTACTTAGTTTTGAAATATCTTTTCATACAAATATAAACTTCAAATATTCATTTATCAAAATCAAATATCATTCCAAATTTATATTCTTTCTCAAAGTAAAGATCAAATTGCATGTGCATGAGCGACGGTTGCTGTTGATTATAACTTTGTATTCATCACCAAACTAGTGAATAACCTATCATTCAGTTTGGAAAAATCTTATAAGTCTGCAACAACGCTCTTCACTGGCCATTTCTGCTATTTTAGCTTTCCACTTCGGAGTCAAGGGTGTCGCTAATTCATCAGCAATTTGACGACGCTTATAGAAATATTCTACTGAGTGATAGAATGTTCGTGCAACCAAAGCCTTTATAAATAAATATCTAGCTCCTTCTAATACATAATTAAAACTTTCAGACACATTAGTTGTCATAACATGAAAGTGTCATCCAACGTTTTTGCACAAAGCCCAATTTTCTTCAAAATTTCCCAAGCTCCTCTCAATCCACTCATGTGCACGCCTATTTGTTGCTTTGATCTCTTCTCTAATTTTCATGTACTCAACTACCTCGGATGCGTACGCTGCTAAATAAAATAACCATTTCAATCGCTTATTTCTGAATCCTGCCGTTTGAAGGTTCGCTTTTATATGCCTTGCACAATATTGATGTTTGTATGGTTGTCGCAATTTTCCATGTAAAGCTTTTAGAATTCCTTTCATCCTATCTGATATGAAAGTAATACAACGACCGCGTACACTATGTATAAATTCAAGCATGCAAGAAAAAAACCAACCTCAAGAATCACATGACTCCGATTCAACAATTGCGTATGCCAAAGGAAAAGGACAATCATCTGTATCTACCGCGGTAGCAACAAGTAATGTGTCCTTGTATTTACATACAAATGCGTCCCATCAATACATAACAATGACCGTCGATGCATAAAACCTGTAATGCAATGCCCAAATGCCCAAAACGCACGATCGAATACTCTCACTTCATCATGTGTCACATGACCTATGAAGGCAGGGTTCGTTCTCTTTATCTCCTCAAAGAACAGTGGTAAAATCGCATATGATTCTGCCCAATCATCATAAATTCTCTATATTGCTTTGCTTAATGCTCGTTATGCTTTCATGTAACTAATGTTAATGAAGAACTAATCGTGCACAAACACTTGAACTGTACCAGCTGAAATATTCAAGTTGGCTTTGACAAAAGACATATTTATGTCACAAGAAATCTCGAAGTGGCTTGCTTATGGTTAGAATTAACTATTAGATTGACACAGGTATGTTTGCTTGGATACTTTCGAATTTCTCACCTTCTCGACTCAGATTTTTTCGAAATTATCGCATGTATCCTCCAAAGACAATTACCTTCAACGTTACATATAGCGATGTATTTTATTTTTTTGACTTGATTGGCTTATAAGAAACAGCATGCAGAATTGACCATTCCGTTAATTATTGGAGAAACTTCTCTTTTGTCTTAAAAACTATTTCAACACTAAAACCACCTTAAACGCAAGTAGTTGAAGATCGTTCGCTCGCAAATTGAAGATTAGCAACAACATATCTTGCCAACATTTGCGCAGTGAAAAGATCATCATCCAAAGGTACTTCCATCTCTGGTTCATCACTATCAGCATCATTGTTATTTGCTATAGGAAAGTCATAGTTTAACGGGTCGTTGTTAACTTGCATTCTTTGTATCCAACATTCTTCATTAACATTCATAGAATCAACAACCATGCTATCGACTTGAGGTTCTTCACCCACAGCTTCATTCCCATTAACGTTCGTATCATTATCAACATTTGCATACGGAGAATGGATGGATGGTCCAACGTTCCACTGTGCAGCAGAATCGACTATCATATACCTGATTGAAATATAGGAGTCAACTAACCAACAATACATATCAGAAGAGACAAAAAAAATAAGCTATCCTGTAAACATACCTTTGACTCAAATCATATAGTTAGGATGGATTGTGATACATTGACTACGACATATTAGCATTTACAGGTTCATCACTTTCATCATGCTAAATACCTTGTTGCTCGAAGCTGTTTACATTACAACAAAGCGTAAGAGAATACAACTACATAACATTATATCCACCAATTCATCAAAAAGATGTTACCTCGCACTAATATTTGCATCTATAGGCGGTGTGCAGTAAATATTGCTTTGTTGCGTAAATGGTTGCGAGTTTGTGTATGGCATGAACCCGTACTGCATAAATGAAGAACAATATCTTCGATCAGTTGCATAAGGATTATTGTAACTAGGAGATACGCAGCCAGCAGATGGATCCACTGTCTCCAACATCTGTGTATAGTATCCAATTCCAGAGTTCACTCCAAGAGATGCCACCTGTTGTTCTTGTTGTTGTTTTGCAATTTTCCCTACGTATAACTCGGTGGATTTTGCAACAGCAGAAAATATTATTTCTACATAGCTATTGCTTTAGAACCCGTGTCCGTGGGCCAGTTAACCACTAGTTCAATTTCAAATTATTCTTTATTAATCTTCATCGTTTTATAAACAGCTTCTTTTAATTTCGTCAACTTGTAACGTTCCCGCACTCTTCCTAGTTTACACATACCGCCAACATATTTATTATTTCTCCGATCATCGACAATTAGTTCACCGCCGTAGTAGCAAAGCGTAGGAACCATATTTTTCGTCATTCTACAAATCAATATACAAATCTTTCAGTATGTACGCATATACATAATTTGTTAACTTTCTCAAACTCATTTTTCACTTTATCAAATTTCAAAAATTACACATAAAAACTAGGGTTTAATAATTGTACCTTCAACTTGATGAACTTTGCTGAGCAAGTCGACTAGATCCATAGATTTAGCCCTAAACCAACGTTTTAAATACTTTAAATATTGATTTCAAAAGACAGCAGCCATTAGAGGTCTTTTTTGGTAAAGGTAGAAGCGAGAGAGGAATATTGGGTGCTCGCTGGATTTATTTCAGCTTTTGGTGAATATTGAAAAATCGTCAATTTTTCAAAAATCGCCCAAGTTGTTATTGGCTTTGGCCATTTTTGAGAAATCGCCTATTGGTGTAATAATTTTCCAACCCGCTGGCCTAACTTTGCTATTTTTTTTCCTAATAGTAGGCCAAGGTTGCAAATTTTCCGTTTAAAACTTCCAATGAAGAAATAGTTTTAAAGCTGAAAAAGTATTTGGTAATGGCAAGAAACTACGAAACACCAACATATATAGAAGTGAAGTGGAATGAAACAATGGGGAAACAAAGAATATTTGCAGGTGTGTTGCTAAGCGCATCAAGTTTTCCTCTTTCTAATACCATAGGAAAAAATAATAAACGCAACAAAATTTGTGTGCTTTCTAATACCAAAGTCATTTCACATGGTAATCAATCATTGCCTAAAGACGTTTTGCATGATGAACAACCACCGACCAACGCCGTTTTCCACAACCGTCAACCATTGAACTACTGTTATTCGGTGGTTGATCCTCGTGGAAAATAGTGTTGATAGACAGTTGTTCATCGTGCGAGAAAAAAATCCAAAATGATGTTTTTGGCAACCCTTTAAAAAGTTTGGTATTAGGAAGAGTATAGCGTAAATTTTTATGGTATTTTTTAGCAATGGTAGTAAAAAGAGGAAAATGAAATGCTCTTGGCAACACAGTATTAGAGCTCCTCTCATATGTCAACATATCAGATTTTGATAAACAGTGGGTTAATTTAATCATGCAAATACTGAGTACCCTCGTCATTAGATCTTTGTTTCTTGTAAAAATGGCAAAAGTATTGGAAACAAGATAACATTTCTTAATATTGAAGGGGAAAAATTAATTATTATTTAGTTCTATAATCCTAATGTAAGATCATTGTTCTTCCGATAACATCTTTTGGAAACATAGTAACATACACTAGTGAGACATGTTTACCTACAACAAATAATTTTTGATGGAAAACCGCATATAACATACAATTATAAATTAAAAAAATACTATTAAAACTACATTGTATGACTGAACTGCTTGCATCTGCCGACATGTATGTGTTCACTGTTAAGAGACTATTTACTACGTATTTATAACCACAAAAATAATATCGCTGCATAAAGTATGGGTTGGGTCGGGTTTGACCAAATACTTCACCCGACCCGTATATGTATAGGTTAAAGGTAGTTCAATCCATATCCAACCCTATATGAGGTTGGATATGGGTTAGGTTGAAGTATGGATTGGGTCGGATTCAGTAGGGTTGGGTTACATTAATCAAATACAAAAATGAGAATGTAAAGAAAAATTAAATTATAATATTAAAATATTCAGCTTAAAATATCAAATTTTAGCTAGCATAAATTAAATATAACTGATTTACTACAACACATATTTATTAGAATTTCATTATAAAATACATCATACGAAATTAATTCACTGCATATTAGAGTAAATTTTTTATTTCAAAATACATTACAATGCTCTTCGAAATCTCTTAGTCAATCAAATGTATTTTGAACTGACATTAAATATCCTTTTTTGGTATATTTATTCGAGAATATATAAATTTTGTTTCAGGGTTTGACTATACTAATTTTACATAGGCTGATACTAATTTTTTTTTTATATATGGTTATGTTGGGTTAAAATAGGATTGGGCTAAACAAAATATTTCACCCGATCCGTATATAGTATGGGTTATAAATTGTAACTCATACCCGACTTGAATTAAGATGGGTTGGGTCGGATTTATGTGGGTTGGGTCGGATTGGTGGGTTGGATTGGGTTGATTATGGATTGGGTGCACCCGTGTATCATACTATAGTACAGTATCGGTCATTTCTAATGGTATATTAATGTGGTATGAAGAAGCAAACAAACTAACAAAAAAAATACTTAATTACTCACGGAAGTCTACAAGTGATGAAACATCATTTCAGTCTGTCAACAGATCAAAATTACTAGGACCGCTGTATTATTATTCTTGTTGTGGGGAGACTGAAGGTGTTATCCAGAATTAAATCAAATACTACATCAAACTAACAAATATTAAGACAAGAGTTAGATTCACATGAAACTATCAAATATTAAAGAACATTTAAGAATTGATGTTTGCTTACTATTAAACTTACGATTAAGCAAGGAAACATTAGACCCAAAAAAAAAGAAGGAAAGAAAAGCCGAGTGGTTGGTAAGTAATAAGACAGAAAACTAAAAAGATACTAGTTTCCTTTTTCCTGTGGCCTTTGTGTATGTTGATGCAAACAAAAACTTGCATTTACAACTAATTATTGTAAATGTCTATCTCGTCCGGCTACTCTTCATATTTCCTTGAGACAAGTATTATTAGATTTGCATATCAACAAACCCGTCATCATTATTTACTACCAATTGACTCATGGAACTCCTGCTCATTCAGTCTTAATTGATTGGTAGAAAAATTAAAATACTATATACCCAAAACAAGTCACAAATTCAAGTTTTTATGCTATTAAGGGCATCTCCAATGGATTACGGGCTGAATATTCAGCCTGTAATCTGGGTTGGGGCCCCAGTGGTCAGACGCCCATTTAATGGGCGCCTGACAATCAGGCACCCATAAAATGGACACCGCCTCCCCTCCCCCTCACTTCTCTCTCAATTTTTTCCGTTTAATTTTTTTTTTAATTAAAAAATTTAAACGAAATGCCGCCGCGTCCAACCAAAATCGCCCAAAGAACGGTTCACAGACATCCAACGGAGCAAGCTGGACCATTACACGTTCCGCCACCACTTGGAGTTTCACCAGACAATCTACGTGTTCTACATGAGGTGGCAGATGGTTATCGGCGTAGAGCCGAAACCGCTTTGACGACCACACAGGTATAAATTGCAAATTACTATAACTTGTTATTTTAATATGTACATTACATGCTCATATTAAATAACCCCTATTGTATCAAAAATTGTTAATTCATAAATTATCTATAGGACCTGTAACAGCCCTAGATTTTCATATATTTTAATATTTGGCTTTATTTTATTTTGAAATTATTTTAAACTTATTTTATTTCAAACATTTCATTTTTAAATATAAGTGTTGATTATTATGTGAATTATAATTTCGAACCGGTATAAATTGGATATTTTACTAAAAGATGAATTTCTGTTCAAACCGGTCAAATCTTGACTTTTTAAATTTCAAATTTAAATATTTAATTTCTTAAATTTTATCTTTTATTATGAAAGTAGATTTAATAACTTGAATACAGCTTTTCGTTTCATTGAAAACGTATTTAAATTGTAAAAGTTATGCACATTTCAATTTTGAGTATAATTTGTTTTATTTTGCAATTTTGTCTATTTTAAATTTTTTTAAATAATATTTTCTTTGATATATTTTATTTTAATATGTGTTAATATGTTATTTTATATATATTTTGTCTTTTAATATTTTTTTAAAGTGATAACAAAATTTTTCCAAAATTTACTGTATTTATTTCCTATTTTTAAAAGGCTGTTTTCTATTTTTCTGCTATTTTCTTCATTTAAATTATATTTAATTAAAATTTATATATTTATTTTGTGAATGAATTTTTATTTTATGTTCTTATCTCTATTTATAAATATTTTTCATGTACATAAAAATTTTTCCAAAGTCATTGCATTTATTTTCAAATTTTCTAAACTAGTTTTCATTTTCTGTGCTATTTTCCTAATTTAATCATATATAATTAATATTTATTTATTTATATTTTATTTATTTGTGATATATTCGTATTTTAACTGAATATATATATATATATATATATATATTTCAGTTATTTAAATTTGCAAAAAGAAATAGGGAAATTTGAAGAGTTTTGAAACCTTTCACTTGCCTTTGACTTTTCACCTCCTTACCTTTTCATTTTTCCAACCACCACTTGCCATCAATTTGTGCCGACCTTATCTTTTCTTCAGCTGCATCACATTTCTCATTTTTCATGTAAAAATAAGTTTCTCATCTCAAAAGTTCGGCCTCCATCTGCTGAAGCAAAGTTTGGTAAATTTTCTTCTTCTTTCTACTCAAACTTTCTTGTTTTTCTTATCTCTTTGCACTTGCCTTCACCTTTATAGCTCAACCCTCACTCCTCCTTCACCATGGCCTCCTCCACCACCACCACATCAGGCTGCCATCCCCTCCTTCCCACTGATCAAGCCATGGCCATGCACTAAAGTTGATTAGATCCACAAAAATTTGAGCAAAACTTCACCTAATCATACATAGCCGACCACCAAAGTACTTCACCACTCAAACCACCACCTTGGCCGCCCCATACACCCCATCTCCAGCCCGTACATGACCTGACACCACTGCCACACTATCCTCCTGACCCCACCAGGTCTGGCCATGCCTAGAATTGCAGAGGGCCGAGCTTGTAGTTGCAAAAAAACCATGTTTGTTGCCTTAGCTTGTAGTTTCATGTGTCACAACATTTGCACCATCATCTTCCATGCTATAGCCACCTTATTGACCCAAGACCAGATCCAAACTCTCACTTTAGCCGTGTATTCTAACCTATGGCTGAGCCTAGGGGTGGTTGAAGGCAAGTGCAAGTGATTTGGTGACTTGTTGTGCATGTATCTTTTGTGTTGTTTAAAATTGTGTTAAGTGTTTATTCATGTATATTTGCATTGTTTTGTCTCATGTATTCAAGGCAATTAGCCTTGGCTCTCCCACTCTCAAATCATTGTCATGTTATCGTGCTTTTGAAGTTCCTTGTTTGTGCATTTGGTTGTCATCTCCATCTTATACAGGTGAGTAAATCTCACCAGACTAATATGTATTTATGTAGTGATAAACTGACATCACTTGAATCTGTAAATGCATATCATCATGTTATAACTGCTAGATTATATTCATATTATGTTCACACCTATATTTACACCTGTTATACCATATGTTACTGTTATTTCTTGCTATTCTGTTATTTTCATCACTTTATCACACTGCAAGTTCCCTGTAGACTAGAATCACTATGGGTTGAAATGATACATACCCGAACGGACTTTAGAATAGGAGAAAATCATTATGGGCGGAAATGATATGCCTGAATGATTTTCAATTATTTTCATTTACTTGGGATTGCGGGTTTGAAATGATCAAACCCGGGTTTTCTTTGTAAATTACGGGTTGAAATGATATATTACCCGTATCACTTTATTTAGGCTAGAAAATGAAATACAGACCCGTTGTTAAAATATGTTTTTCTAAAAAAAAAAATTAAGATATTTTCGAAATGTAAATATTATAATATTTTGATTTAAACTTTAAAAAAAATGATTTTTGTAAAGCATTATTGATTTTCTGAAAGTTTATAAGTGAAATAAATCAATGATAAAGTTAGAAAATTTGAAATGTAAGTTATTTTGGAAAAAATTAATTTGGTGATAAATGGAATTTAAATTAAATATGAAATATGATAAATTTATGATATTTGGAATTTAAATGAATTTAAAATGATTTTTATAATATATTAATGATTTTTGAATAAAGTTAAAATGTGAAATGAATGAATATTTAAGTTGAAATTTTTAAATATAACTAAAATTGAAAATCTATTAATTTGGCTTAAAAGTGAATTTTAAGTTAAGTAAATAAAAAATGAAATTAAGTTATATTTGAAATTTAAAATTAAGTGTTAAGTTAAATTTAATTTAATGAATTTAAATTTAATGTTGGGATTTAATAAATGAATTATTATTAAATCTTTATTTTTGAATGGAAATTTAACTTTATAAAATCATGAATATAAGGGTATTTAAATGGTGATTATGAAAGTGAAATTATTTGATTTT
This sequence comes from Allium cepa, assembly GCA_030765085.1. NCBI lineage: Eukaryota > Viridiplantae > Streptophyta > Magnoliopsida > Asparagales > Amaryllidaceae > Allium > Allium cepa. Next base: position 506,769,540 of record CM060934.1, on the reverse strand, counting down.
ATAAGTTAAAATTTATTTAAATAAAAATATAATTGTTTATGAAAACATACTGAATATTTGAAGTTAATTAACTACATTTCTGAAATGCTATTAATTCTAATATAAATGATAATACAGCATATGTAAATGCTGTAGTTGATAATAATGAACTAAATGACTAAATTTAATTAAGTCTATTATAGCAATTTGTAAATGTTATAATTGTTGAATTTAACTAAGTTATTTGAAACTAATATAACCCTATTACAGCATTTTAAAATGCCGTCTTTTGTAAATTGAACTATTTTGAATGTGACATTCCGTAGCATTTTCTAAATGCTACGAAAAGTGAATTTTCACTGTTTTGGTAAATTAAGTGAATAAATGAATTTTGAAAGACTAAAATTTTGGAAATTTAATAATTTAATTATTAAATATAATAATTTCATTTTATGATTTAAAATGAAGTAATTTGTTTCGAAATATAAACTATTTTGAAATGTGTTTTGTAATGGTATTTAAATTAAATAAAAATGAATGTGGTTTGAAAGATATGATATTTTGATATTTTGAAATGAATTTTGAATGATACTGAATTTTGAAATGATATTTTATTTTGAAGTATAAAATACCATTTTGAAATTGTAACCACAAGATGTATTTAATCTATAGTTTAACTAATTCTTAAAGGATGGGCGATACCAAGCATCCTTTAAGTTATTGTGTACTTCTACTACAGTTCACTTGAGTTGGTTTACATTATATAAGTATATATTGTCCTGACTCGAGTGTTTTGTGTTTTACTTTACGCTCGGGTCAGCCTGAGTATTCACAGCTTTGGATTCTCTTTCTGGAGCTGGTCTTTGCTGGAGTTTCTGCTTATCTACATTTATATCTACTCTCTGTTTCAGCTGTTCTAGTTTATCTCATGTATTAGTGAACTTCTATGTATTTGGGATTTCTATTATATTGTTTTCAGACTGTATTATGTATTTGCTTTGAGACTCTTCCGTAGTAGCTTCATGAACTACTATGTATTTTATTTCCGCTACGAGTTATTCTGATATTTCTGTGTCGGTGATTCTGTGATTGTATTTCATTTGCTCCAAATTTATTTACAACGCGGTATTTTGAGCAATTCAAGTCCGACATGTGCGGATGCGAATGGCTGAAAATATCGGGTTGTTACAGTTGGTATCAGAGATTTGGTTTTAGGCAAACCTTAGCCTGCGGAGCAAAAACTCATTAGAGATAGGGTAGAAATACCCTAGAATGAGTGAAATCAATCTCAGAATCCTTTCTTTGTGAGAGGACGTATTTTCGAAGTATAAAATGATTTCCAAATGATTTTTAAAGGATTTTCAAAGATTATTTTGGTATAAAAATGTTCTTATTTCGAAATCAAGATTTTCTAAACTTCATCTCTTCGGTATCCACCTTGTTAGAAATCTCTTGGTTAAGATTCTTATCGATTAGGATTTCTTGAACTTTGGAACGCCCCACTTGTTCTGGAATCCAGTCTTGTTTTCCCCATTTTTCCTTTTGATTCGGAGCATTCCGTAACTCTACTTTGGAATGACCTCTCTAAAGGGCGGTGATTCTGTAAATCGTTGAATGATTTGTAAAGGGGTGAAACTCCTTTACAATTGGCTTGGATTCACTAGAGATTTCTGTATCCTCGGATGCCGATGCTATCTATCTCCTGCTCTACCCGGATTCTATCTCTGGCGATCGAAGGTCGATTTGCCTTAGATTTCCGTATTGATTATATTCCTAAAGTCTCGGTTGACCGGTTAAGGTCGCCCGCGATTTATATAGGCTTATCTATCCTCTATTTGGTAATTAAATTATCTCATCTTCGTATGAGTTTATCTTCGAACTAGAATTCTATTTGATTAGAGTTCCTCTAATTTTGAATCTTTGTTTGTTTGAAATCCTTCCTTGAATCATCCTTTGGAAATTTGTGTTTGGTTGTATTTTTAAATTGTGCATACATCGAAATTATTAAGGATGGCCATATTTTTATATATAAAAGTGAAATGTTTTCGATAAGGATTATATACCTTTCAAAAATGAAAATTTGAAATTTCGAAAGGATTTGAAATTTTGAAAATATATGAGAAATTTAAACTTATATAAAATGATTTATAACTGAAAGGTTTTGAATTTGAATTTCAAGGAATCGAACTCTGGTGTTTTGGAATCGGTTTTAAGATTTTGGAAAATATATAATAATAATATGATTTAAAGATATTTTCTGAATAAGAAATATTTCAAATGTATTTGAATGAATTCCAATGATTTTGAAGAGATTTTAAAGAAGTTTCAAGAAAGTAAAAGTCCAGAACCCACTTATGTCGCTGGAAAATAATTTCGGTGATGAATGCATGCATCATCGACATTGATTTTCGAGTTTCTAAGTGGGGGAGAGGCCACTCTAGTAGCTTTGCTATGCGAGTGATTTCGTGAAACCAATTTTGATTTCAGATTTCGAAGTATGGTTTGATATTCGAAAGATAGATCCGTGTATATATATATATATATATATATATGAAATGATTTAAAGTAAGCCGGTGTTCAGTCCTCGAGATCCAGATTTGTTTTGGTATAACACTATCTTTTGAAATTGGTTTACTGATTTGTTGTCGACTTCCAACTCTTGGATTGAAAATATGATTTCTTTGACTATTTTAAGATTCGAGCACTTCCAAATCAGGGTTAACTTTTCAAAGCTAATATATTTGAAAGGTAAAAGTTATTTGATAAAGAATATAAGTGTAGTTTGTATGTTTCAAGTATGAAATAATATGATTTGTATAAGTTGAAACTGTTTTGTTAAGTAAATAAATAAGACTATTTTGAATTATACTAATACGAAATTTAGTTTTGAAATGTTTTGGATAAAAAAAAAATTAGTCTTCAAATGTTTGAGAAAAATTTGATTTTAAATGTTTTAACTTAGTAACATCTTTATGAAACTATTTATTTAACAAGTTGGAATAGATACATAAGTTGTATGTATGCTGTTTTATTCGCATAATTAATTTGATCCAAGTTTGAGTACACAAGTTCGAGGTGAATTACACCATTTCGTGTTAGGATTTTTCATTTGAGTCTTGATGGCGAACATTTGATATGGATTTTGGGCTTGATTCTAGAATTCTCTATCATAGTATATGGCTATGCAAGGAGACTGATGGCTTCTAGTCGAGAAACCATATCGAAGTCCGCATTAGGGAAGTCGAATGGACAATATTAGTTCGAAAGCGAACTTGTGTGATCGAGCGAGCGATCGAAATGTAACGTTGCGAAATGATGACATATGTACATCTTATATCCTAATATCATTGGTATACTTGACGCTGAAATTGAAAGTTGTTGGGTTGGATATCTTTGTAATTTAATTGAAAATTTTCTTTTATGAAAAACCACTATCAAATTTAAAACCATTTTTCAAAACTATTTTTCTTTTTCTTAAACTAACTGTTTTATTCTATTTTTCATTAAAACTATTTTATATACAAAACTATTCTTAATTAAAAATCTTTTAGTAAGCAAAGATGTTCAATCCCATATGGCTTTTCATGCAGCGAAATTTATTTTTTTGAAAATTTTGATCCTTATATAAGATAAACTTTACGTAAGTATAAAATGATTTTGAAAACCATTGATTTTGATAAATCAATAATTGAAGCTTGTATTAGTATGAAAGGATATTTGGTTTACCTGTAATTTGAGTTTATTTAAAAATAATGGATTTATGAAATAAATATTTCAACACTAAGTAATAATGAAGTAAAATTTGAGATATATGAAATTATGAAATTTAGTTTTGAAATATGGTATATTTAAGCCTTGAAACATATTTAAGATTTAATAGTTTATTTTGTAAATCAAATCTATATTTGAAATTGATAATATTTGAAATGGTTTTGTTGGAAAACTAAATTGGAACTAATGGTTTGAATTGAATTAAAATTGAAAATTTTAGATTTTGGTTTAATTGAAAATTTTGAAATGTAAAGAATTAAGGGCATGTTTTATGATTTCAAATGTATGATTTCAAAATGTTATGATTTTCAAAGTGAAATGATTTCAAGTATTTGGTTTCGAAAGATTTATAACTTTGAAAGTATTATGATTTTTGAAGTGAATACATGTTTGAAATGGAAATGAATTTATTTGACCTAAATTTTGTTGATTTGGAAATTTGGATTATTTTCTAAACTTATTGTTTTAAGAAATTTTGAAACTGAATATGTATAACTTGAAAGAAATGATTTGGTGACATCATATATGATTTTAAATTTAATTGATATCGAAATGGTTTGAAATTTAGAACCTTGTTTTATTAAATACTTGATTTGGGAGCTATCGAACTTATATAAAAATGATTTGTATAAGTAAACTATTGATTTGAAAACTGTTGATTTGAAAACTGTTGATTTGAAAAGGTACTCAATTTTGAAAAGTGAAATCTTATATGATCGAAATCTATATAAGTGTGGTTTGATATACTATTGTTTTGAAAAGTATTTGATTTGAAATGAAATCTTATATAAAATGAACTTTATATAAGTATGATATTTGGAAGTGATTTTGAAAGGTACTATATGATACATATTTTTGAAGTAAAGATATGGAAAGTGTCTTCTGCTTGATATCCGCTTTGTGGCCACACTGTGGATTCATTCTATCGATATTTCTCTCTCTCTCTTTGATTTGGTTTTTTCGTATATGATACTCGAGTGTCCATCGAATTCCATGGCGATCCCCGTGGTCTTATGATCGCGACTGCATAGCGCAACTGCCTGGCTGAGTTGGCCTAGGGGTACGAATTGTTTCCTGGGGGATCCAGGCGTAACCATTGTGTATCCTGCACTCTATGTAGGTCGCATTAGTAGCGTAAATGCCTGGCTGAGCTGGCCTGGGGGTACGGATTGTTTCCTGGGTGATCCAGGCGTAACCATTGTGTATCCTGCATTCTGCTCGTCATCATGGCGTAACTCGCAGGGCTGAGAAAGCTTACGGATACGGATTGTTTCCTGGAGGATCCATGCGTAACCATTGTGTATCTGCGATCCATGGTTAGACAACTGTTTCGGTTTGGTTGATTTGTTTGGATTGTACTTTCCATATCTGTTTTTAAAAGTGTTTTCATTATTTTCACTGGGTGTTGAAATAAGTCTACTAAGTACTTGGAGAATTCTAGCTTTGCGCCTGATCAACGCATAGCCAGAGTCTGTAGGAACGAAAGTAAACTTGTTAAGACATCGAGTTATAAAAGTATTTGATAAAAGTATCTTGATAAAGTACTGTACAAAGAATATTTTGATCAGTTATTTTCCCTTCTAAAAATTTAAAATGTTTAAATATTGTTACCTTGAACCATCAGATTTGAATCAAATGACTATTCATCATATTATAAAATGTTTTAAATGGTATAAAATTTTAATTGAAATGTATAATGGTTTAATCAATGGTTCATCCTTGTCTTTCAACCTGCTTTCCCTCCTAGCTACTTTTCCCTACCTTCTTTCTGGATGTCTTCCAACCAATTGTTCTTTCTTGTTGTTTCTCCGATTCCTTGCTTTTCGAGGACGAAAAGATTTGAGTGGGGAAGAGTGTAACAGCCCTAGATTTTCATATATTTTAATATTTGGCTTTATTTTATTTTGAAATTATTTTAAACTTATTTTATTTCAAACATTTCATTTTTAAATATAAGTGTTGATTATTATGTGAATTATAATTTCAAACCGGTATAAATTGGATATTTTACTAAAAGATGAATTTCTGTTCAAACCGGTCAAATCTTGACTTTTTAAATTTCAAATTTAAATATTTAAATTCTTAAATTTTATCTTTTATTATGAAAATAGATTTAATAACTTGAATACTGCTTTTCGTTTCGTTGAAAACGGATTTAAATTGTAAAAGTTATGCACATTTCAATTTTGAGTATAATTTGTTTTATTTTGCAATTTTGTCTATTTTAAATTTTTTTAAATAATATTTTCTTTGATATATTTTATTTTAATATGTGTTAATATGTTATTTTATATATATTTTGTCTTTTAATATTTTTTTAAAGTGATAACAAAATTTTTCCAAAATTTACTGTATTTATTTCCTATTTTTAAAAGGCTGTTTTCTATTTTTTGCTATTTTCTTCATTTAAATTATATTTAATTAAAATTTATATATTTATTTTGTGAATGAATTTTTATTTTATGTTCTTATCTCTATTTATAAATATTTTTCATGTACATAAAATTTTTTCCAAAGTCATTGCATTTATTTTCAAATTTTCTAAACTAGTTTTCATTTTCTGTGCTATTTTCCTAATTTAATCATATATAATTAATATTTATTTATTTATATTTTATTTATTTGTGATATATTAGTATTTTAACTGAATTTATATATATATATATATATATATCAGTTATTTAAATTTGCAAAAAGAAATAGGGAAATTTGAAGAGTTTTGAAACCTTTCACTTGCCTTTGACTTTTCACCTCCTTACCTTTTCATTTTTCCAACCACCACTTGCCATCAATTTGTGCGACCTTATCTTTTCTTCAGCTGCATCACATTTCTCGTTTTTCATGTAAAAATAAAGTTTCTCATCTCAAAAGTTCGGCCTCCATCTGCTGAAGCAAAGTTTGGTAAATTTTCTTCTTCTTTCTACTCAAACTTTCTTGTTTTTCTTATCTCTTTACACTTGCCTTCACCTTTATAGCTCAACCCTCACTCCTCCTTCACCATGGCCTCCTCCACCACCACCACATCAGGCTGCCATCCCCTCCTTCCCACTGATCAAGCCATGGCCATGCACTAAAGTTGATTAGATCCACAAAAATTTGAGCAAAACTTCACCTAATCATACATAGCCGACCACCAAAGTACTTCACCACTCAAACCACCACCTTGGCCGCCCCATACACCCCATCTCCAGCCCATACATGACCTGACACCACTGCCACACTATCCTCCTGACCCCACCAGGTCTGGCCATGCCTAGAATTGCATAGGGCCGAGCTTGTAGTTGCAAAAAAACCATGTTTGTTGCCTTAGCTTGTAGTTTCATGTGTCACAACATTTGCACCATCATCTTCCATGCTATAGCCACCTTATTGACCCAAGACCAGATCCAAACTCTCACTTTAGCCGTGTATTCTAACCTATGGCTGAGCCTAGGGGTGGTTGAAGGCAAGTGCAAGTGATTTGGTGACTTGTTGTGCATGTATCTTTTGTGTTGTTTAAAATTGTGTTAAGTGTTTATTCATGTATATTTGCATTGTTTTGTCTCATGTATTCAAGGCAATTAGCCTTGGCTCTCCCACTCTCAAATCATTGTCGTGTTATCATGCTTTTGAAGTTCCTTGTTTGTGCATTTGGTTGTCATCTCCATCTTATACAGGTGAGTAAATCTCACCAGACTAATATGTACTTATGTAGTGATAAACTGACATCACTTGAATCTGTAAATGCATATCATCATGTTATAACTGCTAGATTATATTCATATTATGTTCACACCTATATTTACACCTGTTATACCATATGTTACTGTTATTTCTTGCTATTCTGTTATTTTCATCACTTTATCACACTGCAAGTTCCCTGTAGACTAGAATCACTATGGGTTGAAATGATACATACCCGAACGGACTTTAGAATAGGAGAAAATCATTATGGGCGGAAATGATATGCCTGAATGATTTTCAGTTATTTTCATTTACTTGGGATTGCGGGTTTGAAATGATCAAACCCGGGTTTTCTTTGTAAATTACGGGTTGAAATGATATATTACCCGTATCACTTTATTTAGGCTAGAAAATGAAATACAGACCCGTTGTTAAAATATGTTTTTCTAAAAAAAAAATTAAAATATTTTCAAAATGTAAATATTATAATATTTTGATTTAAACTTTAAAAAAAATAATTTTTGTAAAGCATTATTGATTTTCTGAAAATTTTTAAGTGAAATAAATCAATGATAAAGTTAGAAAATTTGAAATGTAAGTTATTTTGGAAAAAATTAATTTGGTGATAAATGGAATTTAAATTAAATACGAAATATGATAAATTTATGATATTTGGAATTTAAATGAATTTAAAATGATTTTTATAATATATTAATGATTTTTGAATAAAGTTAAAATGTGAAATGAATGAATATTTAAGTTGAAATTTTTAAATATAACTAAAATTGGAAATCTATGAATTTGGCTTAAAAGTGAATTTTAAGTTAAGTAAATAAAAAATGAAATTAAGTTATATTTGAAATTTAAAATTAAGTGTTAAGTTAAATTTAATTAAATGAATTTAAATTTAATGTTGGGATTTAATAAATGAATTATTATTAAATCTTTATTTTTGAATGGAAATTTAACTTTATAAAATCATGAATATAAGGGTATTTAAATGATGATTATGAAAGTGAAATTATTTGATTTTATAAGTTAAAATTTATTTAAATAAGAATATAATTGTTTATGAAAACATACTGAATATTTGAACTTAATTAACTACATTTCTGAAATGCTATTAATTCTAATATAAATGATAATACAGCATTTGTAAATGCTGTAGTTGATAATAATGAACTAAATGACTAAATTTAATTAAGTCTATTATAGCAATTTGTAAATGTTATAATTGTTGAATTTAACTAAGTTATTTGAAACTAATATAACCCTATTACAGCATTTTAAAATGTCGTCTTTTGTAAATTGAACTATTTTGAATGTGACTTTCCGTAGCATTTTCTAAATGCTACGAAAAGTGAATTTTCAATGTTTTGGTAAATTAAGTGAATAAATGAATTTTGAAAGACTAAAATTTTGAAAATTTAATTATTAAATAATAATTTCATTTTATGATTTAAAATGAAGTAATTTGTTTCGAAATATAAACTATTTTGAAATGTGTTTTGTAATGGTATTTAAATTAAATAAAAATGAATGTGGTTTGAAAGATATGATATTTTGATATTTTGAAATGGATTTTGAATGATATTGAATTTTGAAACGATATTTTATTTTGAAGTATAAAATACCATTTTGAAATTGTAACCACGGGATGTATTTAATCTATAGTTTAACTGATTCTTAAAGGATGGGCGATCCCAAGCATCCTTTAAGTTATTGTGTACTTCTACTACAGTTCACTTGAGTTGGTTTACATTATATAAGTATATATTGTCCTGACTCGAGTGTTTTGTGTTTTACTTTACGCTCGGGTCAGCCTGAGTATTCACAGCTTTGGATTCTCTTTCTGGAGCTGGTCTTTGCTGGAGTTTCTGCTTATCTACATTTATATCAACTCTCTGTTTCAGCTGTTCTAGTTTATCTCATGTATTAGTGAACTTCTATGTATTTGGGATTTCTATTATGTTGTTTTCAGACTGTATTATGTATTTGGTCTGAGACTCTGCCGTAGTAGCTTCATGAACTACTATGTATTTTATTTTCGCTACGAGTTATTCTGATATTTCTGTGTCGGTGATTCTGTGATTGTATTTCATTTGCTCCAAATTTATTTACAACGCGGTATTTTGAGCAATTCAAGTCCGACATGTGCGGATGCGAATGGCTGAAAATATCGGGTTGTTACAGGACCATTACATTCACTATCGGGGTAGTTGGGCTAAGTGCATTACCCAATTTTATGACCATGTTCCCGGTCCTATTATTGAGAGGCTACAGGCTAGTCCTTTTGGTCTATTTTTGTCGATTAGACATGTTCAGTCCTTTGATCGACCTCTCATTCAGGCATTAGTTGAGAGGTGGTGGGCCACCACGCATACGTTTCGTTTTTCAGATTTTGAGCTTGGTATCACCCCAGTTGATTTCTACATGTTTACTAGGATTGAGATTGGACGACATGGTCTTCGACCTTTTCCATTTGATGATTTATACGAGTCGTCCAATTTGTTTACTGTTATTTTACCACTGATAGATGTTACCTGCGTAACTAGTGGTTCTGTTAAGTTGACTTACTTGCAGCAGTACATCACCAGTTATATAGCTAGAGCCGATATGATGGATGCAATTACTAGGGCATTTTTGTTGTACCTGTTTGGTTCGACCTTTTTTTGGACCAAAAAGGTACGGTTAGACTAGGCTATTTAGCATCTCTTACCAGATTAGACCAGCTACATACTATTGACTGTGGCACATCGATATTAGGCACCCTATATACCGCTCAAGATTCATTTGCGCTTGGCGATGTCAGGCAGATGTATGCTTTTTGGTATATGTTGCCGTTATGGTACTACGAGTACACGGCAAACATGCATCCCCGCATCCAGGAAACGGCTTGTCAGGCTGCTGAGCATTACTTCCTTATGATGAGACGATGAGAGACTATGCAATACGTACATCATGCCCCCTTAGGTGTATGGCATGACTTGATGGAGGCTAGGTCACAGCTTGATATGCGTAGTCGTGGTAACATCATTCGGACTCCTTGGGCCTCACATTGGACTCATCTAGCAGATGTAGGTCTTCTGGTGGATGACCATCCCTTGATGATTGCGTATTCGCTATCTAGACGTAGGGTTGCTTTGCATACACCTGCATTTATGCCTATGTGGTATTTGGGAGAGAGATGTGTTTATCAGATTACGGGTGATCGTCGTATACCATATGATCATTTATCTTGTGAGGACATGTTTGGTAGACATAGGGCGATCGACGATCAGTACTTAGATGCTCTACGATAGGCTGGATGGGTGGATAGTAGTACTTTCTTCATCGATGGGGATTACAATGCTTATTGGCCTAGAGTAGCACCCCGTAGATTCATCGTACCAGATTATGTTCGTGGGGTCAACTCTGATCATATAGGACCTCATCTGGCAGCCGGTAGAGTTCAGGTACCGCAGGTTTCATTTGACCCGATTCCGTTACAGTTCTTCCAGACTCCCATGCAGTTGGAGCCTGATACTACTTTTAGAGCATATGACGTGACAGATACTTTGATTGAGCAGCCTTTAGTCTTTCCAGATCACCCCGACTATCCTGGTGTGTCTTCAGTCGGGTTATATCCTCCGTATGAGGTACGTTTATTGTTTATTGTCATTTTTCCTTTATTTTCTGCTTGGTTTCTTACTATGTCAAATATCATCTTTATGTAGTATGCTGCTAGATTGGACCAGGCCAGAGTTTCACTTGGTGTATTTCGCGATATGACTCTTGCACATACACACACCATGCATGATATGTACATGCAGCATACACAGATGCTAGAGGCCCAGATTGATCGGCTATCAGCTAGACTTGCTGTATATGAGCCTTTCGGATCACAAGGCGGAGGTGATGCTGGTCCCAGTGGGTATGATGCTGGTGGTTTAGATGAGGACAAGGGGGGTGATGAGGACGATGGGGATGATGGTGATGGGGATGACGATGACGACGATGAAGATGATGGTGGTGGTGATAGCGATGATGATGGTGATGGAGATGATGATGACGACGATGACGATGACGGAGATGATGATGATGGTGATGATGCTGACGACGACGTTGCATCCCTTTAGCTGTATACCTTTTAGTTTATGCGTAGTAGACGTTTTATTATATGTTGCAGTTCCTATAGCTTATGTACTTATGTCATTGTTTGAGTATACTGTGTATTCTTTATGTTTATATACTTTCACTTTCTTGGATTTTGGATTATAATGCTCTAGTATACTGTGAATTCTATATGTCTATGTATACTGTGAATTATACATGTTGGTGTATAATGTGAATTGTATACGTCAGTTTAACTATGAATTATATATGTTGGTGTACAATGTGAATTCTATATGTCTGTGTATACTTATAAGCACTAACTAGTTACATATAAACATACAAAAAAACCAATAGTGACAGTGGATAGAAAACTTATAAAAACCTACTCGTGACATAAAAAAAACTACTAGTGAGGCACACGAACATAGAACACTGATAAAAAATGACACAGTAATAATAGACCACAAATATGAAGAAACTAGACGTGATGATTAAACTGCAACTCCTGTATAGAATGTCTAAGATGTCTTATCTCCTGTTCTAGTTCGTTTGCATAGGTTATGCCCCTTGGACATAAAGGATCGTCCAACCATTCCGCGTAATTGCAACCATTTGGCCAGAATTGACATAATTGGATTTGACGACCAATATTTTCTCCATCCGCACATACTACAACTTCAACTTCATACCCGCACTGACAACAAACTAGGTGCGATTCAACTTCTTGCTCAGTGGGAGGTTGAACTACTTGATCCTGGTTCTCAGGTTGCTCGTATGCCATACGAACAACATGTTGTTCGTATGGCGGTTCAACCACTTCCTAAAGTCTCAGCTGCTCAAGGTTTTGAAACTGACCACGGACATCTTCATAGTGTTGTTCTTGATAATCGATAAGCCAATCCTCATCAGGATGTGGACTTTCCGTAGGCACGTAACCTGCATCTGAACTGATAGAAGAAGGCCAAGAAGACATTGCGTTGAAGAATTTATTGTTGTGAGTGAGGAAGAAGCTGATTATGATTGATGAATAAGTAAGCCAGAAAGAGAATATATAAACAAACATTACACTTGTGCTACCACTACTTTTTGATCTGACAACATACAATACACAAGGGCATATATAAACAAACATTACACATAGGCATTAGCTTTGACAACAACAACAACATTATCATTTGAAAAAACAATTCAGAAAACTCTCGACACATTAACGAACGTTACATAACCAACTAGCAATACTGTTATCTTAAGGCCATCCAAATCTTTCTAGCCAGTTTTGACGTATGAAGTACGCATCATAGGCTAAGAAGGGCTTGCGATATTTTAAATTGTATCGACCGTCATAAGTCGAACGTGTAGTCTCAAACACAATTTCCAATATTACCTCATTAATAATCTTTGTATAACGCGTGCATGCCCTAGTAAAGTTTCTGTATGCAATCCTGACCTCTTGTGCCGTACGTCTGACTTGAGAGCCCACGTCGTTGTTGTAGAGTTCAGCCAGAGTGTCCCAAAAATTAATTACCATTGACTCCTGATTATCGCACATCTCATCGGTTTGAATGTAGTACTGCATAAGAAACTTCAATTCATGAGACGTAAACGTCATGTTGGACAATTTAGTTTGAATAGTGTTAGGTTTTAAAATGATTTAAACATATAACGATTTGTGAATTTATATAATAGATGTTCCTTCTCTCTTCTCAACAAAGCAGAGAATCTTGACCGAAAAATGAACGTGGCTACAGTACGTGATTTGACCGCACACTGACACACCTTCTCTCCACTCAACAAAGTAGAGAATCTTGACCGGCAAATTTTTGTTTAATTACATATATTTGCCTTTTTTATTTCTGTAACGAAGTGTAGAATGCTTCAATTTTTATGTTCGTAATATCATTTATATTTGATGAAGTAAATCTATATTGATATCTACATAATGCATCGAAAAAATGATATACCATTGAATATTGTAAAACTGAAAATAGCACTTGATTGCAAATATGAACTGAAGGTACATGGATATTTAAACTGCAATAACTAAAAATATCACATTAATACGTCAACTACATATGTTTTGTTCCAGGTCTACTCTCAATAATGCGTTGTTTGTACTCCATCCAATATTGCATTGTAATTGGGTCCATTTCGGTGACATCTTTTTCCATTACTAAGGTCTCTTGGCGTTGCCGCTCTAGCTCAAAGCGGCCCTTCTCAATCTCAATCAATTCTTTTAACACGGCAAGCTTTTCTGCACTTCCTTTTTGACGTTCTGCATTTTCTCTTGCATGTTTTTCATGCATTAGGGCTAAACGAGAATCGATTTGAGATTGAACAACAATTTTCTTCTTAGCTGCTCGTTGCCCCATCGGTCTTGCATCTTCATCAAATGTGGGTACTGCTTCTTCGTCTTCGTTATCTGGGCATACATTTGAGTCCATATGAGAAGAATTTCCTGGGCTAGAATTGTAATTAGATCTACTTGTTTTTTTTCTTCCCCTTCGATTTCGTCTGGACATTTCTTAAGCTTTTTGCGGTGTTTGAGCTCTATTTTTGTTGACTAACAAGCAAGTCATAGCAGTTTGCAAACTGATAGTAGTGGGGTTTCTTTGTACCATTTTCTCTTGAAAATAATTTCAAGAATTGATCGTTCACCGTTCTCTTCTATAAAAATAGAAACACAAAATCATATATTAATAAAGTGATCAGAAATGAATGTAAATTAAAAATCATATTTTACAAAACGCTACCAATTCAGCTTCGCCACCCATTCCACTTGAATTTGCTATTCTTATTTTGTGGATCTGCGACTCGTAGAATTGTGTTTGTCGATTAATCTTCTCAAAACGACCCGTGATTGCAGACATTGACCTCGTCTTTTCAACATGTTTTTTATTGTACGCAGTCATGACTTTTGCCCAAAACGCCTCTCCACTTTGGTCGTTCCCCTTTACCGAGTCGTTAGAAAAATGACAGTAAATATAACACAAATCCTTATCTTCATCGCCAGATCATGGAGCAGAAGAATGGAACGATAGAGGGGGGCGGTTTGGGGATGAATATTTTGAAAGGGTTGAGAATCTAAATCCCAGCTATTCATATTCATCGCTTCGGTATATGATTGAAACAGATGAAACATACTTTCAATATTAAGGAATTGAGAATAAAATTGTAATAGAAGAAGAGATGAGTGTATTCCAATCTGAATATTATTCCGATATATGTAGTGAAATCATAAATATGACCGTTTATAGCCGTTGTAATTTTCAATATGACCGTTTATAGCCGTTGTAATTTTAAATATGACAGTTTTTAGCCGTTGGGGTCAAAATATGACCGTTTTTAGCTGGTGGAATTCAAATGCAGGGGCCGGTTATAGCCGTTGGAAGACGGCGGGTTGGGACGGGGAGGGGGGGCTTGGGCGCCCATAAAATGGGCGCCAGGGCTTGGGCGCCCATTAAATGGGCACCCAATCCCAGTTCAGGATCCTGAATTGGATCCTGAACATTCAGCTTAATTTTTGCACTTAATCGAACGACTGGAGATTTTTTTTCGCCCAATTCAGCGTTGAATTGCACCACTGGAGATGCCCTAACGAGTAATATATAATTCACAAAGTTAATGCAAACCATTTCCAATATAAACTTTATAACATGAATGCACATTTTTATAAATCTGAGACTGTGAAGTTAATGCCCCGCTATTATTCCGCTATAACTCTATTATATCTCGTAGCGGATTTCTACCGCTACGATTTCTCTATATAGCCCCCAAATATAGCCTTTCCGCTTTAAGCCCGCTATTTTTGCTATATTCCTCTATTTCCGCTATATCTTCTTCAAAAGAATTGAATTGAAAAATGACATTTATACATTATAAAAATTATGAAATTAATTTATTTAATTGAATTTTTAATATATTTTTGGAAATGAAAATACTCTAATATTCTACGAAATTCAATTATGTTATATAACAGTTTAACGTTTATTTATAGTATATTTGCATATGTTTTTATTTTAAGATGTAATTTTCGGCACCTCTCGCATCTTTCGCTATGCGCGCACTTCATTCAGTGTAGAAGAAACAAGACCACTGAACGAAGCTCTTGTGGTGCCAGCGTCATGATTGGATATCCCTACATCCGCCTAGAGCACATATATTTTAATGGTAATATTTATTTAATGTAACAAAAGGAATCCCTTGTTGTTACAAGCTACCAATCTCATATATATATATATATATATATATATATTGATATCTTTTAGAATATCTTGCAATGTGAGACTAATCATAATCCAATCTACGCACCCGCTCTAATATAATGCGAGTCACACCTAACATAAGATTATTTATATATTAATTATAATTTCATCGAATGTTAGTTTTTCATTTAATTGTCATTTATATATTTGTAAAAACATTATATGCTATTTTAGAGTCGTCCCGCTATATCTCGTTGTATTCCCGCTATGACTTTTTGCATCTCCGCCGCATTGAATATGCAGAGCATTTTAACTGCACAGATCTGAGATCATATTACTACCTGTATAAAGAGAAACGATCGTACTTTCATTCCCAATTTTGAGACATATTGATGAGAAAATTGGATAGTTCATAGTAAAATTAAAAACCAATGTCATGAATACTCTCCATTACAGACCATGATTCAATGGAGCGAAAATAATAACGAAGTGTAATACGATTAATTAATAATAATTATATGGACAAAACTAGCAAATAAACTGAAGAAAGAACCATATGAAATGCAATACACAATTTCAGATATTTTTGATAAATTTTTACTATATATTCTCTTTTCTAACATGTACAAGTATGTGCCCCTCTACAATCTACAAAAATTTGACTTCCCATTAGACAATCCTCCAAATTTGGACCATAATGGTTCATTTTTAAGCTAAAGAAGTGACGGATCTAGAGGCTGATGATGTTTAGAAGAGAAACTCTATTTCGCATTAGACGCTTGAACAAGCATTCCAATTCCTTCTCAAAATACTCTAGACTCTCAATATCAACCACTCTTCTTTGTTGAACTGTTTTTGACAAGAAGGACCATTTACAATCCTTGGGTTCTGATATGAAAGATAGAACAACTCGAAGAAGATTGATTGTAACTTCTCTAGTCTCCGTTAACATCAAAAAGTCACAATCTTTACGCTTGCTAACAATCTGCTTCAAAGACCTCAAACAAATCTTGACATCCTTTTGTATCTTCTTTATTTGTAATTTATTTTTTCTGATTGTATCTTCTACTTGGTTATGTACTGTTGATTCGACCAAGATATCTCTAATGTTGCTACACAAGTCTAAAACCTTGATAGACAATTCAAGATCTTCTTCTACACATCTCTTCTCACGAGATAAAGAAGAAATTTGTTGATTTCTTGGCAGATAAAGGAGCTCCTGCATCAAATCATAAAGGTTGCCAAGTCCTTTTAACCCATTTAACACTAGTTGGGAAGTCACAACAGATTCTGTGGAAGCCAAAATACTCCTGATATCGTTTAGCTCTTCTTTGATTTTAAGAGCAGTGGGTTCTGAGTTAGAGGGCAAGCTAATAGAACGAATATGAAAAGACATTTCTTTTTGTAAAGAGATAGTTTGAAAGCTGAAAAGATATTTGGTAATGATAAGAAACTATGAAATACCTACATATATAGATGATGAGATACATAGATGAAGAGAGACACCAAGAATATTGGCAGCTCAGCTCTTAAGTCAATGCAACAATTACTGAACATAATCAATTAATGTAATGCAATAAACCCTTATTACGAGATCTATGTCCCTTACAATCACAGAAAAATATGGACACAAACATATTTATATGATAGAATTTGTTGAGTGCATATGCAAACACATCATGCAGTTAAACCTAACCCGATTCAACAACTTGTGGACATTTTCCCAGTATAATATATTAAGTACTCATAAATAGGAAGATTTTTTTTTTTTTAATCTATAAAACTATTAATAAACCAATGAACAATGTAAATGTGTAAATAATGCAGATATTTATGACTACTGGTAATTGAGCATGCCTCTTGTTTGCTACTTGTCCTTTTGATTTCTTCATCTCCAATAAAATGCAGAAAAATGCAACGTTTGCTCTTCATGTTATTGAGTGTTTCTAATTACATAATATGGATACATGAGGGACATAATTTTGAATGAAATTTCTTTACTCTGAACTCTATTCTAAACTAGTAATTGAATTTGCATATAATACAAATCAGACAACTTTTCATATTACACAAGACCCTCACGTCGCACTGGAAGCCAATGAAACAGCAAATATCTTAACATTGTTTAGCTCTTCGTCAACTTTTATAGAATTCGTAAGTTCTTAATGGGTTGATTACTTGATTGAAGGTTTATGGAGCAAACGTGAAAAGGCATTTATGATCTACTTTAGTTAAATAAGGAGGAGTCATAAAGAATCTTCTCAGCTAAGCTGTTTCACTACACACGTGGAACCATCCTTTCATATAGGTTTTGCCTCAAGTATCTTGAACATCTGAAATTAATCAATGTGTAATTATATAATCCTAAAATTAGGATCCATGTTTCTTTTCAATAACCAAATACCTCGCATGGTTGCAACAAGTTTTACCTACAATAAATTCGTAATTTGTCATGACAGCTAATGTCTAACCTATAAGTAGCTAGCAGAGACAAGAACATACCATATATACATGGAATTCTATATTACATCTATGCTGCATGAACTAGACTACATGTTTGGAAGTAGTAACAGATGAATATAAATTTCAGCGACAACTATTTAACAAATATTCTAAGCCCCTAAAAGAATATAATTTAGTAGCGCAAAGTCATTTCTAAAGACATAATAATGTGGTATAAATTAGCTAACAAAGCAAAATGACTGGAAAAAAAAACCAAGAATAAACAAACTAAAAATATATATAGCTCATCCTGATAAAGGTATACGTGAAGTGATATTATTTTCATCAAAATTTATTATGTCTGCTATGATATTATCCTGTTCTAAAAATCTGAAAGGGATATCCAGCATAATATTTGAACCAACTACCTATACAGATTAATTCAGAGGTTCAAAAATTATTTAAAACTGAAAAATGTTAAGAAACAGTTGGGTTTTGATGTTTATCATCCATAAACTGGGCTGAGCAATTTGTCAGAATACAAAACAAAAGCAGGAACAATAATATTAGTGGTTAGAAATGAGATAGAAAACTAAATATGTCAGACACTATGATTTTAATTATTCAAAATATATATCGTAAATGAGATAGGAACAATAAATATGTCAGACACTATGATTTTAATTATTCAAAATATATTGTGGTCCTCGTGTGTGATAAAGATTAAATTATGTAAGTTGCAACAATTTTTTATTTGGTTCAGCTACTTTTCATCTTTCTAGGAGTTGGATATTACTAGGATTGTACATCATCTAACCAGATAAAACAATTCATATCAGTAAATAAATATATGGTACACCTACTCATATAATTTTATTTTATTCGAAGAAGAATGTCAATATGTTGATAAAACAATACCTATGCTCAAGATCGTTAGACACAAATGAATTTTTACAAGTCAGATAACCAGATCCTTCAACTACCCATCAACTTGGATCTCGATCAATATCAAAAAACATACCTAATTATGATCTTCTCTTATTTCTATGAAAAGGTTAGTTCAATGAATGAGAATAATTGTTGTTAATTAAGAAACAATCCATCAACGCAAGATGCTATGTTATACATTTATATGTAATTTACGAACACAGTTAAGCAAGACAATTGGTGATTCGTATACACCCATACACAAGCATTTTTGGTGAATTTTAGAAATTAGTAACATGGATGAAGATATATCATTGTATTATTTGTTTCCATCGTAAAGTTTCTTCTTCACTCTCTCACTTTTTTTTTCTTTTCTTTTTTTGCTTTTTTTTTTAATTACCTAAAGAACAAAGCTTTACTTGTAAACGCTAGGGAAGTATGTGCTTGCCAAAAACATATTCTAGATGCTTGTTAATTACAGGATTGTCAGTTTTGGATTTCGAACACGTGACATTTGTTCTTGCCGTCTGAACTATCAACCAACTGCGCCAACTCCCTTGGCAAAGTAGTTAATTATGGAGAGTTCATAGTAAAATAGCAAATTAATATACCCTGTAATAAAACCATCATTTGGCCCAGTGACAAGCTTTTGTAACGAGGAATGATGTTATACATGATTCAATAGTAACAATTATATTAAAAAAACTATCAAATGAAATAGATAAAGACTGTAATAGTCAATCACTGTATATACATGAGAACATTTATTGCATTTTCTTATTGCTAACATTTTCAAGTATCTACCCTACTTCAATCTACACAAGCGGATTGATCCAAAACAATCTTCTAAAATATGGACTAAAATGGCGAGTTTTTCGCTTTTTTAAGCTAATATGTGTTACAGATCTAGAGGCTGATGATGTTAAGAAAAACACTATTTTGTATTAGACGCTTGAATAAGCAATCCACTTCAGTCTCAAACTACTCTAGACTCTCGGTGTCAATCACTCTCCTTTGTTGCACCACTTACAAAGGACCACTTACAATCTTTGGGTTCTGATATGAAAGATAGAACAACCTGAAGAAGATTGATTGTAACTTCTCTAGTCTCATTTAATATCAAAAGATCGCCATCTTTACATTTGTTGGCATTCAACTTAAATGACCTCAAACTATTTTTAAAACCTTTAGCCGTGAAGTAATAGCAGACTCCGATGAAACCAAAACACTCTTTAAGGTAATTTAGTTCTTCTTTAATTTTTAGAGCAATTAGCTGCAATCTCGAAAGCAAACAAATTGAACAGGTATGGAAAGACACTATTTTATAAAAGAAGTTTTATCAATATAGGCCACATTTTGAAAGAAATACAAGCATGGACCAATTTGAAACTTAATTACAAATATCGGTCTGTTTTGGCTTTTTTGCAAAAATGCTTTGCCGATTTTTCAAAAATCGCCAAAAGAAAAAACAATTTTCCTTTTGGACGACTTTTCGAAAATCGCCAACGTACTGAATGTTATATGCTGTGGGTGGTTTTTGAAAAATCGCCTAGATGTATGCTTTAAGCCAACAAGACTCATCCTTCTCCTTCACTCCCAACTTTATCAAAATCAGTTTCAAACTATTCCTAAAGCTTCTAAAACCCTATTTCTTCATAGAAAACCTAAAACAAGTCTGATTCTCTCAAAATCTAAACAAAGCTTTATAACAATTAGGCGTATTCTCCGGTACAAGGTATTGTTTAACGATTTATAATTTGTTTTTTAGCCGAAATCCTAAATCGGATCTGTTGTGTAATCTAATCAATGTTTATGTACTTGCAGTTGAACAAGACATGGATGATTGGAAGATAAACAACGAGGCGATGACAAAATGTTACGATGAATTTGAAGCTTAAAGGGGCATTGCGCATCTCAGTGATGTAGAATTTGTTTCAGAAACGCAATTTGAGCCGAAACCTCTTAAATTCTATTCTGAAACATCATCTCTCAATACTCTCTTACGCGTCAACTCTCAAAGACTGGGGCAAGCAAATTTGCAATGATGGGAAAATACTAAATTCTCTACATCCTGTTGGTCCTACGCTACCATCTGGTGCATATCATATGCTACCATCCGGTGCATATCCAGTTTCAGAAATCGCCAGTAGGCATCTTTTGGAAAATCTCCTATAGACACCTGTTGCAGAAAACATCACAGCAGAGGATTGGTATATGCGCATATAGCACGGGTAAAAATTGTCCAACAATAGCATACTGATTCCCTGATAACAAATTACATTAAACAATATTTGAAAGCGTTCGACAATATTGCAGAAGCCACATTAAATTCACAGCAACCAAAATAATAAATAGCAACAAAATCACAAAGCAACATTACCCATTTATAAAGTCGGGTTTAGCATAGACAACATAAAGTAGGGTTCAATTACATAAAGTTAAATAATACAAACACACTAGACGACCGTACTATATCGCTTAAGGTTATGCCCTTGCATACCGCATTTGCTACACTTATTTGATTTGGACGACTGGCTCTCGTCCATCACACATTTGATTCTTGTAGACCGTGACCTCTCCGGTTGTCGTTTCACAGTTGGCGGCAGTATCTTAGGACCGTTAAATGCGTTTCAATATCTTCTATCACGCACAAGATGAAACTCGAATTTATAAGCGGCTTTGTAACTGTCAACAGAGTATCGGCTTGACGATAAGTCATGATGTGCTCTATTAGCCCCAATTGTTTGCGCCAAACAGGCTGCCATTAAATGGGCACACGGTATCATGTGTAGTACTAGAATGTTGCATGTGCATGAGCAATTGTTGCCGTTGATTATAACTTTGTATTCATCACCAAAATAGTGAATAACCTATCATTCAATTTGGCAAAATCTTACAAGTCTGCAGCGACGCGCTTTACTGGCCATTTCTGCTATTTTAGTTTCCCACTTCGGAGTCAAGCATGTCGCTAATTCATCAGCAATTTGACGACGCTTATAGAAATATTCTACTGAGTGATAGAATGTTCGTGCAACCAAAGCTTTTATAAATAAAGATCTAGCTCCTTCTAATACACAATTAAAACTTTCAGACGCATTAATTGTTATAACATGAATGCGTCATCCATCATTCTTGCACAAAGCCCAGTTTTCTTTAGAATTTCCCAAGCTCCTCTTAATCCACTCATGCGCACGCCTATTTGTTGCTTTGATCTCTTCTCTAATTTTCATGTACTCAACTATCTCGGATGCGCACGCTGCTAAATAAAATAACCCTTAAATCGCATATTTCTGAAATCTGCCGTTTGAAAGTTCGTTTTTATATGCCTTGCACAATATTGATATTTGTGTGGTTGTCGCAATTTTCCGTGTAAAACTTTTGGAATTCCTTTCATCCTATCTGATATGAAAGTAATACAACGACACATACACTATGTATAAATTCAAGCATGCAAGAAAAAAAACCAACCCAAGAATCACATGAATCTGATTCAACAACTGTGTATGCCAAAAGAAAAGGACGATCATCTGTATCGACCGCGGTAACAAGTAACGTGTCCTTGTATTTACCATACAAGTGCGTCCCGTCAATACATAACAATGGCGACGATGCATAAACCTGTAATGCAATGTCCAAATGCCCAAAACACACGATCGGACACTCTCACTTCATCATGTGACACATGATCTATAGAGCTAGGGTCCGTTCTCTTTATCTCCTCAAATAACTATGATAAAGTCGCATATGATTCTGCCCAGTCACCATAAATTCTCTCTAGTGCTTTGCTTAATGCTCGTTATGCTTTCATGTAACTAATGTTGATGAAAAACTGATCGTACATAAGCACTTGAACTGTACCAGCTGAAATATTCAAATCGGCTTTGATAAAAGACATAATTTTTGTCACAAGAAATTTCGAAGTGGCTTGCTTATGGTTAAAATTAACTATTGGGTTGACACAAGTATGTTCCCTTAGACGCTTTCGAATTTCCCACCTTTCCGACTCAGATTTTTTCGAAACTATCGCATGTATCCTCCAAAGACAATTGCCTTTAACGATACATATAGTGATGCATTTTGTTTTGTTTGACTTGATTGACTTATATGAAATAGCATGCAGAATTGATCATTCCGTTAATTGTTAGAGAAACTTCTCTTTTGACTTAAAAACATTTTCAACGGTAAAACCACCTTAAACGTAAGCAGTTGAAGATCGTTCGCCCGCAAAGTGAAGATTAACAACAACAGATCTTGCCAACATTTGCATAGTGCAAAGATCATCATCCAATGGTACTTCCATCTTTGGTTCATTACTATCAGCATCATTGTCATCTGCTATAGGAAAGTCATAGTTCAACGGGTCGTTGTTAACTTGTATTCTTTGTATCCAATAGTTCTTCATTAACATTCATAGAAGCAATAACTATGCTATCGACTTGAGGTTCTTCACCCACAGCTTCATTCCCATCAACATTCATATCATTGTCAACATTTGCATACGGAGAATGGATGGATGGTCCAACGCTCCATTGTGCAGCCGAATCGACCGTCATATACCTGATTGAAATATAAAAGTCAACTAATCAACAATAATATCAGAAGAGACAAAAAAATATAGGCTATCCTGTAAACATACCTTTGACTCAAATCATATAGTTCGAATGGATTGGGATACGTTGACTGCGACATATTAGCATTTACAGGTTCATCACTTTCATCATGCTAAATGCCTTGTTGCTGGAAGCTGTTTGCATTACAATAAAGCGTAAGAAAATATAACTACATAACATTATATCCACCAATTCATCAAAAAGATGTTACCTCGCACTAATATTTGCATCTATAGGCGGTGTGCAGTAAATATTGCTTTGTTGCGTAAATGGTTGCGAGTTTGTGTATGGCATGAACCCGTACTGCATAAATGGAGGACAATATCTTTGCATAACGATTATTGTAACTAGGAGATACGTAGCCAGCAGGTGGATCCACCGTCTCCAACATCTGTGTATGGTATCCAATTACAGTACTCACTACAAGAGATGTCATATGTTGTTCTTGTTGTTGTTTTGCAACTTCTCTATGTATAACTCAGTAGATTTTGCAACAGCAGAAAATATTATTTCTACATTATCATCATCCACTAACGCTATTGCTTTAGAACGAGTCCGTGGGTCAGTTAACCACTAGTTCAATTTCAAATTGTTCTTTATTAATCTTCATTGTTTTATAAACAGCTTCTTTTAATTCCGTCAATTAGTAACGTCCCCGCACTTTTTCGAATTTACACATACCGCCAACATATTTACCATTTCTCCGATCATCGACAATTAGTTCACCGCCATAGTAGCAAAGTGTAGGAACCATATTTTTCGTCATTATACAAATCAATATACAAATCTTTCAGTATGTACGCATATACATAATTTGTTAACTTACTCAAACTCATTATTCATTTTATCAAATTTCAGAAATTACACATAAAAACTAGGGTTTGACAATTGTACCTTCAATTTAATGAACTTTGCTGAGCAACGTCGACTAGATCTATAGAATTAGCCCTAAACCAATATTTTAAATACTTTAAATAATGATTACAGAAGACAGCTGTGACGACCGCCCATGACTCCCGCACCAAAACAATGGAATAGTGCGCTGAAAGGCGTGCCAGGTAGTCATGGACGATAGTCAGGGTAAAATAAAACAGCAACCTCTATCGTACAACTCACAGCGCTTGGATAAAATACAATAGAGAAATATATAGTGAAGCTCCATAACAGAAAAATCATCATATAAGCATCGTAAGTAGATTTATACAAACATGAATCATCCATACATCAAAGCCTCACTACAACACTCAATCAGATATAACAGCGGAACACCCAGTACATATAGTAAGAAAACTAGTATGCAAAGCCTCCTGCTCGTCTTCGTCATCATCAGCGTAGATCTCTAAGAACAGCACCTGTCACCTGCTACCTAGTCTGCCCATCCCAACATGGATGAACAGCCCAAGGTAATAAGAGGAGACATAAAACCTTGAGTCAGACAAAGTCTTAGTGAGCAGTAAATCAACTATCAAACATATCAAAAGAGCATAAAGGATAAAAGGAATAGGAACCAAACCATCCCACTCCACCTCTTTCTACAGTGATAGCCCCCAGACACACACCAAGGAGAAGTAAGCATAACACAGCAGACAATTAAGGTAAAGCAATACTCACTCGAGTCAAGGGCGATGTTTTCCAAATACAAACCCCCAAGGCCTAAACCAAGATCAGATAAGCACCTAGAAAATACCGCTCTTGAGACCGAATGATGATACAACCAAACATCCATGACTCTGGCTATCACTGTTATCCTTGCTTCGATTTCACCGTTGATTAAATGACCATCCGTCAAGGGCTAATGGTAACCCCGGTTCCAGACATAACTCCGCACACTGCCTTGTGCCTAGGACTTATCTACTTTGCCCAGAGTACTCGACTACCTACCTGTAGTCTTTTGGTTGTCCCGACTACCTACCTGTAGTCGTTATGGGCACCCCATGTACTCTTGCTTTTGAGCATGCTAGAACCTTCAACAACGATGAGATCCAAGCCTCCTAGTCATCCTCCTTGACGACTATCCTCATACTAGCTCAAGCTACCTCTCGAGCAATCCATTATCAACCAACTCGAACCATCCCTCGAGTTATCAACATGCTTGGGATGATCCCTGCCTGGATTACGCCAAGTCTACATCACATCATACTTCGCTTTATTACACCATAGCAAAGTCTCAACTCAACAACATGGTTCGCCTCATCGCATCATGGCAAAGTTCCATCTCAACATCATTCAATCCATACATATGAGCTTCCACATCCGCCACATATGCCTTTAGCAGCTTTCACCATTCAAGAGCCTCTTCTGTAGCTTTTGAATCATCTTTGACCATACTTGTCCAAATCTATCAACTAGATAGCTTATTCACAACAATCAATCAAGGCAAACATTAATCCAAACAAATAAGTATTCAACCAAGATCTAATTAGGCATTTATAACTACAATGACAATTTCGTAAATAAATGAGCATAGAACTAACATACATGAATCATGGGTTTTTAGCATAGATCTAACAAATATAAAACATGGGTTTTGTTTCTATAACTTAATAAATGAACTTGCATAGGTAAACATCTTCACAAACAATGGATCTACACTTGGATCTAAGGAAAATGCACAAAATCACTATCTACAACACTCCAACAAATCACCAATCCAATATACTCCTTTGGGTCCGCGTGAGAGATAACTACCACTCACCAAATCACCTAAACACCTCAAAACTAAACACTTCAGATCTGGACAGCGAAGATCAAGGCTTGATCCGGCGAAATCTCGCTTAAAACGATGAAATCTAGCTTCGTTGGATGAAGATCTTCAACTTTGTCTCTTGGATCTTCAATCTCGATCTTCGATCTTGGATGGATGTTAGAATTAGATTGGAATGGAGAAAAGAAGATGAAGAAATGTTGTAGTCGAGTTCCCAAAATGGCAGCACTTCGTTGCTTCAAAAACCGGTGCCAAAAAGTGAGCCGAACCCCTCTATTTATAGGCTGGAAAAACCCTTATCTCGGCCGTCCCTAAGTCGCCGCCGACCTAACCTCGCCGACCTAACCTTGCCGACCCAACACTCTGCCGACCTAACACATAAACCACTCCAAGACTCAATAGGTACACGACCTAACGACCTAACAGAGATACCACATGGCCGACCTAACACTAAGTCGTTCTGCGACTTAACAAAAGACACGAGGCCACACGACCTAGTTATAACACGGCCTAACCACATACAGGGGTAACCACTAGGTCGCTATATGTTAGACCAGTAACTCCCTTAGGTCGGTCAGTTCTTAACTCGGCCAAACTTTAACTCGCTCGCTTCTTAAGGTTGCCCAAACCTCTAAACCACTTATCCCGTTAAGTCGGCAACACTGTTAAGTCGGTCTCCCTTATGAGCCGGCCAACCTTTAAACCACTAATCTCCTTAAGTCGGTCAAGCACTATAGGTCGGTCACTACCTTATCTCGGTGACCCTTTAACTCGGTAATACGTTAGCCTTACAACCCGGCCATCACGACCCAAGCTTAGGTCGTCTACCCCTTAACTCGGCTAAGCCTATAAGTCGGTCACGACTCAACACTACACATGAGTTAACTCCCCATTCGACTCATGCTAGAGACAACATAAACAATACTAACGACCTGTAAATTCTACGATTTATCGAAACGTAAAATACGGGTCGTTACATTCTCTCCCCCTTAGGAATTTCGCCCCCGAAATTCCAAGCAATCATCAGCAATCAAAAATATTCTGCATGCCTACCATCCATAGCAATCAACAAACCATGCATCCAATTCTAGCCTAGCATGCAGAATTCTAAGACTTAGAACAAGCTACAAATTCATGAGATGTCACAACACTTTAGGGCCATACCTCGAAGAGTCCGGGATGAGCTGCCTTCATCCTCTCTTCCTCCTCCCACGTACAGTCGTTAACATCATCACTCCATTGTACCTTGAGCAACGTAATCGTCTTCCTCCTAAGCTGTTTCGTATCGGTTTCAACAATACGAAGCGGCTTACGAGGTTTCGTACCCACTGGATCAACCTCCAAATTTTCACAGTTATCAGCAGAAACCACTGTAGTTGGATCATGCACATACTTCCGTAGATAAGATACATGAAAAACATTGTGCACACCCGCCATCTTTTCCGGTAACTTTAATCTATAAGCGAGCTTTCCAATTCGCTCTATAATTGAGAATGGTCCAACAAATCTTGGAGTTAACTTTCCTTTCTTTCCGAATCTAATAGCACTCTTTAATGGAGAAATCTTCACAAAAACCATCTCACCTACGTCGAATTCCAAATCCTTACGACGATTATCGGCATAACTTTTCTGACGATCTTGGGCTGCTCTCATTCGTTGCCGAATGATCTCTATACAATCCGAAGTTTGTCGAATCATCTCTGGCCCAAGTATCAGCTTTTCTCCAGTTTCCAACCAACATGTCGGAGAGTTACACGGTCTTCCATATAATGCCTTATATGGTGCCATACCAATGCTCGACTGATAACTGTTGTTATATGCAAATTCCACCAAATGAAGGTGATCTTCCCATGATCCTCCGAAGTCCAAAACACAAGCTCTGAGAAGATCTTCCAAAACTCGGTTAACTCTCTCAGTCTGACCATCTGTTTGAGGGTGATAAGCTGTACTCAAACATAACTCAGTTCCCAAAACTTCCTGGAAGCTCTTCCAAAATCCACTAGTGAACAATGGGTCTCGATCGCTCACTATACTCTTCGGAATACCATGGAATCGAACTATCCATTTAACATACAACTCAGCCAACTTCGATGCAGTCCTAGTTGATCGAACAGGAATGAACCTTGCACTCTTGGTCAAACGATCTACTATGACCCAAATTCCTTCATTTCCTGCTCTTGTCCTAGGTAGACCATCGATAAAGTCCATCGACACTTGCTCCCACTTCCATGTTGGAACTTCTAATGGCTGAAGTAATCCACTGGGCTTCTTCTGCTCAGCTTTCACTAACTGACAGTTCATACACTTGGAAATAAAATTTCCAACATCCTTCTTCATGCCTTCCCAGTAGTAAGTTCTCTTCATATCCCGATACATCTTATTTCCACCTGGATGAATTGTCAACTTCGAGTGATGACCTTCTTTCAGAACTTCATCTCTCAATCCATCTACATCGGGAACAACCAATCGTCCTTGCTTCCGAAGCCAACCCTCTCGATCGACCTCGAATCCCTTATCCTTCTCTGGGTCCAATCCAGATTCCAAATCTCGGATGATCTTGACAAGCTTATCGTCTCGCTTTTGGCTCTCACCAATTCTTTCCACAAGAGTAGGTCTTATCGATAAGTTTGCCAACATCTCAGGTTCTAATTCACATCTGGGCCTGAAATCAAATCCAGCTAAATACTCGAGACTCTTCCATTCCGAAAACATGGCTCCCAATCCTGCATGTCTTCGACTTAACGCATCAGCCACTGCGTTACCTTTTCCCGGAGTATAGGCTATACCAAAATCATAAGATGCTAGAAACTCTAGCCACCGTTGCTGTCGAAGATTCAAATCCTTTTGGGAGAACAGATACTTCAACGACTT
This sequence comes from Allium cepa, assembly GCA_030765085.1. Taxonomy (NCBI): domain Eukaryota; kingdom Viridiplantae; phylum Streptophyta; class Magnoliopsida; order Asparagales; family Amaryllidaceae; genus Allium; species Allium cepa. Next base: position 506,740,276 of record CM060934.1, on the reverse strand, counting down.
ATGATCTGTAAACAACTCGAATCTAACTCCCAATAGATAATGTCTCCACATCTTCAAAGCAAACACAATTGCCGCTAACTCCAAATCATGAGTCGGATAATTCCTTTCATGCGGCTTCAGTTGTCGACTTGCATACGCAACAACTTTATCCTTCTGCATTAGCACTGCTCCAAGTCCAGTGCCACATGCATCGGTGTAAACCACCATCTCTTCATTCCCACTTGGAATAGTCAAAACAGGAGCACTTGTCAGTCGCTCTTTCAGAATTACGAAAGCTTGCTCACACTTATCATCCCATCTGAACACTTGGTTCTTTTTCGTCAATCCGGTCAACGGTGCAGCTATCTTGGAAAAGTCTTTAATAAACCGACGATAATATCCTGTTAATCCAAGAAAACTTCTTACATCAGACGAATTCTTAGGTCTAACCCAATCCTGGATTGCTGCCACCTTAGCGGGATCAACCGCTATTCCATTTCCCGAGATAACATGGCCTAAGAACCTCACTTCACTCTTCCAGAAGTGACACTTCGAAAACTTAGCCTTCAGCTGATGTTTCCGTAAGATCCCCAAAACAATCCTCAAGTGTGTCTTGTGCTCTTCCTCAGTTCTGGAATAAATCAGAATATCATCCACGAACACAAGCACGAACTTATTCAACTGATCTCTGAACACTCTATTCATAAGATCCACAAAATATGCTGGTGCGTTAGTCAACCCAAACGGCATTACCAGCCACTCATAAAAACCGGATGGTGTCCTGAAAGCAGTCTTCGGCACACTATCCTTAGCCACTCTCAACTGGTGAAATCCCGTTGCCAAATCCATCTGAGAAAACACCTTGGCCTCGTGAAGCTGATCAAACAAGTCATCTATTCTCGGCAATGGATACTTGTTCTTCTTAGTCAACTTATTCAGCTCACGATAATCCACACACAATCTCAACGATCCATCCGCTTTGGTTGCGAACACAACTGGTGCACCCCATTCGGACACACTTCTCCGAATGAATCCTTTCTGCAAAAGGTCATCAACCTGCACCCTCAACTCTAGCTGCTCCCTAGGCGCCATCCGCCTAAGAGGCATCACAACAGGTCTGACTCCCTCAACTAGATCGATACGAAACTCGATCTCCCTATGCGGCGGCAACCCTTTGACTTCGTCAAAGACATCCTCAAATCCATTCACAATAGGCACCGACGACAGTCCATCCCGTGGAACAACCAGCGAATACATGAAGCTCATGAAGACGTCTTCCTCATGCTTACATCGTATCACAACCTTTCGCCCTTCCACATTCCCGACTGTCACCTCAAGCCTCTCACAATCAATCTTTGCCGCATATTTCCTAAGCCAGTCCATATCCAAAATAATTCCGAACCCCGCAAAGTTCAGAACAAAGCAATCACAGACAAACGAGCAATCATGACTCGACACAACTAGACCACGGCATATCATACACAAACATGACGAACCCCCGACTGGATTAGTCACAACCAATGGCCTATCAACAATATCCGGTTTCAAACCTAACCGGCCTACCAAATCATTACAAACAAAAGAATGCGACGCTCCAGTATCAAATAACACTCTAACTGGAACACCACAGATAGAAAGAGTACCTTGAACCACCACACTCTTCCCCTTCTCTTCAGCAGTAGGAGCTTTTGAAGATGACGGCACAACTCCCAAAGCATAAGCTTGCACAATTTGCCTATCTTTCCTCGGCTCTGGGCAATCCTTCTTGATATGTCCCAGCTTATCACAGTTATAACACTTTCCCGGCACCTTGGGATTCTTACAATCTTTGTAAAGATGGCCCTTCTGTTGGCAGTTATAACAAGTCACTTCGCCTTTCGGCTTCTTCTGGCCATCCTTACCCTTCTGCTGCTGCTGCTTCCTCCTCTTATTGCCATTCTGGTGTGGTTTAGATCCTTTCCTGGTTACAGCAACAACAGAACTTTCCTTAGGAAACAAACTCTCATGCCTAAGGGCTTTCTCCACAAGCTTCTCAAATGGATCGTCCAGATGATCCACCAACTGCCTCCCAAGATAAGCATCCAAACCAGTCACAAACTTCTCATTCTTCTGATAAGGAGAATCAATATACGATCTAGCATACTTGGACAAAGCTTCGAACTCAGAAATATACTCAAGAACTGGTCTCCCACCTTGCTTGAGCTCTACAAACCTCTTGAACAAAACAGACTTCTGAGCCGTAGAGATGAACTTGGCTTCAAATCTAACTTGGAATTGCTCCCAAGTGATTTCTTCTTCTGGAGTATCGATGGTGATAGAATTCCACCAATCCGCAGCTCTCCCTTGAAGCTGTCTCGATGCAAGCTTCCTCTTAGTTGCATCCTCAATCCCTAAATCACCAAAGATTCTTCGACATGCATCAATCCATCTCTGCACCTCAATGGTCGACTCCGTCCCCAAGAAAGCTTTTCCTCCAAGAGCAGTATAATCCTTACAAAGCTTAGCAAAATCCACCGGCCTTGGAGCTTGGACTTGAACTCCCACATCCACTGATGATCCTGAAGCTGGTATCCTTCTCATGATCGAAGTCATCATCGCTTCGAACATAGTTCCATAATCAACAGCTCCTTCATCAGCACGGCTTTCCCTTGCAGCTGGTCTCCCTCTTCGACTCATCCTTAATATCTGTAATAAGAATGATTAGAACACCTTAAGAAACAACTGCATAAGGAGTTCAAATCCTTCTAAGCTACTATATTATATATAGTAATTATCCATCAAAATACAATTACGTCTCTCATACGTAGTTACGTCAGCGAGCGTTGGCTAAAATCGATTAACCTCGCTCTGATACCAAATGTGACGACCGCCCATGACTCCCGCACCAAAACAATGGAATAGTGCGCTGAAAGGCGTGCCAGGTAGTCATGGACGATAGTCAGGGTAAAATAAAACAGCAACCTCTATCGTACAACTCACAGCGCTTGGATAAAATACAATAGAGAAATATATAGTGAAGCTCCATAACAGAAAAATCATCATATAAGCATCGTAAGTAGATTTATACAAACATGAATCATCCATACATCAAAGCCTCACTACAACACTCAATCAGATATAACAGCAGAACACCCAGTACATATAGTAAGAAAACTAGTATGCAAAGCCTCCTGCTCGTCTTCGTCATCATCAGCGTAGATCTCTAAGAACAGCACCTGTCACCTGCTACCTAGTCTGCCCATCCCAACATGGATGAACAGCCCAAGGTAATAAGAGGAGACATAAAACCTTGAGTCAGACAAAGTCTTAGTGAGCAGTAAATCAACTATCAAACATATCAAAAGAGCATAAAGGATAAAAGGAATAGGAACCAAACCATCCCACTCCACCTCTTTCTACAGTGATAGCCCCCAGACACACACCAAGGAGAAGTAAGCATAACACAGCAGACAATTAAGGTAAAGCAATACTCACTCGAGTCAAGGGCGATGTTTTCCAAATACAAACCCCCAAGGCCTAAACCAAGATCAGATAAGCACCTAGAAAATACCGCTCTTGAGACCGAATGATGATACAACCAAACGTCCATGACTCTGGCTATCACTGTTATCCTTGCTTCGATTTCACCGTTGATTAAATGACCATCCGTCAAGGGCTAATGGTAACCCCGGTTCCAGACATAACTCCGCACACTGCCTTGTGCCTAGGACTTATCTACTTTGCCCAGAGTACTCGACTACCTACCTGTAGTCTTTTGGTTGTCCCGACTACCTACCTGTAGTCGTTATGGGCACCCCATGTACTCTTGCTTTTGAGCATGCTAGAACCTTCAACAACGATGAGATCCAAGCCTCCTAGTCATCCTCCTTGACGACTATCCTCATACTAGCTCAAGCTACCTCTCGAGCAATCCATTATCAACCAACTCGAACCATCCCTCGAGTTATCAACATGCTTGGGATGATCCCTGCCTGGATTACGCCAAGTCTACATCACATCATACTTCGCTTTATTACACCATAGCAAAGTCTCAACTCAACAACATGGTTCGCCTCATCGCATCATGGCAAAGTTCCATCTCAACATCATTCAATCCATACATATGAGCTTCCACATCCGCCACATATGCCTTTAGCAGCTTTCACCATTCAAGAGCCTCTTCTGTAGCTTTTGAATCATCTTTGACCATACTTGTCCAAATCTATCAACTAGATAGCTTATTCACAACAATCAATCAAGGCAAACATTAATCCAAACAAATAAGTATTCAACCAAGATCTAATTAGGCATTTATAACTACAATGGCAATTTCGTAAATAAATGAGCATAGAACTAACATACATGAATCATGGGTTTTTAGCATAGATCTAACAAATATAAAACATGGGTTTTGTTTCTATAACTTAATAAATGAACTTGCATAGGTAAACATCTTCACAAACAATGGATCTACACTTGGATCTAAGGAAAATGCACAAAATCACTATCTGCAACACTCCAACAAATCACCAATCCAATATACTCCTTTGGGTCCGCGTGAGAGATAACTACCACTCACCAAATCACCTAAACACCTCAAAACTAAACACTTCAGATCTGGACAGCGAAGATCAAGGCTTGATCCGGTGAAATCTCGCTTAAAACGATGAAATCTAGCTTCGTTGGATGAAGATCTTCAACTTTGTCTCTTGGATCTTCAATCTCGATCTTCGATCTTGGATGGATGTTAGAATTAGATTGGAATGGAGAAAAGAAGATGAAGAAATGTTGTAGTCGAGTTCCCAAAATGGCAGCACTTCGTTGCTTCAAAAACCGGTGCCAAAAAGTGAGCCGAACCCCTCTATTTATAGGCTGGAAAAACCCTTATGTCGGCCGTCCCTAAGTCGCCGCCGACCTAACCTCGCCGACCTAACCTTGCCGACCCAACACTCTGCCGACCTAACACATAAACCACTCCAAGACTCAATAGGTACACGACCTAACGACCTAACAGAGACACCACATGGCCGACCTAACACTAAGTCGTTCTGCGACTTAACAAAAGACACGAGGCCACACGACCTAGTTATAACACGGCCTAACCACATACAGGGGTAACCACTAGGTCGCTATATGTTAGACCAGTAACTTCCTTAGGTCGGTCAGTTCTTAACTCGGCCAAACTTTAACTCGCTCGCTTCTTAAGGTTGCCCAAACCTCTAAACCACTTATCCCGTTAAGTCGGCAACACTGTTAAGTCGGTCTCCCTTATGAGCCGGCCAACCTTTAAACCACTAATCTCCTTAAGTCGGTCAAGCACTATAGGTCGGTCACTATCTTATCTCGGTGACCCTTTAACTCGGTAATACGTTAGCCTTACAACCCGGCCATCACGACCCAAGCTTAGGTCGTCTACCCCTTAACTCGGCTAAGCCTATAAGTCGGTCACGACTCAACACTACACATGTGTTAACTCCCCATTCGACTCATGCTAGAGACAACATAAACAATACTAACGACCTGTAAATTCTACGATTTATCGACACGTAAAATACGGGTCGTTACAACAGCAGCCATTAGAGGTATTTTTTTAATTTTTTGGTAAAGGTAGAAGTGAGAGAGGAAGGTTGGGTGCTCGCTGGATTTATTTTAGATTTTGGCAATTTGGAAAAATCGCCAATTTTCAAAAATCGTCCAAATTGTTATTGGCTTTGGCGATTTTTGAAAAATCGTCTATTACTGTAATTATTTTCCAAACTGGCCCAAATTTGCTTTTTTCCAAATAGTAGGCCAAAGTTGCAAATTTTCCATTTTTAAAAGTTCTAATGAAGAAATGGTTTTAAAGCTGAAAAAGTATTTGGTAATGGCAAGAAACTACGAAATACCAACATATATAGAAGTGAAGTGGAATGAAACAAAGGGGAAATAAAGAATATTTGTAGGTGTGTTGCTAAGGGCATCAAGTTTTCCTCTATCTAATACCATAGGAAAAAATAATAAACGCAACAAAATTTGTGTGTTTTCTAATATTAAAGTCATTTCACATGGTAATCAATCATCGACTAAAGTCGTTTTGCACGATGAACAACCGCCCACCAACGTCGTTTTCCACAGTCATAAACCATCGAACTACTGTTATTCGGTTGTTGATCCTCATGGAAAATAGTGTTGATAGATAGTTGTTCATCGTGCAAAAAAAATCCAAATTTATGTTTTTGGCAACCCCTTAAAAATTTTGGTATTAAAAAGTATAGCGTAAAATTTTATGATATTTTTTAGCAATGACATTAAATAGAGAAGAATGAAATGCTTTTGGCAACACACTGTCGGATCTCCTCTCATTTGTCAACATATCAGATTTTGATAAACACTGGGTTAATTTAATCATGCAAATACTGAGTACCCTCGTCATTAGATCTTTGTTTCATGTTGGCAAAAGTATTGGAGACAGGAATATCCACATGGTTCCTATTACTTATAACATTCAAAAATATTGAAGGGGAAAAATTAATTAATATTTAGTTCTATAATCCTAATGTAAGATCGTTGTTCTTCCGATAACAGCTTTTGGAAACATAATAACATACACTAGTGAGACATGTTTACCTACAAGAAATTATAACTTTTGATGGCAAACCACATATAACATATAATTATAAATCAAAAAAGTAATGTTAAAACTACATTGTATGACTGAACTAAACTGCTTGCATCCGCTGATATGTATGTGTTCACTGTCAAGAGACTATTTACTACGTACTTAAAACCACAAAAAGAATATCATATTATATAGTGCTCAGTCATTTCTAATGTTATATTAATGTGGTATGAAGATGCAAACAAACCAACAAAAAAATAATACTTAATACTCACGGAAGTCTACAAGTAATGAAACATCATTTCAGTGTGTCAGCAGATCAAAATTACTAGGACCGCTATATTATTATTCTTGTTGTGGGGAGACTGAAGGTGTTATCCAGAATTAAATCAAATACTACATCAAACTAACAAATATTAAGACAGGAGTTAGATTCACATGAAACTATCAAATATTAAAGAACATTTAAGAATTGATGTTTCCTTACTATTAAACTGACGATTAAGCAAGGAAACATTAGACCAACAAATAAAAAAAAGGGAAAGAAAAGCCGAGTGGTTGGTAAGTAATAAGACAGAAAACTAAAAAGATACTAGTTTCCTTTTTCCTGTGGCCTTTGTGTATGTTGATGCAAACAAAAACTTGCATTTATAACTAATTATTGTAAATGTCTGTCTCGTCCGGCTACTCATCATATCTCCTTGAGACAAGTATTATTAGATTTGCATATCATCAAACCCTTCATCATTATTTACTACCAATTAACATATTGAACTCATGCTCATTCAGTCTTAATTGATTGGTAGAAAAATTAAGATACTACTTAATAAAATAATACCTATGTTAGAGATTGACAGGCACAATGAATCTTGACAAGTCAGCTAACCACGTACATGTATTTGGGTTCAACTCGGACCTTGGGTTCAACTCGGACTCGATAACATCCTAGAAACAAAACAGATCATCTGTTCTTATCGCTTAAACTGATTTTATGAACCAGTAAACTAGTATATATCCAAAACAAGTCACACATCCAAGATTTTATGCTATTAAAGATTAATATATAATTCACAAAGTTAATCTAAACCATTTCCAATATAGTTTACAGCATGAATACGCATTTTTATAAATCTGAGATCATATCACTAGCTGTATAAAGCGATACGGTTTTCCAGTTTACTTTCATTCCCAATTTTGAAACATATTGATGAGAAAATTGGACTGTTCATAGTAAAATTAATAACCAAGGTCATGACTACCCTCCATTACAGACCATGATTCAGTGGGGTGAAAACAATAACAAACGGTAATACGATTAATTAACAATAATTATATGGACAAAACTAGCAAATAAACTGGAGAAATAACCATACGAAATGGACAAAATTTCAGATATTTATGATAAAATATTACTATATATTCTCTTTTCTAGCATCTACAAGTATGTACCCCTCTACAATCTACAAAATTTGACTTTCCATTAGACAATCCTCCAAATTTGGACTATAATGGTTCATTTTTAAGCTAAAGAAGTTACGGATCTAGAGGCTGATGATGTTTAGAAGAGAGACCCTATTTTGCATCAGACGTTTGTACAAGCATTCCAATTCATTCTCAACATACTCTAGACTCTCAATATCAACCACTCTTCTTTGTTGAACTGCTTTTGACAAGAAGGACCATTTACAATCCTTGGGTTCTGATATGAAAGATAGAACAACTCGAAGAAGGTTGATTGTAACTTCTCTAGTCTCCATCAACATCAAAAAGTCGCAATCTTTACGCTTGCTAACAATCTGCTTCAAAGACCTCAAACAAATCTTGACATCCTTTTGTATCTTCTTTATTTGTAATTTGTTTTTTCTGATTGTATCTTCTACTTGGTTATGTACTGTTGATTCGACCAAGATATCTCTAATATTGCTACACAAGTCTAAAACCTTGATAGACAATTCAAGATCTTCTTCTACACATCTCTTCTCACGAGATAAAGAAGAAATTTGTTGATTTCTTGGCAGATAAAGAAGCTCCTGCGTCAAATCATAAAGGTTGCCAAGTCCTTTTAATCCATTTAACACTAGTTGGGAAGTCACAACAGATTCTGTGGAAGCCAAAATACTCCTGATATCGTTTAGCTCTTCTTTGATTTTAAGAGCAGTGGGTTCTGAGTTAGAGGGCAAGCTAATAGAACGAATATGAAAAGACATTTCTTTTGTAAAGGGATAGTTTGAAAGCTGAAAAGATATTTGGTAATGATAAGAAACTATGAAATACCTACATATATAGATGATGAGATACATAGATGAAGAGAGACACCAAGAATATTGGCAGCTCAGCTCTTAAGTCAATGCAATAATTACTGAACATAATCAATTAATGCAATGCAATAAACCCTTATTACGAGATCTATGTCCCTTACAATCACAGAAAAATATGGACACAAACATATTTATATGATAGAATTTGTTGAGTGCATATGCAAACACATCATGCAGTTAAACCTAACCCGGTTCAACAACTTGTGGACATTTTCCCACTATAAGATATTAAGTACCAATAAATAGGAAGATTTTTTTTTTTATCTATAAAACTATTTAATAAACCAGAGAACGCTGTAAATGTGTGAGCAATGCAGATATTTATGACTACTGGTGACTGAGCATACCTCTTTTTGCTACTTGTCCTGTTGATTTTATCTCCAACAAAATACAGAAAAATGCCTCTTGTTTGCTACTTGTCCTTTTGATTTCTTCATCTCCAATAAAATACAGAAAAATGCAACGTTTGCTCTTCATGTTATCGAGTGTTTCTAATTACATAATATGGATACATGAGGGACATAATTTTGAATTGAAATTTCTTTACTCTGAACTCTATTCTAAACTAGTAATTGAATTTGCATATAATACAAATCAGACAACTTTTCATATTACACAAGACCCTCATGTCGCACTGGAAGCCAATGAAACAGCAAATATCTTAACATTGTTTAGCTCTTCGTCAACTTTTGTAGAATTCATAAGTTCTTAATGGGTTGATTACTTGATTGAAGGTTTATGGAGCAAACGTGCAAAGCCATTTATGATCTACTTTAGTTAAATAAGGAGTCATAAAGAATCTTCTCAGCTAAGCTGTTTCACTACACACGTGGAACTATCCTTTCATATAGGTTTTGCCTCAAGTATCTTGAACATCTGAAATTAATTAATGTGTAATTATATAATCCTAAAATTAGGATCCTTGTTTCTTTTCAATAACCAAATTATTAGGAACCAAATACCTCGCATGGTTGCAACAAGTTTTACCTACAATAAATTCGTAATTTGTCATGACAGCTAATGTCTAACCTATAAGTAGCTAGCAGAGACAAGAACATACCATATATACATGGAATTCTATATTACATCTATGCTGCATGAACTAGACTACATGTTTGGAAGTAGCAACAGATGAATATAAATTTCAGCGACAGACTATTTAACAAATATTCTAAGCACCTAAAAGAATATAATTTAGTAGCGCAAAGTCATTTCTAAAGATATAATAATGTGGTATAAATTAGCTAACAAAGCAAAATGAATGGAATAAAAAAAAAGAATAAACAAACTAAAAATATATATATAGCTCATCCTGATAAAGGTATACGTGAAGTGATATTATTTTCATCAAAATTTATTATGTCTGCTATGATATTATCCTGTTCTAAAAATCTGAAAGGATATCCAACATAATATCTGAACCAACTACCTATACAGATTAATTCAGAGGTTCAAAAATTATTTAAAACTGAAAAATGTTAAGAAACAGTTAGGTTTTGATGTTTATCATCCATAAACTGATGGCTGAGCAATATGTCAGAATACAAGACAAAAGCAGGAACAATAATATTAGTGGTTAGAAATGAGATAGAAAACTAAGTATGTCAGACACTATGATTTAAATTATTCAAAATATAATGTGGTCCTCGTGTGTGATAAAGATTAAAACATGTAAGTTGCAACAATTTTTTATTTGGTTCAGCTACTTTTCATCTTTCCAGGAGTTGGAACTTGGATATCACTAGGATTGTACTTCATCTAACCAGATAAAACAATTCATATCAGTAAATAAATATATGGCACACCTACTCATGTTATATAATTTTATTTTATTCGAAGAAGAATGTCAATATGTTGATAAAACAATACCTATGCTCAAGATCGTTAGACACAAATGAACTTTTACAAGTCAGATAAACAGATCCTTCAACTAGCCATCAACTTGGATCTCGATCAATATCAGAAAACATACCTAATTATAATCTTCTCTTATTTCTATGAAAAGGTTAGTTCAATAAATGAATGAGAATAATTGGTGTTAACTAAGAAACAATCCATCTACGCAAGATGCTATGTCATACATCTATATGTAATTTACGAACAAAGTTAAGACAATTGGTGATTTGTATACACCCATATACAAGCATTTTGGTGAATTTTAGAAATTAGTAACATGGATGAAGATATATCATTGTATTATTTGTTTCCATCGTAAAGTTTCTTCTTCTCTCTCTCACTTTTTTTACTTTTTTTTTTATTTTTTTATAAATTAGCAGGAGAACAAAGCATCGCCTGTAAACACTAGGAAAGTATGTGTTGCCAAAAACATATTCTGGATACTTGTTACGGTACGGGGTAGTCAGTTTTGTAGTTCGGACACGCGACATTTGGTCTTGCAGTCCGAACTATCAACCAACTGCGCCAACTCTCTTGGCAAAGTAGTTAATTATGGAGAGTTCATAGTAAAATAACAAATTAATTAACCCTGTAATGATATCTCTACAAGTCTACAGATATCATCATTTGGCCCAGCGACAAGCTTTTGTAACGAGGAATGTAACGAGGAATGATGCTATGATTCAATAGTAACAATTATATCAACAAAACTATCAAAATAAAATAGATAAAGACTGTAATAGTCAATCACTGTATATATGTGAGAATATTTATTGCATTTTTCCATTGCTAACATTTTCAAGTATCTACCCTACTTCAATCTACACAAGCGGATTGATCCAAAACAATCCTCTAAAATATGGACTACAATGGTCGAGTTTTTCACTTTTTTAAGCTAATATGTGTTACAGATCTAGAGGCTGATGATGTTAAGAAAAACACTATTTTGTATTAGAAGCTTGAATAAGCAATCAACTTCAGTCTCAAACTACTCTAGACTCTCAGTGCCAATCACTCTTCTTTGTTGCACCACTTACAAAGGACCACTTACAATCTTTGGGTTCTGATATGAAAGATAGAACAACCTGAAGAAGATTGATTGTAACTTCTCTAGTCTCATTTAATATCAAAAGATCGCCATCTTTACATTTGTTGGCATTCAACTTAAATGACCTCAAACTATTTTTAAAATCCTTTGGAATCTTCTTTAGTTGCAATATTCTTTGTGATTGTATCTTATACTTGGTTATTTATCGATTATTCAACCAAGGTATCTCAAAGGCCACTGCAAAAGTCTAAAATATTGATGGATAAAACAAGATCCTCTTCTACAACATTTCTTCTAATGAGAAAAGGAAATTTTTTGTTGATTTCTAGGTAAATGAAGAAGCACTTCCATCAAATTATAAAGATTGCTAAGTCTTTTTATTCCATTTAATACCAGCTGTGAAGTAATAGCAGATTCTGATGAAACCAAAACACTCTTAAGGTAATTTAGTTCTTCTTTGATTTTTAAAGCAACTGGCTGTGATCTCGAAAGCAAACAAATTGAACAGGTATGGAAAGGCATCTGTTTTTAAAAGTTCCAATGAAGAAATAGTTTAAAAGCTGAAAAAGTATTTGGTAAGGGCAAGAAACTATGAAATACCAACATATATAGAAGTGAAGTGGAATGAAACAACAGGGACATAAAAAATATTGGCAGGTGTGTTGCCAAGAGCATCAAGTTTTTCTCTTTCTAATACCATAGAAAAAAATAATAAACGTAACAAAACTTGTATGCTTCATAATACAAAGTCATTTCACATGGCAATCAATCATCATGTAAAGTCGTTTTGCATAGCGAACAACCGACGACCAACGCCGTTTTCCACAGCCATCAACCATCGAACTACTGTTATTCGGTGGTTCGTCCCCGTGGAAAAGTATGTTGGTCGGTGGTTGTTCATCGTGAAAAAAAAATCGAAAATGATGTTTTTGGTAGTTCCTTAAAATGTCTGGTGTTAGGAGGAGCATAGTGTAAAATTTTACGGTATTTTTTAATAATGATGTTAGAAAGAGGAAAATGAGATGCCCTTAATAACACACTATTTGCAACTCCTCTCATATGTCAACAGATCAAATTTTGATAAACATACTGGGTTAATGTAATCATGCAAATACCGAGTACCCTCGTCATTAGATCTTTGTTTCTTGTAAACATGGAAAAAGTTAGGACTGTTACGGTTGAACAATCAACCGCTCAACCGTACCAACCATTCATGCGGTTACCACCTATAACGGTAACGATTACGGTCACGGTTGAAGAATTAGATAATCACGGTTAACCATACCTACCATATATGATTGTTTTGTATAATATTTAACGTTAAACTATAAAATTAGTAATTTAAGTTAAAGAAATAACTTGTACATCAATAATATGTATCTCATGAACTAATAAAAGGTGCATGCATACCGGTTGTTTTATAAATAAATAAATAAATTTGCAAAAAACAATTAGAGCCATATGAATTTGTCATCAAAAATGCATATAATTGAAAATATATGTACAACATGCTTCAAAATTAAAAATATGACGGTTAACTATTATAGACGGTTGCGGTAATGGTTATAAGAATTTATAACCGTCAACAACGGTTACGATTATGGTTGGTGGTAATAAAACCGTAACACCTCTGGCAAAAGTATTGAAAATAGGAATATCCACATGATTCCTATTACTTAATAACATTTCATAATATTGAAGGGGAAGATTTAATTAATATTTAGTTCTATAATCCTAATGTAAGATCGTTGTTCTTCCGATAACAGCTTTTGGAAACATAATAACATGCACTAGTGCTACATGTTTACCTACAACAAATTATAACTTTTGATGTCAAACCACATATAACATACAATTATAAATCAAAAAAATAATAATAAAACTACATTGTATGACTGAACTAAACTGCTTGCATCCGCCGATGTGTATGTGTTCACTGTCAAGAGACTATTTACTACGTATTTATAACCACAAAAAGAATATCATATTATAGTCTTCAGTCATTTCTAACGTTATATTAATGTGGTATGAAGAAGCAAACAAACCAACAAATAATTATACTTAATACTCACGGAAGTCTACAAGTGATGAAACATCATTTCAGTCTGTCAACAGATCAAAATTACTAGGACCGCTATATTATTATTCTTGTTGTGGGGAGACTGAAGGTGTTATCCAGAATTAAATCAAATACTACATCAAACTAACAAATATTAAGACAGAAGTTAGATGTGAAGACCCAAAATTTTTGAGAATAAAAATTACTTTAAAAGAAAAACAGGAAATGGAAAATAAATGCCAAGAATGAATGAAGTAAATAAGTGAGAGAATGATAGTTAGAGAAAATAAAAATGGGAAGAAAAATAGTTGAGTAAAGAGGAGCATTATATTCAAATATTTTATGTGTAAATATATATATATATATATATATGTATGTATGTATGTATATATATGTATGTATGTATATATGCATGTATTATATAAATAACCAAAGAATAAAAATAGCTTGAAAATGAATATCAGAAGTGAGTGAAGTAATTATGCAAGTAATAATTATTTTTATACAGTGATGAGAGGAAAATGATTAAGTATAAAATGAATTCTAAAATTCACATGACTTGAATATATGTGAATATTGTATAGAAAATATATATACATATGGTTAGAGAAGTATGCGATGATAAAATAAAAATCCCCTTGATAATTAAAATGCATAGAAATCAGTCAAGCAATATCTATGAGTATGGATGCATTTTTGGAATAAATCAAGAAGCAAATGGTAAATTATGTTAGTTAAAAACAAAACTTATAGAAAGAAACATGAGAATTAACCCGAGTATGATAAGATACATTGTGAGATTAAGTCACACAAAAATAATGTGCTTATAAAAAAAATCATGCAAATAGTATGCACATAAAAAAGCAGAATAACAACTGTTTTCATTCATCTTGAGTTAATCTATGGAGATTAGTGTATATTCAAGGAGTACGGATTTGCGGGTCTTCACATATATAATATATACATACAATAATGATAGAAATAAATATCCACAGTAGAAATAAATTGCAGAAAATAATTAAATTAGAAAATATGACTAACTAGCTATGCAATTGAATAGTGAATCATGGTAGGAAGACCACCAAGCACTAGAGCAGGACCCTCAAATGTTGCACCATTGGTTAACTTGCAAGATTTGGTGAGAGCGTTTAGGGAAGGAGCAGTGCAGAGGGAGGAAAATCCTCATGAGGAATTAGCTAAGCTATTGAAGACATTTTCAAATTTAGAAGGCAAGAATTTTGAAGGCACTGAAGGAGTAATGGGAGTGCAGATATGGTTGAGAACTTTAGAAAGGATATTTGCAGACATGCAAATTAATGATCAAAGGAAGAGGCAGACAGCTTCAAGAAGGCTCAAAGGAGCAGCATTAGATTGGTGGGAGGTGATCATCACAGGAAGGCCAGAAAATGAGATAACATGGGATCAATTCAAGGAGATGCTTGAGGCAAGGTTTGTCCCAGCAACAGCTAAGGCAACATTGCTTGAGGACTTCATAAGGCTGAGGCAAGGACCAATGAGTGTGACTGAATACACTCAAAAATTTGAGAGTTTGTCTAAGTATGGAACTATGCTCATAGGAAATGAAGAATCAAAGAATTCAAGATTTATTCAAGGACTCGATGCTGGTTTGAGTAGAGCAATGTTACCATACAAAGACAGGACATTTGATCAAGTCATAGACCTTACTCTTTCTTTTGAACAACATGACGACGCAAGGGAAAAATTTAGGAGCATGAGGGCTAACAATCAAAAGAAGGGGAAAAATATAGCACATCCCTATCACAAAAAGAATATGGATAAGAAAGTGGAGGGAGCGGCCACTGGGGAAGCTAAGAAGAAAGTTACTTGTTATAATTGTGGCAAAGAAGGACACATGAGTAATAGGTGTCAAGAAGCCAAGAAGGCACCATTTAGCTGCTATAACTGTGGGAAAGAATGTCATATTAAAAGAAACTGCCCAGAAAGGTAGGAGCATTGGAAACAAAGGCAAAGGCAAATACAGCAGGAAGTTATGGACAATTGGAAGGTATACTTCTAATTAAAAGTTACCCACTCACAGTTATATATGACACTGGAGCCACACATTCTCTAATATCACAAGATATAGTGGATAAATTAGCTCTTACATGCAATCAAGGTTTTAAATATCGGATTTCGGTCACGTTTCGTCTCGGAATTTTTACACAAGTTATCTCATATCAGTAGAGATCTCGGACGAGATGAGTATGTATCGGGTGTACATCTCGGATTGACATCTCGGGTCTTATAATGCATCTCGGGAATATATCGGATGTACTTATGTGTTTAAAATTGATGTGTCAAAAATTTATTTAACTATTATAACTTTCTTAGTAAAATAAAAATGGTAGCATACTTGATTTACATGGAAAAAGAAATATTTTTAGAAGAGTAGTAGCTTGAATAGCTTAATTGATTTGGTAATGATTGAATAATATCCTTTTATTTGAACGTAATAAAGAAGTGAAACATTTCGCTATGACTCATTAAGATAAAAAGTAAAGAATATGTTCAAGAAGTTGGTAAATTATAATTGGATTGAGTAGTTTCTTTTGAATCAATATGAAAATAAAAATTATTATGGAAAATAAGAAAAACGTATAACTTCGGGTGAGATCTCGGATTGAGATTTTGATCCATATATCGGGTGAGATTTGAATATCTCGGATGAGATGAGTGTCGAGAGAGATATGGAGGAAATTTGATGTCTCGTCTCGTTTAAGTGTAAAAATGAGATCTCGGACGAGATATAGGAGATTTAAAACCATGCATGCAATATAGTTGAAAAATCCTTGCTCATTCAAAGTCCCCTAGGTAGCTCTTGTCTGCTAGGATTAAAATGTTTGGGAGTAGAATTAAGCATAGGAGAAAATGCGTTTAAATCTGATTTGTTTGTATTGAAATCCCCTGGAATAGGAATTATTTTAGGGGTAGATTGGTTGAGCAAATTCAAAGCAATTTTGAATTTGGAAATTTGTACTATTTCTTTGAAAACAGAAAATGGTAAAAATATTTTAGTCATGAGTGAAATAGCTAAGACAAATTGCTTTAATCAAATATGGAACATGACTAAAAAGGAATTAACTCTAGAAAACATAAAAGTGATAAATGAATATCCGGATGTTTTTGGAGAAGTTACAGGAGTTCCAGAAAATAGACCAGTTGAGTTTCAAATAAGATTAATTCCTGGATCAAGTCCTATCATCAAGAAGCCTACTAGAATAGGTCCAAAAGAATTAACAGAATTGAAGCAGCAGCTGGAAGAATTGGAACAGAAAGGCTTCATAAGGCCTAGCAGTTCAAACTGGGGTTCTCCGGTGGTGTTTGTGAAAAAGCATGATGGTACACTGATTATAGAGAACTAAATAAAGTTACCATCAAGAACAAATACCCACTCCCCAGAATTGATGATCTATTTGATCAATTAGATGGAGCAAAGATCTTTTCAAGGCTAGATTTAGCCTCTGGGTTTCATCAGATGAAGGTAGAGGAAGAAAGCATTAAGTATACTGCCTTCAACATAAGGTATGGGTTATATGAATTTTTGGTGATGCCTTTTGAATTGACAAATGCACCATCATATTTTGTAGATTTAATGAATAGAACATTTAGAGATTTTCTAGACAAGTTTGTGGTTGTCTTTGTTGATGACATATTAGTGTATTCAAAATCAGAAGAGGAACATGCAAGGCATTTGCATCTGACTTTGTCAAGACTAACAGCACATAATTTAAAGGCAAAATTTAATAAGTGCACCTTCTGGAAAAATGAAGTAAAGTTTTTGGGGCATATTATTTCTCAACAAGGAATTAGTGTAGACCCAAGTAAGGTTATGGCAGTTCAATCATGGAACAGACCCAAATCAGTGACTGAGGTGAGATCATTTTTGGGAACGGCAGGCTATTATAGAAGATTTATAAAAGACTTTGCAAGAATAGTCATTCCATTGACCAAGCTAACTAGAAAGGAGCAGCCATATGTGTGGACAGAGAAATGTGAACAGGCCGCCTTTACATTATTGAAGAAAGCATTGATGGAAGCTCCAGTTTTACAAGTACCAGAGGGAAATGAAGGATTAGTAGTTTACACAAATGCTAGTGGATCTGGACTATGGGCAGTGTTCATGCAACATGGTAGAGTCATAGCATATGCATCAAGGCAACTCAAGCCAAATGAAACTTGGTATACTACACATGACATAGAACTAGCTGCTGTAGTATATGCATTGAAGCTATGGAGACACTACTTACTAGGACCTAAGTTTGAATTGTTTACAGACCACAAGTCACTTAAATACTTGTTTTCCCAAAAAGACTTGAACATGAGACAACATAGGTGGGTAGAATTCCTAGCTGCCTATGATCTTGATATATTGTATACCCCTGGAAAAGCTAATAAAGTGGCAGATGCATTAAATAGACATCAAGCAAAATTGGCAAGCTTAATGATGGCTGAGTTCAGGGATTTGACAATCCTTAGTGAGGTGGAAGTGAAAGAAGAAACTGGTGTATCAGATAAGACACACAGTGAGATGATTGAATATGGTAAATTAAGCCTCATTTCTTTAAGGTCAACACTGGTTGATAAAATAGGACAAATGCAGAATCAAGATACAAATTTGAAGGAGAAAAAGAACATGATATCACAAGGCATGACAGTGGAAAACTATGAGGTAGATGATAAAGGATACTTAAGGAAAAAGGGGAAACTCTGCATACCAAATGTAGAGGAACTGAAGCAAGAAATTATGGATGAGCATCACAAAACAAAATATACTATACATCCGGGTGGTACAAAAATGTACCATGATCTTAAGAGGAATTACTGGTGGCCAGGGATGAAAGGAGCAGTGGCAAAATATGTGGCAAATTGCTTGACATGCCAACAAGTAAAGGCAGATTATCAAAGACCCTCAGGCCTATTGCAACCTTTGGAAGTGCCTACTTGGAAATGGGAAAGCATATCAATGGATTTTGTGGATGGTTTGCCAAGAACAAGAAGAGGCAATGATAGTATTTGGGTAGTGGTTGATAGGCTTACAAAAACAGCACACTTCATTCCTATAAATTCAAACAGAAATGCCCATAAACTAGCTCAGTTATTTGTGAAAGAGATAGTGAGATTGCATGGCATCCCCAAGACTATCATTAATGATAGAGATACTTTGTTTACTTCAAGGTTTTGGAGTAGCTTTCAAGAAGCTATGGGGACAGAACTAAGCCTAAGCACAGCCTATCACCCATAAACAGATGGGCAAACTGAAATTATTAATAAGGTTTTGGAAGATTTGCTTAGAGCATGCATACTTGATTTTGGAGGCAACTGGGAAGATTATCTTTACTTAGCTGAATTTGCTTATAACAATAGCTACCAGTCCACCATAGGTATGGCTCCATTTGAGGCCTTGTATGGAAAGCCTTGTCTATCTCCAGCATGTTGGATGGAGGCTGGTGAAGGAGTGTTGCTTGGACCAGAGAATGTAAAAAAACTTCTGCAAGAATTGAATTAGTGAGGCAAAGAGTGAGAGCAGCTCAAGAGAGACAGAAAGCATATGCAGATAAAAGGAGGAAGCCAGTGGAATTTGAGGTGGGAGACTATGTTTTTCTCAAAGTTTCGCCAATGAGGAAAATATAGAGATTTGGCAAAACAGGGAAACTATCACCAAGGTATATAGGACCATATGAAATTATTCAAAGAATAGGGACTTTAGCTTATAGGTTGAAGTTACCAGAGGAATTGAGCAAAATACATGATGTATTTCATGTATCCCAATTGAGAAAATGGGTGCATGATAAGGAGACCATTCTTGAATCTCCTACACATGTTGAAATTCAAGAAAATCTGGTTTATAAAAAGGAACCAGTGGGCATTGTGGCTAGAGAAGAAAAGAAACTGAGAAATAAAATAATTAAACTAGTTAAAATCCAATGGAGTTTAGATGGAAATGACTGCACATGGGAGGCTGAAGATAGGATGAAGGATAAGTACCCTAATCTATTTTCTGCTTGAAGGTATGTCTAGAACTGTAATAACTTTAAATACTACTTAAGTGTATTTGACTGATCTTAGATGAATGAATTTCTAATATGTTTGAAATATACTAATAAACCAATATATAATTGTGGGACACAATTCCTTTTAGGAGGAGAGTATGTGAAGACCCAAAGTTTTTGAGAATAAAAATTACTTTAAAAGAAAAACAGGAAATGGAAAATAAATGCCAAGAATGAATGAAGTAAATAAGTGAGAGAATGATAGTTAGAGAAAATAAAAATGGGGAGAAAAATAGCTGAGTAAAGAGGAGCATTATATTCACATATTTTATGTGTAAATATATATATATATATATATATATATATATATATATATATGTATTTATGTATGTATGTATGTATGTATTATATAAATAACCAAAGAATAAAAATAGCTTGAAAATGAATATCAGAAGTGAGTGAAGTAATTATGCAAGGAATAATTATTTTTATACAGTGATGAGAGGAAAATGATTAAGTATAAAATGAATTCTAAAATTCACATGACTTGTATATATGTGAATATTGTATAGAAAATATATATACATATGGTTAGAGAAGTATGGGATGATAAAATAAAAATCCCCTTGATAATTAAAATGCATAGAAATCTGTCAAGCGATATTTATGAGTATGGATGCATTTTTGGAATAAATCAAGAAAGAAGCAAATGGTAAATTATATTAGTTAAAAATAAAACTTACAGAAAGAAACATGAGAATTAACCCGAGTATGATAAGATAAATTGTGAGATTAAGTCACACAAAAATAATGTGCAGATAAAAAAATCATGCAAATAGTATGCACATAGAAAAGCAGAATAACAACTGTTTTCACCTAAAATGGAAATAAAAAGAAAATAGCCAAATTAGCCATAAACATGCATACAGGCTTCTTTTATTTTTATGAGGATAAAATGAGTGTTTCCTCTATTAAAACCCTAGTTAAATGATTTAAATCAAGGGGTAAGGCAGAGGTTTTCTCTGAGGAGGAAAAACAGAAGTTTAATTCAAAAAAAATAGAAAGGAGAAACTCACACAGTGTTCAAGCTAAAGCATTCTCGGGGAAGAGGAGAGGAAGGTGAGTGATAATCATTTAAAAGACTTAAGGCATTAAGACCCAAGTAAGGGCAGCCAAATTATTTTATATAAAATAATATTATGTTTTTCTGTTTGGTTTTATTCTCTAAATAAATACATGTTGATCATGGATGGTATTTTGGTTGAATTTCTGGTTAATGTTTTGATCTGTTTTGATTGTTATAATTGTTTCAATTTTTGCTCTGAAATATAAATAATCAAACATATATCATATTATAGAAATGGATTTTATAATCCAGTTTCATATGAAGAATGAACTAAATGTTTTAATGAGAAATAGGATATCAAACGGAAATGAAGTGGGCAGTGTGAATAATGAGATTCATGCTCATGCCTAGTTCATATTAAAAATGATATGAACAATGCAATACTATAAACATGTGCTGATTTGTTCAGATCATGAGCCAATATGTTTTTATGGGTTTTTCTTAAAAACCCTATCCTATGTTCACAGTAAAATAAATATAGTATTTCTTATGGTTTCATCAGATTTATGCAAGCAATGGGAAAATTTCTAGAAATAAATATACAGGCAGTTTTATAAAATAAGATTAAGCCAGAATGACTTTGGATGTGCAATTTTGCACGAATGCTTTGTATGATTGGATGTAAACCCTTGAGTGAGTTTAATAAATTTTAGGGTTTATGTAATGAAAGGAAGAACATGAGCACCTCTGGAATTAAAAAGAAAAATTCCTCAGCAATTAAATGAGCATGGCCTCTAAATTACAAAGTAATTTAAGAGAGGTGCCTTGATCTACTCATCATCAGGTGGATGATGGGTATGTGCATGACTTGTTCAAGTCCTGAAGGCCTCTGTGCAAAGGTTAACAGAATTGAGTCTTTTGCAATGCACACTTTGTGTTCAAAGGCAAGAGTTTAGACCATATAAAATATAAAATGGGATTGAAAGGTTATGCTATGGATTTTAGGAAGCAAAATTCCATAGGAGTTTGTATATGTACAACTGAATGGATTGAATGGATGAATGCTTGGGTGTATGTTTGTTAAATAAATTTAAATGTACATATGCTCAGGTTTGACATGAAATTGAATGGTGTCAAATATATATGTTCTCTGCACAGTTTTAAGAATTTATAAGTTGTTTTAATAATGATCTCACTCACACCAGAAATTTATTTCTGACCCTATTTGTTGCTTTGTGACATTTGGGGTGTCTCATTTTTATCGAGGCAGCTCTAGATGTTGCTGCAGGAAAGGAAGCATGAGAAACTTGCTTGCATGGATATTTGGAAGATTTACTTGAGTGTTAAATACTTAAGGAATATGACAGAAATATTGTTGTGAATAAGCTAGGAAAAAAAAAACTTCATTACGTTCTAAGTATATCTAGAGTTGATGTTGTTTGTTTCTCTGTGTAAAGACTATGTAAAGGTTAAAGTATTATACGTGTGAATGGGAGTTTCTGTTTTAAGCATCTTATCTGGGTATTTTTCTAGTGAAGTATGATGAAGGAAATTATGCCATATAATTTAATATGTGGTCATACTTTCTTTGGTAATGTCTGTTAAATAATTGATAGCAAAATTGATATGGTTTTAGAAAAAAACATGTAATATATCTGTTAAGTGTTGAGTTGAAACTGGTCTGGGTTAACCAGTAAGGCTCGATCATGACTTGTAATTAATATAAGTACATGTCAAGTTTAGAAAACAAGGCTTATAATCCTCAACCTGGGCAATAAGTTTATTGTAGGAATTTGTGTTGCTTGGTGTAGTAAGTTCATGTGCATTGTTTTCACTGCTTGGCCTTTAAACTGATTTACTGTCTTGATATTCATCAGATCATTGCATACTTTATGAAATATGACATAAGCAATTTTCTTAACATAAAAATTGCTTGAGTTTAAGAATAGAATCCCCGGGATAGAATAACATGTATGAGTTGAACTAACACCCTGTATCAATCACATTATCTAGTATCAAATCCCTAAATTCTATGGATCAAATAGCTAGCTTGTAAAACTCAGAAATTAATTAATCTGAGTTATAGAACAAGCTAGGAAATTAGACAAGAAAATGATGTGATTATTTTAGGATTAGAAATCAAGTCTGAGTTCACAAAAAAAAAAAGGTAAAATGGCTATGTGACACAAAAGTCCCTCAATTATGAGGAACAAAGTGTGAATGAGATTCTTTGCTATTTTAATTGCTCTGATAAGCAAAGAACCATTTATATATCTTCACATATATAAATGACATGATTTAGTTTATATACTGATATTTTTATATTAGTTAAATTCTGGATCTTGGAAGAATGAATTTAAAGAAGTGATCACTTATATATATAAAATAAAAAAAAACTCACTAAAAATCACATAAATTAGAGTAAAAAGAAGTGGGTCACTTCATTAGATTTATATGAAACTATCAAATATTAAAGAACGTTTAAGAATTGATGTTCCCTTACTATTAAACTGACGATTAAGCAAGGAAACATTAGACCAACAAAAAAAAAGGAAAGAAAAGCCGAGATGTTGGTAAGTAATAAGACATAAAACTAAAAGGATACTAGATACTAGGACGTTTTTCTAATTATTTCCTTTTTCCTATGGCCTTTGTGTATGTTGATGCAAACAAAAACTTGCATTTATAACTAATTATTGTAAATGTCTATCTCGTCCGGCTACTCTTCATATTTCATTGAGACAAGTATTATTAGATTTGCGTATCATCAAACCCTTCATCATTATTTACTACCAATTAACTTATTGAACTCATGCTCATTCAGTCTTAATTGATTGGTAGAAAAATTAAAATACTACTTAATAAAATAATACCTTTGTTAGAGATTGATAGGCACACTGAATCTTGACAAGTCAGCTAACCACGTACATGTATTTGGGTTCAACTCGGACTCGATAACATCCTACAAACAAAACAGATCGTCTGTTCTTATCGCTTAAACTGATTTTATGAACCAGTAAACTACTATATATCCAAAACAAGTCACACATTCAAGATTTTATGCTATTAAAGATTAATATATAATTCACAAAGTTAATCTAAACCATTTCCAATATAATTTACAGCATGAATACACATTTTTATAAATCTGAGATCATATTACTAGCTGTATAAAGAGATGTTTTCCAGTCTACTTTCATTTCCAATTTTGAAACATATTGATGAGAAAATTGGACTGTTCATAGTAAAATTAATAACCAATGTCATGAATACTCTCCATTAAAGACCATGATTCAGTGGGGTGAAAATAATAACAAACGGTAATACGATTAATTAACAATAATTATATGGACAAAACTAGAAAATAAACTGGAGAAACAACAATATTTATTGCATTTTCCCATCAGTAACATTTACAGGCATCCATCATACTTCAATCTACAGAAGCAGATTGATCCAAAACAATCCCCTCAAAAATATAGATTTATAATGGTCGGGTTTTTCAAGCTAATATGTGTTACAGATCTAAAAGATGATAGTGTTAAGAAGAGAGACTCCATTTTGTATCAGACGGTTGAACAAGCACTCCAGTTCAGTCTCAAAATACTCTAGACTCTCAATGTCGATCACTTTCCTTTGTTGCACCACTTTTGACACAAAGAACCATTTACAATCCTTGGGTTCTGATATGAAAGATAGAACACCTTGAAGAAGGCAGATTGTAACTTCTCTAGTCTCATTTAACATCAAAAGATCGCCATCTTTACACTTGTTGACATTCTGTTTAAATGACGTCAAACAATTTTTAATATCCATTTGCATCTTCTTTAGTCGCAATTTTTTTTAGTTACATCTTTTAATTGGTATTTACCGATGATTCAACCAACATATCTCGAATGCTACTACACAAGTCTAAAACCTTGATGGATAGATCAAGATCTTCTTCTACACATTCCTTGCGATGAGATAAAGAGGAAACTTGCTAATTTCTTGGCAAATGAATAAACCCTTTTGTCAAATCATAAAGATTGCTAAGTCTTTTCAATCCAGTCGATACTAGTTGTGAAGTTATAGCTCAGAACGTTCTTAAAGTAGTTTAGCTCTTTGATTTTTAGAGCAACGGGTTGTCAGCTGAAAGGCAAACTAATGGAGCGGGTTGTTAGGGGGAGGGGTGATCAATCCCTCTCAGCAGAAAAATAGGATCTTGCAATTTGGCGTGATAAAACAAACAGATAGTTATAGATCACAGAAAAAATATATAGAGACAAGAGAAAACACACAGATTTATAGTGGTTCCACCATCGCGAGATAGTGCACGTCCACTTTAATGGGGAAGAGATTTATTACCATTTGAAGAGATTACAGAGTAAAGAAATGAAGAAAAATAAACAAGAGATTGTTCTCTCATATCTGATATGTTAACATTCTCTATACCTCTCTTTATATATAGAGAAAAGTTACTTAGGGATGAAGCAATTGATTTATGTAAATAGATCAATTCATGGAATAATAATATTCCCATTAATTGCCTTGCTATGTAATTGATTGATAATATTTCATTTTCTCCATCAATCAATTATTTCCCTATTTGATTCCTTTTATAAAATATGGCAATCAAATATATATGACAAATATCTCCACATCCCTATCTCTTTAATTTCTCTTTCCATTTCCTTCATGCACAGAACGGGTAACTAAATACCGAGAATATCTCCAAAATCTATTAACTTTGGAAATATTGTATCACCAAAAAAAATCCTAATAATCTCCACCTTGATACAATATCTCTTCCAAACCAAGATACTCCAAAATGAATGTTTCCCAATGAGTTCCTGCAAAAGCCACCTCTCATTGCACTTTGTTAATGAACTCCGGCAAGGCCACCGCCCACCAACAAAGTGTTGGAAACACTCAAAAAAAAATAAGGCAGACGTTGTGCAACCAAAAATAAACTCATATCTCTTCATACAAGAAGAATGCCACATCTTCTCTTAACTTCAACCAAGTTACTCTCTTCCCCATAGCGCCACCATGTGGCACCTAGCACTTCATCAAGTGAATCAAGTTCGAGCAATGCTCGAACTTAGTAGCAGGTAAGGCCTTCGTAAACATATCTGCTGCATTGTCATTTGTATGAACCTTCTGAAGGCGAACTAACTTCTCTTCATTCATGGAGATAAGGAAAGACTCTCTTACCTCTATATGCTTTGTTCTAGAGCTGAAAGCCAAATTTTCAGCTAAATGAATTGCACTCTGACTATCACAATTCACCAAGCAATTATCTTGTACAAAGCCCAAATCACACAACAACTTCTTCAAATAAAGTGCCTCCTTAGCTGCCTCAACTGTAGCTATCAACTCTGCCTCTGTAGTAGACAAAGCAACTATAGTCTGCAACCTCGCTCTCCAACTAATAGCCATTCCTCCAAGAGTGAACACATAGCCTGAGGTTGACTTCCTTCTATCGCTATCTCCGGCATAGTCTGAATCACAAAATCCAATCAAGTTGAAATCTTTATTTCTGCCGCCAAAGACAAGACCATAATCTGATGTTCCTCTAAGATATCTAAAAATATACTTCACTGCCTCCCAATGCGATTTTCCTGGATTTGCTGTATATCTACTAACTAATCCAACAGCCTGAGCAATGTCAGGTCTAGTGCACACCATAGCATACATCAAGCTACCTACCGCACTCGCATAAGGCACCTTTTTCATGTAGGCCTTATCCTTTTCTGAGATCGGAGAGCCTTTGTTAGAGAGCTGTACATGCAAAGACATGGGTGTACTGATAGCCTTTGCTCCATCCATGCTAAACCGAGCAAGCACCTTTTGAATATATTCCTTTTGAGTAAGTCTCAAAAGTCCAAGCTTTCTATCTCTTTGGATTTCCATCCCCAAAATTTTCTTTGCTTCTCCAAGATCTTTCATTTCGAATTCCGCTTTTAATTTCAACTTCAACTCATCAACTTCAGCTTTATCCTTAGAAGCAATCAACATATCATCCACGTACAAAAGCAAATACACCCAATTACTATTCTTTAAATGCTTGAAATAAACACATGCATCTTTAGTACTACGATTAAAACCATGTGAAAGCATAAAAGAATCAAACCTTTTGTACCATTGTCTAGGCGACTGTTTTAGACCATAAAGAGATTTCTTCAACCTGCATACCCAATCTGATTTTCCATCTACAATAAATCCTTCTGGCTGCTTCATGTAAATGGTTTCTTCCAAATCACCATGCAAGAAGGCAGTCTTCACATCAAGTTGTTCTAACTCCAAATCGTGAGCAGCAACTATCGCAAGTAGGATTCGAATTGAAGTTTGTCTAACAACTGGAGCAAATATTTCATCATACTCCAACCCTTTTTTTTTGTGAAAACCCTTTGGCTACCAATCTTGCCTTGTATCTACCATCGTCTTTCAGCTTGAACACCCACTTGCAACCTATGGCACGGCTTCCTTGAGGTAGTGGTACCAAATCCCAAGTCTTGTTCTTCTGCAAAGACTGTATCTCCTCTTCCATAGCGCAATTCCACTTCGAATTATCATTCGACTTCATGGCTTCTTCAAGGCTTAATGGTTCATCATGAACAGCATGTAAAGCATACTCAAACTGATCATCAAGGCTCAAATTTGCATAATCCCAATCTCCATATCTAATTGGAGCTCTCTTTGGTCTCTGACTAGCCCGAATGACTATATCGCCTGACTCTCCTTCAGCTCCACCTTGAGCTCCATCTTGAGCTGAATCCTCTCTAGCTTCATGACCATCTCCATCACTACTAGAGGAAATCTGTGGACTATCATGTGATGTATCATCAACTGTTCTATCACTATTGTCAATAGTAATAGCTGTACTTCGGGTTTGAAAGTTGGGAATCTTGGTCTTTTCGGCCTTCTCATCAACTGAATCTGAACCGTCTGATAAACCTTCCAAAGGTTTAAACATTGCTGACTCGTCAAAAGTCACATGTCTGGAGTGTATAACTTTCTTCGTAACTGGATTTCAAATTCTGTATCCTTTTATTCCATCTGTATAACCAAGAAAAACACACTTGGAGGCCCTAGGCTCCAACTTATCTTGTCCTGTATTGTGAACATAAACTGGACATCCAAATATACGAAAATAACTTAATAAAGTGCTTTTACCTCTCCATAACTCCTCTGGAATCTTCCCACCAATGGCTGAGCACGGAATCCGATTAATAATATGTGCTGCAGTCGAAACAGCTTCAGCCCAAAAACCCTTAGACATACCCGCAGTCAATATCAAGCAACGGGCCTTCTCAAATAGAGTCCTATTCATCCTCTCAGCAACCCCATTGGATTGCGGATCACCAGGTGTAGTAAAATGTCTTCTAATACCGCGTTGTCTGCAGTAATCGAGAAACTCTTTGGAGACATATTCGCCACCATTATCGGATCTAAGAATCTTCAATTTCTTTCCTGTTTGGTTTTCAACAAGAGCTAACCAAACCTTAAAATTCTCAAATACTTCCGACTTAGCTTTCATTACATACACCCAAACCTTGCGCGAGTAGTCATCAATGAATGAAACAAAATAATAAGCCCCACCAATGGAAGCAGTAGGGTATGGCCCCCAAACATCTGAATGTACATAATCAAGTACACTCTTAGAAGTATGCATACCGTCACCAAAAGAAACTCTGGTTTGCTTTGCCAATACACACTCCTTGCAAAAGTTCAACTTGTTGAAGATTTCTCTCTTGATCTTTTTCTTCTTACGAAGCAACTCTAAGTTCTTCTCCGAAGTATGACCTAGTCTCATATGCCAAAGTTTGGTAGCATCCAAACTTTTAGAACTATCAACTCCAACACATAATTCTCCATGAACAGTGGTACCCATCAGCAAATACAGATTTCTTACCATAACACCCTTCATCAATACAAGTGCCTCTCTAGAAACTCTCAAACCATCTTTGACAATGGTTATCTTGCATCCCAATGATGCCAATTGGCCTAATGATATCAATGACTTTCGAAGACCAGGAACATAGCGAACATCTGAAAGTGTGCGAACAATCCCATCATACATGCGAATGCGAACTGAACCAACTTCCATAGACTTACATGTAGCATCGTTTCCCATAAGGATGGAACTTCCTTCTTTAGCATCAAAGGAAGAAAAATAATCCTTATTAGGAGTCATGTGAAATGATGCTCCAGAATCTAATACCCAGTGGTCTGCAACATCTGATACAACCGCTGTCAATAAATCGCTATCATCTTTCTCCATCGCAATAGATGAAGAACCTTCAGTCTTCTTCTCCAGATCTGGGCAGTCTCTTTTCCAATGGCCTGGTTTCTTACAATGATGACACCTTCCATCTCTTGACTTACTCCGCCAATGAGGCTTCCTAGAATTGGAAC
This sequence comes from Allium cepa, assembly GCA_030765085.1. Taxonomy (NCBI): domain Eukaryota; kingdom Viridiplantae; phylum Streptophyta; class Magnoliopsida; order Asparagales; family Amaryllidaceae; genus Allium; species Allium cepa. Next base: position 506,710,922 of record CM060934.1, on the reverse strand, counting down.
GCCCCCTGTAATTCTTCACTTTCTTCTCTGCTCTACCTCTCTCAACAAATAAACCTGAACTACTATTACTTCCTCCACTACTATCACCAACACCAAACTCTTTCATCTGATCTCTCAACTCCTCACTGAGCAAACCTGTCTTCACATCATCTAATGTCAATGTATCTCTACCATAGATAAGGCTGTTAGCGAAACCAGTGTATCGTTCTGGAAGCGAACACAACAGAATCATTGCTTTTTGTTCTTCATCAACTTTCAACTCAACAGACTTCATCTTCATCAACAGGTCATCAAACACACTTAGGTGTGTTTTAATTGAAGAACCTTCCTTCATTTTATAAGCGAAAAAAGTCTTCAATAGGATCAGACGGTTAGTTAGGGATTTCTTCATGTAGAGGTCCTCCAACTTCTTCCAAATGCCTTTGGCTGTGGTTTCCTGACTGATTTCAGAAATTACATTCTTTCCCATAGCAAGCTGGAGAGTAGTAAAGGCCCATTCTTCCATCTCTTCTAATTCCACTGATGAAATATCAGCAGGCAGTGTCTCTGTATCAAATACTACTCGATGAACGCGATTTCTCCTCAAAATTGCTTTCATCATCCATTGCCATTTTTCAAAATCTCCTTCACCATTCCACTTCTCTATCGTCAACTGTGATCCTGAAGCCACATAGGAGCCTCTGACGTATGTAGCAACTACTGGCGCTAAAGTACTATTTGTACTATTTTCATCTCCTCCTGCCATTCTACCAAACACCTTCTTTGCGAATCTAGCTCTGATACCAGTTGTTAGGGGGAGGGGTGATCAATCCCTCTCAGCAGAAAAATAGGATCTTGCAATTTGGCGTGATAGAACAAACAGATAGTTATAGATCATAGAAAAAATATATAGAGACAAGAGAGAACACACAGATTTATAGTGGTTCCACCATCGCGAGATAGTGTACGTCCACTTTAATGGGGAAGAGATTTATTTCTATTTGAAGAGATTACAGAGTAAAGAAATGAAGAAAAATAAACAAGAGATTGTTCTCTCATATCTGATATGTTAACATTCTCTATACCTCTCTTTATATATAGAGAAAAGTTACTTAGGGATGAAGCAATTGATTTATGTAAATAAATCAATTCATGGAATAATAATATTCCCATTAATTGTCTTGCCATGTAATTGATTGATAATATTCCATTTTCTCCATCAATCAATTATTTCCCTATTTGATTCCTTTTATAAAATATGGCAATCAAATATATATGACAAATATCTCCACATCCCTATCTCTTTAATTTCTCTTTCCATTTCCTTCATGCACAGAACGGGTAACTAAATACCGAGAATATCTCCAAAATCTATTAATTTTGGAAATATTGTATCACCAAAAAAAAATCCTAATACGGGTATGGAAAGACATTTTTTAGTTTAAAAGCTGAATATTTGGTGATGGTAAGGAAATATAACGTACATACATACGTAGATGTGGACTGTAGAGAAACAGGGGAACATGGACAATATTGACAGCTCATCTCTTATGTCAACACATCAATTTTTAATAACATTTAAGGTTTGAATACCCTCATCATTAAATAGCTGCTTCTTATAAACGTAGCAAAAATATTGGAAACAAGAACAAGCACATGGTTGCTATTAGTTAAAAGCATTTCATAATATTGAATGGATGAAATTAATTAATATGTAATTTTAAAACCCTAAGATGATATCATTCTGTCTTTCCATTTAAGATTCTTGGAAACATAATAGCACAGACTGGTGATACACGTTTACCCACAATAAATTATACTTTCTGATGACAACTAGTGCCTAATCAGTTAGCCGCTGCCAGAGGGGCAAGAACATACAATATATACATGAAATACTACACTACATCTATGCTGTGTGGACTAGACTACATGTTTTGAACTCGTAAGAAATGATTATATATTCTAGTGTTCATCAACAAGAGACATGACTTATTGGTACATATTTGTAAGCCACCGAAAGAATATCATATTTTAGTAGCCATTTCTAACAATATATTGATGTGGAATAAACTACCTAACAAAGCATAATGACTGGAAAAAGAACAAACTACAAATATTGTATAGCATATCCTTGTAAAAGTACACGTGAACTGATATTATTTCCATCAATTAGTGATCAAATTTATCATGTCTGCATAATATTATCTTGTTCTAAGAAGCTGAGAGGGATATCCAGCAAAAAATCTGAACCAACTATCTATAAAGATTCATTTAGAGGTTTAAAGTTTATTGAAAACTAAGGAATGTTAAGAAACAGGTAGGTTTTGATGTTTGCTTATCTATAAACTGATGATTAGCCTAAAAGAAAGAAAAAGTACAAAGTAGTTGGTAGTTATCAATAAGATAGTAAACTAAAAAATAGTAAACTAAAAAATACTATACAGACATTATGATTTTAATTATTCAAAAAATATCATAATTCTCGTGCATGATAAAAAATAAAGCATGCAATTCATTTATGTAGATATTGCAATTATTTATTTGGTCCAGCCACTCTTCATCTTTCTTTCACTAGATGGATAGTATTTGGATCATATAATGTATTATCATCCAACCAGGTAGAAGTATTCATTTAAGTCAACACATGGAACACCTGCTTATTTTATATAGAATAACAATATCAAAACGGCGCTTAATAAAACAATACCTATGTTCAACATTGGTAGACAAGATAAATTTTTACAAGCAAGATAACCATGTGCTTCGACCTGCCATCAACTTGGTTCTCGATGAACATCTGAAAACATATCTGATTACGACCATCTCTTATAGCTTGAAGAATAGTTCATATATTAGAGTAACTACTGTTGTTAATTAAGAAAGAATCCATCCGTGCAAGATGTTATAATATACATCGATTCGTAATTTACAAACAACGTTAATAAAGACAGTTTGTAGTTTATATACACCATACACAAGCATTTCATTCAATTCCAGAAACTGGTAGCATGATGAAGATATATGATTGATCTATTTTTTTTGTTATGTTTTAGTAAACCAGTTAATAAGGAAACTGAATATTATTTAGTAAGATAACGAACTAATAATCCTTGTCATGATACCACAACAAATATCATCATGTGGTCCAGTGAAAAAGTTTTTGTGACGAGGAATGAAATTATGATACATTAGTAACAATTAAATTAACAGAACTATGAAATAAAATAGATAAAGAACTATATGCGAGACAATAACTGGACATGTGTGATAATGTCAATAGCATTTTCCCATTGCTAATGTTTACAAGTACGTCCTGCTTCAATCAAACAAAGTGGACCGATCGAAAACAATCATCTATAATATGGACTATTATGGTTGAGTTTTTCAAGCTAATTTATGTCAGTCCTAGAGGTTGATGATGTTAAGAAGATAAACTCTATTTTGCATTAGACGCTTGAACAAGCATTCCAATTCATTCTCAACATACTCTAGACGTCCAATATTAACCGCTCTCCTTTGTTGCACTACTTTTGACACAAAGGACCATTTACAGTACTTGGGTTCTGATATGAAAGATAGAGCAAGCTGAAGAAAATTGATTGTAACTTCTCTAGTCTCATTCAACACCAAAAGATCGCCATCTTTACACTTGCTGGCATTCTGTTTAAATGACCTCAAACAATTTTTAATATACTTTTGTATCTACTTAGTTGCAATTTGCTTTTTCTGGCTGTATCTTTTACTTAGTTATTTATTGATAATTCAACCAAGGTATCTTTAATGCCACTGCAAAATTCTAAAATATTGATGGATAAATCAACATCTTCTTCTACACATTTCTTCTGATGAGAAAAGGAAGAATTTTGTTGATTTCTTGGTTAATGAAGAAGCTCTTCAATCAAATTATAAAGATTGCTAAGTATTTTTGTTCCATTTAATACCAGCTGTGAAGTAATAGCAGATTCCGATGAAACCAAAACAAGATAGTTTAGTTCTTCTTTGATTTTTAGAGCAGTGGGCTCTGATCTTGAAGATAAACTATTTTTGAACAGGTATGGAAAGACGTCATCTTTTAAAGTTCTAATGAAGGAATACTTTAAAAGCTAAAAAAAATATTTGGTAATGGCAAGGAACTACGAAATACCAACATATATAGATATGAAGTGGATAGAAACAGGGGGACATACAGAATATTGGTAGACTTAGAGAATATTGGCAGCCCATCTCTTATGTCAAGACATCAAATTTTGATAAACATAATGGGTTAATGTAATCATGCAAATATTGTTGAGTGTTATATTAGCGAGTGCTATTAGCGTTACTTTTGCTGATATGTGAGAAGTGTATAAATATGTATATTTTGCAGTTTGGTAGGACTGACAGTGGATATAATACATCTTGGTCAAATATATTTCACCTTTTTTTCTTCTTTCCCAATTTTTCTAATGGTGGAAGCCTAAAATTAACATGGTATCAGAGCTTCCACCGACTCCTCCTCCTCCACCACCGAATCAAACTTAACCATTTTCGACAACCTCGGATCTATCTTCGCTCACATCCAATGATGAACTTTTCCTACATCATTCCGACCATCTCAATTATGTTCTCTCCACTGTTCCGCTATCAGATCGGAATTATAGCCACTGGCAATGTTCGGTTGAGGTATCTCTCATTGCGAAAAAAAAATTAGATTTCGTTAGTGGTCTTTGTCTTCGTCCAGTTGATATTCCAATTCTTGCATCTCAATGGGATCGCTGTAACAATATGGTGAATTCGTGGTTACTACATTCTGTTGAGAAGGACATCGCTCAATCCATCCTCTATTATCGATCTGCTTCTGCTATTTGGTCAGATCTTGCTATCCGTTTTGATAGATCCAATCGAACTCGCCTCTTCCAAATTCAACGATCCTTGTACACGCTCTCGCAAGATACGTCTTCAATTTCCTCTCATTATACCAAATCTAAGACTATATGGGATGAATATACTCTGTTGCTTGAAGATCGTGTATGTGTATGTGGTTCTGGAACTTTAATTCATGATATTCTTCAAGATCAACAAGTAGTTCAATTTCTATCTAGTTTAAATGATTCCTATAATTCTGCTCGTGCATAAATTTTAATGATCCAACCACCTCCATTTCTAAATGAAGTTTATAAACTTATGTTGTAAGAAGAAGAGCAACGTGAACTAAATAATAAACAAATCTCTTATGGATCTTCATTGACAGATCTTACCTCTGCATTAGTTTCTCAACGTTTCGTTGATTCCAAGAATATGAATAGAGGCAATAATTCTTCTCGAGGTCGTGGTGGCACTATTAAAAATAGTAGAGGATTTTTATTTTGTGATCATTGCAAGATTGGTGGACATACAACTGATAATTGCTGGAAATTGCATGGTCATATCATATTCTGCGATCATTGCTCACTTGGAGGTCACACCGCAGATAAGTGTTGGAAGAAACATGAATATCCAGCAGGTAAAGGTCCTCGCACAGCAGCTTCTGCATCATCAAAAGATTTGTCTGCGTCGCCAACTCCATATGGATTCACTAATGAACAATACAATCAACTATTGGCTCCGCTGAAGAATAATAATGTTGTTTCATCTGATTCAACTGCCTTTTTGGCTGGTAAGAATTTTTGCTTTCTTTCTTCAGAAACTAAACCTGTTTGGATCATTGATAGTGGAGCTACAGATCATATGACTCCTCATCTTAAATTTTTTTACACATTATTCATCTCTACCTAAACCAATACTTATTACCATGCCAAACGGTAAGACATGCTCTGTTTTACATTCTAGCACAATTGTCCTTTCTTCTTCTTTAATCTTACATAATGTTTTGCATGTACCAGAATTTTGTTTCAACCTTGTTTCTGTCAAAAAACTCATGACAAACAAGGATATTAATGTTCTTTTCACTCCTCAATTTTGTTTCCTTCAGGACCCTTTGATGAAGAAGCCAACGTTGAATGGCAGTGAGATTAAAGGGCTTTTCATTGTTAATTTTGATGTTAACTGTAAGCATACTTTTGCATTTCCTTCAGTTTTGAATAAGTCATTTGACAATAGTTTTACTAATGATTTGTCATTGCTGAATTCAGCCGTAAGCTCTTCCATGAATAATATTGCTTTACCATTTGCTTCTTCTATCATTCTTAAAAATAACATTCCTGAATTGTGGCATTGTTGACTTGGTCATGTACCTTTTGTTAAACTCAAACATATTAATGTTCTGAGACTCTCCTATCAAACCCACTCATTTGTGTAAAATTTGTCCACAAGCCAAACAACGTAGAAATTCCTTTCCAACTTCTATTTCAAAAGCTGCAAAACCTTTTGATCTCATACATATTGATACATGGGGCCCCTACAAACATGCTACTCATAATGGTTTTAGATATTTCCTAACCATTGTGGATGATAACACTAAATGTACATGAACATTTCTCATGTCTTCTAAAGGCGATTCACTGTCTATTCTTCAAAATTTTCATTCCCTCATTCTTACACAATTTCAATCCAAAATTAAAATCATTAGATCAGATAATGCAGCTGAATTTTGTGGATCTAATGCTTTGAAATTTTATTTTACAAATGACATAATTCATCAAACTTCATGTGCTTACACCCCTCAACAAAATGGAATAGTAGAGAGAAAACACAAACATCTACTTGAAGTTGCTAGATCCTTGTTATTTCAGTCCAACTTACCCATACAATTTTGGGGAGAATGCATTTTAAGTGCCACTTATCTAATAAACCGTACCCCATTGCCATCACTTCGATTTAATTCTCTTTATTTTCAACTTTTCAATAAAACACCAGATTATTCTTTCTTAAGAACATTTGGTTGCCTTTGTTTTATCTCTACTACATCTCAGGGAAGAGATAAATTCCAACCTCGAGCAAAGCCACGTGTGTTCATTGGCTATTCTTTTGATAATAAAAGTTACAAAGCACTAGATCTTGCCACACATAAAATTTTCGAATCAAGAGATATTAATTTTCATGAACAAAATTTTCCTTTTCATATCAAACCATATTCTCCACCTATCACATTACCTATAATCCATAATGATTATTCAGATTTTGTTTTTACACCAATTCAAACCAGTGATTCACATGAATTTCATCTGTTAATCAAAATGATATGTATCGTAATACATCACCCTCTGATAGTTCAAGTCCAATCACTGTTGATGCTCATCAAATTTCACCTATTGTCTTCAGTGAACCAAGTTTACGAAAGTCTTTAAGAGAACACAGAAAACCAAATTATCTCCAAGACTACATCTGTAATAATTGTTCCGCTGAACAAACACATGCATCATTGATTTGTTCTTCTTCTTTACCTTCGTCTCACTTTGCTTTTTTATCAGCTATTGCCTCTTATCATGAACCTTCTACATATTTTGATGCTTCCAATGATCCAAATTGGGTTTTAGCTATGAAAATGAAGTAGATGCTCTCCAGGCAAATGGCACATGGGATTTGGTTAGTCTCCCTACAGGAAAATCACCAATTGATTGCAAATGGGTTTTTAAAGTCAAGCTTAAAGCTGATAGTTCTTTAGAGAGATACAAAGCTAGACTAGTAGCTAAAGGTTTCACACAAAAAGAAGGGGTTGACTATCATGAAACATTTTCTCCGGTTATCAAGATGACAACTGTTAGAACTGTCCTAGCAATTGCAGCTTTAAAGAAATGACATATTCATCAACTTGATGTTAATAATGCTTTCCTTCATGGGGATTTATATGAAGAAGTTTATATGTTAATGCCTGAAGGAATTCCAAATCCTAATCATCTTGTTTGCAGACTTAAGAAATCTATTTACGGTTTGAAACAGGCATCACGACAATGGTTTCACAAGCTTACTTCAGCTTTGCATTCTCGTGGATATTCTCAATCTAGAAATGATTATTGTCTCTTTACAAAGAAGAAATCTGGATTGATAACCATATTGGCAGTCTATGTAGATGACCTTCTTTTAACAGGTTCTGATTCTACTGAAATTAACAACTTGAAGACATTTTTACATACTACGTTTAGCATCAAAGATCTGGGTTCTCTTCATTATTTTCTAGGTCTGGAAATCAATCATACTAATTCAGGAATTGCTGTAACACAGCATAAATTCACCACTGAATTACTACATGATTCGGCCATTGAATTATCTAAATGCTCTTTGACACATTTACCTCTTCATTTAAAGTTAAATGCAACAGATGGTGCTCTATTGCATGATCCCACTAAATATAGGATTCTTGTTGGTAAACTGAATTTATCTTACACATACTAGACCAGATTTAAGCCTTGCAGTTCAAACACTAAGTCAGTTCATGCAACAACCCAAAATTTCTCATCTTGATGCCCCAAAGCATACACTCTCTTATGTCGAAGGAACAGCAGGCAATGACATTCTTCTCACTGGTTGTGATCAACCAGTGTTACAAGAGTTCTATGATTCAGATTGGGCAGCTTGTCCAATGTCCAGAAGATCGGTTACTGGATATGTCATACTACTTGGTTCTTCTCCTATTTCTTGGAAATCCAAAAAGCAAGCAGTAGTGTCTCGAAGCTCCTCTGAAGCAGAATATAGGGCCATGGCACAGGCTGCAACTGAAGTGACATGGCTAGTAAGATTATTACAAGAATTAGAAGTTCATCCAATCAAACCAGTTACCCTGTTATGTGACAACAATTCTGCCATGCACATTGCTAAGAACCCAGTTTTTCATGAGCGGACTAAGCACATAGAAGTAGACTGTCATTTCACTAGAGACAAAGTTATGGAAGGATTATTAAAACTTGCTTATGTTCCTTCGTCAGAGCAATTAGCTGACGTGTTCACTAAGATTCTGCCATCTCATCGACAAAACCATATTCTGTCCAAGCTGGGTTTGCACCAACCACCAGTTTGAGGGGAGTGTTGAGTGTTATATTAGCGAGTGTTATTAGCGTTACTTTTGCTGATGTGTGAGCAGTGTATAAATATGTATATTTTGCAGTTTGGTAGGACTGACAGTGGATATAATACATTTTGGTCAAATATATTTCACCTCTTTTCTTCTTCCCCAATTTTTCTAATGGTGGAAACCTAAAATTAACAAATATTGAATACCTCATCGTCAGATCTTTGTTTTTTATAAACATAGCAAAAGTATTGCAAACAAGAATATCCACATTGTTCCTATTAGTTAATAACATTTTATATTATTGAAGGGGAAATTTTAGTTTATATGCAGTTATATAATCATAATGTAAGACAGTAACACTGTGGCCATTAAAAGTTATAATTTATTGTAGGTAAACATGTATCACCAGTGGGTATTGTTATGTTTCCAAAATTAAAAAATGATATTGAAACTACATTGTATGGCTGAACTAGACAACTTGCATTTGCCAACATGCATGTGTTCACTGTCAAGAGACTATTTACTACATATTTATAACCCAAAAAGAATATCATATTATAGTGCTCGGTCATTTGTAATGTTATATTAATGTGGTATGAAAGAAGCAAACAAACCAACAAATTTTTTTAACATCATACTTCGTAGAAGTCTGTACGTGATGAAACATCATTTATGTCTGTCACTGCTATATTATTACCTTTTTTGTGGGAGACTGAAGGAGTTATCCAGAATTAAATCAAATATTACATGAAACTAATAAATATTAAAGCTGAAGGAGTTATCATGAATTACATGAAACTAACAAATATCAAAGAACGTGTAAGCATTGATGTTTCCTTATCATTAAGCTGACGAATAAGCAAGGAAACATTAGACCAAAATAAAGACATTAGACTAAAAGATACTAGATACTTGGACGTTTTTTATTCCTTATTTTCCTGTGGTCTTTGTGTATGTTGATGCAGACTAAAACTTATACTAATTATTGTAAATATCTATCTTGTCCAGCTACTCTTCAATCTTCGTATTTCTGAGACAAGTATTATTAGAGTTGCATATCATCAAACCCTTGATCATTATTTACCACCAATTAACTTACTGAATCCTGCTCATTTAATCTTAATTGATTGGTGGAAAAATTAAAAAACTGCTTAACAAAATAATACCTATGTTAGAGATTGGTAGGCACAACGAATCTTGACAGGTCAGCTAACCACATGCATGCATTCAGGTTCAACTCGGTTCTTGGGTTCAACTCGGACCTTGGTTTCAACTTGGATCTCAATCAGCATCTTAGAAACAAAACAAATTATCTGTTCTTATCGCTGAAAACTGATTTTATGAATGGGTAAGCTACTATTATTCAAAACAAGTCACACGATCAAGATTACACGCGATCAGTTTATAATTCACAAAGTTAATGCAAACCTTCCAATATAATTTACAACATGAATACACATGTTGGTAAATTTGAGATCATATTACTAGCTGTATAAAGAGATGCGCCTGTACAGTTTACTTTCATCCTCAATTTTGAATTCGAAACATATTGATAATGAAATAGGATAGTTCATGCTATAATTAATAAGCTATGCCTTGAATGTTCCGTTACCAATCATCATTTAATGAAGTGAAAATATTTGTAATAAAAAATGGTAAAAAGATTAATTAATAACAATTATATGGACAAAACTAGCAAATTTTCTGGAGAAAGAACCATATGAATTGGACACCATTTCAGATATTTATGATAAAATTTTACTATATATTCCCTTTCTAACATGTACAAGTATGTATCCCTCTACAATCTACAAAATTTGACCTTTCCATTAGAAAATCCTTCAAATTTGGATTATAATGGTTCGTTTTAACTTAAAGAAGTCATGGATCTAGAGGCTGATGATGTTCAGAAGAGATACTCTATTTCGCATCAGACGCTTGAACAAGCATTCCAGTTCATTCTCAAAATACTGACTCTCAATATCAACCGCTCTTCTTTGCTGAACTGCTTTTGACAAGAAGGACCATTTACAATCCTTGGGTTCTGACATAAAAAATAGAACAACACGAAGAAGATTGATCGTAACTTCTCTGGTCTCCATTGACATCAAAAAATCACAATCTTTACGCTTGTTAACAATCTGCTTCATACACCTCAAACAAGTCTTGACATCCTTTTGTACCTTCTTTATTTGTAATTTGTTTTTCTGGTTGTATCTTCTACTTGGTTATGTACGGTTGATTCAATCAAGATATCTCGAATGTTGCTACACAAGTCTAAAACCTTGATAGACAATTCAAGATCTTCTTCTACACATCTCTTCTCGTGAGATAAAGACGAAATATGTTGATTTCGTGGCAGACAAAGGAGCTCCTGTGTCAAATCATAAAGGTTGCCAAGTCTTTTTAATCCATTTAACACTAGTTGTGAAGTCAAAACGGAATCCGTAGAAGCCAAAACACTCTTAATGTAGTTTACCTCTTCTTTGATTTTAAGAGCAATAGGTTCTGTGTTAGAAGGCAAGCTAATAGAACGAACATGGAACGACATTTTTCTTCTTCTTTTTTTGGTGAAGGAATAGTTTGAAAGCTGAAGTGATATTTGGTAATGATAAGAAACTATGAAATACCTACATATATAGATGATAAAATACAAATCAAAAGGAGAGACACAAAGAATATTGGCAGCTCGGCACTTATGTCAATGCAGTAATTGCTAAACATAAGCAAGTTGTGTGATACGATAAATCCTTATCATGAGATTATGTTCCTTACAACCATAGAAAAATAATGGAAACCAGCATATATCTATATGATATTTATTTTTGTGAAGTACATATGCAAACACGGCATGTTGTTAAACATGACCCAGTTCAACAACCTGTAGACATTTTCCAACACAATATACGTAGTAGCTATACTGTTCATACAGCTCATATACATGAAGATATTTTCTTTAATCTATAGTACTATTTAACAAACCAACAAAAAATGAAAATATGTAACCAGTGTGGTTTCTACCAATATAACAACTAACTGTGTATAATTTTCAGAATTTTTTATGTTTGCAATGTTTTACTTCCGAAAGGCAAAGTTCATAGGTTTACCGGTGTATGTTCTTCATGTTGTTGGTTGTTGGCTGTTGATGCTCTTCTTGAAATAACATGGATACGTTGGAAACATAATTTTGAATTGAACATCTTGGCCCTGAACTCATACTTAAATATGTGACAAATCTGACAACTTTTCATCTTGTACAGGACCCTAATGTTGCACTGGAAACCAAAGAAACAGCAAATATATTGATATTATGTAGCTCTACTCCAACTTCAACAGAATTTCTTAAGTTCTTAATGGGCTTTCAAAAAGACAAAAAGCAGCTTATTTAAGTCGATCCAAAGTTCCAAACGAGCCGTTATTATGACCCTACAGAAATCTTGATAGCTGAAGACAAAATTAAATAAATGAGATAAATTGCTTATTTATAGCCCCTCTATATACATCAAGGGCTAGGGAGATGAAAAGAGTCATGATGAATCTTATCAGCTAAGCTCTTTCATGACACACATGTGGAACTGTCATTTCATAATGGTTCATGCCTCAAATTTCTTAAACATCCGAAATTAATGTGTACTTATATAATCCTAAAATTAAGATAACTGCTTCTTTTTAATAACTGAATTATTAGGAACAGAATACCTCACGTGGTTGCAACATGTTAATCTACAATAAATTAAACTTTGTGATGACAACTAATGCCTAATCTATAAGGCGCTGCAAGAGGCAAGAACATACCATATATACATGGAATTCTACATTACATCTATGCTGCACGGACTACACTACATGTTTTCAACTCATAACAAAGTGTTAAACACTAGAGCCAATTTAGTATGTATTTATAAGCCAGAAAAAAATATAGGCAAATTTTATTCCTACACCAATAATTTCAAATTTATTTTAAGGACAAGATTGATCTTCTCCTTGGTTGCAATGGTAACATGATTGTTTTGATTAAACAACTCTAACTAAAATCCAAAAAAAAAAAAAACGCAAACAAACCTTATCATCAAACTTGACCATGATCAAACCATATCAATCATCGTCCCCAACTCTTCTTTCTTGAGCTCATTTTTCTCCTTCTCCATTGATTAAATGGCTAGAACTCCAAATATATTGATAAAACTGTATGGAATCCCAACAAATTTATGTATATGGGCCAATCTAACATTGAAATCATCAAAAGTAATACAATAATCTACATGATTTCAAATTTAAAGGCCTAACAATTTGGGGAAAGTGAAATCTGAATCAGTGGTACTAATGTAATTATGGAAGGAGAAATTTGTCACCATTTTGCTATAGATTCGGTAAAAATGTTGTATATTAATTTTAGTGTGATGTAAGCACCTCCCCAAGCCCTTACCACTCACATTACTGAAAATTACCGTACAATTTTATTATATACTATTTTTAATACTGGACCTTTTAAATGCTATAAAAGACATCAATTTCGATTTTTTTTGCGCGACGAACAACATCGATCAACATCGTTTTACACATTCATCAACCGCCAAACTATTAGTTTGCTCGATGTTTGATTGTTGTGTAAAAAGACCTTGGTATTAGAAAGCACATAAATCTTATTGTATTTATTATTATTTTTTTATGATATTCGTAAGCACTTTTCTGCGCTTAGCACAACACTAATTTTATATATTTTATGTTAACTGGGTTTTTTAACCCAACGGAATTTAAAGAAAGTCGGAACATCAGGAGAAGTCAAAACAACACAAGAATCAACCAAGAGGACAAGAAGAAAGAATGCGATCCATAATGTTCACTCGTGGATCCTCCAATCCTCTTGCATCATGATCTAGTATGTAAGGATCGTATTTTTAGCTATTTTAAATTATTAAATTTATTGCAATTATTGAATAAAAATGATTTAAAATAAAATTTAATGAATTATTAGTGTGGTTATTGAATACGAACTTGAATAAAATTTTGAAATAACCAATTACGAAGACTTTGGCAATAACAGTATTGAAATTAAATTATATATATTGAATGTTTTTATAATCAATAGCTGGAATTGGATAACAAATGTTAAATTATTAAGATGATAATAAATATTTGTTAATAAACGTTGAATTATTTATTAATGTGATTTATTGGATAATTAAATTATTTAAATTTAATATTGCAATTATATAAATAATTGAATCTTGAATTAATATGAATGAAAATGGTATCAGAAATTGATTTAAATTTTATTTAAATATGAATGAAGATTGTAACAATTAAAATTGGCCACTGAATCGAATTTCGACGAAACAATTTCATCGGATCCGTAATAGTAAATTATTGTATGATTTCAAGTTTCGTAGCGATCGGACATACCATTTGGCTGCGCGAGCTTGAAACGCGTAGAAATTAATTAAAGGAATTTAATTAAAATAATTGATTTTGAAAAGCTATCATCTGCATACGATCGAATTAGGCCTTCAGACTAGTTTCATTGTGTTCGAAATGGGAGTAAAACATAAAAAGGCAGGCGGCACGCTTCATTTGGAGTTTGGAATTTTCGTGGACAAATTGGTTAGATATTTTCCTAATTATTATATATATATATATATATATATATATATATATATATATTTACTTCCCTTATCCAACTATTTCGTACATCCGCCCTCAACCTTATCTTCCCCCGTACGCTCCCTCAATCCCTCATATCTTCCAGCCGATCGAAGGAAACAAGCAAAAAAAAAACCATAAAAAAGCCGAAACAACGATTATGAAAAAAAGGGAATCAGAGTCGCGATCGAGGCGACAACGCGCGAGGGTGAATGGTTGCAGCGCGTTGGTCGATTAGGGTTTTCGAAGCAAAGCTTCTCGCGCGCGTACGCGTGGTGGCGTGCGGCATGCTCGTGGAGGGCAGCGAGGTGATTGGGGTTCTATAAGAAGGTTCAGCAACATCATCTTTTTTTGATGAACAAACTTTCATGGCAATCTTTTCTAGAAAACTTAAACGTCTTGCCGTGACATTTTGTTCATAATAGAGTTCCCGTTGCATATTCATTTGTTGTTGTTGGTAGTGATGTATTTCATCAATTTTTTGTTTGGTGGATGGAGATATTACCATTGTATTCTTCCCTTTTTTCTTTTCAGGTGTATAGCCTGTATGAAATTCATCCCATGGTTTCCGCCCGTGTCGGGGGTCTTTATCCAAAGAAGAGAAATCAAGGATACGCTTAGGCATGGGAAAGGTAGGATAGGGGCCATGTTCATGAATTTGGTCGGAAACATCATCGTCCGGAGATGAGTATGATAGATGGGAGTTTTCGGAATTATAGGGGTCATTGTTTGAAGACATTTTTCAGGTTTTATTTTTTTTTTCATAAAATTTTCTTAGTATATGTTTTGAAAGATAAGCATAGTATATATATAAACATCTGTTTGCTGGAAAAAAAACACTAGTGGATAGGAACTAATTTTAAATACAATCATAGAAGTTTAACAATAAAACCGTTTGTAAATGTATGATTTATAAGTTTAGAACTAAAAATAGTTATTTCTGAAAAACAAAACAAATGTAACAACCCTGTATTTTTTGATTTATTTTTTTTGTATATTTTAATTATTTTAATTGAATTTTTGATTTAAAACCTTATTTTATTTATTTTGAATGATAAACTTTAGTTTTGATATGAATTATCATTCCAAAGCATGACTAAAAAGAATATTTTCCAAAAAGTGAATTTTGGTCAAAATAATCAAACTTTGACTTTTAATTTAAAATTTTAAAAGTTTGAAAATTTAAATTTTATCTTTTATTATGAAAGTACATAAAATTTTAAGAACACTGCTTTTCTTTTCGTTGAAAACAGATTTAAATTGCAAAAGTTATACTGTTTTCAATATTGTGTGTATATTGGGTTATTCAGCAATAGTCTTTATTTTAAATTATATAAATGACATTTTTAATTGATATATCTTATTCTAACTTGTATATTTATGTTATATTATGTATATTTTGACTTTTAATTATTTTTAAAATGATAATAGAATTTTTCCGAAATTTACTGTATTTATTTCCTATTTTTAAAGGCTGTTTCTATTTTTCTGCTATTTTCTTCATCTAAACTATATTTAAATAAATTATTTATTTATTTATTTATTTATTTTGTGAATGTATTTTTTTTGTTATTATCTTTATTTATAAATATTTTTCAAGTATATAAAAAAATTCCAAAGTCCATTGCATTTATTTTCAACTTTTCTAACCTAGTTTCTGTTTTCTTTGCTATTTCCTTAATTTAATTATATATAATTAAAATTTAGTAATTTATTTTATACATTCACTTTTATTTGCTGTGTTTTACTTTATTAATATTCATTTTTCATGTATTTAAATTTGAATAGATTTTTCCAAAGATTATTTGAGTTGTTTTCAAGTTTAAAGCCTAGTTTGCAATTTTAAGCCATTTCTTAATTTAAATTCTATTTAATTAAAATTTAATTATTTATTTTAGATATTTATTCTTATTTCTGATTTGTTATCTTTATTTCTCAGTTTATATGTATTTACAAAATTACAAATTATATATATGAAATTTGAAAGGTTTAAAGGCTAAGAAACGTAATGTCGTTTCACGTTTCTTTTACAGTTTCTTTTGTCATCAATACATCTGTTATTTTAGCCACTCCTTGCTCTATCTCCAGCCGAGTTCCCTTTCTTATTTTTCACGAAATTTTCTCTTTCTCAAACCCTAAAAAATTCATGGCCTCCATCTTGCAAGTTTTGGTAATGGCTTCCCTTTCTTTTTCTTATTTTTCTTCTTATTTTTCTATGAATTATGCCTTATTTTCTCATGCTTTCTGCTAGGCTTCTCCTCCATAACCGCAGCCACAAACTCCTACACCTCTTCCCTGCCATCACCACCACCTATGCTTCCAGCCATGACCAAGGCCGAGCCATCCATGGTGGTCAAACCCTTCAAAATTGCAACCTACATGCCAAAAAGCAATGTTTGTTAACCATTTTGGCCTCATCCCCTTCAACCACCACCCTAACCACCACCATAGCAGCAACCACCACGTCTGACCTGATCACCACACACCCCTCCAACCTCTGTCCAGTCGTGGTGCACCTACAGGCCGAGCAGACTTCCATGGCCGAGCCCTCTAGCTAACCAAAACTCCATTTGTTTGCCTAAGACCCTTCACCTCTTCATGTATGAAACTCCACCTTGCTCATGACATGAACCCGACCCATGCTAGCCTAGACCTGAGCCAAAACTTAACCAAATCTGAACCAAACTATACCCTAGGACGTGACAAAGGTTTGAGGAAGCAATGCAAAAAGTTTGGCAATTCGTTTCTCTTTTATTTCAAAGTTATTGCATTTTAAAGTCGTATTGAATTGTGTTGTTTTGATTGTTTGTTTTGGGTTGTACACAATGTAGCTTGCATTCGCTCTCCACTCAACTCCGTAATTGTGTCATCGTGCTTTGTTTTCTGTTGTGCCTTTGGTTTTGACATCTTCAGCAATTAGAGGTGAGTAAAGCTCACACGACATTTATACTTATGCAGTTGTGAAACAACAACTGAATGTGTAGAAATATTTATGATGTTATAACTGCCATGTGATTTTATATATATATGATGTTAACATGTTAAATTTTATGTCATATCACCTGTTACATGTCACATCACCTGTTACTATTGTATATTGTTAAACTGTTCATTTTTGATCTGTCTATCACACTGCAAGTTCCCTGTAGGTTAGAAATCACTATGGGTTGAAATGATACATACCCGAACGGACTTTAGAATAAGGAAAAATCGTTATGGGCTGAAATGACAGGCCTGAACGGTTTTTAAATTATTCATTTTGACTTGAGATTGCGGGTTTGAAATGATAACACCCGGATTTTCTTTGTAAATTACGGGTTGAAATGATATATTACCCGTATCACTTTACCTAGCGTAGAAAATTATATACAGGCCCGTAGTTAAATATGTTTTTCTAAAAAAAATTCAAAATATTTTAGAAATTTAATTTGTATAATATTTTGATTTGAAATTAAATAAAAATATAATTTTTGTAAAGTATTATTTATTTTCTAGAAATCTATAAGTCAAATAAATTATGGGGAAGTTAGAAAATATGAATGTAAGTTATTTTGGAAATTTTGACTTAATTTTTAATGGAATTTAAATAACTTTGAAAATATGATAAAACTATGATATTTTGAATCTAAATCAATTTAAAATGATTTTATAACATATTAATGATTTTGAATAAAGTTAAAATGTGAAATGAATGGATATTTTAAGTTGAAATTTTGGAATATAACTAAAATTTGAAATTTATGAAATTGACTTAAAAGTGAACTTTTAGTTAAGTAAATAAAAATAAAATTAGGTTATATTTGAGAATTCGAACTTAAGTGTTAAGTTGAAATTTAATGTAATGAACTTAAAATTGAACATTGCATTTTAATAAGTGAATTGTTATTAAATCTTAATTTTTGAATGGAAATTTAACTTTATAAAATCATGAACTTGAGGAAAATTAAATGATGTTTATAAATGTGAAAATATATGATTTTACGAGTTAAAAATGTTTTAAATAAAAATATAATTGGTTGAGAAATTATATTGAATATTTGAGGTTAATTTACTGCATTTTTGAAATGATATTAATTACAATGTAAATGATATTACAGCATTTGTAAATGCTGTAGTTGATGATAATGAATTAAAAAGCTATTGAATTAAAAACTATTATGGCAAGTATTGTAAGTGCTGTAATTTTTGAATTTAACTAAGTTTATTTGAAATTTAAGTAAACCCTATTACAACATTTTAAAATGTTGTCTTTTGTCAAATTAAACCGTTTTGAATGTAACTTTCCGTAACGTTCTCTAAATGTTGCGTAAAGTGAAATTTCACTGTTTGATAAACGTAAGTGAATAAATGAACTTTGGAAGTTGAAAATTTTTGGAAATTTAATAATTTAATTTTTAACATGATAACTTCATTTTAATGATAAAAAAAATGATTTTTTTGGGAATATAAACTGTTTTGAAATATGAATTGAAATGGTATTCTAAATTGAATAAAATGAATAATGATTGAAATGTGGTTTCAAAAAGATATGATATTTTGATATATTAAAACGATTGAAATGTGGTTTCGAAAAGATATGATATTTTGATATATTAAAATGATTGAAATGTGGTTTCGAAAAGATATGATATTTTTGAAATGAAGCTTTGAGAAGTTATGATATGTTGATATATTAAAAATGATTTGAAAGGAAGTTTTGAAAGGATATGATAATTTAATATATTGAAATGGTTAGAAATGACTTGATATTTATTTTGATAAATATTTGAATTGAAAGATATGGGGTGATGATATATTGAAATGGTTTGAAAATGATTTAATCTTTATTTTGATAAAGATTTGGGTTGAAATGACATTTTATTTTTGAAGTATAAAATATTGTTTTAAAGTTATAACTACGGGTTATAATAACGATTGGTTGTTAAAGAGACCGGGATCGGATATTGTCTTATAGCCGGCCAATACCGAAAACCACTTTAACAACTGTGTACGCGATTGAGATTCCAGAGTGAAGTAGGATGGTGGCGACGTTCTCGAGGTATATTACGTGGACCCAACTCCCGTGAGTTGGCATAAATGACTAAAACAGGGCTATACCGGGCTACACAAAGGGTCGCACCCTTTCATCGAGCATGCTCCATCGGAAACCATTCTATTACTTTTGTGATTCGATATGTGGCGCCACTTTGATTCGGGGGTATTGTTCGAGGTGGGCGGAAGCTGCTGGCTTGCCGTCACCACCGGTCCGGGAGTGCAAACGGTGTATCCACCCTGGCATTGCCTCGCGTGCCGTGTCATCTCCTTATATCGAGCCCACTACGATTTTGGTTTTAAAGATCCGACCGCGTTAAGGTTCACCATCCCCTTAACGCTATTTTCTATATGATATACTTTACTGATTAGACACTACTGTATATAGCGTATATTACTACATAGTAAATAGTTTAACGGATCCTTAGAGGATGGGCGGTCCCAAGCATCTTCTAAGTTACTTGTACCTTTGCTACAGTTCACTTGAGTTGGTTTACATTGTATAAGTATGTATGTCCTGACTCGAGTGTTTGTATTTTTATTTACGCTCGGGTCAGCTTGAGTTATTCACAGATTTGGATTTCCATTTTCTGGAGATTGGAATCGCTGGAGATTATCTACTTGTCAAGTTTCATCTTTTCAGTTCGGTTGTTCTATTCAGCTTGTACTTGGTTATCATATTTAAACTTCTGTTATACTTTATTTCTTCTATTGTATCTTATGTAACTCTGATATATTTATATAGTAGCTTCATGAACTACTATCTCTTTCACTTCCGCTGTATTATTATTACTCCGTGTCTGTGATCTGTGATTTTATTTACTGCATATTCTGAGATTTGCCAAAAAAATTATTTACAACGCGGTATTTTGAGCAAATTCAATTCCGGCATGAGTGTCTACCTATACACTTATAATGGATGCGAATGGTTGAAAATACCCGGTTGTTACAGTTGGTATCAGAGCTTTGGTAGCTCTAGGCAAAACTCAGCATATGGAGTGAATGTATTTACAGAATCTCTTTCATTCGAGTTTGAATCTCTTCCTTTTTGACTCGATTCCTTTGAATTTTGGAACATTCCCTACGGTTTCAAAATCCATTCGTATCCCTCACTATTCATCTTTTTTTGACTCTGGAGTATTCCATAACTCCGCTTCGAATGATCTTTTTAGTGAGTCGGCGGTCACGCCAATTTCAAATTAAATTGAAAAAAAAAGGGAAAACTCCATTACAATTAGCATCGATTCACCAGAGATTCTTATCTATCCTTGGTTTAGATGCTAATATCTTTTGTTATTTCAAACTCTAACTCTTGAGATCGAATGTAGATTTACCCCAGAAAATCCACACCGATCTTATTATTTAAGTCACGGTTGACCTGGTAAATGTTGCCCGTGATTTATTTAAGCTTATACACCTCCCTATTTTGTTATTTAATCATCTTGTCTTTGGTTTCCAACCTATCTTCAAACATTTTGAATTGTACTTGTAAATCTATGTTTTGTTTATATATTGTGTTGTTTGAGTTGTTGATGTTGAATTGGGTTTCTGATCGATTCTTCTGATCAACGCTATCGATAAGATTTCCAAAACACTTTGACAGAACAAACTGACACGATATTATTTTAAAATTTGGTTAATGAAATAAATTTTGATATATAAGTAAATTTATGGAACTTAACAAACTGATTTAAATTGATTATTTGAAGTGATAATACTTGATTTATCATTTTATTGTTCTATAAATGAATTTATAGATAGTTGTTTATAAATTGATTTGGGAGCTGAAATGAATTTTGAACAAGAAATTTGAGGATTTAATTTCCGATGGTTTCAAACCTTGTGTTTAAAGTTTTAAAAGGTCATATTATTTAAAATATTTTTGAATAGAAATTTGTTTCCAAAGAATTTTAAGTTTAAAATTAGTGCTCTTCTCTTTGTCGCTGGAAAATAACTTCGGTGATGACTGCAGCATCATCGACGTTCATTTTCGAATTTTGAAGTGAAGAGACTGCCTTGTAGTCTTGCTACAGCTTTGTTTTGAGAATTTAATTTGGTTTGAATTTTCTAAAATATAACTTGATTTATAATATATAATATAGATATATGATTTAAAAATTTGATTCGATAAGTTATGTACATACATTTATTTATCTCTAAATGGTTTGAAGAAATTGGAAATTAAACTTTTAAATTTTATTTTTAAAGAATAATTTCAATTAAAAAAGAAAATCAAATTTTTTGAATAAATGATTTTAGCTTGAAATGATTGAATTGGAAAGTTTTATTTGTATAATACAATTGCATTCAAATATAACTTACCTTAATTTCAGAAGTTAACAATGTAATTGGATAATATACAATATAAAAAGATTTTATAAATAAAATTTGAGTGGTTATAATAAACGTTATACACCTAAATTTTAGTTGAAAAAAAGAAGAAGAGATTAACAAAGGTAAATATAATAAAGGGTAATTGAATAACTTACAATAAAATAATGTTAAAAGAACTAAGAATAAAAGAAAGCAGTTATAATAAGTGTAAGTATGTCTAACATAAGTGATAAATATAATGAGAGGAATAAAGAGAATTAAATTTATTAAGTACATTGTGAGTGCAATAAATGATTATTTTTATGGGTTTTAAAAATTATTAATTTTAGATGATTGGATAATAAGATAATGAAATTTGGGATAGTTAAGATTTATTTAACCTGTGTAAAAAAATTATTTTCTGTTTAAGTTGAAATTTCCATGGTTTCAAACTTATTTCCTTATTTCTTTTTTTTCAAATTATCTTTTGGTTGTCCTTATCATCCTTATCTTGCTATAGACTGGTATAGGCATCTTTCTATAAAAAAAAATTCTGTTTAGAAATCTTTCTACAATCTTTGATAATCCGCACCTTGTTAAACTTACCTATAACAATAGTCATCACGTATAATTTCATTCTCCTTGTCATCTTGTCCTAATCTTGTTTCACTCTATCTTTTTCTGTTTTTTCCGTACCTCATTCCTTTTCGGGGACGAAAAGTTTTGAGTAGGGGAGAGCGTAACAACCCTGTATTTTGTGATTTATTTTTTTTGTATATTTTAATTATTTTAATTGAATTTTTGATTTAAAAACTTATTTTATTTATTTTGAATGATAAACTTTAGTTTTAATATGAATTATCATTCCAAAGCATGACTAAAAAGAATATTTTTCAAAAAGTGAATTTTGGTCAAAATAATCAAACTTTGACTTTTAATTTAAAATTTTAAAAGTTTGAAAATTTAAATTTTATCTTTTATTAGAAAGTACATAAAATTTTAAGAACACTGCTTTTCGTTTCGTTGAAAACGGATTTAAATTGCAAAAGTTATACTGTTTTCAATATTGTGTGTATATTGGGTTATTCAGCAATAGTCTTTATTTTAAATTATATAAATGACATTTTTAATTGATATATCTTATTCTAACTTGTATATTTATGTTATATTATGTATATTTTGACTTTTAATTATTTTTAAAATGATAATAGAATTTTTCCGAAATTTACTGTATTTATTTCCTATTTTTAAAGGTTGTTTCTATTTTTCTGCTATTTTCTTCATCTAAACTATATTTAAATAAATTTTTTATATATTTATTTTGTGAATGTATTTTTTTTGTTATTATCTTTATTTATAAATATTTTTCAAGTATATAAAAATTTTCCAAAGTCCATTGCATTTATTTTCAAATTTTCTAACCTAATTTCTGTTTTCTTTGCTATTTCCTTAATTAAATTATATATAATTAAAATTTAGTAATTTATTTTATACATTCACTTTTATTTGCTTTGTTTTACTTTATTAATATTCATTTTTCATGTATTTAAATTTGAATATATTTTTCCAAAGATTATTTGAGTTGTTTTCAATTTTAAAGCCTAGTTTGCAATTTTAAGCCATTTTCTTAATTTAAATTCTATTTAATTAAAATTTAATTATTTATTTTAGATATTTATTCTTATTTCTGATTTGTTATCTTTATTTCTCAGTTTATATGTATTTATAAAATTACAAATTATATATATGAAATTTGAAAGGTTTAAAGGCTAAGAAACGTAATGTCGTTTCACGTTTCTTTTACAGTTTCTTTTGTCATCAATACATCTGTTATTTTAGCCACTCCTTACTCTATCTCTAGCCGACTTCCCTTTCTTATTTTTCACGAAATTTTCTCTTTCTCAAACCCTAAAAAATTCATGGCCTCCATCTTGCAAGTTTTGGTAATGGCTTCCCTTTCTTTTTCTTATTTTTCTTCTTATTTTTCTATGAATTATGCCTTGTTTTCTCATGTTTTCTGCTAGGCTTCTCCTCCATAGCCGCAGCCACAAACTCCTACACCTCTTCCCTGCCATTACCACCACCTATGCTTCCAGCCATGACCAAGGCCGAGCCATCCATGGTGGTCAAACCCTTCAAAATTGCAACATACATGCCAAAAACAATGTTTGTTGACCATTTTGGCCTCATCCCCTTCAACCACCACCCTAACCACCACCATAGCGGCAACCACCACCTCTGACCTGATCACCACACACCCCTCCAACCTCTGTCCAGTCATGGTGCACCCACAGGCCGAGCACACTTCCATGGCCGAGCCCTCTAGCCAAACAAAACTCCATTTGTTTGCTTAAGACCCTTCACCTCTTCATATATGAAACTCCATCTTGCTCATGGCATGAACCCGACCATGCTAGCCTAGACCTGAGCCAAAACTTAACCAAATCTGAACCAAACTATACCCTAGGCCGTGACAAAGGTTTGAGGAAGCAAGGCAAAAAGTTTGGCAATTCGTTTCTCTTTTATTTCAAAGTTATTGCATTTTAAAGTCTATTGAATTGTGTTGTTTTGATTGTTTGTTTTGGGTTGTACACAAGAGTTGTAGCTTGGATTCGCTCTCCACTCAAGTCCGTAATTGTGTCATCGTGCTTTGTTTTCTGTTGTGCCTTTGGTTTTGACATCTTCAGCAATTAGAGGTGAGTAAAGCTCACACGACATTTATACTTATGCAGTTGTGAAACAACAACAACTGAATGTGTAGAAATATTTATGATGTTATAACTGCCATGTGATTTTATATATATATGATGTTAACATGTCAAATTTTATGTCATATCACCTGTTACATGTCACATCACCTGTTACTATTGTATATTGTTAAACTGTTCATTTTTGATCTGTCTATCACACTGCAAGTTCCCTGTAGGTTAGAAATCACTATGAGTTGAAATGATACATACCCGAACGGACTTTAGAACAAGAAAAAATCGTTATGGGCTGAAATGATAGGCCTGAACGGTTTTTAAATTATTCATTTTGACTTGAGATTGCGGGTTTGAAATGATAACACCCGGATTTTCTTTGTAAATTACGGGTTGAAATGATATATTACCCCTATCACTTTACCTAGCGTAGAAATTATATACAGGCCCGTAGTTAAAATATGTTTTTCTAAAAAAAATTTAAAATATTTTAGAAATTTAATTTTTATAATATTTTGATTTGAAATTAAATAAAAATATAATTTTTGTAAAGTATTATTTATTTTCTGGAAATCTATAAGTTAAATAAATTATGGGGAAGTTAGAAAATATGAATGTAAGTTATTTTGGAAATTTTGACTTAATTTTTAATGGAATTTAAATAACTTTGAAAATATGATAAAATTATGATATTTTGAATCTAAATCAATTTAAAATGATTTTATAACATATTAATGATTTTGAATAAAGTTAAAATGTGAAATGAATGGATATTTTAAGTTGAAATTTTGGAATATAATTAAAATTGGAAATTTATGAAATTGACTTAAAAGTGAACTTTTAGTTAAGTAAATAAAAATAAAATTAAGTTATATTTAAGAATTCGAACTTAAGTGTTAAGTTGAAATTTAATGTAATGAATTTAAAATTGAACATTGCATTTTAATAAGTGAATTATTATTAAATCTTGATTTTTGAATGGAAATTTAACTTTATAAAATCATGAACTTGAGGAAAATTAAATGATGTTTATAAATGTGAAAATGTATGATTTTACGAGTTAAAAATGTTTTAAATAAAAATATAATTGGTTGAGAAATTATATTGAATATTTGAGGTTAATTTACTGCATTTTTGAAATGATATTAATTACAATGTAAATGATATTACAGCATTTGTAAATGCTGTAGTTGATGATAATGAATTAAAAAGCTATTGAATTAAAAACTATTATGGCAAGTATTGTAAGTGCTGTAATTTTTGAATTTAACTAAGTTTATTTGAAATTTAAGTAAACCCTATTACAACATTTTAAAATGTTGTCTTTTGTCAAATTAAACCGTTTTGAATGTAACTTTCCGTAACGTTCTCTAAATGTTGCGTAAAGTGAAATTTCACTGTTTGATAAACGTAAGTGAATAAATGAACTTTGGAAGTTGAAAATTTTTGGAAATTTAATAATTTAATTTTTAACATGATAACTTCATTTTAATGATAAAAAAAATGATTTTTTTTGGAATATAAACTGTTTTGAAATATGAATTGAAATGGTATTCTAAATTGAATAAAATGAATAATGATTGAAATGTGGTTTCAAAAAGATATGATATTTTGATATATTAAAACGATTGAAATGTGGTTTCGAAAAGATATGATATTTTGATATATTAAAATGATTGAAATGTGGTTTCGAAAAGATATGATATTTTTGAAATGAAGCTTTGAGAAGTTATGATATGTTGATATATTAAAAATGATTTGAAAGGAAGTTTTGAAAGGATATGATAATTTAATATATTGAAATGGTTAGAAATGACTTGATATTTATTTTGATAAATATTTGAATTGAAAGATATGGGGTGATGATATATTGAAATGGTTTGAAAATGATTTAATCTTTATTTTGATAAAGATTTGGGTTGAAATGACGTTTTATTTTTGAAGTATAAAATATTGTTTTAAAGTTATAACTACGGGTTATAATAACGATTGGTTGTTAAAGAGACCGGGATCGGATATTGTCTTATGGTCGGCCAATACCGAAAACCACTTTAACAACTGTGTACGCGGTGGAGATTCCAGAATGAAGTAGGATGGTGGCGACGTTCTCGAGGTATATTACGTGGACCCAACTCCCGTGAGTTGGCATAAATGACTAAAACAGGAGCTATACCGGGCTACACAAAGGGTCGCACCCTTTCATCGAGCATGTTCCATCGGAAACCATTCTATTACTTTTGTGATTCGATATGTGGCGCCACTTTGATTCGGGGGTATTGTTCGAGGTGGGCGGAAGCTGCTGGCTTGCCGTCACCACCGGTCCGGGAGTGCAAACGGTGTATCCACCCTGGCATTGCCTCGCGTGCCGTGTCATCTCCTTATATCGAGCCCACTACGATTTTGGTTTTAAAGATCCGACCGCGTTAAGGTTCACCATCCCCTTAACGCTATTTTCTATATGATTATACTTTACTGATTAGACACTACTGTATATAGCGTATATTAATACATAGTAAATAGTTTAACGGATCCTTAGAGGATGGACGGTCCCAAGCATCTTCTAAGTTACTTGTACCTTTGCTACAGTTCACTTGAGTTGGTTTACATTGTATAAGTATGTATGTCCTGACTCGAGTGTTTGTATTTTTATTTACGCTCGGGTCAGCCTGAGTTATTCACAGATTTGAATTTCCACTTTCTGAATATTGGAATCGCTGGAGATTATCTACTTGTCAAGTTTCATCTTTTCAGTTCGGTTGTTCTATTCAGCTTGTACTTGGTTATCATATTTAAACTTCTGTTATACTTTATTTCTTCTATTGTATCTTATGTAACTCTGATATATTTATATAGTAGCTTCATGAACTACTATCTCTTTCACTTCCGCTGCATTATTATTACTCTGTGTCTATGATCTGTGATTTTATTTACTGTATATTCTGAGATTTGCCAAAAATTTTATTTACAACACGGTATTTTGAGCAAATTCAATTCCGGCATGAGTGTCTACCTATACACTTATAATGGATGTGAATGGTTGAAAATACCTGGTTGTTACAACAAATAACACAAATTTTAAGGAAAACTAAGACAAGAAACACTCATAGCTCAAGTGGCTATAACACAACATTTATCAAATAAGTTAGAGATCATGAGTTTGAGTCCGCTTTAGTCAGAAATAAAACAATTTTTGTTTTTCAATATTTTTGCATATTTTTATCTATAAATATTTTATAGACATTATTCCTAAATCTCGTCTAAGTTTGATAAAACTATTTTCATTTAAAGGTTTAGTAAAAATGTCAGCAATTTGATTTTCAGTATTAATAAATTCTAAATTTATCAATCCTTTTTCCAAACAATCACGAAGAAAGTGATGACGAATATCAATGTGTTTTGTTCGTGAATGATTTACCGGATTTTTAGAAAGATTTATTGCACTAGTATTATCACAATAAATTATAGATTTTTCAAGATAACAATTAAAATCTTGTAGTGTTTGTTGCATGTATACGACTTGTGCACATGCCAAAGCAGCAGATATATATTCTGCTTCACACGTTGATAAAGAAACACGGTTTTGTTTCTTACTAAACCAAGAGACTAAGGAACGTCCAATGAAATGACACGTTCCACTCGTACTTTTTCGATCCGTCTGATTTCCTCCAAAATCAGCATCGCTATAGGAGACTAATTCGAAAGGACATTCTTTCGGATAGAATAGTCCGAAATCTTTGGTTTTAGTTAGATAACGAATAATACGTTTAACTGCTCGCGTATGTGATTCTTTGGGATTTGCTTGAAATCGAGCACATAAACAAACACTCATCATAATATCGGGTCGACTCGTTGTTAAATATAATAACGATCCAATCATACTACGATATAGTTTTTGATCAACACTTTTGCCTTCTTCGTCTCTGTCGAGATGAATCGTTGTGCTCATCGGAGTTGGTTTGGCAGAAGTGTTTTCTATACCAAATCGTTTAATTAAATTATAACAATATTTTTCTTGATTAATAAAAATTCCATTTTCTATTTGTTTTATTTGCAAACCAAGAAAATAATTTAACTCACCCACATGAGACATTTCAAATTCATTTGTCATTATTTTAGAAAATTCTTGACAAAGCTTTTCATTTGTAGATCCAAAAATTATATCGTCAACATATATTTGGATAATTAAAATATCATGCTTGTTTCTTTTAATAAAAGAGTTTGATCAACCTTTCCAATTTCAAAACCAGAATTTAGTAACTAACTTTTAAGACGATCATACCAAGCAAGAGGTGCTTGTTTTAAACCGTATAAAGCCTTTTTGAGTTTATAGACATGGTCAGGAAATTGTTCATGTATAAATAATGGAGGTTGTTCAACATAAACATTTTTTTTATAAAACCATTTAAAAAAGCACTTTTGACATCCATTTGATATAATTTAAAATTATGAAAACATGCAAAAGCTAATAAGATTCGTATTGCTTCAAGTCGGGCGACTGGAGCAAACGTTTCTTCATAGTCTATTCTCTCTTCTTGATTATATCCTTGTGCAACTAATCTAGCTTTATTCCTAGTTATATTTCCTAGTTCATATGCTTTATTTTTAAAGACCCATTTAGTACCGATAACTGATTGATCACTTGGTCTAGGAACAAGTTCCCAAACTTCGTTTCGTTCAAATTGATTTAGTTCTTCTTGCATAGCAAGAATCCAGTAGTCATCAGTTGAGGCTTCTTTTATATTCTTAGGTTCTATGTTAGAGAGAAAAGCTACATGACCAACTTGATTTAATTGATGTCTGGTTTTAACGTTCGTATTTACTTCTCCAATTATATTTTGCAAAGGATGATGTCGTAAAATTTTAGGTGGAGATTTTATTATATTAGTAGTAATATTCTCATTTTCAGTAATATCATGATCATTATTGAAAATTTCTTCAGTATTACTATTTTCATTCTGAGTAGCTTCATCATCAGAATCGATAGTAATATTTGGATTTATATGTTTAAAATTTCGTCAAATGAAACATGTAAACTTTCTTCAATAATTTGAGTTCTTTTATTAAAAATTCGATAAGCTTTACTTCGTTCCGAATATCCAACGAATATTCCTTCATCGGATTTTGGATCGAATTTGCCTAGTTGATCTTTAGTATTTAAAATAAAACATTTAGAGCCAAAAACTTTAAGATATGAAATATTTGGTTTTCTTCCATTTAGAAGTTCATATGGAGTATTCTTAGTTAACGGTCGAATGGAAACACGATTCAATACATAACAAGCAGTAGCTACAGCTTCTGCCCAAAAATGTTTTGATAAATTGGTTCCATTTAATAAAGTTCTTGCACATTCTTGTAATGTTCTATTTTTTCTTTCTACAACGCCATTTTATTGTGGTGTTCTAGGAAATGAAAAATTATGGTTAATGCCTTTCCTGTTACAAAATTGTTCAAAAACTTCATTTTCAAATTCTCCTCCACGATCACTTCTGATATTTTTAATTTTCAAACTTTTAATATTTTGAATTCTTTTAACAAACACTTTAAAATTATAAAAAGTATCACTTTTATTTTTTAAAAAGAAAATCCAAGTGTATCTAGAAAAATCATCTACAATAACAAACGCATATCTATTATGATTAATAGATTGAACTTGAGTTGGACTAAAAAGATCCATGTGTAAAAGTTCAAGTGGTTGTTCTGTAGAAATTACTTTTTTGATTTAAAAGAAGATTTTGTTAATTTTCCTAATTTACATGCATCACAAAATATATTCGTTTTGAATTTCATGTCCGGTAAACCTTTAACTAATTTATTTTTTGCTAATTTGTTGATGGTTTTAAAATTGATGTGACAAAATCTTTTGTGCCAAAGACAGGAATCATTTTCCTTAGCTATTAAACACAAATTTGAATCAATTTTAACGTTCATATTTAAAATATAAATGTTTTTATCTCTTATTCCTTCAAAAATAGTGTTATGATTTTTATCGAAAATATTACATTTATTTTCTGAAAAAGTTATATTAAAACCTTTATCACATAACTGACTAATACTTAATAAATTATCTTTTAAAATTTTGACTAATAAAACATCAGCAATGAGAGGTAAATTAGTGGTACCGTTGCTGCTGACATCGCCTTTACCGATGATATAACCTTTAGAGTTATCTCCAAAAGTGACTGATCCTCCATTTGAGTAGATAATATTTGACAACATTTCTTTGTTTCCAGTCATATGTTTTGAGCAACCGCTGTCTAAAATCCATTTTCCACTCCTTTTATGTGGTACCTGCAAAAAAAATTATAAAAAGTTGGTACCCG
Organism: Allium cepa; assembly: GCA_030765085.1. Lineage (NCBI taxonomy): Eukaryota > Viridiplantae > Streptophyta > Magnoliopsida > Asparagales > Amaryllidaceae > Allium > Allium cepa. The sequence goes on along the minus strand of CM060934.1, from coordinate 506,680,011 downwards.
TTTCTTTTTAGGGTCCTAAGAGTTAGATCTTAGGAAGCCAAACCCATACGGGTTCAGAATTCCCTTTATAAACATAGTTTTTGTTATTATGAACAGTTTCCATGAACATTTTGATATGTTTATTTCTTATCAAAATATTATTTGATTTTGGAATCCATATCTTAATGGTTTTAGTGTTTGAACAAACTGTTCTCTTAATATCCTTTTTGCTATTATTATTAATTCTACTTTTAGCAAAATTATTTTATTTCCTAAATCCTAATCCAGATTTATTGTTAGTGGATTGAGAATTTCTAGTATTTTAGAAAGATTCTCTCTTCCTTTATTGAAATTTGAGACATTTTAGAGATGTCATCAAATTTTATTTTTAGACTAAATTTTTCTAAATCTAAATCTTTAATTTTAGAATGTAAATTATTATTTTCAAAAAATAAAACATCATTTTTATTTTTCCGAATTTCTAGTTCTTCGGATATTGAAGAAATTTGAGAAGATAAGTTAGAATTTGATTGTTGAGAAATTCCAAGTTCTTCTTCTAATATTTTCTTCTCATCTTTTAGCATATCTACTTCTAAGACTGTCCTATCTAATTTTCTTTGTAAATCTTTATTTTTCTTTTTAAGTTGCTTTGCTAAATCTTCTAATTCAGAATTAATTTCAATTAAATCTTCAAAACTAAGATCACTTACATCGTCTGATGAAGCCATGAAGCACACATTTGCTTGTTCATTTTCATAGTCACTTTCACTTTCTGATGAAGATGATGAGTCTGTGTCGTCCCAAGTGACTGAAAAAGCTCTTCGTTTGGTTTTGTCCTTATTAAAATTGCTCTTTTTACGTTCAGGACAATCTTTCTTCATGTGACCTTTCCTGTGACATTCATAACATTCCATTGCTGAAGATGATGGTTTGAACTTTTTGAAATTTTTAGCAATCATTGCCATATCTTCATTCTCTGAGTTGGAATCATCTTTTTCTGCTTGAAATGCAACATTCTTCTTTTCCTGTGCTACATTTCTCTTTGCCTGTAAATTTACTTCGTAGGATATTAAATTACCTATCAATTCTTTTGGTTTTAATGTTGACAAATCACTTGCTTCTTCAATGGCTAGGACTTTTCTTTCCCATTCGTCAGTTAAAGAATTTAAGATTTTTGTGACAACATCAAAATCAGTAAATGTTTGTTCTAATGATAGTAGAGCATGATGAATATCCTGAAATCTAGAGTACATATCATTTATAGATTCGTTTGGCCTCATTTTGAAATTTTCAAATTGATTTTTCAACATAGAAATTTTGCTTAATTTAACTTTGTTCGTTCCCTCTTGTGTTATCTTAAGTGTTCTCCATATTTCATAACCAGAAGTGCACATGCTAACTCTATTGAATTCATTTCTATCTAATGCACAAAATAGAATATTCATAGCCTTTGCATTTGATGTAGCATCTATTTTTTGTGTGTTACTCCAAGTTGAGTATTCTCCAGTAGGAGTTGTGTACTCTCTTTGTATAACATTACAGATATCAAAACCACTAGATTGCATATAGACTCTCATTCTAGTTGACCAATAATTACAATTTAAACCATTAAAAAGTGAAGGTCGTGAAGTTGATTGACCCTCTGTGAAACTAGTATTAGTGTTAGTGCTAACATTGTTAGTTTGTGTCGTTGCCATATTACTAGAAATAAATATCAAATAACTTTGTGACGGTTATAGGATAGCCTGGCTCTGATACCAAATGAAAGTGTACGTGCAGTACTAAGGACCGTGTAATATAATATATAAATGCGGAAACTGATAATAGAAGTAAAATAAAAATTAAAGTAAGCACATCAGGAATTTTTATACTGGTTCGAACTTCCCGTTCTACGTCCAGTCCCAGAATATCCTCTAGATGCAGACTAAACCCCTCACTTAACCCGAAGGAATAGGTATATCACACCTGAGCAACCGAACAGGAATTTTTCCGTCTCAACAGCCGAAAGCCGAAGAAGACTTCAACTTAATACAAATACTTTGTTGACGAGTGTGTTCTGAATAACACGGATTGTCTTTTGATAGTACAATTTCCTATAATCAAATCCTCAAGAATATGTAGTGCATGTGAAGATTTAGAAGGAAGATAATCTCGTAGAATCGAAGTATATAAATTAATTCAGAGATTCTAGAGATATTGAATGAGAATGAATGCTTTTATTTGCATAAATAAATAAAGAATAGATTTCATAATTAAAAACAAGAATTGGTGATTGTAGAAGTGATTTGAACATGTTTATATAGTTGTAGAATAGTTATAATCTTTCATGAAGAGTTTCAATCAAAAGTTGTGTTCGTATCTCTTGGATTGAGGGACATCTTCAGAAAACTAGCCGTTAAGTTCAGATCGGCCGACTGAGAAAACTGGCCGGTCAGCTGATGTTTAAAACCGTATACAAAACAATGTATATCTGTGCACTTGACACAGAGTCGGTCGACCGAGATTTCTAGTCGATCAGCCGACCTGTTGTCAATTGCACAGTACACACTATTTTATGTATAACTTAATATAAATTAATTGTGTATGTGTGTGACTACTTGAGGAATGATTTTAACAATATTCTAAGACTCGATACATTAAAATATTCATACTAATATCTGGATTGTAGTCTTGTCTCCTTTGTAGTGTATAATATACACTTATTCTCTTTTTGTCGCTTTCGTATAGTATTCTCGTCGTATGATCTCTGAAGCTTGTGTCATGAACCAAAACTCATGAATCAACAAATATGATATCATTTTTATTTTATAAATATCCCTTTCCCAAAATCATAGTATTTTTAAATATATATACCTTGAAATCATAGCTTTGAAACATAACTTTTAATACTTAACGGTTCAAATACTATATTACTCTATAAAATAAAACAACTTCTTAAAATTTCACCATAAATTCTCAATATCAATTTGAACCTCCAATTAAACCACTTTAATTCCCATAAATTTCAAAGCTTACATATTCTATATTCCAAAACTTTATAGTTCATATATTTCAATCTTTAAATAGTCCACTAATTCAAAATGGATCCTTTGATAATTTAATATATATCAAATCCAATCCCTATTATCAAATTTTAAAATGTTTACTTACTAAACAAATATTATTCAGGTGAAACCCTTAAACTTCAATAACAGGATATTCTTTTAATTAAATTAACTCGATAATATTCTTTAAATCAATTTGATATTCGTATAAATCCTCTAATCAAAATCAAGTTATAAAATCATACCTTTTAAATCTTAATTTAATTACATTTCAAACAAATTTTCGAGGAAAATTCTTAAATACTTTAATTCAAATCATATCCACATTTATCTTCAACCTTACTTTTATTTGAGTTATTATAAACTCAATATACAATAGAATTTTTAAATAGATACTTAACCATATTATATAAACGAAATCAACTTCATTATTTAGCTTATTTTAAAATTCGAAACAAATTTATACATAGTTAAATTCAAGAATTTTACTATATATATATATATATATATATATATATATCAAAATTTAATATTTATTAAACCGTATTCTTTCCAAAACCATAGAAAATCATTTCAAAAATAATTTTATATATATACCGCGGTGCCTGTACATAATTTTCTATCCTATGGTCAAGTGATACAGATATTTATCATTTCAATCCGCAATTTAAAAATAAAAATGCGGTTGTATATCATTTCAAACCGCAATCCCGAATGAAATGAAAATGCATAATAACTTGCAGTTTATACAATATAAATACAACATCCATTCATCCATCACATCAATCATCGAACATTTATCATTCATCGTCCAATTTCAAACAATGCATCAATATATAATAGGTGATAATAACATGTATCAACTATCAGTTTATATTCAAAAATAAATTATAACTGTTTATTGGCAGTTTTAAATGCAATAAATAAATAGGTAACAATTTAACTGGTAGTTTTATATTCAAAAATAAATAAATTTAACCGGCAGTAATATGCAATATTAAATTTAATAACTATTTAATTAAGATGAATGCGATTAACTGAGATGATGATTAAAAACATGTCAAAAATTTATAAATAAATTTCAAATTATACCATATATCAATTTAAAAGACATAAGAAATTTTAGAAGTTGTGAGTGGGTTAAAACACTCACATTTTGAATTTAAATTGAATTTAAATCCAATTTAAACTCAAAAATTTGACCATCTCAGAATTCGTCCAAACCAGCGTCATCAAGTCCGGAATTTCAATACGATCCTAACAAAACAAACCGCGCATGAAACAAAGTTTGTATGTGAGAGTTATAGCGATTATTGTGATTTGAAATTCAAATTAAAATAAAACAAAAGAGACAACAAACTCACCTTTCAAAATTTATTAGCCACGTCATCTCTTTTCCCCCAAACTAACGCACGCACGCACAGTACCCATCACCCTCACCCAGCAGAAACGCAAACGAACGAAGCTTCTCCTTTTCTTTTTTTTCTTTTTTTCTTGCACGAAACCCTAACGCCGCAACCACGCTGGACCCCCGCCTTCGAAGGCCGCCTCCACGCGCATGAGCTCCCCTCGGCCAACAGCCATGATCGACGCCCCACAAACCCCCAGCCGCCACTAAGCATAGAACCCTAATCGAATTTTGCCGCCCATCCAACCGTCGATTCGTGAAATAAACTACACGGATGAAGTCCCCTCGGTCCTCTCTTCAAAACCCATAAAGGGTTTTCCGATCCGACGAAGTTCATCGTCGAGCGATGAACGAACGAAACTTCTTTAATTTTTACTGATCAAACAACAAACTGAATCGAAAAACGAACACCACCAGTGAATTACGCTAGTCGAGAGCTTCAACATATATTTTTTCAGAATTTTCCGATGACTTTGAATTTTCATTAGATTTTTGAATTTGCAATTGGATATAGGGTTTGCATTCAGGAAGAGCTGATGAAGTTTTACGCGCAGACAAATGAGAATAGGCGTAGGCTAGGGTTTAACGGCGTATTTATAGACAAAGTCGAAATAGGATGGATCGGGTAAGATGTACGCGCCAACGACAAAGTGGCCCAAAAAGCCCGTTCTGACTCCGGAACGAAATTGGGTAAACCCATATATCAAAATAGGTGTTTTAAAATATTTCAAATGCAATGGAAAAGGTTTCAGCTTCAAATTGCATCGTATGAAGAAGTTATGCTAAATTTAAATTTTCCAAATTGATTTCAATTGATTTAGATTTCGATTTCAAGGCATTTCGAGTCCGTACGATCAAACGACAAGACTGATCGCTACGAAACTTGAAATCCTACAATAATTCACCGTTACGGATCCGATGAAACTAGTTTCGTCGAAATCCGAGTCAGTGTCCAAAATGGCTATTTTTACATTAATTAAATTAATGATTAATTAATAAAATCCAAATTTTTATTTCAATTCTAAAATTGACCAATTTTATCACCTTTATATTTCTCAAACATTTACAATGGTTAAACAAATTTATATGTCACTTACATGTTGATTCAATCATCAATTTCAGCGTTAAATTCCAATTTTCGGTAAATTTAGAAATTATAAATTAAAATTTCCATAATTCCTTTGAATTAAATTTTCATTCATATTATTCAAATTCATTATTACAAACAGATGAGATAGATATTGGAATCAAAATCCATTATATTAACATTCTCAATTTTTCTCTAAATCCTTATTTATGAAATATTTTAATATTATATTCCACTTATTGCAATTAATCCACTTATTAGATTTCAAATTATAAATAAATTAATAGATCTTGGCTTTCACTCCTTTATACTATCTTATGAAAACAATATACGTTTCTAATACTTTAATTTACATTAACCCGTTAAATAAACAAGCAACCTACAAAAATTGCAACTTATGTGTTTTTAATTGCATTGACATTTAAACTTATTGGCTTATATCAACACTATTATCATTAATTGCAAACGGATTACCAATTTTAGTCACTGCCCTAAATAACTAACGTATATTAATCTACATTATTCCCAAGTTACAAATTTTGAATTAATTACTATTTATTATTATCGCTTCACTGATTAATTCAACGTTTGCATTGGTTTTTCTTATAATAAATTTATTACCTAATATTCCTATATTCATCTTAGATTTGTTTAAATGGCTATATTTCAATTTATAACCAAAATTTCTATTTACATTCCATTATAACCTAAAGAGTCGTTTCAATCAAATTTGAATTGCATTAATTTGGTTATTCATCAACTGTCAATTACATTACTATCCTAATTTACATACAGTTACAGTTTATCTCCAATTCTAATTTACCATCTAAATAAATAAGTAACCCGCAATAAACATTATCGTTACTCTATAGTCACATAAGTAAGCCTCTATTACTTACAAATCAATGTTGGCATTTATTTCCAACTACTAATTGCATTCATACTTCCGTTATGTTATTAATCACCATTAAAGAAGCGTTTATTATTTACAACAACATTGAAATTTCTTACCTACATTGTTTGTAAATTTTTTCCATTTATTGCATATTACTTCCGGTTACTATACATGAATTCGTTAAATTATCACTAATTATATCATTGCATTAGTTAATAAAATATTCCCATTTGTTTTTCTCGTATTAAATTTCTTAGCCTGTAACAATTCCCATTACTTCAATTAATCGAAATTTTACTTCAATTGTTAATACTTATCTTTAATTTCAAATGTTGCATTTCATTTTTTTTATTATTTATAAATTTTTTTATAACTTTTTTTACTTCAATAGAAAATCTAAATTTTTTATTTCTTCCTAAATTTAATTACAAAATCTTAATTAAATTAAGCAATTAATTTCTCAAAATTTACGGGTCGTTACAGCTTTTGACTTCAAAATACCAAAATTGAAAAATTCACCAAATCAATTCAAATAAAAAAACAATTGAACATGAAATAAATGTTAGGAATTCATACCTAACAAAAATGAAAGCTATAGACGTAGATGTGAGTTCAAGAACTCGCCTTTAAACTCAAAAACAACGAATGAGAAGCTTTAAAACAAAGCAAAACTAATTCGTCTTCAATACACCTCTAGAATCTTCAATATATTATCAAATGTGAAGTTTTTCCTAAGTGAGGTTATAGGAATTTCTGGAAATTGAAGAGAGAATGAGATGGAGAAGATGAAAATAATGTTTACCTAAGTTTCTCTTTGATTTTAGAGCTAGAGCTTGAATTTCCTAAGAGTACTAGGGTTTAGGAATTTTGATCTTCCTTTCTTTCCCCCATTTTTACTTTAACTTGAAAGTGTTAGGAAATGAAAATAAATGAAGAGAAGAGGGGGTGGAGTTAGGGTATTATGTTGGGTTGATGGGCCGAAACCCAAAGCCCAATAGAAAAATAGCAAAATTCTAGTCAAATCCAAATATATCAATGTTTATACTCAAAATGGTTGCAAATGCCGTTTTGGACTCAATGGAAGTGGTCTCGAGTTCTAATTCGATTGTTTACAAAACGTAGCATTTCGGACTTTAATCCGACTAACGATGCTATATTAAAATAAAATATTTATATATACAATCGTAGAAATATGGGGGTTGTTACATTTCCTTCTTCCAATACTCCTCTCACCCTAACATGACTACCTTTCTTCACTCTCAAAACTCCACCGTGGGTCTCATAAGTGCAATCACGACGATCCAACTGATCGAGAGAAATAAGATTATGCGAACAAATGGGTACATGTCTCACTCCAGAGACTTCTCTAACCACACCATCATGCATATGAAATCGGATAGATCCAATACCACAAATCGGTAGGTCTTCTCCATTGGCTGTCCTAATCATGCCAACATTTTTCTCATAAGAAAAAAAACAGTTCACATCTCTACAAATGTGAAAAATGGCTTCCGAATCCATCTTTTAAGGCTTATTTTCACTAAAGAGGACACCACAAGAAGCATCACTATCGATACCTTCAGGAAAACCTGCATATGCATCACTACTAGTATCACCATGTGTAGCCTTTTTCTGCTCTCTTTTATAAGCATAACACTTGTTGCGTATGTGACATTTCTTGTTACAATAATGATAAGCGATAACACCTTTACCATTAACGTCCTTCTTCTTCTAAATTGTATCTTTCTTCGAGTCTCTTGCCACCATAGCCTTACTTTGAATTGATTTCATACCTGGCCCTTTTCTTTTAAGCTCCTCATTCAAAAAACTGCTTCGAACGGTTTTCCAACTTCCTGAAAGCGAACTCATTAATAAAAGAGCTTGTAACTCTTCATCAAAATTGACCTTCATATTTGCCAATTGATTTATTACATTTTGAAATTGATTCAAATGCTCTGCAATAGACTTATTTTCATCTAATCTTAGTTGTACCAACTTTCAAACCATAAAAAGTATTACTAGTAGCACTCTTTGACTCATACAAAGATACCAACTTGTCCCACAAAGCCTTCTTGGATTCACAACTAGCCACATGATGGAAAACTGAATCATCAAGATATTGGCGAATCAAAGTAATCGCCTTCTTATCCACCTTCTTCCATTTTCCCTCATCTACATCAGAGGGTTTCTTTCCATCTTCATCAATCGGATCATGAAAATCATTGAGGTACAGAACATCCTCCATCTTAGGCTTCCAAATACCTCAATTTTTCCCATCCAAGATAGCCATCTTTGAAAATGAAATCATATCCGACATTAATAATTTTTCAAACCAAAATTACTCCAAGCTTTTCGATGATCTATGCTCTGATACCAAACTATTATGAAAATAATAGTGCTTTGTGGAAGCATTTATCAATGGATCTTTGTCACACAAATCACAAAGAGATAATTTGGATTGAAAACAAGATGAAATTGAAATCAAAACGCAATAACACAAAATATTCCACACAACCATCCACTTTATTGATTCACAAATTTTTTGTGTACAGTTAATAGAACAAAGCTAAAGTAAACAAAATATCATTGAATCAATAAACAAATTGAGAAAGGGAGCAAATACATATATGGTTAAAATTGTTGGAGAAAAAGAACAAAGATGAAGAAGAGAAAATTAGCAAGTATATTTTCCACCACACTTTTACCCTCTCTTCTAGTCTCTATTTATAATCAATTACTTAATGCCCAAGTTAACATTAGATGGAAAAGAATAATTTGATTAGCCAATTAGATAGAGAAATAAACACACTCAAATATACCTATTAATTAGAGGAAAAAGATCTTCTCTTCTTTCTTTTGCATATTTATTTCCCTCTATTTGCGATTTTGTATCACCAAAATTTAACGATTTTTCGAGTTTCAATATCTATATGTTCTCGATTTTTTCCCTCCTCTTTGGTTGGAGAAACGGACGAACAAAAAATACTGCGACTTGGATGGGTTAAGTAGAGAATTTAAGATGCGTTTGAAATTGTGGCTTGGATGGGTTAAGTAGAGAATAAAAATGATAGGCTCAAGGAATTGGAGATACATCGAACTAAAATACTGTGACTTATCCAACTGTTGTAATTTCGAAAAAGGCAACAGTCCTGATAAATCCGTTAATGTAATCTTTAAAGGACGCTCTGAAGCGTGAGAGGTATTAATCAAGTATCCAACCACCAATCCATTAACGAATTGTGAGCTCACAGATGCACCCTTTGAGTTTGTGTTACGAATTGTGTGCTCACAGCGGCGGCGGCGGCGGCGGCGGCGGCGGCGGCGACAACAACGACGACGACGACGACAACGACCACGACGACGAGGACGAGGACGAGGACGAGTGTAATGGCACGCGCTTCACGCGTGAATTGTTTTTCTTATAAATTGTATATGTTTAAATCAGTCAAAAAAATAATTTTTTATTTTCAATTGATATATTGTAAAGAAGTTTTTGAATCTGTAAAGAAGGTTTAGTTTTAGATTCTATTTTTAGAAGCGTTTTGAATTTTAAAGCATGTTTAGTTATTAGATTCTACTTTTGTGGGCATATGAATTTGTAAAAGAAATTTAGTATTAGATCCTATTTTTAAGTAATTAAGATTGAATATATATAGAGGGGCATTTTTGTAGTTCACGTTGATACCAAAAAAATGTGACACCAAAGCTATTACAACTATTATTAAAGATAAAGAGCATTACAAGCATGCATCATCCCTCTCAAATCTACAAAATTGGAATGGACCATTACTACCATTTGGATCATAATGTTTCATTTTGAAGCTAAAATAAGTCGCAGACTTAGAGGCAGATGATGCTTAGAGGAGAAACTTTGTTATACATAAGATGGTTAAACAACCACTCCAATTCATTATCAAAATGTACTGCGCTTTTAGTGGCAGTCACCCTTTTTTGTTGTTTTGATATCGACACAAAAGACCACCTGTCATCCTCTGGTTCTGAGATGTAACATAGAACAACCTGCAGAAGATCACGCTAACCTTTCTATCCCTTAACATCAAAACACCACAACCTTTACTCTTGTTAATACTCTTCTTTAATGATAACTAACAGTTTTTTAGTTCTACAATTTTTAGAGCAATTGGTTCTGGGCTTGAAGGCAAACTAATTGAAAAGATATGGAAAGACGTATTCTTCTTCTTCTGACGATGATATAGGAATAGTTTAAAAGCTGAAGAGATACAATGGTAAAGAACTATGAAATACCGCATTATATAGATGATGGACTACAGAGAAGGTGGTGAGATAAATAAGTATATTTGTAGCTCGGCTCTCACAATTTCTATCATAGTATCAGCCCTAATCATGAGATCTTTGTTTCGCATAGTAGTAGAACTCCTGGAAATAGAAAATTCAAATGGTTGTTATCTGTTTGGTGCCTAAGCTAGAAGCAACATAGCTTGTAGTTAAATTATCCCAGTTCAAAAACCTGTGGACATTTTCTCAGTACATCATATATATTAATGTTCCTATATCTCAAAAATATGGAGATAGTTTTGATCTAAAGAACTATTTGACAAACCAATAAACTACCTAACCAATACACTTTCTCTATGATAGTGTATAAACAGAAGAAGAAGAAAAAATGTAGATATATTGTACCTCTTAAGAAGTTGTTCGTACTCTTTCTACTGATTTCTTCATCTCCTAAAAGAAATATGTTCAAAGAAATTCATATTATGTACTTATGCAACAAGAGATCTTCTCAGATCTTCATAATAAAAATATTAAAACTACTTATATTATGTACTTATGCAATAAGAGATGTTGCCAGTGCTGAAATTACCTAAATAAAACAAAATACATTATATAGAAGAAGTGGAAAGAGGAAGAAGAAGAAATGAGAAACCATTAAAGGCTACAATTTATTAATAACTTTTTCATTAATTTAACAATACATGACTCTTATTTATAATAAGATTACTTGGAACCCAAATAATTACATTATATAAAAATATTATAACCAAGAAAACCGTAATACAATTGGTAAATAATAATTTAGGATATCTCTTATAATATTCTTTAATATCTTCCCTCAAACTCAAGATGCATAACAACCAGAGTTTGTCAAAGCAGACAATAAGTAAAAAATGAATATGAAGTCAACAATGTCGTTTGAACCATCCAATGATGCAAAATAACACTTCAAGGGCCGTTGTAGGGTGTAATGTCAAATAACAGTATTGATCTGACAGGCAGGCATCTACAAAGACAACAATAATGAATCATAAATCCGGAGTCGAAATCCGGAAAAAGAAAATAGGAATTAGGAAATTCCTATAGGACTGGAATCAGAATTGCAATCAAGATTGGAAGAGTAACTTCAATCAACAATCTGAAGTCGTAATTCGAAAAAAGAGAATAGAACAAGATTCCTATAGAATTGGAAGAGTAATTCCAATCAGAATTCATTACTATCATTGTCGGAACATTGGCGCCAATCATAAAAGAACTTGAAGCGTGCATGACGAAGATATGGTTTTTGAAGATATGAGGAAGGAGATGCTTTGACAATTCAAATCACATGTTATTTTTTTTATAGCAGGATTGAGAACTGCACTGATACCATGTTGAAATTATTAAAGAGAACAAAATAAAGTAGAACCAAGAAGAAAGGATGAAGAAGAGACAAATAAATATTGAGGAATACATCTTTGTTAACGATTTGATTAATAATTCAACGATACATGGCTCATATTTATATCTGGATTACTTGTACCTAAGTAATTATATAACTGAAAATATTATAATTAGCTACAAAATAAAATAGACAAATGATAAACTACGAAAGCCTCTGCAATATTCTTTAACATCTTTAACAATGTTGAAATTATTGAAGAAAACAAAATAAAGTAGAAAACAAAAGGAAAGAAAGAAGAAGAACTTGAAGGCTACATATTTGTCAACGATTTGATTAATAATGCAACGATACATGACTCATATCCATATCTAGATTACTTGGAATCCATGTAATTATATAATTGAAAATATTATGATTAGAGAAAATTACAAAATACAATAGGTAAGTGATAAATAGTGAAATCCTCTGCAATATTTTTTAAATCTCCATCAAACTCAAGATGCATAGCAACTGGAGTTTGTCAAAACAAACACGATCAAAAATGAAATCTAAAATCCTCACTATCACCAAAACCATCCAATGCTGCAAAACAACGATTTCAAATGCTGCTAAAGAGACAATCTTTAAATACCATCATATACTTGATTGGTAGAAAATTATCTAAAAAAACGATAACAATGAATCGAAAATCCGAAGTTGAAATTCGAAAAGAGAAAATGGAAACAAGAAAATTCCAATGGGATTGGAAGAGGAATTCCAATCGGATTGGAAGAGGAACTCCAATGGGATTGGAAGAGTAATTCCAACTAGAAATCTGAAATCAAAATGCCGAAAAAGAGAAAATAAGAATAAAGAAATTCTCGTCGGATTGAAAGCGGAATTCCAATCGAGATTCATTATAGTTGTTGCCATAAAACTAACGCCAATTAAGAAAAGAAATCCAAATCTGAAAACTGATATAGCAACTTTTGTTTGTTTTGCTGGTAGCGGAAGCACGGTTTGAGTAATATATCCAACATGTTCCAAATCTTCAAACTTAAAATCAGGATGATGTTAAAATGCAATTTCTAAACGAGCATAGATGAATTCTGATTGTATTAGATGGGTTGAATTATAGTTCCCAAATTGAAATTGAATCACAAAATTATTTTATTAGAATCGAAACCTCGCTCAGATACCATGCTGAAATTACTAAAATAAAACAAAATACATTATATAGAAGAAGAGGAGGGAAGGAAGAAGAAGAAATGAGAAAACATTACAGAATACATTTTATTAATAACTTGATTCATTAATTTAACAATGCATGACTGATATTTGTAAGAAGATTATTTGGAAGTTGGAACTCAAGTAATTACATTATATGAAAATATTATAACAAGAGACAAATACAACTGGTAAATAATAATTTAGGGTATCTTCTATAATATTCTTTAACAGTTAGATTTTCATAATATAAAAAATTAAAACTTCCAGTATTTATATGAGTACATTAACTCCTCAATCTTTCATGCATTGAATTTCATATTAAAACTAGAAACTTTTTATTGACTCGAACTCACAGCCTCAAAGAACTTTGTTTCATAGTCGCTAACCAATCCTAGCCAACTGAGCTATGCTCATGGACTAATTGTCTTTGTCTACATACATGTGTTCATGGCAACAGGCTATTTGCTACACATTTAAAAATCACAAAAAGGGCAACATATATTTTATTTGTAGTACTGGGTAATTTCTGACATTTTATTGATGAGGTAAATCAACAAGCAAAGCTAGTAGAAGAAGAAAACAAATAAACCAGTAATAAATTATAGCTCATCCTTATTATGATGATATATTATTTTTCATCAATTAGTCGATCAAATGTACCATGTCAGCTGTAGCATTACCTTCTTGTAACTTGAAAGAGATTGAAAGGGTTATCCAGCATTAAATTACAACCAGCTGTCCAGGCAGAATATTAAAAGGCTTCCTGAAATACATGAAACTGATAACTCTCAAGGAAGTAATAATACAAAAGAAAGAAATAACACGCTAGATATTATTTATTATTTATCATTGTGTATGTTGATACAAAATAACTGATTGCTGTAGTTGTTACAATTATTTTATCTGGTTTCCAGCTACCCTTCATGTTTTCTTGAGATGGGCATTATTAAGATCCTGTATCATAAAGCCCAAAATAATAATTTCTGGCCAATCAACTAAAGGCACAGCTACTCGTGTAAGTAAAAGGATATAAAAATATTGCGCCTAATAAAATAATACTTTGGATATTTATAGGTAAAATGAATCTTGACAAGTCAGCTAACCACGTGCATGTATTGGGGTTCAACTCAGACGTGGGGCTCAATTCAGACATAGGGTTCAACTAGGGCGATCGGCATCTTAGAAAGAAAATCATTTGTTCTTATTGCTCAAAATCGATTTTATGAATGAGTAGACTACTATTTATTCAGGATTTCATGTTATTCATGATCAATATAAAATTCATAAAGTTAATGCAAACCCTTTTCAGCATAATTTACAACATGTACACATTTTGGTAAAACAGAGAAAAATTCCTAGCTGTGTTGAAAAAATGATTATCCAATTTACTTTTATTCTCTATATTGAGAAACGTTTATGAAGAGTTCACAGTAAAATTGACAAGCAGTGTCATGAACATTCCATTAAGAACCATCATTTAATGTAAGGAAAGATTTGTAATAATGAACAATTAAATATTTGTAATAGAGAAAGAACCATATGAAACAGACACAATTTCGGATATTAATGATAAATTTTACTATAAATTCTATTTGCTAACATATACAAGTATGTATCCATGTAGAATCTACAAAATTTGACCTATCCATTAGACAATCCTCCAGACTTGGATTGTAATGGTTCATTTAAGCTGAAGAAGTCGCCGATCTAGAGGCTGATGATGTTTAGAAGAGAGACTCGATTTTGCACAAGACGTTTGAACAAGCATTCCAATTCATTCTCAAAATACTCTAGACTCTCAATATCAACCACTCTTCTTTGTTGAACTGCTTTTGACAAGAAGGACCATTTACAATCTTTGGGTTCTGATAGAAAGATAGAACAACTCGAAGAAGATTGATTGCAACTTCTCTAGTCTCCATTAGCATTAAAAAGTCACAATCTTTACGCTTGCTAACAATCTGCTTCAAAGACCTCAAACAAATCTTGACATCCTTTTGTAACTTCTTTATTTGTAATTTGTTTTTTCTGATTGTATCTTCTACTCGGTTATGTACCGTTGATTCGACCAAGATATCTCTAATGTTGCTACACAAGTCTAAAACCTTGATAGACAACTCAAGATCTTCTTCTACACATCTCTTCTCACGAGATAAAGAAGAAATTTGTTGATTTCTTGGCAGACAAAGGAGCTCCTGTGTCAAATCATAAAGGTCGCCAAGTCCTTTTAATCCATTTAACACTAGTTGGGAAGTCATAACAGATTCTGCGGAAGCCAAAATACTCCTAATGTCGTTTAGCTCTTCTTTGATTTTAAGAGCAGTGGGTTCTGAGTTAGAGGGCAAGCTAACAGAACGAATATGAAAAGACATTTCTTTTGTAAAGGGATAGTTTGAAAGCTGAAAAGATATTTGGTAATGATAAGAAACTATGAAATTAATACCTACATATATAGATGATGAGATACATAGATGAAGAGAGACACGAAGAATATTTGCAGCTCAGCTCTTAAGTCAATGCAACAATTACTGAACATAATCAATTAATGTAATGCAATAAACCCTTATTACGAGATCTATGTCCCTTACAACCACAGAAAAATATGGACACAAGCATATTTATATGATAGAATTTGTTGAGTGCATATGCAAACACATCATGCAGTTAAACCTAACCCGCTTCAACAACTTGTGGACATTTTCCCAGTATAATATATTAAGTACTTATAAATAGGAAGATTTTTTTCATCTATAAAACTATTAATAAACCAGAGAACAATGTAAATGTGTAAACAATGCAGATATTTATGACTACTGGTAATTGAGCATGCCTCTTGTTTGCTACTTGTCCTCTTGATTTCTTCATCTCCAATAAAATACAGAAAAATGCAACGTTTGCTCTTCATGTTATTGAGTGTTTCTAATGACATAATATGGATACATGAGGGACGTAATTTTGAATTGAAATTTCTTTACTCTGAACTCTATTCTAAACTAGTAATTGAATTTGCATATAATACAAATCAGACAACTTTTCATATTACACAAGACGCTCATGTTGCACTGGAAGCCAATGAAACAGCAAATATCTTAACAATGTTTAGCTCTTCGTCAACTTTTATAGAATTCGTAAGTTCTTAATGGGTTGATTACTTGATTGAAGGTTTATGGAGCAAACGTGAAAAGCCATATATGATCTACTTTAGTTAAATAAGGAGGATTCATAAAGAATCTTCTCAGCTAAGCTGTTTCACTACACACATGTGGAACTATCCTTGTTTCTTTTCAATAATCAAATACCTCGCATGGTTGCAACAAGTTTTACCTACAATAAATTCGTAATTTGCCATGACAGTGTTGTGCGAAAATTCAATTGATTCGCACAAATTCCAAAAACGCAGCGGAATGCTAATGCGTGGAAACAATCAAAAAGAAGGATCTAGCTTGTCGATTAATTATCAACCACAAATTCAATGAAAAATAATCACTAAACAAAAAAAAAATATAGAAGAAAGGAGAACACAGAGATTTAACGTGGTTCGGCTAGATTGCCTACGTCCACGGACCCAACAACTATTCTTTATTTCACTGAAGAAAGAGAGTACAAAAGAGAGAGATTACAGAATTATAGGTAGCAAAGTGGAGAGACTAACCTATAATTACAAATTGAATAATCAATTTATCCAAAGACTTGTTTGCGCTCAAAACCCCTAATTGATTGACTGCAGAAATTAGGGTATACTCACACACATATGAAGAAGAACTTCCTTCATTTAAATAGGCATGAAAATGAAGGATGCTTGGAGATGAAGAAAATTAACTTCCAGATTATGTGACAACCTTTCCAGATTACTTGATTTGATTCCAATGCACATAAATGATAAAAAATCTATGTTTTCATAAATTTCTATTGCTTAAATTAATCTCCATGTATAAACTTCTCTATCTTCATATAATAAATCTGACTAATTGATTGATTAGCAATTAATTAGTTTCCATTTCCTAAAAGATACCACGCATATCTTTCTTTTTTATCATTCCATATATAGCATAATTAATTGATTGACTGAATCAATTAATTATTTTTTTATCTTCTTTGGAAAATATTTGAATCACATAAATTCAACACTCCACCTTGATTCAAATATAACCATCTCTCTGCATCATCACATCTCGACAAATTGTTGGGTCTACGTCAACAAGTTCAATGTGAACTAGTATGGGCAATATTGCCCAAACAGAACTTTCAAATCTTTCCCAAGCACAAGAAAGATAGTATGCACATCATCAAACATAATACATACGAGAAAGTACCAAAATTCTTTAAAAAATCCGATGTTGAAGATGAACATGTAGATACTATTCTTCGAGAGACCAATGGAGATTTAACAGCGCGCTTCACCTTCTCCATTCCAAATTGAGCGAGGACATACTCAATATTATCTACTCCAATCTCCTCCACAAGAATTTTGCTAGACTTTCCTAAGTCAACATCAACAGACTCACCAACAAGCTTCACAATATTCAAAGCATAAGATGAAGAATCATCGCTACAAATATGCTTACAAATAGGGCCAACTGAACCAAAAGGCCTTTCCAACAAGTGAGCTCCACATAGAGTCTGAACCTCTGTAATCTTCTCATCAACCATGGTATCATCGGAAATACCAATATCTTTCTGAATATGGAAACAATCAGATGACTCCAAATGTGTTTGGCAATTTTCTGTCCTTCCAATGTCATCACTTGATAAGGGCTCCACCTTCAACAAAGAGCTCTCATCAAATATCGCATGTCTGCTAGTCATAATTCTCCGAGTTGTTTTACACCACAACCTATACCTCTTCACTCCTTCTCTATAGCCTAACAAAATGTGCTTGCTTTCCCTAGGCTTCAACATATCATGTCTCTCATCTTCTAAATAAGCTGAACAACCAAACACTTTAAGGAATAAATAATCAACATGCTCTCTTTTCCATATCTCTTCTGCGATCTTCATATCTATGGAAATAGAAGGTGTGCGGTTGATGAGAAATACTGCCATAGATATCGCTTCTGCCCAAAATCCCACTTCTAGACCAGCAGTCGTTCTCAAGCTCGTAGCTCTCTTCCACAATATCTGACACATGCTCTCCGCCACTCCATAACAACAATGTGACTCAACAGAAATAGAAAAATCTCTAATTACATGCTCGGACTCGCAATAGTTAGTGAATTCTTGTGACATATATTCACTACTATTTTCAACTTTGAGAACCTTCAAACGCTTCCTCGACTGCTTCTCTACCAAGGTCTTCCACTTACAAAATTGGGCAAATATTTCATGTTTGGCCTTTAAGAAATAAACCCAAACCTTACGTGAGAAATCATCCATAAATAAGACGAAATAACTGGCTCCACCAAAAGATGCAACTGGGGTGGGTCCCCACACATAAGAATAAACATACTCTAGAAACTCTGTAGCTCTAGGTCTTCCAACATCAAATGTGACATGCTTCTTCTTTCCAAAAGAACAATCTCCACAAGAGCTAGACTTTGACTGACAAACACCATCAATCAACCCGCGCTTCTTCAATACTTCAAGACTCTCCTCAACAACATGACCTAAACGAAGATGCCATAACTGAGTAGAATCTGAAATACTAGAATCAGTAGAAACTACCGACTCTTCTAAGACTGTCTCTCCATGAAGCACATAAATATCATTAACTCGCACCCCTTTCATCACTACCAAGGAACCCTTCGCCACTCTCAAATTCTCTCCATCTATTATTATCCTCATACCAAGTCTACTCAAAGCTCCAACTGATAACAAACTTCTACGCAGCATCGGAACATGTCTAACATCCGTGATAGTCCTAACAACACCATCATGCATTCTAAACCTCACACTTCCAACGCCCACAACACGACAAGATGTGTCATTCCCCATATGAACTGCTCCGCCATCAATTTTCTTGTAACTGACAAAACAGCTCCTATCTGGCGTCATATGACAAGAGGCTCCAGAATCAATCACCCAACTTGTATGCTCTAAAGGTGAAATACTGGCTGAAAGTAATGATGTATTACTATCATTTCTATCCACATCTGATCTAACTGCTGGCAAAACTGAAACTTTCTCCTTCTTCTCTCTCTTCTTTCTAAGAGCTGGACAATCCCGTATGAAATGTCCATTCTTCTTACAATAATAGCAAGCACCCCTTCTAGGACCCATGAAATGAGACCTATGCATATCTCTACCTCCAAGGTGCTTCTGCTTTTTATCTCTTCTTTTAGATGAACGAAGTTGTTGCTGAAGAACACCGTCATTAGTCTTCACCTTTCATGTCCCAAAAACTCCTTTTCTAACAAATTTGGTGATGCCATAATTTTTCATACTACTGTTGAAAGAATTTGTCATTGATAGCTAATCTAGAACAAGACAGCTAGCTCTGATACCAAACTGTTGTGCGGAAATTCAATTGATTCGCACAAACTCCAAAAACGCAGCAGAATGCTAATGCGTGGAAACAATCAAAAAGAAGGATTTAGCTTGTCGATTAATTACCAACCACAAATTCAATGAAAAATAATCACCAAACAAAAAAAAATATAGAAGAAAGGAGAACACAGAGATTTAACGTGGTTCGGCTAGATTGCCTACGTCCACGGACCCAACAACTATTCTTTATTTCACTGAAGAAAGAGAGTACAAAAGAGAGAGATTACAGAATTATAGGTAGCAAAGTGGAGAGACTAACCTATAATTACAAATTGAATAATCAATTTATCCAAAGACTTGTTTGCGCTCAAAACCCCTAATTGATTGACTGCAGAAATTAGGGTATACTGAAGAAGAGGATAATGGTGGATGCTCTCTCACACGCTCACACACATATGAAGAAGAACTTCCTTCATTTAAATAGACATGAAAATGAAGGATGCTTGGAGATGAAGAAAATTAACTTCCAGATTATGTGACAACCTTTCCAGATTACTTGATTTGATTCCAATGCACATAAATGATAAAAAATCTATGTTTCCATAAATTTCTATTGCTTAAATTAATCTCCATGTATAAACTTCTCTATCTTCATATAATAAATCTGACTAATTGATTGATTAGCAATTAATTAGTTTCCATTTCCTAAAAGATACCATGCATATCTTTCTTTTTTATCATTCCATATATAGCATAATTAATTGATTGACTGAATCAATTAATTATTTTTTTATCTTCTTTGAAAATATTTGAATCACATAAATTCAACAGACAGCTAATGTCTAACCTATAAGTAGCTAGCAGAGACAAGAACATACCATATATACATGGAATTCTATATTACATCTATGCTGCATGAACTAGACTACATGTTTGGAAGTAGTAACAAATGAACATAAATTTCAGCGACAGACTATTTAACAAATATTCATAGGCCCCTAAAAGAATATAATTTAGTAGCGCAAAGTCATTTCTAAAGACATAATAATGTGGTATAAATTAGCTAACAAAGCAAAATGACTGGAAAAAAAACAAGAATAAACAAACTAAAAATATATATAGCACATCCTGATAAAGGTATACGTGAAGTGATATTATTTTCATCAAAATTTATTATGTCTGCTATGATATTATCCTGTTCTAAAAATCTGAAAGGGATATCCAGCATAATATTTGAACCAACTACCTATACAGATTAATTCAGAGGTTCAAAAATTATTTAAAACTGAAAAATGTTAAGAAACAGTTGGGTTTTGATGTTTATCATCCCTAAACTGATGGCTGAGCAATATGTCAGAATACAAAACAAAAGCAGGAACAATAATATTAGTGGTTACAAATGAGATAGAAAACTAAATATGTCAGACACTATGATTTTAATTATTCAAAATATATATTGTAAATGAGATAGAACAATAAATATGTCAGACACTATGATTTTAATTATTCAAAATATATTGTGGTCCTCGTGTGTGATAAAGATTAAAACATGTAAGTTGCAACAATTTTTTATTTGGTTCAGCTACTTTTCATCTTTCTAGGAGTTGGATATTACTAGGATTGTACATCATCTAACCAGATAAAACAATTCATATCAGTAAATAAATATATGGTACACCTACTCATATAATTTTATTTTATTCGAAGAAGAATGTCAATATGTTGATAAAACAATACCTATGCTCAAGATCGTTAGACACAAATGAATTTTTACAAGTCAGATAACCATATCCTTCAACTACCCGTCAACTTGGATCTCAATCAATATCAAAAAACATACCTAATTATGATCTTCTCTTATTTCTATGAAAAGGTTAGTTCAATGAATGAGAATAATTGTTGTTAATTAAGAAACAATCCATCAACGCAAGATGCTATGTTATACATTTATATGTAATTTACGAACACAGTTAAGCAAGACAATTGGTGATTCATATACACCCATACACAAGCATTTTTGGTGAATTTTAGAAATTAGTAACATGGATGAAGATATATCATTGTATTATTGTTTCCATCGTAAAGTTTCTTCTTCGCTCTCTCACTTTTTTTTTCTTTTTTCTTTTTGCTTTTCTTTTAGTTGCCTAAAGAACAAAACTTTACTTGTAAACGCTAGGGAAGTATGTGCTTGGCAAAAACATATTCTAGATGCTTGTTAATTACAGGATTGTCAGTTTTGGTTCGAACACGTGACATTTGATCTTGCAGTCCGAACTATCAATCAACTGTGCCAACTCTCTTGGCAAAGTAGTTAATTATGGAGAGTTCATAGTAAAATAACAAATTAATATACCCTGTAATGATATCATCATTTGGCCCAGTGACAAGCTTTTGTAACGGGGAGTGGTGCTATGATTCAATAGTAACAATTATATTAAGAAAACTATCATATAAAATAGATAAAGACTGTAATAGTCAATCACTGTATATACGTGAGAATATTTATTGCATTTTCCCATTGCTAACATTTTCAAGTATCTACCCTACTTCAATCTACACAAGCGGATTGATCCAAAACAATCTTCTAAAATATGGACTAAAATGGCCGAGTTTTTCACCTTTTTAAGCTAATATGTGTTACAAATTTAGAGGCTGATGATGTTAAGAAAAACACTATTTTGTATTAGACGCTTGAATAAGCAATCCACTTCAGTCTCAAACTACTCTAGACTCTCGGTGCCAATCACTCTCCTTTGTTGCACCACTTACAAAGGACCACTTACAATCTTTGGGTTCTGATATGAAAGATAGAACAACCTGAAGAAGATTGATTGTAACTTCTCTAGTCTCATCTAATATCAAAAGATCGTCATCTTTACATTTGTTGGCATTCAACTTAAATGACCTCAAACTATTTTTAAAATCCTTTAGCTGTGAACTAATAGCAGATTCTGATGAAACCAAAACACTCTTAAGGTAATTCAGTTCTTCTTTAATCTTTTGAGCAATTAGCTGCAATCTCGAAAGCAAACAAATTGAACAGGTATGGAAAGGCACTTTTTTTTAAAAGAAATTTTATCAATATAGGAGATAAAATTTTGAGAGATTCAGAAAATTGTCTTTATTGAATTGAGAAAGATGATATTACTTTTACATCTCTGTTACAATACAATCTGTATATATATAAAAGAGATACAGCCCAATATGTAAATGGGCTTCAGTGTATTTGCATAAAGACTAATTGAGTTGGTTGGGCCAGGTCTGCACTGGCTCTCAAGTGAACTGCATATACTGTGAGACGTTTGTTTCGCCCCCTCAAACCCTACATCGGTTAGGGTTTGCGAGAGATAAAAACAATGGCGCCGCCGACTCAAACTTTGTGAGATTCAACATGACTAATGTCAAAATTCTGCTAATATCTGTCATCTGCTCTCTTTGATGTTGCTGCGATTCTCTGATTATCCTCGGCTAGATGAAATTTGAGAGAAATTCTCAGAGAGATTGCAGATAAGTTGACAAAACTTTCACTCATTGAGATCAACTAGAGATATATCCACAGATGATAACTAATTTTGTTGAAAATTCTTGTTTGAGCCTAGATCGAGACGGATATGAGACATAACTCTGAGAGATCTTCAACTGGATGACAGATCTGGTAAGTTTTTTTCTTCAGACTTCCTTTTTTTGGCTAATAATTGTAGTCATCTTGTTAACAGATTTCCTGTTTGCTATTTGAGGTGACGATCTAACAGCATCGAGATCTTACTCAGAGAGAAATGCATAAAGTATTGATCTTTACTTCCTGTTTGAATGACAGAAAGTAAAGTCTTGGTCTTTGGCTCAGATTTAGGCATTACTTGTCGGCAGTACAAACTTTTAGCTTCTTCTTGAAAGTAGAGAAATTTTTCTTGGATAATGGCTTCGTCAGTATGTCGGCAATTTGGTAAGGTGCAGGTATATGACTTACACTTAATCTGTTGCTGGTAACTTGTTCTCTAACAAAGTAGATATCAATCTCCATATGTTTAGTTCGACTGTGTAGAACTGGATTTGCACTAAGTAGAACAGTACTAAGGTTGTCGCACCAAATTGTAGGCTTACTGTCAGTTTTGACTCTAAATTCACTTAAAAGTGATTTTATCCATATTAACTCTGCTGTGGCATTAGCTACACTTCTGTATTCTGCTTCAACACTAGATCTAGAGACAGTGGGTTGTTTCTTTGAATACCACGAAATAGGATTTGTGCCTAAGAATATACAGTATCCTGTTGTAGATCTTCTATCATCTGGATCTGTAGCCCAATCTGCATCTGCATAGCAATTAATATTTAAGCTGTTGCATGCTTCTAAGATCAATCCATGTTTCAGTGTGCCTTTTAAATATCGTAGAATTCTTTTAACTGCTTTCCAATGCTCATCCAGTGGATTTTGCATAAATTGACTAACTTTATTTACACTGTAAGCAATTTCTGGCCTTGTGATTGTTGCATATTGTAGTGCTCCAACTATGCTTCTGTAATGCCTTATGTTCTGTATAGCCTCACCTTTGTTTTTGGATAGATGTAAGTTGGTTGCCATTGGTGTGGAAAGTGCATTTGCTTTATCCATTTTTGCTTTCACAAGAATCTCTGATATATATTTTTCTTGACTTAGTTGAATCATTGATGTGGATATTCTTTTGACTTCTATTCCCAGAAAGTAGTTTAAACATCCTAGATCTTTGATTGAAAACTCTTTATTAAGGTATTCAGTAAGCCTGTTTATCTCTGCATTGCTGTTGCCTGTGACAATAAAATCATCAACATATATTAGTACATATGTAGTTTCAAATCCACTGAATTTTGTAAATAAAGAGTTATCAGATTTAGTTGATGAATAGCCAAGTCTGATCAGTGTTGACTTCAATTTGTCAAACCAAACTCTGGGTGCTTGCTTGAGTCCATAGATTGCCTTGCTTGCACACAAATTTTTCATTGTCATTTTGTTTGAAGCCTTGTGGTTGTTCCATGTACACTTCTTCCTGCAAAATACCATTCAAAAAGGCATTATTTACATCAAGTTGTTTAATGGTCCAGTCTCTGCTCAAGGCAATAGTGAGAATTATTCTAATAGTGGAAGGTTTCACAACTGGTGAAAAAGTTTCATTAAAATCAAACCCATTTTGTTGTGAATAACCTTTTGCTACAAGTCCTGCCTTGTACTTAGAGACTGAACCATCAGGATTCTTCTTGACTTTATATGTCCATTTGCATCCAACAATATTTTTGTTGGATGGCAGAGAAACCAAAGTCCAGGTTTTATTTCGAATCAGTGCATTATATTCTTCCTGCATTGCAGTTTTCCATTTTTCATCTTGCACTGCTTCAAAATACGTAACTGGCTCTCTGATTTCAATGACTGCATTATAAGTTTTTGGCTTAAAAATTCCACTTTTAGCCCTTGTTATCATGTGATGACCAGTTGTTGCAGGTTGTTGATTGTTACTTTCAGCTGTGGCTTCATTGTCATTAGATGATTGTGAATCATCTAATGGTTGATGACTACCTGATTGGATGTCAGAATCATGCTGAGCATCTTCAACTTGACCTTCAGGTTCCAACTGCTCATGACCTGGTTCATCTCTGATCATTGTGTGTTGTGAGCCACCAACTTTCTTCAATAGGGGAAATGAATTGAGTGTTCTGTCTGGTTCTTGCATGAGATTGATTATCAATCTCAGAGCATTCTGGTATCTCAGGTATTGATACCCTTGGATTGTAAATTTGTTGTGATGTTTTCACATCTATTTTGCTATAGGGAAAGATATTTTCATTGAACACTACATGTCTTGATATAAAGATTTTTCCCTTGTCATCTAAGCATTTATACCCCTTTTTGTTTGTAGCATACCCCAGAAAAGTACATGGTGATGATCTGAAGTTTAATTTATGTCTGTTGTAGGGTCTTAGATGAGGAAAACATAGACAACCAAAAAATTTTAAGGCCTTATAATCTGGTTTAATTCCCTGTAACTTTTCTATGGGACTTTTGAAATCTATAGCCTTAGTGGGCAGTCTGTTGATTAAATACACAGTTGTAGAGAAAGCATCTGGCCAAAACTTTAATGGTAATGATGCTTGAGCAAGTAAAGTAAGACCAGTTTCAACTATTTGTCTATGTTTCCTTTCAACTAGACCATTTTGTTCAGATGTAAATGGACAAGTTGTTCTATGAATTATTCCCTTTTTTGAGAAAAATTCTTTTAGAGGATGGAACTCTGTTTCACCATCTGTTTGTATAATTTTTACATTGCAATCTAGTTGATTTTCAACTTGAACTATGAATTGTTGTACTGCTTTGTAAGTTTCAGATTTTGATTTCAGAAAGTAAATCTATACATATCTAGTGTAAGCATCAACAAATGAGATATAGTATTTGTACCCATAATCAGTGTTGATGGGTGTTGGTCCCCATAAATCTATAGCAATTAATTCTAGGGGTTTACTATATTTTGTTTGTGAGTCTGGAAATGCAAGTTTGTGGCTTTTTCCCAGTTGACAGTGTGTACAAATATATGGCAGAGAGATTTTTTTCAAAAGTAATTGCATTGTTCTTTAGTACATGTTTAACAATGTTAACATTTGGGTGGCCTAGTTTATAGTGCCACATATCAAAAGTCTTACAATCTTCTTTGCATTTAATTTCAGAAACATTACAGCATTTTCCTTTAATTCCAGGATTTCTTGATTTAGCTACATCAAATTTGTACAATCCTCTAAATTCTCTACCCTGCAATAGAATTTCTTTTGTTAGAATATCTTTAACTAGACAATACTGTGGATAAAACTCAAAGAACACATTATTATCTTTTGCAAACTGTGATACACTTAATAAAAATTTTCTAATTAATGGGACTCTTAAGAGATTATTGAGATAAAATTGTTTCTTGCCAATAAAACTTGCATTTCCAGTGTGTGTGATTTTAATGGATTTACCATCCCCCATAAGCATAGTATGTGTACCTTTGTACTCTTTGTTTGCCAAGTTTAGCTTGCTCAGGTCATTTGTCACATGGTTTGTAGCCCCTAAATCTGGATACCAGCATTCATCATGTATGCCTTCTAATTTTGCTGTGTCACAGTCAGTATTTTCTGATTGACTTCTCTGATTTGGTTGAGTGTTGACCATGTTAGCATTTGGTTGATAGTTCTTTGCATTACTTTGTTGTTGTGGCACGTAATTGCTATCATATCTGAAGTAGCATCTGCTTGCTATATGGCCATACTTCTCACATATCTGACATCTAATTCTGTTATTGTTATTATTCTGTCTGCCACCTCTCCCCCTTGCTCTGTTTGCCTTACTGCCTCTTTGACTGTTAAATTGATTTCTGTTGCTGTTGTTCTTTCCTTGATTCATGTTTCTACTGTTACTAATATAATTGACAGTGAAGTCTGAACTAGTAGATTACTTTTGCTCTATTCTACCTTCATGTGCAAGAAGAGTGGCATGTACATATTGAATTGTGGGAGTTGTTTCTTTGGAAGAGATGACTGCCACAACTGCTTCATACTCTTCATCTAGGCCATTTAGTATTGACAATATCTGTTCATAATCAGA
Organism: Allium cepa; assembly: GCA_030765085.1. Classification (NCBI taxonomy): domain Eukaryota; kingdom Viridiplantae; phylum Streptophyta; class Magnoliopsida; order Asparagales; family Amaryllidaceae; genus Allium; species Allium cepa. Next base: position 506,652,725 of record CM060934.1, on the reverse strand, counting down.
TATCTTATGCCATGCTGAGGCCAATTGATCACAAAGCATCTTGACTTTAGACAAATAATCTCTCATTGGTAGTGCATCTTTCTTTAAACTTTGCAGTTGTCTTTTATAGAACATTACTTTTGCAGCAGATTGAGTATTGAAAACTTGCTCAATAGTAGACCATATTTCATTTGCAGATTTACATCCAATCAATTGTGGTAGGAGATTGGAACTGATTGTAAAAAGTAGCCAAGAACTTACTAGACTGTCTTGTCTTTGATGGGATGTGAAGTCTTGGTTGCTTATTAATTTTCCATCTTTATCTGCTACAAATCTGGGTGGTGTGATTAATGTTCCATGAAAGTAGTCCTCTAGACCATAGCCTTTAACTGCTGTTTCAATCTGAAATTTCCAGAGTAGAAAATTCGATTCATCCAGTTGTACATTGATGATTTGACTTTGTGGTTTAACTAGTGTTTTAATCAGATCTTGTGTTGCAGATCTTTGAACTGTTGATTCAGTGTTTCTTGCTGTGGATGATGATTCATCTTCGGCCATAGAGCAGAATTATGTGAATCAGGGTGATTCTTGAATTTGCAGTGGGTTGATCTTGAAGTCAAGAAAGAGAAACAAGAACTTAAAGATATCAAAAAACTTCTGATGCAGCTGGAAGCGTCTGGGTGATGAGATCAATTCTGACAGTTGCTTCTGGCGTGGCACAGATTCGAAGCAAATCAGAGAAAAATTGATACGAATCTTGATAACTGCACAGGTATGACCGATCTTTTAACAATCAGATGATGAGAACCACGATTCTCTGATGATTCTTGGGTGCGCAGCCTGATCTCTATGATGATATTGAATCTGAGAGATCAGTGGCAAGGCGTTAACCTTGGTACTGCTGTTGAGCAGATTTTTGTTGCTCCGATACCAAGATAAAGTTTTGAGAGATTCAGAAATTTGTCTTTATTGAATTGAGAAAGATGATATTACTTTTACATCTCTGTTACAATACAATCTGTATATATATAAAAGAGATACATCCCAATATGTAAATGGGCTTCAGTGTATTTGCATAAAGACTAATTGAGTTGGTTGGGCCAGGTCTGCACTGGCTCTCAAGTGAACTGCATATACTGTGAAATACAAGCATGGACCAATTTAAAACTTAATTATAAATATAGGTCTGTTTTGGCTTTTTTGGGAAAATGCTTTACCGATTTTTCAAAAATCGCCAAAAGAAAAAAACAATTTTCCTTTTGGACAACTTTTCAAAAATCGCCAACGTACTGAATGCTATATGCTATGGGTGGTTTTTGAAAAATCGCCTAGATGTATGCTTTAAGCCAACAAGAATCATCATTCTCCTTCACTCCCAACTTTACCAAAATCAGTTTCAAACTATCTAAAGCCTCTAAAACCCTATTTCTTCATAGAAAACCTAAAACAAGTCTGATTCTCCCGAAATCTAAACAAAGCTTTATAACAATTAGGCGTATTCTCCGGTACAAGGTATTGTTTAATGATTTATAATTTGTTTTTTAACTGAAATCCTAAATCGGATCTGTTGCATAATCTAATCAATGTTTATGTACTTGCAGTTGAACAAGACATGAATGATTGGAAGATAGACGACGAGGCGATGACAAAATGTTACGATGAATTTGAAGCTTAAAGGGGCATTGCGCATCTCAGTGATGTAGAATTTGTTCCAGAAACGCAATTTGAGACGAAACCTCATAAGTTCCATTCTGAAACATCATCTCTCAATAATCGCTTACGCGTCAACTCTCAAAGACTAAGGCAAGCAAATTTGCAATGATGGGAAAATACTAAATTCTCTACATCCTGTTGGTCCTACGCTACCATCTGGTGCATATCATATGCTACCAGCCGGTGCATATCCAGTTTTAGAAATCGCCAGTAGGCAACTTTTGGAAAATCTCCTATAGATACCTGCTGCAGAAAACATCACAGCAGAGGACTGGTATATGCGCATATAGCACGGGGTAAAAATTGTCCAACAACAGCATACTGATTCTCTGATAACAAATTACACTAAACAATATATGAAAGCGTTCGACAATATCGCAGAAGCCACATTAAATTCACAACAACCAAAATAATAAATAGGAACATAATCACAAAGCAACATTGCCCGTTTATAAAGTCGGGTTTAGCATAGACAACATAAAGTAGGGTTCAATTACATAAAGTTAAATAATACAAACACACTAGACGACGGTACTATATCTCTTAAGGTTATGCCCTTGCATACTGCATTTGCTACACTTATTTGATTTGGCGACTGGCTCTTGTCCATCACACCTTTGATTTTTGTAGATCGTGACCTCTCCGGTTGTCGTTTCACGGTTGGCGGCAGTATCTTAGGACTGTTAAATGCGCTTCAATATCTTCTATCACGCACAAGATGAAACTTGAATTTATAAGCAGTTTTGTAACTGTCAACAGAGTATCGGCTTGACGATAAGTCATGATGTGCTCTATTAGCCCCAATTGTTTGCGCCAAACAAGCTGCCATTAAATGGGCACACGGTATCATGTGTAGTAGCAGAATGTTGCATGTGCATGAGCAACTGTTGCCGTTGATTATAACTTTGTATTCATCACCAAAATAGTGAATAATCTATCATTCAATTTGGCAAAATCTTACAAGTCTGCAGCGACGCGCTTTACTGGCCATTTCTGCTATTTTAGTTTCCCACTTCGGAGTCAAGCATGTCGCTAATTCATCAGCAATTTGACGACGCTTATAGAAATATTCTACTGAGTGATAGAATGTTCGTGCAACTAAAGCCTTTATAAATAAAGATCTAGCTTCTTCTAATACACAATTAAAACTTTCAGACGCATTAATTGTTATAACATGAAAGCGTCATCCATCATTCTTGCACAAAGCCCAGTTTTCTTTAGAATTTCCCAAGCTCCTCTTAATCCACTCATGCGCACATCTATTTGCTGCTTTGATCTCTTCTCTAATTTTCATGTACTCAACCACCTCGGATGTGCACGCTGCTAAATAAAATAACCCTTTCAATCGCTTATTTTTGAAATCTGTCGTTTGAAAGTTCGCTTTTATATGCCTTGCACAATATTGTTGTTTGTGTGGTTGTCGCAATTTTCCGTGTAAAGCTTTTGGGATTCCTTTCATTCTATCTGATATGAAAGTAATACAACGACACATACACTACGTATAAATTCAAGCATGCAAGAAAAAAAACCAACCCCAAGAATCACATGACTCTGATTCAACAACTGCGCATGCCAAAAGAAAAGGACAATCATCTGTATCGACCGCGGTAACAAGTAATGTGTCCTTGTATTTACCATACAAGTGTGTCCTGTCAATACATAACAATGGCGACGATGCATAAAACCTGTAATGCAATGTCCAAATGCCCAAAACACACGATCGAACACTCTCACTTCATCATGTGACACATGATCTATAGAGCTAGGGTTCGTTCTCTTTATCTCCTCAAAGAACTATCGTAAAGTCATATGATTCTGCCCAGTCGCCATAAATTCTCTCTAGTGCTTTGCTTAATGCTCGTTATGCTTTCATGTAACTAATGTCGATGAAAAACTGATCGTACACAAGCACTTGAACTGTACCAGCTGAAATTTCAAATCGGCTTAGATAAAAGACATAATTTTTGTCACAAGAAATTTCGAAGTGGCTTGCTTATGGTTAGAATTAACTATTGGGTTGACACAAGTATGTTCGCTTAGATACTTTCGAATTTCCCACCTTTCCGACTCAGATTTTTCCGAAACTATCGCATGTATCCTCCAAAGACAATTACCTTCAACGATACATATAGTGATGCATTTTGTTTTGTTTGACTTGATTGACTTATATGAAACAGCATGCAGAATTGACCATTTCGTTAATTGTTGGAGAAACTTCTCTTTTGTCTTAAAAACCTTTTTCAACAGTAAACCACCTTAAACGCAAGCAGTTGAAGATCGTTCGCCCGCAAAGTGAAGATTAACAACAACATATCTTGCCAACATTTGCGCAGTGCAAAGATCATCATCAAATGGTACTTCCATCTTTGGTTCATTACTATCAGCATCATTGTCATCTGCTATAGGAAAGTCATTGTTCAACGGGTCGTTGTTAACTTGTATTCTTTGTATCCAATAGTTCTTCATTAACATTCATAGAAGCAATAACTATGCTATCGACTTGAGATTCTTCACCCACAGCTTCATTTCCATCAACATTCATATCATTGTCAACATTTGCATACGGAGAATTGGATGGATGGTCCAACGCTCCACTGTGCAGCAGAATCGACCGTCATATACCTGATTGAAATATAAGAGTCAACTAACCAACAATTATATCAGAAGAGACAAAAAAATATAGGCTATCCTGTAAACATACCTTTGACTCAAATCATATAGTTCGGATGGATTGGGATACGTTGACTGCGACATATTAGCATTTACAGGTTCATCATGCTAAATGCCTTGTTGCTGGAAGCTGTTTGCATTACAATAAAGCGTAAGAAAATATAACTACATAACATTATATCCACCAATTCATCAAAAAGATGTTACCTCGCACTAATATTTGCATCTATATGCGGTGTGCAGTAAATATTGCTTTATTGCGTAAATGGTTGCGAGTTTGTGTATGACATGAACTCGTTGCATAAATGGAGGACAATATATCTTCCATCAGTTGCATGAGGATTATTGTAACTAGGAGATACGTAGCCAGGAGATAGATCCGCCGTCTCCAACATCTGTGTATAGTATCCAATTACAATACTCACTACAAGAGATGCCACTTGTTGTTCTTGTTGTTGTTTTGCAACTCTCCTATGTATAACTCAATAGATTTTGCAACAGCAGAAAATATTATTTCTACATTATCATCGTCCACTAACGATATTGCTTTAAAACGAGTCCGTTGGCCAGTTAACCACTAGTTCAATTTCAAAATTCTTCTTTATTAATCTTCATTGTTTTATAAACAGCTTCTTTTAATTCCGTCAATTTGTAACGTCCCCTCACTTTTCCTAGTTTACACATACCGTCAACATGTTTACCATTTCTCCGATCATCGACAATTAGTTCACCGCCATAGTAGCAAAGTGTAGGAACCATATTTTCGTCATTATACAAATCAATATACAAATCTTTCAGTATGTACGCATGTACATAATTTGTTAACTTACTCAAACTCATTATTCTTTTTATCAAATTTCAGAAATTACACATAAAAACTAGGGTTTAACAATTGTACATTCAACTTGATGAACTTTGCTGAGCAACGTCGACTAGATCTATAGATTTAGCCCTAAACCAACATTTTAAATACTTTAAATATTGATTTCAGAAGACAGCAGCCATTAGAGGTCTTTTTTTTTATTTTTTGGTAAAGGTAGAAGTGAGAGAGGAAGGATGGGTGCTGGCTGGATTTATTTTAGATTTTGACGATTTGGAAAAATCGCCAATTTTTCAAAAATCGCCCAAGTTGTTATTGGCTTTGGCGATTTTTTAAAAATCGCCTATTGCTGTAATTATTTTCTAAACTAGTCTAAATTTGCTTTTTTTCCAAATAGCAGGCCAAAGTTGCAAATTTTCCGTTTTTAAAAGTTCTAATGAAGAAATGGTTTTAAAGCTGAAAAAGTATTTGCTAATGGCAAGAAACTACGAAATACCAACATATATAGAAGTGAAGTGGAATGAAACAATGGGGAAATAAAGAATATTTGCAGGTGTGTTGCTAAGGACATCAAGTTTTCCTCTTTCTAATACCATAGGAAAAAATAATAAACGCAACAAAATTTGTGTCCTTCTTAATATCAAAGTCATTTCACATGGTAATCAATCATCGACTAAAGTCGTTTTGCACGATGAACAACCGCCCACCAACGTCGTTTTCCACAGTCATAAACCATCGAACTACTGTTATTCGGTTGTTGATCCTCATGGAAAATAGTGTTGATAGATAGTTGTTCATCGTGCAAAAAAAATCCAAATTTATGTTTTTGGCAACCCCTTAAAAATTTTGGTATTAAAAAGTATAGCGTAAAATTTTATGATATTTTTTAGCAATGACATTAAATAGAGAAGAATGAAATGCTTTTGGCAACACACTGTCGGATCTCCTCTCATTTGTCAACATATCAGATTTTGATAAACACTGGGTTAATTTAATCATGCAAATACTGAGTACCCTCGTCATTAGATCTTTGTTTCATGTTGGCAAAAGTATTGGAGACAGGAATATCCACATGGTTCCTATTACTTATAACATTCAAAAATATTGAAGGGGAAAAATTAATTAATATTTAGTTCTATAATCCTAATGTAAGATCGTTGTTCTTCCGATAACAGCTTTTGGAAACATAATAACATACACTAGTGAGACATGTTTACCTACAAGAAATTATAACTTTTGATGGCAAACCACATATAACATATAATTATAAATCAAAAAAGTAATGTTAAAACTACATTGTATGACTGAACTAAACTGCTTGCATCCGCTGATATGTATGTGTTCACTGTCAAGAGACTATTTACTACGTACTTAAAACCACAAAAAGAATATCATATTATATAGTGCTCAGTCATTTCTAATGTTATATTAATGTGGTATGAAGATGCAAACAAACCAACAAAAAAATAATACTTAATACTCACGGAAGTCTACAAGTAATGAAACATCATTTCAGTGTGTCAGCAGATCAAAATTACTAGGACCGCTATATTATTATTCTTGTTGTGGGGAGACTGAAGGTGTTATCCAGAATTAAATCAAATACTACATCAAACTAACAAATATTAAGACAGGAGTTAGATTCACATGAAACTATCAAATATTAAAGAACATTTAAGAATTGATGTTTCCTTACTATTAAACTGACGATTAAGCAAGGAAACATTAGACCAACAAATAAAAAAAAGGGAAAGAAAAGCCGAGTGGTTGGTAAGTAATAAGACAGAAAACTAAAAAGATACTAGTTTCCTTTTTCCTGTGGCCTTTGTGTATGTTGATGCAAACAAAAACTTGCATTTATAACTAATTATTGTAAATGTCTGTCTCGTCCGGCTACTCATCATATCTCCTTGAGACAAGTATTATTAGATTTGCATATCATCAAACCCTTCATCATTATTTACTACCAATTAACATATTGAACTCATGCTCATTCAGTCTTAATTGATTGGTAGAAAAATTAAGATACTACTTAATAAAATAATACCTATGTTAGAGATTGACAGGCACAATGAATCTTGACAAGTCAGCTAACCACGTACATGTATTTGGGTTCAACTCGGACCTTGGGTTCAACTCGGACTCGATAACATCCTAGAAACAAAACAGATCATCTGTTCTTATCGCTTAAACTGATTTTATGAACCAGTAAACTAGTATATATCCAAAACAAGTCACACATCCAAGATTTTATGCTATTAAAGATTAATATATAATTCACAAAGTTAATCTAAACCATTTCCAATATAGTTTACAGCATGAATACGCATTTTTATAAATCTGAGATCATATCACTAGCTGTATAAAGCGATACGGTTTTCCAGTTTACTTTCATTCCCAATTTTGAAACATATTGATGAGAAAATTGGACTGTTCATAGTAAAATTAATAACCAAGGTCATGACTACCCTCCATTACAGACCATGATTCAGTGGGGTGAAAACAATAACAAACGGTAATACGATTAATTAACAATAATTATATGGACAAAACTAGCAAATAAACTGGAGAAATAACCATACGAAATGGACAAAATTTCAGATATTTATGATAAAATATTACTATATATTCTCTTTTCTAGCATCTACAAGTATGTACCCCTCTACAATCTACAAAATTTGACTTTCCATTAGACAATCCTCCAAATTTGGACTATAATGGTTCATTTTTAAGCTAAAGAAGTTACGGATCTAGAGGCTGATGATGTTTAGAAGAGAGACCCTATTTTGCATCAGACGTTTGTACAAGCATTCCAATTCATTCTCAACATACTCTAGACTCTCAATATCAACCACTCTTCTTTGTTGAACTGCTTTTGACAAGAAGGACCATTTACAATCCTTGGGTTCTGATATGAAAGATAGAACAACTCGAAGAAGGTTGATTGTAACTTCTCTAGTCTCCATCAACATCAAAAAGTCGCAATCTTTACGCTTGCTAACAATCTGCTTCAAAGACCTCAAACAAATCTTGACATCCTTTTGTATCTTCTTTATTTGTAATTTGTTTTTTCTGATTGTATCTTCTACTTGGTTATGTACTGTTGATTCGACCAAGATATCTCTAATATTGCTACACAAGTCTAAAACCTTGATAGACAATTCAAGATCTTCTTCTACACATCTCTTCTCACGAGATAAAGAAGAAATTTGTTGATTTCTTGGCAGATAAAGAAGCTCCTGCGTCAAATCATAAAGGTTGCCAAGTCCTTTTAATCCATTTAACACTAGTTGGGAAGTCACAACAGATTCTGTGGAAGCCAAAATACTCCTGATATCGTTTAGCTCTTCTTTGATTTTAAGAGCAGTGGGTTCTGAGTTAGAGGGCAAGCTAATAGAACGAATATGAAAAGACATTTCTTTTGTAAAGGGATAGTTTGAAAGCTGAAAAGATATTTGGTAATGATAAGAAACTATGAAATACCTACATATATAGATGATGAGATACATAGATGAAGAGAGACACCAAGAATATTGGCAGCTCAGCTCTTAAGTCAATGCAACAATTACTGAACATAATCAATTAATGCAATGCAATAAACCCTTATTACGAGATCTATGTCCCTTACAATCACAGAAAAATATGGACACAAACATATTTATATGATAGAATTTGTTGAGTGCATATGCAAACACATCATGCAGTTAAACCTAACCCGGTTCAACAACTTGTGGACATTTTCCCACTATAAGATATTAAGTACCAATAAATAGGAAGATTTTTTTTTTTATCTATAAAACTATTTAATAAACCAGAGAACGCTGTAAATGTGTGAGCAATGCAGATATTTATGACTACTGGTGACTGAGCATACCTCTTTTTGCTACTTGTCCTGTTGATTTTATCTCCAACAAAATACAGAAAAATGCCTCTTGTTTGCTACTTGTCCTTTTGATTTCTTCATCTCCAATAAAATACAGAAAAATGCAACGTTTGCTCTTCATGTTATCGAGTGTTTCTAATTACATAATATGGATACATGAGGGACATAATTTTGAATTGAAATTTCTTTACTCTGAACTCTATTCTAAACTAGTAATTGAATTTGCATATAATACAAATCAGACAACTTTTCATATTACACAAGACCCTCATGTCGCACTGGAAGCCAATGAAACAGCAAATATCTTAACATTGTTTAGCTCTTCGTCAACTTTTGTAGAATTCATAAGTTCTTAATGGGTTGATTACTTGATTGAAGGTTTATGGAGCAAACGTGCAAAGCCATTTATGATCTACTTTAGTTAAATAAGGAGTCATAAAGAATCTTCTCAGCTAAGCTGTTTCACTACACACGTGGAACTATCCTTTCATATAGGTTTTGCCTCAAGTATCTTGAACATCTGAAATTAATTAATGTGTAATTATATAATCCTAAAATTAGGATCCTTGTTTCTTTTCAATAACCAAATTATTAGGAACCAAATACCTCGCATGGTTGCAACAAGTTTTACCTACAATAAATTCGTAATTTGTCATGACAGCTAATGTCTAACCTATAAGTAGCTAGCAGAGACAAGAACATACCATATATACATGGAATTCTATATTACATCTATGCTGCATGAACTAGACTACATGTTTGGAAGTAGCAACAGATGAATATAAATTTCAGCGACAGACTATTTAACAAATATTCTAAGCACCTAAAAGAATATAATTTAGTAGCGCAAAGTCATTTCTAAAGATATAATAATGTGGTATAAATTAGCTAACAAAGCAAAATGAATGGAATAAAAAAAAAGAATAAACAAACTAAAAATATATATATAGCTCATCCTGATAAAGGTATACGTGAAGTGATATTATTTTCATCAAAATTTATTATGTCTGCTATGATATTATCCTGTTCTAAAAATCTGAAAGGATATCCAACATAATATCTGAACCAACTACCTATACAGATTAATTCAGAGGTTCAAAAATTATTTAAAACTGAAAAATGTTAAGAAACAGTTAGGTTTTGATGTTTATCATCCATAAACTGATGGCTGAGCAATATGTCAGAATACAAGACAAAAGCAGGAACAATAATATTAGTGGTTAGAAATGAGATAGAAAACTAAGTATGTCAGACACTATGATTTAAATTATTCAAAATATAATGTGGTCCTCGTGTGTGATAAAGATTAAAACATGTAAGTTGCAACAATTTTTTATTTGGTTCAGCTACTTTTCATCTTTCCAGGAGTTGGAACTTGGATATCACTAGGATTGTACTTCATCTAACCAGATAAAACAATTCATATCAGTAAATAAATATATGGCACACCTACTCATGTTATATAATTTTATTTTATTCGAAGAAGAATGTCAATATGTTGATAAAACAATACCTATGCTCAAGATCGTTAGACACAAATGAACTTTTACAAGTCAGATAAACAGATCCTTCAACTAGCCATCAACTTGGATCTCGATCAATATCAGAAAACATACCTAATTATAATCTTCTCTTATTTCTATGAAAAGGTTAGTTCAATGAATGAATGAGAATAATTGGTGTTAACTAAGAAACAATCCATCTACGCAAGATGCTATGTCATACATCTATATGTAATTTACGAACAAAGTTAAGACAATTGGTGATTTGTATACACCCATATACAAGCATTTTGGTGAATTTTAGAAATTAGTAACATGGATGAAGATATATCATTGTATTATTTGTTTCCATCGTAAAGTTTCTTCTTCTCTCTCTCTCACTTTTTTTACTTTTATTTTTATTTTTTTTATAAATTAGCAGGAGAACAAAGCATCGCCTGTAAACACTAGAAAAGTATGTGTTGCCAAAAACATATTCTGGATACTTGTTACGGTACGGGGTAGTCAGTTTTGTAGTTCGGACACGCGACATTTGGTCTTGCAGTCCGAACTATCAACCAACTGCGCCAACTCTCTTGGTAAAGTAGTTAATTATGGAGAGTTCATAGTAAAATAACAAATTAATTAACCCTGTAATGATATCTCTACAAGTCTACAGATATCATCATTTGGCCCAGCGACAAGCTTTTGTAACGAGGAATGATGCTATGATTCAATAGTAACAATTATATCAACAAAACTATCAAAATAAAATAGATAAAGACTGTAATAGTCAATCACTGTATATATGTGAGAATATTTATTGCATTTTTCCATTGCTAACATTTTCAAGTATCTACCCTACTTCAATCTACACAAGCGGATTGATCCAAAACAATCCTCTAAAATATGGACTACAATGGTCGAGTTTTTCACCTTTTTAAGCTAATATGTGTTACAGATCTAGAGGCTGATGATGTTAAGAAAAACACTATTTTGTATTAGAAGCTTGAATAAGCAATCAACTTCAGTCTCAAACTACTCTAGACTCTCAGTGCCAATCACTCTCCTTTGTTGCACCACTTACAAAGGACCACTTACAATCTTTGGGTTCTGATATGAAAGATAGAACAACCTGAAGAAGATTGATTGTAACTTCTCTAGTCTCATTTAATATCAAAAGATCGCCATCTTTACATTTGTTGGCATTCAACTTAAATGACCTCAAACTATTTTTAAAATCCTTTAGCTGTGAACTAATAGCAGATTCTGATGAAACCAAAACACTCTTAAGGTAATTCAGTTCTTCTTTAATCTTTTGAGCAATTAGCTGCAATCTCGAAAGCAAACAAATTGAACAGGTATGGAAAGGCACTTTTTTTTAAAAGAAATTTTATCAATATAGGAGATAAAATTTTGAGAGATTCAGAAAATTGTCTTTATTGAATTGAGAAAGATGATATTACTTTTACATCTCTGTTACAATACAATCTGTATATATATAAAAGAGATACAGCCCAATATGTAAATGAGCTTCAGTGTATTTGCATAAAGACTAATTGAGTTGGTTGGGCCAGGTCTGCACTGGCTCTCAAGTGAACTGCATACTGAGAAAAGGAAATTTGTTGTTGATGTATAAAGTCTAAAATATTGATGGATAAAACAAGATCCTCTTCTACAACATTTCTTCTAATGAGAAAAGGAAATTTGTTGTTGATTTCTAGGTAAATGAAGAAGCACTTCCATCAAATTATAAAGATTGCTAAGTCTTTTTACTCCATTTAATACCAGCTGTGAAGTAATAGCAGATTCTGATGAAACCAAAACACTCTTAAGGTAATTTAGTTCTTCTTTGATTTTTAAAGCAATTGGCTGTGATCTCGAAAGCAAACAAATTGAACAGGTATGGAAAGGCATCTGTTTTTAAAAGTTCCAATGAAGAAATAGTTTAAAAGCTGAAAAAGTATTTGGTAAGGGCAAGAAACTATGAAATACCAACATATATAGAAGTGAAGTGGAATGAAACAACAGGGACATAAAAAATATTGGCAGGTGTGTTGCCAAGAGCATCAAGTTTTTCTCTTTCTAATACCATAGAAAAATAATAATAAACGTAACAAAACTTGTATGCTTCATAATACAAAGTCATTTCACATGGCAATCAATCATCATGTAAAGTCATTTTGCACAGCCATCAACCATCGAACTACTGTTATTCGGTGATTCGTCCCCGTGGAAAAGTATGTTGGTCGGCGGTTGTTCATCGTGAAAAAAAAAAAATCGAAAATGATGTTTTTGGTAGTTCCTTAAAATGTCTGGTGTTAGGAGGAGCATAGTGTAAAATTTTACGGTATTTTTTAATAATGATGTTAGAAAGAGGAAAATGAGATGCCCTTAATAACACACTATTTGCAACTCCTCTCATATGTCAACAGATCAAATTTTGATAAACATACTGGGTTAATGTAATCATGCAAATACCGAGTACCCTCGTCATTAGATTTTTGTTTCTTGTAAACATGGAAAAAGTTAGGACTGTTACGGTTGAACAATCAACCGCTCAACCGTACCAACCATTCATGCGGTTACCACCTATAACGGTAACGATTACGGTCACGATTGAAGAATTAGATAATCACGGTTAACCATACCAACCATATATGATTGTTTAGTATAATATTTAACGTTAAACTTCATTATGTTCTAAGTATATCTAGAGTTGATGTTGTTTGTTTCTCTGTGTAAAGACTATGGTAAAGGTTAAAGTATTATATGTGTGAATGGGAGTTTCTGTTTTAAGCATCTGATCTGGGTATTTTTCTAGTGAAGTATGATGAAGGAAATTATGCCATATAATTTAATATGTGGTCATACTTTCTTTGGTAATGTCTGCTAAATAGTTGATAGCAAAATTGATATGGTTTTAGAAAAAAACATGTAATATATCTGTCAAGTGTTGAGTTTGAAACTGGTCTGGGTTAACCAGTAAGGCTTGATCATGACTTGTAATTAATATAAGTACATGTCAAGTTTAGAAAACAAGGCCTATAATCCTCAACCTGGGCAATAAGTTTATTGTAGGAATTTGTGTTGCTTGGTGTAGTAAGTTCATGTGCATTGTTTTCACTGCTTGGCCTTTAAACTGATTTGCTGTCTTGATATTCATCAGATCATTGCATACTTTATGAAATATGACATAAGCAATTTTCTTAGCATAAAAATTGCTTGAGTTTAAGAATAAAATCCCTGGGATAGACAAACATGTATGAGTTGAACTAACACCATGTATCAATCAAATTATCTAGTATCAAATCCCTAAATTCTATGGATCAAATAGCTAGCTTGTAAAACTCAGAAATTAATTAATCTGAGTTATAAAACAAGCTAGGAAATTAGACAAGAAAATGATGTGATTATTTTAGGATTAGAAATCAAGTCTGAGTTCAAAAAAAAAATAGGTAAAATGGCTATGTGACACAAAAGTCCCTCAATTATGAGGAACAAAGTGTGAATGAGATTCTTTGCTATTTTAATTGCTCTGATAAGCAAAGAATCATTTATATATCTTCACATATATAAATGACATGATTTAGTTTATATACTGATATTTTTATATTAGTTAAATTCTGGATCTTGGGAGAATGAATTTAAAGAAGTGATCACTTATATATATAAAAAAAACTCACTAAAAATCACATAAATTAGAGTAAAAAGAAGTGGGTCACTTCAGTTGGTACCAGAGCTATGTTGTTAAAACATAGCATAAATATATAATCCAATCTTCTTGTATGGATAAAATTCTAAAAAAAAAAAATATTGTAACGACCCAGAAATTTTGAACAATTTAAATTAAAATATTTAATTAATTTTAAATGTTTGAATGATGGTTTAGTTTGAATTCTCAATATTACTATGAATTTGACGATTAAATTATATAATTTAATCTATTGGAAGTTGAATAAAAATTTGAAATCTTCAATTTTAAACCGATTAAAAATATTTCAAAGGATTGTAAAATCCATATTGATAATATTGAAGATTATAGAAGCTTCAGAATTGAATTTGAAAGTAAATTGTTCAGTTTTGAAATTATATCGTTTGAATCGATATTTAAAAATAGCCTTCCGAGGCACAGTCTCGGAATTCGACGAAACCAGTTCCATTGGGTCCGTAATATTTAATTATTCTCGGATTTCAAATTTCGTATTTTTCGAAGCTGTTATGTGAGCACACGACGTGTAAACGCATTGAATTTTTATCGAGATTCAATTTAAATTTAAAATTTAAATTGGTCAACCTCAGCACGTTCTACCATTTATCACGCCTAAAATTATGCCGAGAATCACAAAGAAGATCGTGCAAGCACGAAATTCTGTCTCCCTCCATCCCTTTTTAAATAAACACGCAACTTCCTTTCTCGTTCAAACCAAAACAGTTCGAAAGGTCGAAAGAAAAACAATGGCCGAAGCCCCTTAATCTCGTTCAAAATCAAATCATTCAACAAAAAAATAAAATAAAAAAATAATGGCGGACGAAACAAAGGGGGATCGATCGCGTCTCTTTTCCCATCGCGGCAGTCTCGAGGATTCGCGATGGCATTCGCGAGGTTAGAGGAGAACATCAATGTCGACTTCGATGTCGACTTGGAGGAGGAGCAAAAGCGACGACTTTGGGATTGTCTGAAGGTGGTTCGCATACGCGTGAACATCGAGGCAAGGTCGCGTTCGAGCAAGGCAGGAATCTCGAGCTCGTGTCACAGCGGCTGCGAACTAGGGTTTCGCGAGCGAGGCAGTGGGTTCAAAGTTGACATGGAGATGTTTGTGCTCGAGCTTCAATCGGGGGATGGCACTCGTGAGGGCTTCGATGTCGATTTCTTTTTCTGGTAAATTTTTTTTTCCCTGAGCATTTAATTTAGAAAGGGATTAACAGTAAAGCGAAAAATCTGTTTAATAAAATTTTATATATTAATTCACATGCATGTTTCAAATTTTAAAAAAAAAACAACAGAGCTAAAAAAAAGAGAATTGGTTTAAATTTAAAAGTATGTATATATCAGACAAGAAGAAAAATATAGGAATTTTAAATGATAATATAAACTGTTATTATTATTTTTAAGTATAGGTATTTGTAGTCTAAATAAAATTTATTTTTAAAAGGAAAAGTTTTGGTTTTAATTAAATAATTAGATTACATAAAATTATTTAAAGGAAATGTAGTTTTAGAATTAATATTTTGTTAAGTAAATTTATCAAAGGAAATCTGTTTAATTAAAATTATTAATCCAAATTTACTTACTTAATTTATTCAGTTACTAAAAGATTATTAAAAGGGAATTCGATTTAATTAAGTTACTTTGAGAATCAGTTCGAATTATAAATTTTTATTTTTATTTTGAAAAGAAAATCATTGGTTAATTTAAATTATCAAATAGAAGCTTGTTTAAAATTAAAAGTGTTATTTTAAAAAAAAAATAACGGGTTAATTTAAAGTATTCAAATATTAATTAATTTGTATAATATTTATACAAGGTCTATAAATCGAGAAAACAAGTCGGAATGGGAAATGGATTGCAAAATAAAAGCTAAGGTGAGAACTTCTCACTCAAAAGGGTTTTATTTCAATTTTAAATAGTTAAATTTAAAAATTATTTAGTTGTGTTGATTGAATGCTTGAATGATGATTGTTATATATATATATATATATATATATATATTGGATGTGAATAGACCCTATACGCCGTTAGTAAGCGGAGGTTATTTATTACACACATATACCGCGATATTCCACCTTGAAGTGGAATTGGTATTATATTAGTATATAGCAATATATATATATATATATTGGCATATGTATATATTGCAGTTGTTGATTTCCCGCATTGTATAGCGGATGAGACCCTATTGCGCCGCCTATTAAGCGGCTAATATTTTATAAATCCCATATACCGCGATATTCCACCTCGAAGTGGAATGGGTATTGTGCTAATGTCTGTGGATGCAGGGAAACAGGTTGGAGGGATCCAACTGGATTCCTCACAAATATTTATTTGATTCAGATATTGTGATATTTGATTGTTTATCATATCGATATATGATATTGGAAAGTCGTGATTGACTATTTGATGTGTTGCATCATCGGATCCAATTTTGAAGTTTAAAAAAACAACGATTTTGATCTTAAGGGATTTCTAAAGTGATTTTTGAAAGTATACGTTTATAAAATATTTTTGGAATTGATTCATCTTGAATAAATAAACGTTATAATTTTAATGTATAAAAATTATGATTTTTGAGAAATACAGTTAAAAGTTGATTTTTGAAAATATGGGATTAATGATTTTATAAAATAGTTAAAATTAGGATTTCTGAATTTATTATAAAAAGTTTAAATATAGGATTTATGAAATTTGATTATTTTGTAAATCTAAGAGAATGATGAAATTATAAAGGAGTTTAAAGACGTTTTAAAAGAATAATATAAATTGATCCATATAAAAGATTTATAAATTGATATTTATAAATTAAAAATATTGGAATTGTACAACGAGCTTTTATAAGTGCTAGAATGAATTGCGAATGAATTTCATAAATGAATGAAATCTATAGGATTATAACGGTGAAGTTAATTGAGTTATAAATCGAATAGATTAATGAAGGAAATTTATAAAAGGAAGTTGTTATAAAATAAATAGAAATGGAATTTATAAACATTGTTTTATAAATCCGCAGCGACTTATTTTGATAAGTAAATTGTTGTAACTTATTAATGGAGTTATATTCACGTTTTAGACAGTGAATAATCCTTTAAAACAAAATGTATAGAAATGATGAAATTTGTTAACAAGTATATTCACGTTTTTGAATAGTGAATAATATATTAAAGAAACTGTTTTGGATGTGATGTTTTAAATAGAATTAAAACGATTTAAAGATATTTTAAAATGTATTAACTATCGAAACCATAGATTTCAACATTCATTGTTGAAATAGACGTTTTCGAGAAATAGAAGGAAATGGTGGACTATAACACTGTTGTTATAGTAAATGATTTCCGAAAGAAAATGGTTTGTATAGTATTGGGATTTATATATCTATTTTAATTTCGAATCCCTATACTAGTGATTTTGGGTTGTCGTAACGGTGTTTTACGCAACACTCGTTTTGGCCCAAATAAATATGTTTAAGAGAATGATTTCCTAAAAGAATGAAATATATACTAAATTTCGATTTAAGTATATTGAATATTTTCCAAGTGTTGAAAATAAATAGATTTGTGAATTACTTATAAATAAATAAGTATGGAAATGTTTTCCCAATGTGAAATAAAACGTTTTGAGAATTTATCTTTTTGAAGATAAATTGAAAATGAATAATTGAAATCGTTTATTCATAGATATTTTGGAATGTAAATTCACTATGGAATTTATAAAAGAAAGGGGAATTCGTTTAAAAATAAATATTGATTTATTTTTGAAGTATTGAAATTATATATCTTGTAAAGATATTTTTGAAAAATAAATAATTTGGAAAAATTATTTGGAATCTGGTGATGTTGTGCATATCCATTGATAGTTCAATAACCGACTATCAATATTTACCTTTGAATAGGTATTTGTTGTGATTGCTTGAAATTGAATGCCACACTTATTTTTAAATAAGCGCTCACTATTCGGGTTAACCGGGAAAGGACCTTGGGGTCGTATAACCCATTCCGAATATGTGATACGTCGTTATGAATTGCATTTGATGACCGGTGTTGAAGACCAGATATTTTTGAAAGCGAAAGGACAACTCGTCGAATGTCTTTGCATCGACTGGTCCCCGGTATAGAGACTCCATATGTGATGGGAAGTCCGGTCGTAATTAGTGAATATCCGGATTGCAAGGACCTCTTTGTAAGTGCCTTCGGTTCTGTTCGATCCCGGAACAGACTTGTATGGATTGTATGTCTGACATTACAATTGAGATATAAAGCTGATTTCTTTCAAATATATTTCTGTCGGTGGCGGAGAATTTATTCTCTTAGCATAACACCCTTCTCTGAGTCGTACGAGCTCAGAGGTTATGTAGTTGAAGGTTCTTAGCAATATACTCCTAATTTGGTAATGTGACATGCTGAGTGTTGCTGTGAAATGATCATTGTGTTGATCATTTGTGATAGGATCATTTGTTTGATCGTTTATCTTTGTGATCATTTCTATGATCATTTGTTGACCCAAAGCATGGCTTTTGTATAAAGCGTGGCTTTGTGGACGTGACTTCGTCGAGCCTCACACCCCGGAATGGTCAAAACAGGAAAGATGCAGCAAGGTTATGAGGGGTAGCTCCCTTTAGGGTATGTTCATTTCCTTCTGGAAAAGGGTGGTATCATGGTATGGAGCCTAGATGCTTACTCATGTTGAAACACTTTATTTATGATTGTGTGATGTTGATTACGAGCGCTCGGTTAAAGATCCCAAAGGACCGGGGGATGGCTTACTCGTGTCAGTAGTTACCCAGTTAGGGGTAACCCGGCCTTGTGTTGGCAGAGATCCGGTTTGGTTCTCGGAGACGTCCTTACAGAGGCGTTCTCATGTGGCAATGGGAAGTTCCTTGGCCTGTCCATTTGTTGGAAATCCAAAGAAACAATACGATCTTATACGGTTTTAGTTGTAGAACCTACTTTCTCAGGAGGTAGCTATAGTAGGCATAATATAATGGTACCTATGCTGGCTAAGATTATATTCTACTTTCGAAATGTTTTCCTACACTATGCACTAGTAATAATATCAAATGTTCTTTTTAAATGCGTATCAAGCATCTTTGACTATCATAAAGAGAAATCTCCTCCAAGTCTGCATTTGCATTGTGTGTGTAGTGAGAGGTCTTATGGTAGTCTCATTTTTAAAAGCATTGCGAATTGACTTTAAAAATATTCCTCTATTTTGATTTTAAAGATAAATAAACTGTTTTGAGTTCTCAGACCAGTCACATGACTGACTCGGAGTTTATTGTTTTCCTTCCTAAACTCTGGGTGCCCACCAATTTCCACACGGGCAGTCAAGAGACAGGTTTATCAGGATATTCTGGAATTCAGAAGTTGCTGGAGGCAAGATGGATGGCTTGGCGTATTACTAGTATATAGTATTTTCCTTTTCCGCTGTTTGTTGTTGCACACTCTGATGTAATGAAATGTAATGTAATGTAATAACTGATATAGTTCTTTGTTTAAAAGATTATTCATTTATCTATTATATGTTGTTCCGCTGTGAATTGTGAGATTCTGATGTTGTTCTGTTATTTCTTCCCGTTCTGTTCTATCTTCTTATCTCTACTCCTTTTTCTCTTTCTTAAAACACTGAGAATTCGTATTTCCATTCATCTTGAGTTAATCTATGGAGATTAGTGTATATTCAAGGAGTACGGATTTGCGGGTCTTCACATATATAATATATACATACAATAATGATAGAAATAAATATCCACAGTAGAAATAAATTGCAGAAAATAATTAAATTAGAAAATATGACTAACTAGCTATGCAATTGAATAGTGAATCATGGTAGGAAGACCACCAAGCACTGGAGCAGGACCCTCAAATGTTGCACCATTGGTTAACTTGCAAGATTTGGTGAGAGCGTTTAGGGAAGGAGCAGTGCAGAGGGAGGAAAATCCTCATGAGGAATTAGCTAAGCTATTGAAGACATTTTCAAATTTAGAAGGCAAGAATTTTGAAGGCGCTGAAGGAGTAATGGGAGTGCAGATATGGTTGAGAACTTTAGAAAGGATATTTGCAGACATGCAAATTAATGATCAAAGGAAGAGGCAGATAGCTTCAAGAAGGCTCAAAGGAGCAGCATTAGATTGGTGGGAGGTGATCATCACAGGAAGGCCAGAAAATGAGATAACATGGGATCAATTCAAGAAAATGCTTGAGGCAAGGTTTGTCCCAGCAACAGCTAAGGCAACATTGCTTGAGGAATTCATAAGGCTGAGGCAAGGACCAATGAGTGTGACTGAATACACTCAAAAATTTGAGAGTTTGTCTAAGTATGGAACTATGCTCATATGAAATGAAGAATCAAAGAATTCAAGATTTATTCAAGGACTCGATGCTGGTTTGAGTAGAGCAATGTTACCATACAAAGACAGGACATTTGATCAAGTCATAGACCTTACTCTTTCTTTTGAACAACATGACAACGCAAGGGAAAAATTTAGGAGCATGAGGGCTAACAATCAAAAGAAGGGGAAAAATATAGCACATCCCTATCACAAAAAGAATATGGATAAGAAAGTGGAGGGAGCGGCCACTGGGGAAGCTAAGAAGAAAGTTACTTGTTATAATTGTGGCAAAGAAGGACACATGAGTAATAGGTGTCAAGAAGCCAAGAAGGCACCATTTAGCTGCTATAACTGTGGGAAAGAATGTCATATTAAAAGAAACTGCCCAGAGTTTAAGAAAGGAGCAAAGGTAGGAGCATTGGAAACAAAGGCAAAGGCAAATACAGCAGGAAGCTATGGACAATTGGAAGGTATACTTCTAATTAAAAGTTACCCAATCACAGTTATATATGACACTGGAGCCACACATTCTCTAATATCACAAGATATAGTGGATAAATTAGCTCTTACATGCAATCAAGGTTTTAAATATCGGATTTCGGTCACGTTTCGTCTCGGAATTTTTACACAAGTTATCTCATATCAGTAGAGATCTCGGACAAGATGAGTACGTATCGGGTGTACATCTCGGATTGACATCTCGGGTCTTATAATGCATCTCGGGAATATATCGGATGTACTTATGTGTTTAAAATTGATGTGTCAAAAATTTATTTAACTATTATAACTTTCTTAGTAAAATAAAAATGGTAACATACTTGATTTACATGGAAAAAAAAAATATTTTTAGAAGAGTAGTAGCTTGAATAACTTAATTGATTTGGTAATGATTGAATAATATCCTTTTATTTGAACGTAATAAAGAAGTGAAACATTTCGCTATGACTCATTAAGATAAAAAGTAAAGAATATGTTCAAGAAGTTGGTAAATTATAATTGGATTGAGTAGTTTCTTTTGAATCAATATGAAAATAAAAATTATTATGGAAAATAAGAAAAACGTATAACTTCGGGTGAGATCTCGGATTGAGATTTTGATCCATATATCGGGTGAGATTTGAATATCTCGGACAAGATGAGTGTCGAGAGAGATATGGAGGAAATTTGATGTCTCGTCTCGTTTAAGTGTAAAAATGAGATCTCGGACGAGATATAGGAGATTTAAAACCATGCATGCAATATAGTTGAAAAATCCTTGTTCATTCAAAGTCCCCTAGGTAGCTCTTGTCTGCTAGGATTAAAATGTTTGGGAGTAGAATTAAGCATAGGAGAAAATGCGTTTAAATCTGATTTGTTTGTATTGAAATACCCTGGAATAGGAATTATTTTAGGGGTAGATTGGTTGAGCAAATTCAAAGCAATTTTGAATTTGGAAATTTTTACTATTTCTTTGAAAACAGAAAATGGTAAAAATATTTTAGTCATGAGTGAAATAGCTAAGACAAATTGCTTTAATCAAATATGGAACATGACTGAAAAGGAATTAACTCTAGAAAACATAAAAGTGATAAATGAATATCCAGATGTTTTTGGAGAAGTTACAGGGGTTCCAGAAAATAGACCAGTTGAGTTTCAAATAAGATTAATTCCTGGATCAAGTCCTATCATCAAGAAGCCTACTAGAATAGGTCCAAAAGAATTAACAGAATTGAAGCAGCAGCTGGAAGAATTGGAACAGAAAGGCTTCATAAGGCCTAACAGTTCAAACTGGGGTTCTCCGGTGGTGTTTGTGAAAAAGCATGATGGTACACTAAGAATGTGTATTGATTATAGAGAACTAAATAAAGTTACCATCAAGAACAAATACCCACTCCCCAGAATTGATGATCTATTTGATCAATTAAATGGAGCAAAGATCTTTTCAAGGCTAGATTTAGCCTCTGGGTTTCATCAGATGAAGGTAGAGGAAGAAAGCATTAAGTATACTGCCTTCAACACAAGGTATGGGTTATATGAATTTTTGGTGATGCCTTTTGAATTGACAAATGCACCATCATATTTTGTAGATTTAATGAATAGAACATTTAGAGATTTTCTAGACAAGTTTGTGGTTGTCTTTGTTGATGACATATTAGTGTATTCAAAATCAGAAGAGGAACATGCAAGGCATTTGCATCTGACTTTGTCAAGACTAAGAGCACATAATTTAAAGGCAAAATTTAATAAGTGCACCTTTTGAAAAAAATGAAGTAAAGTTTTTGGGGCATATTATTTCTCAACAAGGAATTAGTGTAGACCCAAGTAAGGTTATGGCAGTTCAATCATGGAACAGACCCAAATCAGTGACTGAGGTGAGATCATTTTTGGGAACGGCAGGCTATTATAGAAGATTTATAAAAGACTTTGCAAGAATAGTCATTCCATTGACTAAGCTAACTAGAAAGGAGCAGCCATATGTGTGGACAGAGAAATGTGAACAGGCCGCCTTTACATTATTGAAGAAAGCATTGATGGAAGCTCCAGTTTTACAAGTACCAGAGGGAAATGAAGGACTAGTAGTTTACACAAATGCTAGTGGATCTGGACTAGGGGCAGTGTTCATGCAACATGGTAGAGTCATAGCATATGCATCAAGGCAACTCAAGCCAAATGAAACTAGGTATACTACACATGACTTAGAACTAGCTGCTGTAGTATATGCATTGAAGCTATGGAGACACTACTTACTAGGTGCTAAGTTTGAATTGTTTACAGACCACAAGTCACTTAAATACTTGCTTTCCCAAAAAGACTTGAACATGAGACAACATAGGTGGGTAGAATTCCTAGCTGCCTATGATCTTGATATATTGTATACCCCTGGAAAAGCTAATAAAGTGGCAGATGCATTAAATAGACATCAAGCAAAATTGGCAAGCTTAATGATGGCTGAGTTCAGGGATTTGACAATCCTTAGTGAGGTGGAAGTGAAAGAAGAAACTGGTGTATCAGATAAGACACACAGTGAGATGATTGAATATGGTAAATTAAGCCTCATTTCTTTAAGGTCAACACTGGTTGATAAAATAGGACAAATGCAGAATCAAGATACAAATTTGAAGGAGAAAAAGAACATGATATCACAAGGCATGACAGTGGAAAACTATGAGGTAGATGATAAAGGATACTTAAGGAAAAAGGGGAAACTCTGCATACCAAATGTAGAGGAACTGAAGCAAGAAATTATGGATGAGCATCACAAAACAAAATATACTATACATTCAGGTGGTACAAAAATGTACCATGATCTTAAGAGGAATTACTGGTGGCCAGGGATGAAAGGAGCAGTGGCAAAATATGTGGCAAATTGCTTGACATGCCAACAAGTAAAGGCAGATTATCAAAGACCCTCAGGCCTATTGCAACCTTTGGAAGTGCCTACTTGGAAATGGGAAAGCATATCAATGGATTTTGTGGATGGTTTGCCAAGAACAAGAAGAGGCAATGATAGTATTTGGGTAGTAGTTGATAGGCTTACAAAAACAGCACACTTCATTCCTATAAATTCAAACAGAAATGCCCATAAACTAGCTCAGTTATTTGTGAAAGAGATAGTGAGATTGCATGGCATCCCCAAGACTATCATTAATGATAGAGATACTTTGTTTACTTCAAGGTTTTGGAGTAGCTTTCAAGAAGCTATGGGGACAGAACTAAGCCTAAGCACAACCTACCACCTATAAACAGATGGGCAAACTGAAATTGTTAATAAGGTTTTGGAAGATTTGCTTAGAGCATGCATACTTGATTTTGGAGGCAACTGGGAAGATTATCTTTACTTAGCTGAATTTGCTTATAACAATAGCTACCAGTCCACCATAGGTATGGCTTCATTTGAGGCCTTGTATGGAAAGCCTTGTCTATCTCCAGCATGTTGGATGGAGGCTGGTGAAGGAGTGTTGCTTGGACCAGAGAATGTAAAAAAACTTCTGCAAGAATTGAATTAGTGAGGCAAAGAATGAGAGCAGCTCAAGAGAGACAGAAAGCATATGCAGATAAAAGGAGGAAGCCAGTGGAATTTGAGGTGGGAGACTATGTTTTTCTCAAAGTTTCACCAATGAGGAAAATATTGAGATTTGGCAAAACAGGGAAACTATCACCAAAGTATATAGGACCATATGAAATTGTTCAAAGAATATGGACTTTAGCTTATAGGTTGAAGTTACCAGAGGAATTGAGCAAAATACATGATGTATTCCATGTATCCCAATTGAGAAAATGGGTGCATGATAAGGAGACCATTCTTGAATCTCCTACACGTGTTAAAATTCAAGAAAATCTGGTTTATAAAAAGGAACCAGTGGGCATTGTGGCTAGAGAAGAAAAGAAACTGAGAAATAAAATAATTAAACTAGTTAAAATCCAATAGAGTTTAGATGGAAATGACTGCACATGGGAGGCTGAAGATAGGATGAAGGATAAGTGCCCTAATCTATTTTCTGCTTGAAGGTATGTCTAGAACTGTAATAACTTTAAATACTACTTAAGTGTGTTTGACTGATCTTAGATGAATGAATTTCTGATATGTTTGAAATATACTAATAAACCAATATATAATTGTGGGACACAATTCCTTTTAGGAGGAGAGTATGTGAAGACCCAAAATTTTTGAGAATAAAAATTACTTTAAAAGAAAAACAGGAAATGAAAAATAAATGCCAAGAATGAATGAAGTAAATAAGTGAGAGAATGATAGTTAGAGAAAATAAAAATGGGGAGAAAAATAGCTGAGTAAAGAGGAGCATTATATTCACATATTTTATGTGTGTGTATATATATATATATATATATATGTATGTATTTATGTATGTATGTATGTATTATATAAATAACCAAAGAATAAAAATAGCTTGAAAATGAATATCAGAAGTGAGTGAAGTAATTATGCAAGGAATAATTATTTTTATACAGTGATGAGAGGAAAATGATTAAGTATAAAATGAATTCTAAAATTCACATGACTTGTATATATGTGAATATTGTATAGAAAATATATATACATATGGTTAGAGAAGTATGGGATGATAAAATAAAAATCCCCTTGATAATTAAAATGCATAGAAATCTGTCAAGCGATATTTATGAGTATGGATGCATTTTTGGAATAAATCAAGAAAGAAGCAAATGGTAAATTATATTAGTTAAAAACAAAACTTATAGAAAGAAACATGAGAATTAACCCGAGTATGATAAGATAAATTGTGAGATTAAGTCACACAAAAATAATGTGCAGATAAAAAAAATCATGCAAATAGTATGCACATAGAAAAGCAGAATAACAACTGTTTTCACCTAAAATGGAAACAAAAAGAAAATGGCCAAATTAGCCATAAACATGCATACAGGCTTCTTTTATTTTTGTGAGGATAAAATGGGTGTTTCCTCTATTAAAACCCTAGTTAAATGATTTAAATCAAGGGGTAAGGCAGAGGTTTTCTCTGAGGAGGAAAAACAGAAGTTTAATTCAAAAAAAAATAGAAAGAAGAAACTCACACGGTGTTCAAGCTAAAGCATTCTCGGGGAAGAGGAGAGGAAGGTGAGTGATAATCATTTAAAAGACTTAAGGCGTTAAGACCCAAGTAAGGGCAGCCAAATTATTTTATATAAAATAATATTATGTTTTTCTGTTTGGTTTTATTCTCTAAATAAATACATGTTGATCATGGATGGTATTTTGGTTGAATTTCTGGTTAATGTTTTGATCTGTTTTGAGTTGTTATAATTGTTTCAATTTTTGCTCTGAAATATAAATAATCAAACATATATTCATATTATAGAAATGGATTTTATAATCCAGTTTCATATGAAGAATGAACTAAATGTTTTACTGAGAAATATGATATCAAACGGAAATGAAGTGGGCAGTGTGAATAATGAGATTCATGCTCATGCCTAGTTCATATTAAAAATGATATGAACAATGCAATACTATAAACATGTGCTGATTTGTTCAGATCATGAGCCAATATGTTTTTATGGGTTTTTCTTAAAAACCCTATCCTATGTTCACAGTAAAATAAATATAGTATTTCTTATGGTTTCATTAGATTTATGCAAGCAATGGGAAAATTTCTAGAAATAAATATGCAGGCAGTTTTATAAAATAAGATTAAGCCAGAATAACTTTGGATGTGCAATTTTGCATGAATGCTTTGCATGATTGGATGTAAACCCTTGAGTGAGTTTAATAAATTTTAGGGTTTATGTAATGAAAGGAAGAACATGAGCACCTCTGGAATTAAAAAGAAAAATTCCTCAGCAATTAAATGAGCATGGCCTCTAAATTACAAAGTAATTTAGGAGAGGTGCCTTGATCTACTCATCATCAGGTGGATGATGGGTATGTGCATGACTTGTTCAAGTCCTGAAGACCTCTGTGCAAAGGTTAACAGAATTGAGTCCTTTGCAATGCACACTTTGTGTTCAAAGGCTAGAGTTTAGACCATATAAAATATAAAATGGGATTGAAAGGTTATGCTATGGATTTTAGGAAGCAAAATTCCATAGGAGTTTGTATATGTACAGCTAAATGGATTGAATGGATGAATGCTTGGGTGTATGTTTGTTAGATAAATTTAAATGTACATATGCTCAGGTTTGACATGCAATTG
Source organism: Allium cepa (assembly GCA_030765085.1). Taxonomy (NCBI): domain Eukaryota; kingdom Viridiplantae; phylum Streptophyta; class Magnoliopsida; order Asparagales; family Amaryllidaceae; genus Allium; species Allium cepa. The sequence goes on along the minus strand of CM060934.1, from coordinate 506,625,486 downwards.
AATAGTGTCAAATATATATGTTCTCTACACAGTTTTAAGAATTTATAAGTTGTTTTAATAATGATCTCACTCACACCAGAAATTTATTTCTGACCCTATTTGTTGCTTTGTGACATTTGGGGTGTCTCATTTTTATTGAGGCAGCTCTAGATGTTGTTGCAGGAAAGGAAGCATGAGAAACTTGCTTGCATGGATATTTGGAAGATTTACTTGAGTGTTAAATACTTAAGGAATATGACAGAAATATTGTTGTGAATAAGCTAGGCAAAAAAAAAATTCATTACGTTCTAAGTATATCTAGAGTTGATGTTGTTTGTTTCTCTGTGTAAAGACTATGTAAAGGTTAAAGTATTATACGTGTGAATGGGAGTTTCTGTTTTAAGCATCTTATCTGGGTATTTTTCTAGTGAAGTATGATGAAGGAAATTATGCCATATAATTTAATATGTGGTCATACATTCTTTGGTAATGTCTGCTAAATAATTGATAGCAAAATTGATATGGTTTTAGAAAAAAACATGTAATATATCTGTTAAGTGTTGAGTTGAAACTGGTCTGGGTTAACCAATAAGGTTTGATCATGACTTGTAATTAATATAAGTACATGTCAAGTTTAGAAAACAAGGCTTATAATCCTCAACCTGGGCAATAAGTTTATTGTAGGAATTTGTGTTGCTTGGTGTAGTAAGTTCATGTGCATTGTTTTCACTGCTTGGCCTTTAAACTGATTTACTGTATTGATATTCATCAGATCATTGCATACTTTATGAAATATGACATAAGCAATTTTCTTAACATAAAAATTGCTCGAGTTTAAGAATAGAATCCCCGGGATAGAATAACATGTATGAGTTGAACTAACACCCTGTATCAATCACATTATCTAGTATCAAATCCCTAAATTCTATGGATCAAATAGCTAGCTTGTAAAACTCAGAAATTAATTAATCTGAGTTATAGAACAGGCTAGGAAATTAGACAAGAAAATGATGTGATTATTTTAGGATTAGAAATCAAGTCTGAGTTCAAAAAAAAAAAAGGTAAAATGGCTATGTGACACAAAAGTCCCTCAATTATGAGGAACAAAGTGTGAATGAGATTCTTTGCTATTTTAATTGCTCTGATAAGCAAAGAACCATTTATATATCTTCACATATATAAATGACATGATTTAGTTTATATACTGATATTTTTATATTAGTTAAATTCTGGATCTTGGAAGAATGAATTTAAAGAAGTGATCACTTATATATACAAAATAAAAAAAAATCACTAAAAATCACATAAATTAGAGTAAAAAGAAGTGGGTCACTTCATTAGATTTATATGAAACTATCAAATATTAAAGAACGTTTAAGAATTGATGTTTCCTTACTATTAAACTGACGATTAAGCAAGGAAACATTAGACCAACAAAAAAAAAGGAAAGAAAAGCCGAGATGTTGGTAAGTAATAAGACATAAAACTAAAAGGATACTAGATACTAGGACGCTTTTCTAATTATTACCTTTTTCCTGTGGCCTTTGTGTATGTTGATGCAAACAAAAACTTGCATTTATAACTAATTATTGTAAATGTCTATCTCGTCCGGCTACTCTTCATATTTCCTTGAGACAAGTATTATTAGATTTGCGTATCATCAAACCCTTCATCATTATTTACTACCAATTAACTTATTGAACTCATGCTCATTCAGTCTTAATTGATTGGTAGAAAAATTAAAATACTACTTAATAAAATAATACCTTTGTTAGAGATTGATAGGCACAATGAATCTTGACAAGTCAGCTAACCACGTACATGTATTTGGGTTCAACTCGGACTCGATAACATCCTACAAACAAAACAGATCGTCTGTTCTTATCGCTTAAACTGATTTTATGAACCAGTAAACTACTATATATCCAAAACAAGTCACACATTCAAGATTTTATGCTATTAAAGTTTAATATATAATTTACAAAGTTAATCTAAACCATTTCCAATATAATTTACAGCATGAATACACATTTTTATAAATCTGAGATCATATTACTAGCTGTATAAAGAGATTTTTTCCAGTTTACTTTCATTTCCAATTTTGAAACATATTGATGAGAAAATTGGACTGTTCATAGTAAAATTAATAACCAATGTCATGAATACTCTCCATTAAAGACCATGATTCAGTGGGGTGAAAATAATAACAAACGGTAATACGATTAATTAACAATAATTATATGGACAAAACTAGCAAATAAACTGGAGAAACAACAATATTTATTGCATTTTCCCATCAGTAACATTTACAGGCATCCATCATACTTCAATCTACAGAAGCAGATTGATCCAAAACAATCCCCTCAAAAATATAGATTTATAATGGTCGGGTTTTTCAAGCTAATATGTGTTACAGATCTAAAAGATGATAGTGTTAAGAAGAGAGACTCCATTTTGTATCAGACGGTTGAACAAGCACTCCAGTTCAGTCTCAAAATACTCTAGACTCTCAATGTCGATCACTTTCCTTTGTTGCACCACTTTTGACACAAAGAACCATTTATAATCCTTGGGTTCTGATATGAAAGATAGAACACCTTGAAGAAGACAGATTGTAACTTCTCTAGTCTCATTTAACATCAAAAGATCGCCATCTTTACACTTGTTGACATTCTGTTTAAATGACCTCAAACAATTTTTAATATCCATTTGCATCTTCTTTAGTCGCAATTTTTTTTAGTTACATCTTTTAATTGGTATTTACCGATGATTCAACCAACATATCTCGAATGCTACTACACAAGTCTAAAACCTTGATGGATAGATCAAGATCTTCTTCTACACATTCCTTGCGATGAGATAAAGAGGAAACTTGCTAATTTCTTGGCAAATGAATAAATCCTTTTGTCAAATCATAAAGATTGCTAAGTCTTTTCAATCCAGTCGATACTAGTTGTGAAGTTATAGCCCAGAACGTTCTTAAAGTAGTTTAGCTCTTTGATTTTTAGAGCAACGGGTTGTCAGCTGAAAGGCAAACTAATGGAACGGGTATGGAAAGACATTTTTTAGTTTAAAAGCTGAATATTTGGTGATGGTAAGGAAATATAACGTACCTACATACGTAGATGTGGACTGTAGAGAAACAGGGGAACATGGACAATATTGACAGCTCATCTCTTATGTCAACACATCAATTTTTAATAACATTTAAGGTTTGAATACCCTCATCATTAAATAGCTGCTTCTTATAAACGTAGCAAAACTATTGGAAACAAGAACAAGCACATGGTTGCTATTAGTTAAAAGCATTTCATAATATTGAATGGATGAAATTAATTAATATGTAATTTTAAAACCCTAAGATGATATCATTCTGTCTTTCCATTTAAGATTCTTGGAAACATAATAGCACAGACTGGTGATACACGTTTACCCACAATAAATTATACTTTCTGATGACAACTAGTGCCTAATCAGTTAGCCGCTGCCAGAGGGGCAAGAACATACAATATATACATGAAATACTACACTACATCTATACTGTGTGGACTAGACTACATGTTTTGAACTCGTAAGAAATGATTATATATTCTAGTGTTCATCAACAAGAGACATGACTTATTGGTACATATTTGTAAGCCACCGAAAGAATATCATATTTTAGTAGCCATTTCTAACAATATATTGATGTGGAATAAACTACCTAACAAAGCATAATGACTGGAAAAAGAACAAACTAAAAATATTGTATAGCATATCCTTGTAAAAGTACACGTGAACTGATATTATTTCCATCAATTAGTGATCAAATTTATCATGTCTGCATAATATTATCTTGTTCTAAGAAGCTGAGAGGGATATCCAGCAAAAAATCTGAACCAACTATCTATAAAGATTCATTTAGAGGTTTAAAGTTTATTGAAAATTAAGGAATGTTAAGAAACAGGTAGGTTTTGATGTTTGTTTATCTATAAACTGATGATTAGCCTAAAAGAAAGAAAAAGTACAAAGTAGTTGGTAGTTATCAATAAGATAGTAAACTAAAAAAATACTATACAGACATTATGATTTTAATTATTCAAAAAATATCATAATTCTCGTGTATGATAAAAAATAAAGCATGCAATTCATTTATGTAGATATTGCAATTATTTATTTGGTCCAGCCACTCTTCATCTTTCTTTCACTAGATGGATAGTATTTGGATCATATAATGTATTATCATCCAACCAGGTAGAAGTATTCATTTAAGTCAACACATGGAACACCTGCTTATTTTATATAGAATAACAATATCAAAACGGCGCTTAATAAAACAATACCTATGTTCAACATTGGTAGACAAGATAAATTTTTACAAGCAAGTTAACCATGTGCTTCGACCTGCCATCAACTTGGTTCTCGATGAACATCTGAAAACATATCTGATTACGACCATCTCTTATAGCTTGAAGAATAGTTCATATATTAGAGTAACTACTGTTGTTAATTAAGAAAGAATCCATCCGTGCAAGATGTTATAATATACATCGATTCGTAATTTACAAACAACGTTAATAAAGACAGTTTGTAGTTTATATACACCATACACAAGCATTTCATTCAATTCCAGAAACTGGTAGCATGATGAAGATATATGATTGATCTATTTTTTTTGTTATGTTTTAGTAAACCAGTTAATAAGGAAACTGAATATTATTTAGTAAGATAACGAACTAATAATCCTTGTCATGATACCACCACAAATATCATCATGTGGTCCAGTGAAAAAGTTTTTGTGACGAGGAATGAAATTATGATACATTAGTAACAATTAAATTAACAGAACTATGAAATAAAATAGATAAAGAACTATATGCGAGACAATAACTGGACATGTGTGATAATGTCAATAGCATTTTCCCATTGCTAATGTTTACAAGTACGTCCTGCTTCAATCAAACAAAGTGGACCGATCGAAAACAATCCTCTATAATATGGACTATTATGGTTGAGTTTTTCAAGCTAATTTATGTCAGTCCTAGAGGTTGATGATGTTAAGAAGATAAACTCTATTTTGCATTAGACGCTTGAACAAGCATTCCAATTCATTCTCAACATACTCTAGACGTCCAATATTAACCGCTCTCCTTTGTTGCACTATTTTTGACACAAAGGACCATTTACAGTACTTGGGTTCTGATATGAAAGATAGAACAAGCTGAAGAAAATTGATTGTAACTTCTCTAGTCTCATTCAACACCAAAAGATCGCCATCTTTACACTTGCTGGCATTCTGTTTAAATGACCTCAAACAATTTTTAATATACTTTTGTATCTACTTAGTTGCAATTTGCTTTTTCTGGCTGTATCTTTTACTTAGTTATTTATTGATAATTCAACCAAGGTATCTTGAATGCCACTGCAAAATTCTAAAATATTGATGGATAAATCAACATCTTCTTCTACACATTTCTTCTGATGAGAAAAGGAAGAATTTTGTTGATTTCTTGGTTAATGAAGAAGCTCTTCAATCAAATTATAAAGATTGCTAAGTATTTTTGTTCCATTTAATACTAGCTGTGAAGTAATAGCAGATTCCGATGAAACCAAAACAAGATAGTTTAGTTCTTCTTTGATTTTTAGAGCAGTGGGCTCTGATCTTGAAGATAAACTATTTTTGAACAGGTATGGAAAGACATCATCTTTTAAAGTTCTAATGAAGGAATACTTTAAAAGCTAAAAAAATTATTTGGTAATGGCAAGGAACTACGAAATACCAACATATATAGACATGAAGTGGATAGAAACAGGGGGACATACAGAATATTGGTAGACTTAGAGAATATTGGCAGCCCATCTCTTATGTCAAGACATCAAATTTTGATAAACATACTGGGTTAATGTAATCATGCAAATATTGTTGAGTGTCGTTACTTTTGCTGATATGTGAGAAGTGTATAAATATGTATATTTTGCAGTTTGGTAGGACTGACAGTGGATATAATACATCTTGGTCAAATATATTTCACCTTTTTTTCTTCTTCCCCAATTTTTCTAATGGTGGAAGCCTAAAATTAACATGGTATCAGAGCTTCCACCGACTCCTCCTCCTCCACCACCGAATCAAACTTAACCATTTTCGACAACCTCGGATCTATCTTCGCTCACATCCAATGATGAACTTTTCCTACATCATTCCGACCATCCCAATTATGTTCTCTCCATTGTTCCGCTATCTGATCGGAATTATAGCCACTGGCAATGTTCGGTTGAGGTATCTCTCATTGCGAAAAACAAATTAGATTTCGTTAGTGGTCTTTGTCTTCGTCCAGTTGATAATCCAATTCTTGCATCTCAATGGGATCGCTGTAACAATATGGTGAATTCGTGGTTACTACATTCTGTTGAGAAGGACATCGCTCAATCCATCCTCTATTATCGATCTGCTTCTGCTATTTGGTCAGATCTTGCTATCCGTTTTGATAGATCTAATCGAACTCGCCTCTTCCAAATTCAACGATCCTTGTACACGCTCTCGCAAGATACGTCTTCAATTTCCTCTCATTATACCAAATCTAAGACTCTATGGGATGAATATACTCTGTTGCTTGAAGATCGTGTATGTGTATGTGGTTCTGGAACTTTAATTCATGATATTCTTCAAGATCAACAAGTAGTTCAATTTCTATCTAGTTTAAATGATTCCTATAATTCTGCTCGTGCACAAATTTTAATGATCCAACCACCTCCATCTCTAAATGAAGTTTATAAACTTATGTTGCAAGAAGAAGAGCAACGTGAACTAAATAATAAACAAATCTCTTCTGGATCTTCATTGACAGATCTTACCTCTGCATTAGTTTCTCAACGTTTCGTTGATTCCAAGAATATGAATAGAGGCAATAATTCTTCTCGAGGTCGTGGTGGCACTATTAAAAATAGTAGAGGATTTTTATTTTGTGATCATTGCAAGATTGGTGGACATACAACGGATAATTGCTGGAAATTGCATGGTCATATCATATTCTGCGATCATTGCTCACTTGGAGGTCACACCGCAGATAAGTGTTGGAAGAAACATGAATATCCAGCAGGTAAAGGTCCTCGCACAGCAGCTTCTGCATCATCAAAAGATTTGTCTGCGTCGCCAACTCCATCTGGATTCACTAATGAACAATACAATCAACTATTGGCTCCGCTGAAGAATAATAATGCCGTTTCATCTGATTCAACTGCCTTTTTGGCTGGTAAGAATTTTTGCTTTCTATCTTCAGAAACTAAACCTGTTTGGATCATTGATAGTGGAGCTACAGATCATATGACTCCTCATCTTAAATTTTTTTACACATTATTCATCTCTACCTAAACCAATACTTATTACCATGCCAAATGGTAAGACATGCTCTGTTTTACATTCTAGCACAATTGTCCTTTCTTCTTCTTTAATCTTACATAATGTTTTGCATGTATCAGAATTTTGTTTCAACCTTGTTTCTGCCAAAAAACTCATGACAAACAAGGATATTAATGTTCTTTTCACTCCTCAATTTTGTTTCCTTCAGGACCCTTTGATGAAGAAGCCAATGTTGATTGGCAGTGAGATTAAAGGGCTTTTCATTGTTAATTTTGATGTTAACTGTAAGCATACTTTTGCATTTCCTTCAGTTTTGAATAAGTCATTTGACAATAGTTTTACTAATGATTTGTCATTGCTGAATTCAGCTGTAAGCTCTTCCATGAATAATATTGCTTTACCATTTGCTTCTTCTATCATTCTTAAAAATAACATTCCTGAATTGTGGCATTGTTGACTTAGTCATGTACCTTTTGTTAAACTCAAACATATTAATGTTCTGGACTCTCCTATCAAACCCACTCATTTGTGTAAAATTTGTCCACAAGCCAAACAACGTAGAAATTCCTTTCCAACTTCTATTTCAAAAGCTGCAAAACCTTTTGATCTCATACATATTGATACATGGGGCCCCTACAAACATGCTACTCACAATGGTTTTAGATATTTCCTAACCATTGTGGATGATAACACTAGATGTACATTAACATTTCTCATGTCTTCTAAAGGCGATTCACTGTCTATTCTTCAAAATTTTCATTCCCTCATTCTTACACAATTTCAATCCAAAATTAAAATCATTAGATCAGATAATGCAGCTGAATTTTGTGGATCTAATGCTTTGAAATTTTATTCTACAAATGACATAATTCATCAAACTTTATGTGCTTACACCCCTCAACAAAATGGAATAGTAGAGAGAAAACACAAACATCTACTTGAAGTTGCTAGATCTTTGTTATTTCAGTCCAACTTACCCATACAATTTTGAGGAGAATGCATTTTAAGTGCCACTTATCTAATAAACCGTACCCCATTGCCATCACTTCAATTTAATTCTCTTTATTTTCAACTTTTCAATAAAACACCAGATTATTCTTTCTTAAGAACATTTGGTTGCCTTTGTTTTATCTCTACTACATCTCAGGGAAGAGATAAATTCCAACCTCGAGCAAAGCCACGTGTGTTCATTGGCTATTCTTTTGGTAAGAAAAGTTACAAAGCACTAGATCTTGCCACACATAAAATTTTCGAATCAAGAGATATTATTTTTCATGAACACAATTTTCCTTTTCATATCAAACCATATTCTCCTCCTATCACATTACCTACAATCCATAATGATTATTCAGATTTTATTTTTACACCAATTCAAACCAGTGATTCACATGAATTTCATCTGTTAATCAAAATGATATGTATCGTAATACATCACCCTCTAATAGTTCAAGTCCAATCACTGTTGATGCTCATCAAATTTCACCTATTGTCTTCAGTGAACCAAGTTTACGAAAGTCTTTAAGAGAACACAGAAAACCAAATTATCTCCAAGACTACATCTGTAATAATTGTTCCGCTGAACAAACACATGCATCATTGATTTGTTCTTCTTCTTTACCTTCGTCTCACTTTGCTTTTTTATCAACTATTGCCTCTTATCATGAACCTTCTTCATATTTTGATGCTTCCAATGATCCAAATTGGGTTTTAGCTATGAAAATGAAGTAGATGCTCTCCAGGCAAATGGCACATGGGATTTGGTTAGTCTCCCTACAGGAAAATCACCAATTGATTGCAAATGGATTTTTAAAGTCAAGCTTAAAGCTGATAGTTCTTTAGAGAGATACAAAGCTAGACTAGTAGCTAAAGGTTTCACACAAAAAGAAGGGGTTGACTATCATGAAATATTTTCTCCGGTTATCAAGATGACAACTGTTAGAACTGTCCTAGCAATTGCAGCTTTAAAGAAATGACATATTCATCAACTTGATGTTAATAATGCTTTCCTTCATGGGGATTTATATGAAGAAGTTTATATGTTAATGCCTGAAGGAATTCCAAATCCTAATCATCTTGTTTGCAGACTTAAGAAATCTATTTACGGTTTGAAACAGGCATCACGACAATGGTTTCACAAGCTTACTTCAGCTTTGCATTCTCGTGGATATTCTCAATCTAGAATTGATTATTGTCTCTTTACAAAGAAGAAATCTGGATTGATAACCATATTGGCAGTCTATGTAGATGATCTTCTTTTAACAGGTTCTGATTCTACTGAAATTAACAACTTGAAGACATATTTACATACTACGTTTAGCATCAAAGATCTGGGTTCTCTTCATTATTTTCTAGGTCTGGAAATCAATCATACTAATTCAGGAATTGCTGTAACGCAGCATAAATTCACCACTGAATTACTACATGATTCGGCCATTGAATTATCTAAATGCTCTTTGACACATTTACCTCTTCATTTAAAGTTAAATGCAACAGATGGTGCTCTATTGCATGATCCCACTCAATATAGAATTCTTGTTGGTAAACTGAATTTATCTTACACATACTAGACCAGATTTAAGCTTTGCAGTTCAAACACTAAGTCAGTTCATGCAACAACCCAAAATTTCTCATCTTGATGCTCCAAAGCACACACTCTCTTATGTCGAAGGAACAGCAGGCAATGACATTCTTCTCACTGGTTGTGATCAACCAGTGTTACAAGAGTTCTATGATTCAGATTGGGCAGCTTGTCCAATGTCCAGAAGATCGGTTACTGAATATGTCATACTACTTGGTTCTTCTCCTATTTCTTAGAAATCCAAAAAGCAAGCAGTAGTGTCTCGAAGCTACTCTGAAGCAGAATATAGAGCCATGGCACAGGCTGCAACTGAAGTGACATGGCTAGTAAGATTATTACAAGAATTAGAAGTTGATCCAATCAAACCAGTTACCCTGTTATGTGACAACAATTCTGCCATGCACATTGCTAAGAACCCAGTTTTTCATGAGCGGACTAAGCACATAGAAGTAGACTGTCATTTCACTAGAGACAAAGTTATGGAAGGATTATTAAACTTGCTTATGTTCCTTCGTCAGAGCAATTAGCTGACGTGTTCACTAAGATTCTGCCATCTCATCGACAAAACCATATTCTGTCCAAGCTGGGTTTGTACCAACCACCAGTTTGAGGGGAGTGTTGAGTGTTATATTAGCGAGTGTTATTAGCGTTACTTTTGCTGATGTGTGAGCAGTGTATAAATATGTATATTTTACAGTTTGGTAGGACTGACAGTGGATATAATACATTTTGGTCAAATATATTTCACCTCTTTTCTTCTTCCCCAATTTTTCTAATGGTGGAAACCTAAAATTAACAAATATTGAATACCTCATCGTCAGATCTTTGTTTTTTATAAACATAGCAAAAGTATTGCAAACAAGAATATCCACATTGTTCCTATTAGTTAATAACATTTTATATTATTGAAGGGGAAATTTTAGTTTATATGCAGTTATATAATCCTAATGTAAGACAGTAACACTGTGGCCATTAAAAGTTATAATTTATTGTAGGTAAACATGTATCACCAGTGGGTATTGTTATGTTTCCAAAATTAAAAAATGATATTGAAACTACATTGTATGGCTGAACTAGACAACTTGCATTTGCCAACATGCATGTGTTCACTGTCAAGAGACTATTTACTACATATTTATAACCCAAAATGAATATCATATTATAGTGCTCGGTCATTTGTAATGTTATATTAATGTGGTATGAAAGAAGCAAACAAACCAACAAAAAATTTTAACATCATACTTCGTAGAAGTCTGTACGTGATGAAACATCATTTATGTCTGTCACTGCTATATTATTACCTTTTTTGTGGGAGACTGAAGGAGTTATCCAGAATTAAATCAAATATTACATGAAACTAATAAATATTAAAGCTGAAGGAGTTATCATGAATTACATGAAACTAACAAATATTAAAGAACGTGTAAGCATTGATGTTTCCTTATCATTAAGCTGACGAATAAGCAAGGAAACATTAGACCAAAATAAAGACATTAGACTAAAAGATACTAGATACTTGGACGTTTTTTATTCCTTATTTTCCTGTGGTCTTTGTGTATGTTGATGCAGACTAAAACTTATACTAATTATTGTAAATATCTATCTTGTCCAGCTACTCTTCAATCTTCGTATTTCTGAGACAAGTATTATTAGAGTTGCATATCATCAAACCCTTAATCATTATTTACCACCAATTAACTTACTGAATCCTGCTCATTTAATCTTAATTGATTGGTGGAAAAATTAAAAAACTGCTTAACAAAATAATACCTATGTTAGAAATTGGTAGGCACAACGAATCTTGACAGGTCAGCTAACCACATGCATGCATTCAGGTTCAACTCGGATCTTAGGTTCAACTCGGACCTTGGTTTCAACTTGGATCTCGATCAGCATCTTAGAAACAAAACAAATTATCTGTTTTTATCGCTGAAAACTGATTTTATGAATGGGTAAGCTACTATTATTCAAAACAAGTCACATGATCAAGATTACACGCGATCAGTTTATAATTCACAAAGTTAATGCAAACCTTCCAATATAATTTACAACATGAATACACATGTTGGTAAATTTGAGATCATATTACTAGCTGTATAAAGAGATGCGCCTGTACAGTTTACTTTCATCCTCAATTTTGAATTTGAAACATATTGATAATGAAATAGGATAGTTCATGCAATAATTAATAAGCTATGCCTCGAATATTCCGTTACCAATGATCATTTAATGAAGTGAAAATATCTGTAATAAAAAATGGTAAAAAGATTAATTAATAATAATTATATGGACAAAACTAGCAAATAAACTGGAGAAAGAACCATATGAATTGGATACCATGATATTTATGATAAATTTTTACTATATATTCCCTTTCTAACATGTACAAGTATGTATCCCTCTACAATCTACAAAATTTGACCCTTCCATTAGACAATCCTTCAAATTTGGATCTAGAGGCTGATGATGTTCAGAAGAGAAACTCTATTTCGCATCAGACGCTTGAACAAGCATTCCAGTTCATTCTCAAAATACTGACTCTCAATATCAACCGCTTTTCTTTGTTGAACTGCTTTTGACAAGAAGGACCATTTACAATCCTTGGGTTCTGATATAAAAAATAGAACACCACGAAGAAGATTGATCGTAACTTCTCTGGTCTCCATTGACATCAAAAAATCACAATCTTTACGCTTGTTAACTATCTGCTTCATACACCTCAAACAAGTCTTGACATCCTTTTGTACCTTCTTTATTTGTAATTTGTTTTTTCTGGTTGCATCTTCTACTTGGTTATGTATGGTTGATTCAATCAAGATATCTCGAATGTTGCTACACAAGTCTAAAACCTTGATAGACAATTCAAGATCTTCTTCTACACATCTCTTCTCGTGAGATAAAGACGAAATATGTTGATTTCTTGGCAGACAAAGGAGCTCCTGTGTCAAATCATAAAGGTTGCCAAGTCTTTTTAATCCATTTAACACTAGTTGTGAAGTCAAAACGGAATCCACAGAAGCCAAAACACTCTTAATGTGGTTTACCTCTTCTTTGATTTTAAGAGCAATAGGTTCTGTGTTAGAAGGCAAGCTAATAGAACGAACATGGAACGACATTTTTTTTCTTCTTTTTTTGGTGAAGGAATAGTTTGAAAGCTGAAGTGATATTTGGCAATGATAAGAAACTATGAAATACCTACATATATAGATGATAAAATACAAATCAAAAGGAGAGACACAAAGAATATTGGCAGCTCAGCACTTATGTCAATGCAGCAATTGCTAAACATAACCAATTAGTGTGATACGATAAACCCTTATCATGAGATTATGTTCCTTGCAACCATAGAAAAATAATGGAAACCAGCATATATCTATATGATATTTATTTTTGTGAAGTACATATGCAAACACGGCATGTCGTTAAACATAACCCAGTTCAACAACCTGTAGACATTTTCCAACACAATATACGTAGTAGCTATACTGTTCATACAGCTCATATACATGAAGATATTTCATTAATCTATAATACTATTTAACAAACCAACAAAAAATGTAAATATGTAACCAGTGTGGTTTCTACCAATATAACAACTAACTGTGTATAATTTTCAGAATTTTTTATGTTTGCAATGTTTTACTTCCGAAAGGCAAAGTTCATAGGTTTACCGGTGTATGTTCTTCATGTTGTTGGTTGTTGGCTGTTGATGCTCTTCTTGAAATAACATGGATACGTTGGAAACATAATTTTGAATTGAACATCTTGGCCCTGAACTCATACTTAAATATGTGACAAATCTGACAACTTTTCATATTTAAATATGTTGCACTGGAAACCAAAGAAACAGCAAATATATTGATATTATGTAGCTCTACTCCAACTTCAACAGAATTTCTTAAGTTCTTAATGGGCTTTCAAAAAGACAAAAAGCAGCTTATTTAAGTCGATCCAAAGTTCCAAACGAGCCGTTATTATGACCCTACAGAAATCTTGATAGCTGAAGACAAAATTAAATAAATGAGATAAATTGCTTATTTATAGCCCCTCTATATACATCAAGGGCTAGGGAGATGAAAAGAGTCATGATGAATCTTATCAGCTAAGCTCTTTCATGACACACATGTGGAACTGTCATTTCATAATGGTTCATGCCTCAAATTTCTTAAACATCCGAAATTAATGTGTACTTATATAATCCTAAAATTAAGATAACTGCTTCTTTTTAATGACTGAATTATTAGGAACAGAATACCTCACGTGGTTGCAACATGTTAATCTACAATAAATTAAACTTTGTGATGACAACTAATGCCTAATCTATAAGGCGCTGCAAGAGGCAAGAACATACCATATATACATGGAATTCTACATTACATCTATGCTGCACGGACTACACTACATGTTTTCAACTCATAACAAAGTGTTAAACACTAGAGCCAATTTAGTATGTATTTATAAGCCAGAAAAAAATATAGGCAAATTTTATTCCTACACCAATAATTTCAAATTTATTTTAAGGACAAGATTGATCTTCTCCTTCGTTGCAATTGTAACATGATTGTTTTGATTAAACAACTCTAACTGAAATCCAAAAAAAAATTAAAAAATAAATAAAACGCAAACAAACCTTATCATCAAAATTGACCATGATCAAACCATATCAATCATCGTCCCCAAGTCTTCTTTCTTGAGCTCATTTTTCTCCTTCTCCATTGATTAAATGGCTAGAACTCCAAATATATTGATAAAACTGTATGGAATCCCAACAAATTTATGTATATGGGCCAATCTAACATTGAAATCATCAAAAGTAATATAATAATCTACATGATTTCAAATTTAAGGGCCTAACAATTTGGGGAAAGTGAAATCTGAATCAGTGGTACTAATGTAAATTTTATAGAAGGAGAAATCTGTCTCCATTTTGCTATAGATTCGGTAAAAATGTCGTATGTTAATTTTAGTGTGATGTAAGCGCCTCCCCAAGCCCTTACCACTCACATTACTGAAAATTACCGTAATTATATACTATTTTTTAATACGGGACCTTTTAAAGTGCTATAAAAGACATCAATATTTCGAATTTTTTTTGCGCGACGAACAACATCGTTTTACACATTCATCAACCGCCAAACTATTAGTTTGCTCGATGTTTGATTGTTGTGTAAATAGACTTTGGTATTAGAAAGCACATAAATCTTATTGTATTTATTATTATTTTTATATGATTCGTAAGCACTTTTCTGCGCTTAGCACAACACTAATTTTATATATTTTATGTTAACTGGGTTTTTTAACCCAACGGAATTTAAAGAAAGTCGGAACATCAACGAGAAGTCAAAACAACACAAGAATCAACCAAGAGGACCAGAAGAAAGAATGAAGAAAGACTCAAGAGTAAGAAACCAAAATTTGGCCAAGATGACGGATCACCAATGATCCATCACTTATGGATCGCCGGCGATCCATAATGTTCACTCATGGATCCTCCAATTCTCTTGCATCATGATCTAGTATGTAAGGATCGTATTTTTAGCTATTTTAAATTATTAAATTTATTGCAATTATTGAATAAAAATGATTTAAAATAAAATTTAATGAATTATTAGTGTAATTATTGAATACGAACTTGAATAAAATTTTGAAATAACCAATTACGAAGACTTTGGCAAAAACAAGTATTGAAATTAAATTATATATATTGAATGTTTTTATAATCAATAGCTGGAATTGGATAACAAATGTTAAATTATTAAGATGATAATAAATAATTGTTAATAAA
Organism: Allium cepa; assembly: GCA_030765085.1. NCBI lineage: Eukaryota > Viridiplantae > Streptophyta > Magnoliopsida > Asparagales > Amaryllidaceae > Allium > Allium cepa. The sequence goes on along the minus strand of CM060934.1, from coordinate 506,609,808 downwards.
TGTTGAATTATTTATTAATGTGATTTATTGGATAATTAAATTATTTAAATTTAATATTGCAATTATATAAATAATTGAATCTTGAATTAATGTGAATGAAAATGGTATCAGAAATTGATTTAAATTTTATTTAAATATGAATGAAGATTGTAACATTTAAAATTGGCCACTGAATCGGATTTCGACGAAACCAATTTCATCGGATCCGTAATAGTAAATTATTGTATGATTTCAAGTTTCGTAGCGATCGGACATACCGTTTGGCTGCGCGAGTTTGAAACGCGTAGAAATTAATTAAAGGAATTTAATTAAAATAATTGACTTTGAAAAGCTATCATCTGCATACGATCGAATTAGGCCTTCAGACTAGTTTCATTGTGTTCGAAATTGGAGTAAAACATAAAAACGCCAGGCGGCACGCTTCATTTGGAGTTTGGAATTTTCGTGGACAATTTGGTTAGATATTTTCCTAATTATTATATATATATATATATATATATATATATATATATATATATATATTTACTTCCCTTATCCAACCATTTCGTACATCCACCCTCAACCTTATCTTCCCCCGTACGCTCCCTCAATCCCTCATGTCTTCCAGCCGATCGAAGGAAACAAGCAAAAAAAACCATAAAAAAAGCCGAAACAACGATTATGAAAAAAAGGGAATCAGAGTTGCGATCGAGGCGACAACGCGCGAGGGTGGATGGCTGCAGCGCATTGGTCGATTTAGGGTTTTCGAAGCAAAGCTTCTCGCGCGCGTACGCGTGGTGGCGCGCGGCATGCTCGTGGAGGGCAACGAGGTGATGTTCGTGGCGGCAGCGCTGAGGTGATCGCGGCCTCTGGCGATGTCGACGAGTGCGTGTGGCAGCGTTTGAAATAAAAATAAAATAAACTGCAGTCGCGCTCAAGGACGAAAAAAGAAGACGGGGAAGGCATGAACGTGTACGAGAGGGTTTAGGTATCGATCTAAGTTTATGTAACGCCCCACCCCGAGACCCACCTTAGCAAAGAGAATTAACAAGTAATTCTATCTACTAAAACGGAGAATAGGGCTGGTTAAGGGCGACCATCTATAATTTTGTCTTAAACATCTATTGAATACGTCAATAAATGCAATATAACTTTTTTCAACTCAAGTGGATCGACATACCCAATAAATACTTAATCCAAAACTATAGGTGGCTGATGGATCTATCAAAACAAACTACAATAATTGAATGTAGATCACATCACAGAATAGTAATCAACATCATATATATACATATACACTGATACACATTCAGTACAATACAATATGAATACAATAAAGGTGGTACACGACCACACCATATACATCAAATCAAATGTAAAAACATCAGAGTATGCGGAAGAAATAAACTACTCAAGCGATAGAAGAGCTGATATCCAACATCAACTTCAAGCTACGTCCAATAGATGATACCTGAAACAACTCGGTCTGACCCGAGTGAAAACACACGGGTCATGCTAGCTAAAATCATCAGTTAAACAGAATAATCGATAAGGATAAGTATGTGAAAGCTATGGTATCCTTTTTCTTAAAGGATGCCATGCCCTATGCAGGGTTTTAACATAATAAGAAAGGACAACATCTCTTCTTGGCAAGTAGAAGAGAAAATGTGATAAATTCATACTTAAGTGACATAACTGACACTTAAGCAAATGAAACATCGGCGATCAAAGTTTTAAAGATAAGATAAGACTCAACAAACATCACTTTCGCATCATATCATCGGTGGTACAAAAGAACACGGATAATGACTTCAAATGATTCAACTATCTTCTTAGAAGTGGTCGTCAATATAACAATACATCAAAGGTGCATATCCTTCATACATAGAATAAAACGCATATGGATGTGCCTCATCTCATTGGCACATCCCAAGGATCATTCAAGGAAATATAAAATACAATCATAAAAGAAGCATTACACTTATTCATACCTCATTTCATCGGTATGAATATAGATACATATCAAATCCATCACTAAAACTCATCATAAAAGATTCTTCATAATCATTTATACCTTATCTCATTGGTATAAATATATAAATACATCTCAACTCCATCTTAACATCAAGTAGTCTATAAAATCATCAATCCATAATGTAAATAACTCAATCAAAGAGTAACATCATAAATGATTTCACCATATATGTAAACATCTCATCTGGCACTAGGCTATCGTGTAATAATCATCTAAAGACGGTGAAGTCTAAAACATCAAAACTCAAAAAAAAATCCCGGATTGGCCAGATCCTCGATTGCATGCCGAAGCAATGCTACGCGCGCTACATCGTGACTAGTACTACTATTTGGTACCATAAACATCGTGATGACTAGAGTCAAATAACATCTTAACATCGTGAATGACTATAGTCTATAACATCAAAATGACTCCCGGTCACAAAGACCCGAGTTAATAACATCGTGATGATCGGAGTAGCAACTACATCGTGATGACTCCAATCGAGTACTCGTGGTCTGTAGTACTAGTAAACATCATGAACGTGTCTCAACTTCTCGGATAGGAGCCCAATAGGTGATAACGTACGTCCCATACCATACGTTCGCCCCTAATGGTTTACTAGCCGTTAATTGGTACCACACTAGTAAAACATCATAAACATCAAGAAAATATACTCGACCTCGTCTCATTGGCGAGTAAATACAATACTATGCTCGTCTCATCTCATTGACGAGTACTAGGGGCATAGTGACTTGTCTCTTCTTATCGACAAGTAAAAACTGTCATAGTACATCTCAACATCGTAACATCATCATAAAGAAGCTTACCTTATCTCATTGGCAAGTAAAAATAACATCTAGATGGTTATTTATAATCATAATTCCAAATAGGAGTTTCTAGCTCTTAATTCATCTCATTTCATTGGCGATTAAGAAACACATCTTAAAATGGTCCTTCATCGAATATACTCCTAAATTGGAGTTCTTGGACCATATAATCTATTCAAAATTTAATAACATCTTAAATCATCTCAAACAGTTCATCAAAAGGGTTTCAATCGTATAAGTCCGATATTAAGCGATAAAGCAAATCCATGTGTCTCATACCACATGTTTTACTTTACCGTTCAATTATTTTTCTTATACGTTCTAAATTCATAAAAATAGTTAATTTTATTAGAGAAAACAGAAATTTAAAATGATTTTCCGAAAACGATTATTAAAACTAATATTTGAAATTCCTTTATTATAGGAAATAAATCTGTCTTTATTTAGAAAACTAATATAAAAAAATACTATGTAATAATAATTTGAAATGTCCATGTATTTTAAAAATGATTTAGTGAAAACCGATCTCTAAAGCAATGAAAACTAAGAGGGATATCTCAAAATCGATAACTTGAATTCAATCCGAATTCAATTCAAATTTAACCCAAAATCAATTCAAATTCCATTTAAATTTGAATTTCAAATTCTTCAAATATAGCTAGCCTACTAGTAGGCATCATAGCTCTTAAAATATCTCAAAAACATCATCAAAACCAAAGAGAATGAGAGCGAAAATGAGCTAATACAATCTAAGGTCAACGATTGTTGTTGCTGTCATTTTGCTCTCAGGACAACAACATATAACCATAATTATGACCAAGAAAACTTCAAAATTCTAGAAAATACAATGAATAAAACATGTAGAACATGACCTTAGCTTTTCGAAACATCAAAAATTATCAAATTTGGTTAAGATACGAAGAAGTTATGGTCAAATTCGTTTCGGTTTCAAACACAGAGCAAATATTGATTTTGCTCTCGGGTTAGCAGTAGAAAAATTAGATTTTTGACATAGCTACCTGAAAATTTCAGAAAACTCAATGAATAAAAGTTGTAGTACATGAATTGTTCTTTCTGTAACATTAAAAATTATTGAATTCCAATCAAAAACGAGAAAGATATAGCTCAAATAATATCAGATTCAAACTTAGGAAATTCTGTCAAAGACATAACTATACTTCTGCTTTCAAATCTGTTTTAGGTCAATCAAATAGCAAAATATCATAATGCAACCGGAAGAGAAATCATTCCTTATTGAATGTAGTTTCAAACAAAAAAATTTGACCTAAATTAGATAAGAAACGAATAACTTATGGCTAAAACACTTCTCAAGCATGCGATTGTTGTTGCTGTCAATTTGCTCTCCATATCGCAACAAACAAGCACGATTTTGATCATGCAAACGTCAAAATTTTAGAAAACTCAAAACACAAAACTTGTATATCTATGTCTCTACTTTCCAGAATATCTAAAATTATCGAATTCCGACTTAAAACGAAAGAGATATGCCCAATTTACTGACGGCAATTTCACAAATAAACATGCAACAAACAAAATTGACATTTCTTACCTTGAAATCTTAATCAAAGCTAGAAAATGTGAGTTTTAGACTCACCTTTGATTTTAGATAGCAAACGCCCAAATTTGTGAAGAAATATTGAAGCTTGAAGGTGAAATCCTTTCTCTATTCTTATTTTGGTGAAATTCTTCTTGAATTAACAGCGAAATTGAGTGAAATTGAGATTTAATTAAGGAAAGCCGTTGTTTTTCTTTCTCTCTATTTACTGTGTCTTTTGTTGGGTAGGAAGATGAGAAAAAAAAGATACATATAACTATTTCCTCTTTTCTAGATGGTTCTAGAGAGAGTTAATGGATTCAAACCTTACCCAAATAAGCACAAGACTAATATACCTAGAGAAATTCCTATGTTATATACATATTTAACCTATTCAATCAATTTATACACTAGTTTTCTCATTTTTAACCAAATAAAATATCTGCAATAAATTGTTTGCAATAAATTGTTATTATATAAAAAAATAAAATTTATTTCGACAATAAAAATTTATTTTTATAAATAAAACCATATCTTTGACAATATTTTACAAATTACACCATTTTAGTGTAAAAACACTATTTTTAATGCAATAACTTAAACAAAAATTTCTTTCGTGTCAAATAAATTGCAATAAATCATTCTAACACTTTTTAATCATCAAAATATTTTTTTTCAATTAAAAATATTATTTTCCCTATATAACACAATTTTTTTTAACAATATCTACCAATATTCCTATTTTTAGCGAAATCACTATTTTCATCCATTTCAACCAAATAAAATTTATTTTTAAGTCTAATGAAGTGTATTAAAATGTTTTAACGTTTTTATAACATTAATACATCATTCCAAGCCTAATTACACTTCTAAATTTTATTTTCTTCATTTAATTCCTTTTATTTTACAATAGAAGGCTAACATTGGAATAAATTTTCAATGTTACTAACTAACTAAAATTAAACCATCACAATTATTTATTTTCAATCCAAATCCAAAAACAAAGTTTTTCAAAGTTTATTTCATTCATTTACACTTTTTTTTCAACCATCAAATGTTGAAATAGGCTTCAAATAAAATAATATGACTTATTTAAATTTCAAATCCCAAATTATATTCATCAAGATATTGTTTATATTAAATAAATAATATAATCCCTTATTTTATTATCCAGTTCATTTTAAACATAATATTAAATTATAATTTGCATTGTAATTTAATATTAATAGTAATCTCCAAAATCCCGGGTTATTACAGTTTATTTTTATTGTTATTATGTTTATTGAATTTAATTACATTCAAATGATCATTAATCGATAACTTTCGCATACGAGGTCCCATTCGAGCGAAATAAGTGGCGTTGGATTCATATCGACGAAGGCTGCGTCGCGGTGTTGGTTTGAAATTTATTTGAAACTGAGAAAATTTTTAGTTTCAAATAGGATGTGAGTGTTTTATAATGCTCACGAAGTACTAAATTATTTTTATGTTAGTTAAATAGAAATTCTGAAGTGATTTAAATTATTGATTGTTGTTTGGTAAATTTAACCGACATGGAAATTGATGTAGAAATTTGTATGTTAGAAATTTTGAATTAACCGTTGAATGGAAATTAGAATCAAACTGCTAGTAAAATTTTTGATTATTGATAATTGGTTAATTGATGTGATTTATTGCTGTTTGGATGATTGTTTGTGAATAATGCTAATTGGTTGAGATTAACTAGTTAGCTGGTTAATTGGTTAATTGATTGTTTGATAATCAAACTGGTTAAAGAGTGGAATATTATATTTAAATCATCGATTTAAACACGAAATGGGTTGAATTGAAGTTATAACTCAAATGGAAATTTGAAGCAATTTAGAATTGGAACTGAAATCGAGATATTAAGACGGAAATGATTTTGAATTGAAATAGTATATTTTGAGGAAATATGATGATTTCGAAATGAATTTGATTTTAAAGCGAATACGATATTTGATATCAAGTATGAATTGTTTTCGAAATGTAAAAGAACCAATCGGTGTGTAAAACGACGTTTGGTTGTTAAAGAAACCAGGGCTTCTTATTAGCATACACTCTGTCAATACTAGAACCACTTTACCAACTATGTACGCGGAGGAGACTCCAGAATGAAGTGGTTGGATTTGGCATCGTTTGCTGAATTTGAAGAAAGAGAACGATGATGGATAGACTCCAGCACTTGTGTCAATTAGAAATGACTAAAACAGGACGGCTTGATAGGGCCAAGCGGTCTAATTACCCCTAGCGGACATCTGTTCTTCGATTTTATTGGACTTTGTCCATATTATTACTCTATTTTTTGTTTCGTTTGGTGCACCTTAATTATAGGATAGCTTCCCTTGATTCGATATGGGATGGATGGACCCAGTGGACGATCGTGGCTACGATGCGTTACCACCAGCCCTGCGACCCGAACTGGTAATATCCTACATTGGGTATTGCCTCACGTGCCTTGTCATACTTTTATCCCTATACGAGATCCCTATGATTTTAGTTTAGTGCTGTCATATCACGGTGCATCCCTATCCCCCAACGTGCTGCTAGGGCGTTATATGTATATTTGTACGACAATGCTTAAAAACACGTTAAGGGTGATTAATATAAAGCTTTAACGCTAAGAAACATATTTATTTTACTAATTAGACATTATATATATAACGTATTCTACTATATATAAATAATTTGTCAGATTCTTAAGAGATGGAAAATCCCGTAACATCTCTTGAGTTATTGCACACACATTATACATTGAATAGGAGATCTGAAATCCCATAAACATCTCTAACGCTATTACACTCATGTTATGTGATATCAATTTGACTTACATAATGATATTTTAGTCTTGAGTCAAGTGTTTTATTTTTCATTACGCTCGGGTCAGCCCTGAGTATTTCAGCGCATTGATGATCATTTTTTGAAGGACTAGGATGAAGATTTGGTATATTATTACTATTATTATTCCCTGCATCATGTTGTTTTGCTGCATTGTTTTAATTGATCATGCAGTATATATAACTCTGATAAATGTTGTATTAATTATAATCAAATGTACAATATAAACAACTTCATGAACTATTTATTTGATTATTATTTTTGGCATTCTGCTATGAGATTCTGTGTTTATTTTCTTCTTCTTTTCTTATTTTTCTTAATTAACCCCATTGATTATCTATGTTTCGGATTGTTTAAGTTGGACATATATGGATTATTGTCAATTTAAACCTTCTGAAATATGGATCGTCACATAGTATGTTCCTTAGAGACGCTTGTCAAGTTTCATAGCATACCAAATAATCAAGCTCGAGAATTGAAGACTCATCTGATTCAAGCTGTTTGACTAAAAGCAGCTAACTAAAAATGGACCTATAGAACTCATAAGAATTCTAATTGACTTAAATTTTGGGAGAACACTTAGAAGACATAATATAAGGCTCATAGAAACAAGATGATTTGGAGTTGATTTGATGGATCGCTAGCGACCTAACTAGATGGATTACTAGCGACCCATGTAGAGTGGGCCCAACCATATCAAATTTTTATGGAAGATCCTACACACCTTAGAGAGAGTACTTGCAAAGTTTCGTCTGATTTCATTATATTTTTTAGCGAGTTATGGACGATTCTTCTAGACTAATTGACCCATGAAGATGGATGATCCAACTAACTCCAAACGACTTGATATTTGGACAAGGAACTTAAATAGAAGATAGGAAGACAACCAAATGAAGATTGCTCATAAATATGCTAAGTGGGTGGATAACTAGCTTTCCATGGATAGCTAGTGATCTATCAAGATAGGTCGGATCGTCCTTAAACTTTCCGAGCTCCTTTGTAGCACTAAGTAAAGGCTTTTGGTAGAAAAATATGCTAAGTTGATGGATAGCTAGCGATCCATCCTTTATGGATAGCCAGAGATCTATAGAAATGACTTAGATTGATTTGAGATTTTTGATGATAACATGGCATAACAACTAGACTCTTCTGCACCTGGACTTCTGGCCCAATACTCATTGAATTTCCCTATAAATACTCACCTACCTACAACTAGAGATGGATCTTCCCCAGAGAGAGAGAGAGAGCCGTCATTACTCTACTAGAATTCCTTCACTTTTTCAACTTTCTTCTCCCTTATAACAGTCATTAATGGAGGTACTGTGATTCTCCAGTCAACCCTTGTACTTATGACTTATTCTAATTCATTGTAACTTAGATATAAGGACTAACTAGTTAATATCCAAAGAGATTCAACTAGTATAATCATGATAAAGATCGATTAAAATGGAGTAGGCTAGAATCAGCCAAACCACTATAATAGTTATATGTCTCTTTTTTTACTTCTACTTTTTATTTATTGTTTATCTAAGATTTATGCTACCTATTATCTATGCTGGTGATTTCACACTCGATCCAGGGTGTTGATCCATTTTTTGAGTTAACATTTTGGTGCTTTCACCGAGAGTAAAGGTAGATCTGGAAACTTGAAGCTTGAATACGTGATTGGGGAAAAATGAGGAGGCCTAACACCAGATCTAAGACTGGAGCAAGTCAACTAGAGCTTGGGGGAAGTCAGGAAGTATCCTCAAATTCTCATCAATCCAACTATGTAGCTAGAGAAGAAATGGAAAGGCTGATGAAGAAGATGCAAGATGGAATCTTGGCTAGGCGACAAGAGATAATGGAGGGATTCCTCTAAAGGATGGGACAACAAGGATTTGTAAGAGCTGTAGAAATTTAGAACATAGGGAACAATACAGGTGCCGCTAGAGTTGGATTAGAACGAGATGGAACATTGCCTCTATGTTTAGAGCAACCGACACTTAGTGGCAATGCGGGAGTCAACCTGGGGATCAACACCGATGATGGGATCAATATTGCAGCTAGCACCGAGAAGGCCAATAATGGAGTTACTATTGAAAGTCTAGGAACTGGTGGTACAGGAGCTAATCTGAATATTAGGGTGCAACCGGTGGAGGAATATGTGATAGGGTTACCCTGTAGGAGTGGAGGATAGAATGAGACTAGACGAGTAGGGCAGAATACTGGTGTGCAACTAGTGGAGTATGCACTAGATTTCCCTTGCCGAGGCAAGGGGCAGAACATCACTTTCAGACGATGACCTTCGTTGAATGGTGAAAATCAAATTGCAGAACTGGTAAGGAGGTTGGTTAGAGGAGGACCCACAGATCAGGGTTTGGATGATGTGAATAGAAACTCGTTTACTTCTAATATCTAGAACACGAGAAATCCTCATGATTTCAAGCTTCCCGCACTCGAAATGTATAATGGAAAGAATGATCCAACGATTCATCTGATGAGATACATCCGACATGGAGGTGTTGGGTGCTTCTGAGGAAGTAATGGGGGGTGCTTCCCATTATACTTGACAGATTTGGCGGTGATGTGGTTTAGACAACTAGAGAATGGGTCCATTAGCATGTGGATCGAGTTGGTAGGTAGATTTTAAGACAATTCCGAGTTCACGTCTCACAACCGAAGATTGTGATAATGTTGGAAAATGTAAAAAAAGGCCTAAGGAGACCTTGAGAAGTTATTTAACAAAATTCAATGCAGCAGCAACTGCGGTCGATAGGCCAGACCCATTAGTGATTTTGATGGCGGTAGTGTCTGGAGTCACGAGCAAGACTAAGAGGGATCCACCAATGAATCGTGCTGAGTTTTACTATAAAGCTAAGAGATATTTACGTTAGTAGGATGCTGACGTTGAAGATGAAGCTGAAGATGCTGAAATTTATGCTGTGGATTGCAAGGGATCCTCTGGAGTAGGATTTCAAAAAGACAAAGGGAAAAGAGAAGCTAATGATGATTCCAGAGAACCGAAACGACAAAGGAGGGAGCCTAAATTCTCTTCCTACTCTAAGCTGACTGAAACCCTAGAAAGGATATACCTAGACACTAAGGGGCAAATTCCCTATCAGAAGCCTCCGACAAGAGAACCCACTGATCCAGAGAAAGGATCCACAAAGTTTTGCATCTTCCATAAGTTGGGCGGAAATGAAACGAATAAGTGTCGATACCATTGTGAACTGATAGAAGAACTAGTTCTGAACAATCAACCATCACAGTACATGAGCAACAAAGCTGTGATAGCACGGCCGGAGCAGCCACCACCTACGCCAGAGGCTTTAAGGAATGCCCAAGGATCTGGGCCAAGACGGATAATCCCATAACCGGGATGGATGGGAAGTTAGATCTGATTGCTACTCTTTGCTTTGGTCTCTTTTTTTGCATTTTTCTTTTCATACATTAGCGATAAAAAACAATAATGATCCCAGACCGCTTAGACGTGTGCAAAACCTAGATTGGTTCCTAGTCGAGCTATGAGTCGAATATCCAGGATAATTGCTTAGGATAATAATCTCATACTGCTTGGACATGCACAAAACATAGATTGGTCCCATGCCACGCTCTAAGTCGGATGTCTGGGATAGACATTCAAGATTTCTGCTTATTTAATTTCTGCTTGTTTGCTTTGAAACTTAAATTTTGTAAAATTTATATTTAATGTGATAGTTGATTTTGAACGCTATACAATCCAGACCGGAGAGATGGTACCAGAGTGCAAGATGCAAGTCCCCTTGCGGGAGAGAGAGTTGATGGACTTGTACGATATCGAATGCCATAGAGTCCCGACTGGAGAGACGGGACAGGAGTGCAAGAAGTAAGTCCCCTCACTGAAGAGTGAGCAGATGGGCATGCTTAATCCCCTTTAACTTAATAAGAAAATGATCTAGAGAGATCGTCCCTTAACTTAAAAAATTAAACAATTAGGAGAGATCGTACATTAGACAAAACATTAAAAGATCCAGAGAGATCATAGATTAAACTAAACATTAACCGATCAGGAGAGATCGTGCATTAAACTAAACATTAAACGATAAGGAGAGGTAACACATTAAACTTAAACGATCAGGAGAGATCGAGCCTTGAAATAGATTTGATTTAATAAAAGGATCTGAATGCCTTATAAACAGAATAAAAATGATAAATCCTAGATGAATAAAGGATGATTTTGATATATGATGTGATTTTTATATATGATGTGATTTTTATATATGATGTGATTTTGATATATAATGTGATTTTGATATACGATGTGACAACTTTGAATGAGAAGCAAAAATTGTTAGTGATGTAATTCTCGAATGAACATGGGACAATTGGAAATGTGTGATGTAAATGAAGATATGTGACTTAATTAGAGATATGTGATGTAATAACTTCGAATGAAATCGGAATGATTGTGACGTATAGATTACACCTAAGAAGAGTTAGAGTCCTAGGATATAGTGAGTTTGGAATGACTTGTGATTGGAAAGAGAATTCGAAAAAACTGGGCGACTCATCAAGGCTAAAGCAGTTGGAAAACTCAATTATCGAAGATTCGAGACATGAACTTGTTATGGAGAAAAGAACGCCTTTCATCCAAAAGGTGTGCTTTGGGAGGCAAGTGTTAACTGGGTTTTTTAACTCAATGAAATTCAAAAGAATTTATACTATCTATGTGAAGTGAAATAACTCAAGAATCAACCAAGAGGACCAGAAGAAGGAATGAAGAAAGACTCAAGAGGAGAAAACCAAAATTTGGCCAAGATGATGGATCGCCAACGATCCATCACCTATGGATCGTTAGCGATCCATAATATTTCCCATGGTTCCTCCAGTCCTCTCGCATCATGATCTAGTACGTTCCTTAGATATGCTTGCCAAGTTTCATAACATGCCAAACAAACTAGCTCGAGAAGTGAAGACTCATCTAATTTAAGCTGTTTGACCAAAAATAGCTAACTTAAAATGGACCTACAAACTCATACGAAGTCGGGTTAACTCGAAATTTTGGAAGAACACTTAAAAGACATAATAGAAGGCTCATAGAAAAAATGAGATGATTTGGAGTTAATTTGATGGATTGCAAGCGACCTAACTAGATGGATCTCTAGCAACCCATATGGAGTGGGCCCCACCATCTCAAATTTTTTGATAGGTCCCGCACACCTTAGAGAGAGTACCCGCAAAGTTTCGTCAGATTTCGTTAAGTTTTTGAGCGAGTTATGGACGATTCTCTTGGACCAGATGACCCATGAAGACGGATGATCGAACTAACTCCAAACGACTTGATATTTGGACAAGGCATTTAAATAGAAGATAGGAAGACAACCAAATGAAGATCACTTAAAAATATGTTAAGTGGACGGATAGCTAGCAATCCATTCCCTATGGATAGCCAACGATTCATCAAGATAGGTCGGATCTCACTTAAACTTCTCGAGCTCTTTCGTAACACTAAGTAAATGATTCTGGTAGAAAAATATGCTAAGTTGATGGATAGCTAGCGATCCATCCTCTATGGATAGCTAGCGATCCATAGAAATGACTCAGATTGATTTGAGATTTTCGGTGATGACTTGGCATAACAACTGGACTCTTCTGCACCTGCACTTTTGGCATAATACTCACTGAATTTCCCTATAAATACTCACCTACCTGCAACTAGAGATGGATCCTTTCTGGAGAGAGAGAGCTGTCATTACTCTATTAGAATTCCTTCACTTCTTCAACTTTCTTCTCCCTCCCAACAGTCATGAAGGGGATTACTGTGATTCTCCAGTCAACCCTTGTACTTATGACTCATTTTATCTCATTGCAACTTAGATCTAAGGACCAACTAGATATCCAAAGAGATTCAACTAGTATAATCATAATAAAGATTGATTAAAGTGGACGTAAGCCAGAGTCAGCCGAACCACTCTAATAATTCTATGTGTCTTTTCTTACTTTTGCTTTTTACTTGTTGTTTATCTGAGATTTGTGCTGCTGAAACACCCCACACCTCTTAATATACCTAATACGACACATTAAAAGGCATGGTGCGTTGTAGGTATAACTGAAACTAACAGAGACTAAGATTCACAAGACATAAACTGGTAAAAATAGCAAAAATTAAAATAATACTTATTTAAAACAAAAGCTTCATTATTTCTCATAAATTAAATAAGTCAAATACTAAATATAACATACATATCTCAAAATCAAAATGTCTCATGAAATAAAAACTCACAGTCTCAAAGTTAGAGTACATAATATTTCTCATAATAAGCCAGTACACAAAAAGAGTTAAAGCTAGAATAAAAGAAATACATGGTAGAGATCTTCTCCCAAAATCCTCCAAGCAACCGCAATCTACAGCCCTCTTCCTTGATGGCCTATGGGGAAAAAGGAAAAATAGAAGAGCGGGTCAAACTAAAAGTCTGGTGAGTGATAGTAACTACTAGAATCTTTAAGCAAAGTAAAGGTAATAGACTCTTCAATACTTCTTTTATATACAAAAGGAAACAAAGGAAATAGGAAAGAGATAAGCTAGAAAATACGATTAAACTATTACCATTGATACGATAGGTCAAATTTGATTGTTTGCACTTGTCTTTGATAGCTGCTTGATTAGGCTGAATTCCTAATACTATAATTAGGCTGAAATCCTTATCCACCTTTTGATTGACCTGCTACTCCATAGACCGTACTGCGAACTAGAAGCTTTTTAACTCACTACGCAGTAACCAATGGTAACTATGAAAGATACACAAAGCACATACTATGGAGTAGACGGCTCGTTACACAGAAGGCAATATTGTCTACGAAAGACACACATACTAAGCGCTTGGAACTCATAGCGATTACTGGGCACCGAAATGGAAGTCGCACGCATAACTGCCACCATGCTTATGCTACCTATTGCTCTACCTATTGGGTCGTATTATTACCACGACTCAGCATAAGCAGGCCCCTCGTCTCACTTCAAGATTATGTGAAACACTATGTCCATAGAAAATATAGGGAAATGCTGTCGGTATTGGCCCGTCATCCAAACAGTATCTAATAGCGCCCTTGTCCAAATCCCCTGTGATTTGAACATCTCCATATTGACCAACTACTACCACTACTAGCGTGCCCCTCATCTCACTTCAGGTGTATGTGAAACACCGTACCCATAGAAAATATAGAAGAATGCTATTTAGTATAGGTCATACTTTAATTTTTTGCTTATTAACTTAGATAAATTATTTAAATAAGCCTTTACTCTTGTTCTTACTATCTGTGCTTATTAATTTATCCAAAGTCTTAAAATAAGCCTTATTCTGTTCTATTTCTTATTATAACCTACATTATAATCATGCTTATTACTTAACCCAAGGTTTAAGTCTGAAAATAAGCTTCTTTTATTCTTTTTAGTTATAATTCTAAGTTATAACTAAGCCAATCTCTTTGATTCAGTCCAATTAATATCATAATTAGGCATAATTTCAATCCAATTCCATTTATATTACAGTCTTTATAATTTACATCTTATATTCCGTTATTTCGGATTTCTTATAATTTAATCCAATTTTGCATTAATTCTATTCTAATCCACACGTGAAGAAGAAGGAGAAATAAAAGAAAACTGAAAATAGAAGGAAATCCAAGGGGTAAGAAGAAGATGTAAATAACGCATAAATAACAGTAAATAAACTAAAATACTGTAAATGAACTGTAAATAAGTGGAAAAGCTAGAAATTAACTGAAAATAATTCTAAAAACTGTAAATAAATTACTAAAAAGGTTACTCCATAAATCGTAGTAAAACTACAACTATTAGAAACCATATTATTTTAAATTACTTACAGAAATTTTAAAATAATTACAATCACTCTCCTCTGGTCCTTAGCATTTCCGTTTAGGCCTTCATGGATCCACTTGGGGTTGTTAAATATTTTTATTTAAAACGTTTTCCTTCTTGAAAAATTATTCCGCTTAGGGTCCTTCCTGAATAGGTGAACCTAATTAGAGAAACTCTTTTAAGGAAGACTTAGTGTTCTATTTATAGGGGTAGTAGTGGATCTCAGACCATTGGATTTGGGGATTGAATAAGATGTAATCGCATCACAGGCCGAACAAGAGCCATTGGATGCAAGAATAGAAGGATCAGATTGAAATAAAGAACGCAAAACACGTCTTAGGAAGCCTCTGGAATGAAGGAAAATTTTCTTCATTCCTGAACACAGGAGGGTCGATCGGGCGGTCAACCGCCCTTGTGCCCAGGTCGACCGGCCATCGCGGTCGACCGGCCGTCGACCTAGCTTATATATATATTCTGCTTATTTTGTTTAATTCATACCTCGTTCATTTTAGATCGGTTCTGACGTTCTATATATGGAAATTGACCAGAAAATTACTACGGACAAAATGGTGCAACTCCCATGGCTCAGTTCTGATACTTCCACAAAGTTATTTTATTATTTAATAAATTAACGAATTAATTATCACGAGTTAAAATTTTGGATTGTTATATTCTCCCCTCCTTTAAGGATTTCATCCCCGAAATTTCTAAAGATAGAAGAATGAAATAAAAGTTTTCATCCAAGTTGTACAACCAACTACTCAATCATCACCTATTACATCCACCGTCCTTAAGTTTTTCTAATGCGATTTATGATACTTAGCAATTAGTGTAGTGTCAATGTCCTTAATTAATGCCAAAGTTAGGTGGTCCACTGATTCAATTGACCTCCTTTTTTGCAATTACGTGACATGTATCCAAATGAATGCAAAAATTCCCTAATGATAATTGATAGTTCTATATGCGTGCTCCATACATCTTCCAAATGCAATAATCATGTGTTAAACATCCATTTATAGCAACCATGAAAATTAGGATAAAAATGCGCATACATCCATATTCATATGCTCTAGTGTCCTAGTTAGGCTGATCCCTAGAGAATAATAGTGTCTAGTGTACCTATATGCGTCCATTAGCATCCACTAGCAAACACTTGCACTCACTAACATACATCATTCATAACATGTTCAAATAACATGTTTACATCCAATCCGACCATCCATAGGTTAAATCCAAAGTTCTACCCTTCCAAAGGATAATAAAAGAAAGAACCTATTCAAAAATAAAGATGGAAATAGGAAATTCTAAAAACTCACTATCGAAAAGATGAGGATAGGAAGTACAAATCTTCTCTTCAGCTTCCCAAGTGGCGACTGCAGCATCATCTCCCCATTGCACCTTCACTAGCGAAACCTCCTTATTCCTTCGTCACTTGATGTCTCTTCTAACAATCTTCATGGGGATACGTCGAACAGATGCTTTTGTTTCTACTTCCACATACTCTAACTGACTGGGCTCTACAACCTCCGCTGAGTCATGTAAGCACTTGTGCAAGTGCGAAACATGAAAAATGTCGTGCACACCTGTGAGCCTCTCTGGAAGCTTCACTTGGTAAGCTATCTTCCCGACTCTCTCCATGATAGGGAATGGTCCAACAAATCTGAGGACTAACTTTACATTCGATCCGAATCTTACCACCTTCCTAAGTGGGGATACTTAGTTAAAAACTAAGTCTCCAACCTCAAACTCAATGTCTCTCCTCCGCTTATCCGCATAAGACTTTTTCCTATCTTGGACTGTCTTCATCCTTCGTCGAATTAAATCTACTCTCTCCGATGTCTCCCTTACCATGTGAGGTCCAAGTAGAAAATTCTCCATAGCCACCACCCAACATGAAGGGGACTTGCAAGGTCTCCCATATAAAACCTCAAATGGTGCCATTTCTATGCTCGCTTGGTAACTGTTATTATATGCAAACTCAACCAACGGAAGATGCTCTTCTCAAGTTCCTCCAAAGTCCAAAATGCACATTCTCAGTAAATCATCAAGCACTCGATTAACCCTTTTCGTTTGGCCGTTCGTCTAAGGATGATAGGCCGTACTCAACCAAAGTTGCATCCCTAGCGCCTCTTGTAAGCTTCTCCAAAACTCACTAGTGAAAATGGGATCTTTATCACTCACCATGCTAAAAGGGACTCCGTGAAGTTGGACTATCTCTCAAACATAAAGGGATGCCAAATATGATGTTGTACGCTTGCTCTTAACTGGGATGAAGTGGGCACTCTTGGTCAGCCGATCAAAAATCACCCAAATGCTAGTACTCCCCTTCCTAGAATGGGGCAAACAAACCATCTATAAAATCCATAGAAATATTGTACCACTTCCACTCTAGCACATCTAAGGGGTGAAGTAGTCCACTGGGCTTCTACTGCTCTGCCGTTACCCTTTGGCATATGAGAAACTTAGGTACAAACTCTACCAATCCTATTTCATGCCATTCCAATAGAATATCCTCTTCATATCCCAATACATATTATCACCACCCGGATGAATAGTCATACAGGAATGGTGTGCTTTTTCCAAAACCGCTCTCAATAAATCTCTAGCGCATGGAACACAAAGCCTCCCAACTCTCCTAATCCACCCTTTGCTATCTATGGAATAATGTTGGAGATGTCTAGAGACCTCTCCTTGGCTAATCCTATCCATAATGTCCATGAGTTCCGAATCTCCTTGTTGCCTCGAGCCAACTTGATCCATAAGGGTAGGCCTTACCTCTAACGTCGCCAACAATCTGGGGGTAATGTCTATAGAGGGCTTAAAATCAAAAGTTGAAATACATTCCAAGCTCCTCTACCCTACGAACAAAGGACTAAGGGTTGCTTTCTTTTTACTCAATGCATCCGTAACCACATTACCCTTGCCAAGGGTATAGGTAATTTAAAAATCGTACGAGGCTAAAAAATCCATTCATCTCTGTTGCCTCAAGCTCAAGTCCTTCTGTGAGAATAAGTACTTCAATGACTTGTGGTCGGTGAAAAGCTCAAACCTCTCTCCTAGAAAATAGCACCTCCAAGACTTGAGTGCAAAAACTATGGCGGCCAACTCCAAATCGTGGGTAGGGTAGTTCTTCTCATGCGTCCTCAACTGCCTACTACCATAACATACCACTTTTCCTTCTTGCATCAACATCGCTCCTAGGCCCGTCCCAATGCATCAGTGTATGCAGTAAAAGGCTTAGCTCCATCGGGTAGTACTAACACTGGTGCACTTGTAAGGCCTCTCTTAAGCTTTGTGAAGGAATCCCCACAATCCATGTCCTACACAAAAGTTTTATTCTTCTTAGTTAGGCGCGTGAGTGGTGTCGAAATCTTAGCAAAGTCTCTAATGCACTTTCTATAGTAGCCATCCAATCCTGGGAAGCTCTTAACTTCATTGATGTTCTTGGGGGCCTTCCAATCTTGTATAGCTATCACCTTAGCGGGGTCAACAGCCAAACCTTCCTTCGAGACCACATGCCCCAAGAAACATACCTCCTCTCTCCAAAAGGGACACTTCAAAAACTTAGCTCTCAAATGATGACTACGAAGTTTGCGTAGAACCCTGTGCAGTTAAAGCGCTCGACGGATTCGAAGCGGTGGAGGTGTAAAAAGTCATAGAGGGGATACAACGAGGATATAGCGGGATATAGCGGATGGCTCTAAAATAACATATAAAACTCGTACTTAATGTTTTTACAAATATATAAACGGTAATTAAATGAAAAATTATCATTCAATTGAATTATAACTAATACATAAATAACTTTAAACAAAAAATATGTGCGAATATACTTTAAATAAATGTAATACTGTTATATAACATAATTGAATTTAGTAGAATATTAAAGTATTTTCATTTCTGAAAATATATTAGAAATTAAATCAAATAAATTAGTTTCATAATTTTTATAATGTATAAATGCAATTTTTTAATTCATTTTATTGAAGAAGATATAGCAAAATATAGCGGGAATAATGGGATATAGCGGAAATAGTGGGGATTAACGCGGAAAGGCTATATTTCGAGGCTATATGGAAAAATCGTAGCGGTAGAAATCCGTTATGAGATATGGCGGGGTTATAGCTGGGTAATAACGAGGCATTAACTACATAGGTAGAACCTCCTCTAAATGAGTAGCATGCTCCTCCACATTCTTGGAAATACCAAGATGTCATCCACAAATACCACTACAAACTTATTTAGTACTTCTCTAAAGACATTGGGGAAATCTCTGATGACAGGAACCGAATCAAACTCTGTTGAAGATGAATCGAGAGAACAGAGAAAGCTCAACATGACTGGCCCTTGTGGGTCGCAAGATACCTCGAGAGTCCTACCACTGCAAGTCTCTAATCTAACAACTCTCCTCTCGTAGTCTAAAATAGTTCCATATGTGCATTGCCAATCCATACCCAAGATCATCCTATACCCCAAGAATCCCAAAGCATAGGCGTCGCAGTCAAATTCTACGCCTAGGATATAAATATTCAAACCCCTACAAATCAAAGACTAGTGTACTGATCCACCTATGGGGTTTGATACAACGATGGGGTCCACTACTAAAGAAATGTCTAAGTGCAAACAACCACAAGAGAACTAGAAATAAGAGTGTGATGCTCCAGAATCGAATAAGATCTAAATGGAAAAATAAGATATAGAAATCAAACCTTCAACTGTGACTTTCCTACTCTATCCAAAATGCTACTAACTGTGACTTTCCTACTCTATCCAGAATGCTACTGGAAGGTGCCGTGTCTAATGCCTGAATCTATGTGACTGGTGCACTCGCTTCCTGACCAACTCTCTGGGGACAACTCCTACTCATACGACCGGGCTACCCACAGTTGAAGCACTTTCCCTTCATCTTTTCCCTTTTGCAATCCTTGGCGATATGTCCAACAATCCCACAGCTATTGCACGTCGATCCCTTCTTAATCTGCTTATAAGGGCCATCACCTTTCTTCTTCTCCTCATTGTTTTTCCATCATTTCTTCTTTGGACCTACTGACTTAACCACTTTTTATCCGACATAAGTGCCATCTCAACCAAAGACTCATAAGTAGCTCCCATCGGTACATGAGTCAACAATAATCCCTGAAGGGGTTGATTCAATCGCTTTGCAAACTTCATAGATTTCTTATGCGATGTGTTCACTAATTCTATACCAAACCTCGATAGCTCATTGAATTGATTGATGTATTCCTTGACGGACAAAATCCCTTGCTTCAAATTGATAAACCTCTCCAACTGAACACTCTCTTCCGCTTGAGACTGAAACTTCCTCCCAAACCTCTGCCTAAACCCATTCCAACAGACTTCTCTTCCTTCCAACTCAATAACCTCCCACTAGTAAGAAGCCTCCTATTTCAGCTGCCAAGAGGCTAGCTGAATCCGTTGCTGGTCCTCCAATCCTAAAAAGCTAAATATCCTTTCGGCATCCCTAAGCCAAGCTCTCACCTCCACAAAAGTCTCATTGCTAGAAAAAAGTCTTTCCGCTCAAACTCGCAAAATCCTTACACAGCTTAGAGAAATTGATGGTGGCATGTGGGTTTATGGGTTTCCTACCCGTTGATGCAGGATTGAGCATTGGCCCGTGCACCTCGGGGGTCGTGGCTTATAAGTATCTACGAAACCAGGCTGGTACTGGAATTCCCTCGGAAAGGTTTGGGGCATCAGCCATTCTACGAAAAGAAAGAGATAGTTTAGGAAAGAGTCAAAGAGAGATTGAACTGAACTTTTGAGGCGATTTTCATAAAAACTCTTTTATTCTTAAAAACATTTCTAAGAGTTCTTTTCTAAAAATACTTTTTAAAACAAGTTAATTCGGAAAATACATTATTTTTAAATAAATTTTTAGGAATCCTGTTACCTTAGGCTCCAATACCAAGTGAAACACCCCCACACTCCTTAATATACCCAATATGACACATTAAAAGGCATGGTGCGTTGTAGGTATAACTGAAACTAACAGAGACTTAGATTCACAAGACAAATAATTGCTCATAAACCAAATAAGTCAAATACTAAATATAACATACATGTCTCAAAACCAAAATGTCTCATTAAATAAAAACTCATAGTCTCAAAATCGGTGTACGTAATATTCCTCATAATAAGCCAGTACACATAAAGAGTTAAAGCTAGAATAAAAGAAATACATGGTAGAGATCTTCTTTCAAAATCATCCAAGTACAGCCCTCTCCCTTGATTGCCTATGGGGGGAAAAAGGAAAAATAGAGGAGTGGGTCAGACTAAGAGTCCGTTGAGTGAAAGTAACTACTAGAATCTTTAAGCAAAGTAAAGGTAATAGACTCTTCAATAGTTTTAGTATATACAAAATGAAACAAAGGAAATAGGAAAGAGATAAACTATAAAATACGATTAAATTGTTATAATTGATAAGATAAGTCAACTTTGATTATTTGCACTTGTCTTTGATAGCTGATTGATTAGGATGAATTTCTAATCCTATAATTAGGCCGAAATCCTAATTCTACCATTTGATCGGCCTACTACTCCATAGACCTTACTGCATACTGGATGCTATATAACTCCCTATAGAGCAACCAATGGTAACTATGAAAGGTACACAAAGAACCCACTTTGGACTAGACGATACATAGCTCCCTACACAAAAGGCAATGGTGTCTACGAAAGACACACAAACTAAGCGCTTGGAACTCATAGCGATTATTGAGCACCGAAATAGAAGTCGCATGCATAACTGCCACCATGTTCATGCTACCTGTTGCTCAACCTATTGGGTCGTATTATTACCTCAACTTAGCATAAGAGTGCCCCTCGTCTCACTTCAGGATTATGTGAAACACCGTGTCCATAGAAAATATAGGGGAATGCTGCTCATACTGTCCCCTCATCCAAACAATATCTAATAACGTCCTTTTCCAAATCCCTCGTGATTTGAACATCTCTATATTGACCACTTACTACCACTACTAGCATAAGCGTGCCCCTCGTCTCACTTCAGGTTTATGTCAAACACCATACCCATAGAAAATATAGGGGAATGATATTTGGTACAGGTCCTACTTTAATTCTTTTCTTATTAAGTTAGATAAATTATTTAAATAAGCCTTTACTCTTGTTCTTACTATCCATGCTTATTAATTTATCCCACGTCTTAAAATAAGCCTTATGCTATTCTATTTCTTATTATAACCTACGTTATAATTATGCTTATTACTTAACCCAAGGTCTAGGTGTGAAAATAAGCTTCTTTTCTTCTTTTATTCTTTTTAGTTATAATTTTAAGTTATAACTAAGCCAATCTCTTTAATTCAGCCCAATTAATATCACAATTAGGCATAATTTCAGTCCAATTCCATTTATATTGCAGTCATTATAATTTACATCTTATTTTCCATTATTTCAGATTTTTTTTATAATTTAATCCAATTTCGCGTTGATTTTATTCTAATCCATACGCGAAGAAGAAGAAGAAGAAGGAGAAATAAAAGAAAATTGAAAATAGAAGGAAATCCAAGGCATAAGAAGAAGATGTATATAACGCATAAATAACAGTAAATAAACTAAAATACTGTAAATAAATGAAAAATCTAGAAATAAACTAAAATTAACCGAAAATAGGTCTATAAACTGTAAATAAATTACTAAAAAGGTTACTCCCAAAATCATAGTAAAACTGCAACTATTGGAAACTCTGTTATTTTAAATTACTTAATTTTTTTTTTAAATAATTACAATCACTCACCTCTGGTCCTTAACTCTTCCCTTTAGGCCTTCACTGATCCACTTGGGGTTGTTAAATATTTTTATTTGAAACAATTTCCTCCTTGGAAAATTATTCCGCTTAGGGTTCTTCCTGAATAGGTGAACCCAATTGGAGAAATTTTAGAATGAGAAAAAGTGTTAGGCCTAGGGATCTATTTATAGGGGTTGAAGTGGATCTCAGACCGTTGGATTTGGGGATTGAATAGGTTGCAACTACGTCATAGGTCGAATAGGAGCCATCAGATGCAATAATAGAAGGACCGGATTGAAATAAAGAACGCAAAACACATCATAGGAAGCCTCTGGAATGAATGGAACGAAGAAAAAATTTCTTCGTTCCTGAACACAGGCGGGTCGACCGCCATTATACCTAGGTTGACCGGCTGGTCGACCTATAGCATATATACGCACACACACACACACTGCTTATTTTGTTTAATTCATATCACGTTCATTTTACCTCGGATTCTGACGTTCTATATATGGAAATTGACCAGAAAATTATCACGGACACAATGGTGCAACTCCCACGGCTCAATTTTGATATTTCACAAATTTATTTTATTATTTAATTAATTAACAAATTAATTATCATGGGTTAAAATTTTGGGTTGTTACAACTGTTGATTATCTGCACTAGTGCTTTCACACTTGATCCAGGGTGTTGATCCATTTTTTGGGTTAACATTTTATGGTGTAGACAAAGTAATTAGCGTTGCATAAATAAAATTTGACAAAAGTATATCGTAGATTTGTTCTAAGTCATTTCTAACCATATATTGATATGGTAAACATCAGCTAACAAAACATGATGACCGAAAAAAGAAGAACTAAAAATATTATATAGCTCACCCTCTTATAAAAGTATACATGAAATGATATTATTTCCATCAACTAGTGCGAACCCGTGCTACATATATGAAGTTCACAACATAATTTATTTAACGTACAATTTTTTATTTTTGCTGCAATATGAAAATGAGAAAGTATGTTTATGGATTGAAATTATATATATTAGTACTTTTCCTAAACACCATTGGCACAATTTCATTAGAATATCCACTTAAGTAATTACAATGCACACAAATATAACAATTCATTTTAGAGAATAACAGACATATACAAAATCTGTTAATGTCAACTATTGATTATTCCTTTCTTGTTAAGCATTACATTACCGAGAATGCCTATTATTTTAAGCAACGCATAAGATCGACAAGGATTCATCCTATATAAAATCTAGATCCAAATGAGCACCATTATCCCAGTAGTTAGACACTCTAACTTTGGCGTGAGATGTCACAATTTCAAAACTTGCATAGTGTGATTCCAATCGTTGAACATATATTGACATGCAGGATATTGTATACTACATAAGACTCATAGTACTAATATGTACTACCATATAAGTATCCAATTTCAAAAAAAATCCAAATATGTACCCATTTAATGTGATAATAGTATTCCACATATGACATAAAGTAATCATGCTAGAAGAAAAATATTGTTTCAAAGTCAATTTGAATAAACAGTGTTCTAACATTTAAAATAGTACACTTTTCGCATTATCCAATGGTAACTTAATTAGAATAATATTTAAGTAGCTTGAGAAGTTGTATTTTTAACACACATAACATAATATAATTTGAAAAATATATGTAAACCATAAATATCTTGTAGGCTATTTTTTGAATACCTAGTTAATCCGAATTGTTTCATTCATTCTTAAGTGAGTATGCCGTAGAATCCCTGTATTTTGGGTAATTAATAAACTAATTTGATTTTGCATTTGGGAATTAATTCTTGGACCTTCAATATCATTAATGTCCTTAGTCAATATGCTAACACTCAAGGACATCATAGCCTGATTTCTAGAACAACCAAATAAAATGTTCTTTTATTTCGTATAATCATGCCACCATAATAATTAAATAATACAAGACTTAGCATAATTCAAATAAAAAATAATACATCATCATAAGCAAAATTACATGTCGATTCACATAAAACATATAGATGACATAACATTGAAGATAACTATAAGATTAAATGGCTAAAGAAAATATAATCAACGTAGCAAATTATTAGAATATGATGCGATCATATGCCATCACAAATGCTTATATAAAAATTGTTCGCACATCCAACATAGACATTTTATAATATTTGTAAACCAGTACTATTGTTATGCATGTAAAGACAAAAATTAGAATTTTTTTAAATATACTAAATATAGAATGTTTCCTTTCAAGCATAAACAAATATGTCAAAAATATCATGTTGCTATAAAACCATAAGTATTAACCAGATATTAGTTTGATAAGTTTGTTAAGAAAATCATCTATAAATATATTTTTTCTCAATCATTTTTGTTTTTTACCAACCTTGTTAAAGCAAAATGAAACTATTTGTTATGAATAGTTAATGAGTTTCAAAGTTACAATTTCTCTTTGATACATATATTTCTTACCTTGACGAAACAACTGTTAAATCTACATAACACTTCATATTACATGTTCCCTAGCATGGTAGAGTTATGCGTCCTAAATTTTGTCGACAAAAGGAATAAATAAAAATAATTAACTGATTACATATTAATTTTATATTTAATTATCATTAAAAAGAATCGATATGTAATTGATTCTCTCATTAATTTGAGTTAATGTTTATAGTTTGAATTCAAATTGATAAAAATTAAAAGCAATTAATTTCATTCATTTATTGCTCGGTAATTATGTATGATACGACCTTTCTACTTAAAGCGTTTTATTAGAACCATTATGACTCTAAGCGTTACGGCACGCGCTTCGCGGATGATGATGCATTTGCTTCGATGATGAATTGTTCTTCTACAATATATGATTAAACATTCAAGAGAAAATCATTTGTAAAAATATTTAGCCATGTTTTACATTGAAATAATGTACAGTTAAATTAAATAGTTATTTCTAAGTTGCAACATTTAATTTTTTGTTAGTTGGAATTTTATTTATATTACTAATTAATAAACATCGAATTTGTAAATGATGTTTATTTTTTAGATCCTATTTTTAAGCCTAGATGGACATTTTGAGTTTATAAAGAAATTTAAATATTATATGCTATTTAAGGTATATAAGATTTGTTTATATATGTAGAGTGACATTTTTGATAGTTCATGTTGGCACAAAAAAGTGTAACTCCAAAGGTTTTACGACTACTGTTAAAGATGTATTGAATTATCTAGAAGTCTCTTTTATTATCTAATGCAAGTATTTAACCTACTCTCCTTTCAATAATTACGCAAGCCTAGAAATATATTCATTGAAACATTCATGTTTTAACTTAGTTTAAATAGTTCCAGTTTAGCATAGAAATAACAGGCTAAAACTAATAGATACAACATCTGCATTTGATTAGGATTTTACTGATTCCTTTTAGGTACTTGTATGTGGAATGTTAGATATTAATTAACTTATATACGGGTAAAGGGTATTTTGAAAAGTTTAAGGCCAGACCAAAAATTTATGCTTCTATTCCAACTATTAATAAAGGTAGTATCTCTAATTTATAGTTATAAGTTATCTATAAACAATTTAAATAACAACAACTAAGCCATTATTCCTAACTAAGTTGGGGTCGGCTAGAGATGAAACCTAAAACTAAATGACAATGTAACGACCCAGAATTTTTAGTAATTGAAATTTGAATATTTAATTTATTTTAAATATTAATAAGTGAATTTATAAGTCAAATAAATTTTTATTTGAATTTTTGGATTTAATTGGATAATTAAATTAATAATTTAATATGTTAAATTATGGAAATAATTAAAAAAATCGAGTTAAATATGATTGAAAATAATTTGGAAAATTTTATTTTATCATATGGAAGTTATAGAAATATTTTAGAACTTTTAAAATCGAATTAAAAGTTAATTTGTGAAAATTGAATATTTTAATATTAAATAATCGACTGTAAAATAGCCAATTTTTGAACAGTCTCAGAATTGAACGAAACCAGTTTCATTGGATCCGTAATAGTTAGTTATTACCGGATTTCAATTTTCGTGTCAATCAGAGTTATCGTTTGATCGTGGCAGCTCGAAACGCATCGATTTATTTTTAATTTAAATTTGGCGAGTCAAAATAGCCATTTTTCAAAAAGTCTCGGATTTCGACGAAACCAGTTTCATCGGATCCGTAATGTGATATTATTGTAAGATTTCAAATTTCAAGTCGTTTGGATTTACCGTTTGTCCGGTACAAATTAAAACGCCTAGAAATCGGTTTAAATCGGTTTAATTTAAATTGAGCGTTTTCAGCCATAACTCGCACATACTTCCGAATTAGCTTCCGAAACTTGTTCCATTGTGTCCGGAACGCGGGATAAACCCTAGGTACGCTGGTTACGGCGCCTAAATCGGAGTTCGGAATTTCCGGATGAATAGTGTCGTTCAAAACTCTATAAATAGACCCTATACCCTTCATAAATTAGAAATAACAACCCTAACCCTAATTCTATATGCATAGCCGCCACTTTCTAATTCAATGGCCAGAAATGCTTAACACTCATCTCTCAATCTCTCTCAATCCATTAAGAATTAGCCAAAGTGCTCAACTACAATGTCGAAGAGCATGAAGAGAGCTTCGATTCCATACGGTGATGATCGGAAATGGTGTAACGGAGAGGGAGCTAGGGGGGGCCGTTCATAGCAGGTCACGCACGCAAAACGAGGCTGTAGAGCAGGCCGAGCCTTGTGCTATTCAAGCCGAGCATGGTGGAGGGGTAGAGCTACAAGTTGGCGTTGGTTTGATCAAGTTTCGTTGAGTATTGGTGTTGCAAATCAAAACCCTAGTTCATAAGTGATGGGTTTGATTTTGTACGTGAGTTTACTGTAAGGGGAACGTGAAGGAGGAAGAGAATGTGGACGGGCCTGATTTCTTGGCCTTGGAATGCACGGCTATGATCTAGCCTAGGTTTAAAATCATATATTTGTGTTGTAATTAGAGTATATAAATCGTGTACAAACTTCAATAATTCATAACTTTTTCATACGAGGTCGAAAAAATGCAAACTCAGTTGCGTTGGAATCGTATGGACGAGCACTACGCGATGGAGTTGGTTTGGAGTCATTTGGAGTTAGTGATAATTTCGGGTAAAATTAAACGCGCGTTTAATTTTATTCGAAATAAAAGCTTAAACGGAAATTAAAACCAAGGTGAGAACTTCTCACTCAATCGAATAGATTTCGATTTTATTTTAAATAGTTAGATTTAAAATATTTGAATGCATGTTTGAATGATGACTGTAAATTATTGATTGTTAAAATAGACATTATGCGCCGTTAGTAAGCGGATGTTATTTATAAAAACATATACCGCGAATATTTCATAAACAGTGAAATTGGTATTATATATATAATATCAATATATATATATTGGCATATGTATATATTGCAGTTGTTGATTTCCCGCATTTTTTGTTTAGCGGATGAGACCCTATTGCGCCGTTATTAAGCGGATAATATTTAATAAGAACATGTACCGCGATAATTTCGTACTGGAGCGAAATTGGTATTGTGCTAATGTTTTTGGATGCAGGAAACAGGTTGGAGGGATCCAACTGGATTCCTCAACAGTTTTTATTTAATTTCAGATATTTTGATATTTGATGGATTATCATATCGATATATGATGGATCGTTGTAGTCGTGATTGACTATTTGGTGTGTAGCATCATTGGACCCAGATTTGGGATTTTAAAATGTTTTTAAAGTGATTTTTGAAAATATACTATATTTTTGGAATTGATCCATTATAAATAAATAAACGTTATAATTTTTAAAGTTATAAAAATTATGGTTTTTGTGAAATATAGTTAAAAAGCTGATTTTTAGAAATACGATTAAAAGTCGATTTTTGAGAAATAGGAACTAATGATTTTATAAAATAATTTAGATTGGATTTTTGAATATATGATAAAAGTTTAAATATAGGATTTATAAAATTTGATTATTTTATAAATCGAAATGATGAAATTATAAAGGAATTTAAAGACGTTTTAGAATAATAATATAAACTGATTTATATTAAGAGATTTATAAATGGATATTTATAAATTGAAAAATTGACATTATAAAACAAGTTTTTATAAGTGTTTGAATGTAGTGAAAATGAATTTCATAAATGAATGAAATTTATAGAGTTATAAACTGTGAAGTTATAAATGAAATCTATAAATAGTAAGATTTATAAATTTGGTGAAATTATTTGAAGAATAGATTGATTAAATAAATAAATCTTATAAGTTATAAGGTTTATAAATTGAAAAGTCTTTAAAAAGAACGATTTTGTAAAATAATCGTTTTATAAGTAGTTAACTTATAATATGAACTTTTAGTTTATAATTGAGATATGAAATCAAATATGTTAATAAAGGAATTTATAAAAAAGGAAGTTTTTATAAATAAATAGAAAAGGAATTTATAAACGTTGTTTTATAAATTCGCAAAGGACTTATTTTGACAAGTTAATTGTTATAACTTAGAAATGGAGTTATATTCACATTTTTTAATAGTGAATAATCCTTTGAATTAAAATGAATAAAAGAATGAAATTGGTTAACGTAGTTTATTCACGTTTTGAATAGTGAATAACACGTTAAAGAAATTGTTTAGAATGTGAATGTTTTAAATAGAATTAAAACGATCCAACGATGTTTTAAAAGGTATAGAGATTCGAAACCATAGATTTCAACATTTATTGTTGAAATAGATGTTTCGAGAAATAAAAGGAAATAGTGGACTATAACACTGTTGTTATAGTAAATGATTTCCGAAAGGAAATGTTTAGTATAGTATTGGGATTTGTATATCTATTTAATTTCGAATCCCTATACTAGTGATTTTGGGTTGTCGTAACGATGTTTTATGCAACATTCGTTTTGGCCCAAATAAATATGTTAAAGAGAATGATTTCCTTGAAGAATGAAATATATACTTAATTCGATTTAAGTATATTGAATATTTTCTAAGTGTTGAAAATAAAAAGATTTGTGAATTACTTATGAATAAATAAGTATGGAAATGTTTTCCAATATGAAGTGAATATTTAGAATTTATCTTTTTGAAGATAAATTGAGAATGAATAATTGAAATCGGTTATTCATGGATATTTTGAAATATAAATTCATTTTGGAATTTATATGTGAAAGTGGAATTTGTTTAAAAATAAATATTGATTTATTTTTGAAGTGTTGAAATTAAATATCTTGTAAAGATATTTTGGAAAAT
Source organism: Allium cepa (assembly GCA_030765085.1). Lineage (NCBI taxonomy): Eukaryota > Viridiplantae > Streptophyta > Magnoliopsida > Asparagales > Amaryllidaceae > Allium > Allium cepa. Next base: position 506,579,668 of record CM060934.1, on the reverse strand, counting down.
AAATAATTTGGAAAATTATTTGGAATCTGGTGATGTGTGCATATCCAGTGATAGTTCAATAGCCGACTATCAATATTTCCCTTTGAATGGGTATTTGATGTGAATTGATTGAATTTGAATGCACACTTATTTTTGAATAAGCGCTCACTATTCGGGTTAACCGGGAAAGGACCATGGGGTCGTATAACCCATTCCGAATATGTGATACGTCGTTGTGAATTGCAATTGAAGATCGGTGTTGAAGACCGGATATTTGTAAGAGCGATAGGATGACCTATCGATTGTTTCTGCACCGAGTCGCGCCGGTATTGAAACTCCATATGTGATGGTGAATCCGATCAGGATTGTGAATATCCGAGTTGCAAGGACTTCTTTGTAAGTGCCTTCGGTTCTGTTCGATCCCGGAATAGACTTGTATGGATTGTATGCCTGACATTACAATTTGAGATATAAAGCCGATTTCTTTCAAATATATTTCTGTTGGTGGCGGAGAATTTATTCTTTGCTTAACACCCTTCTTTGAGACGTACGAGCTCAAAGGTTATATAGTTGAAGTTATCAGCGATATATCCCATTTTGGTAATGTGACATGCTGAGTGATGCTGAAATGATCATTGTGTTGATTATTTGTGATAGGATCATTTATTTGATCGTCTATCTTAGTGATCATTGTGTTGATCATTTGTTGACCCAAAGCACGGCTTTTTGTACAAAGTGTGTTTTTGTGGACGTGACTTCGTCGAGCCTCACATCCCGGAAATGGTCAAAACAGGAAAGATGCGGCAAGGTTATTAGGGGTTGCTGTAGCTCCCCTTAGGGTATGTGCATTTCCTTCTGGAAAGGGGTGGTATCATGGTATGGAGCCCAGATACTTACTCATGTTGAAAACACTCTATTTATTATGGTGTGATGTTGGATATCGAGCGCTCGGTTGAAAAGGTCCTAAAGGACCGGGGAATGGCGTGCTCGTGTCAGTAGTTACCCAGTTAAGGGGTAACCCGGCCTTGTGTTGGCAGAGTTCCGGTTTGGTTCTCGGGGATGTCTTTCCAGAGGCATTCTCAGTGGCAATGGGAAGTTCCTTGGCCTGACCATTTGTTGGAAATCCAATTCCCAATACGAAACTTGTACGGTATTAGTTGTAGAACCTGCCATTCACTTATGGTGGTCACCACTGTTTGGATGGTAGCTATAGTAGGCATAGTTCGAAATGTCTATGTTGGCTAAGATTTATATTCTACTTCCGAAATATTTTTCCTACACTATACACTAATAATAATATCAAATGTTATTTTAAATGCGTATCAAGCATCTTTGACTATCATAAGGAGAAATCTCCTCCGATTCTGCGTTTGCATTGTGTGTGTGTGCGAGAGGCCTTATGGTAGTCTCATTTTTAAAAGCATTGCGAATTGAATTTAAAAATATTCCTCTATTTTGATTTTAAAGTAAATAAACTGTTTTGAGTTCTCACACCAGTCACATGACTGACTTGGAGTTTATTGTTTTCCTTCCTAAACTCTGGGTGCCCACCAATTTCCACACGGGCAGTTAAGAGTTAGGTTTATCAGGATATTCTGGAGTTGCTGGAGGCAAGCTGGATGGCATGGCGTAATACTAGTTTATATAGTATTTCTTTTCCGCTACACTGTTTATTGTTGTATGTTGTTGTACACTCTGATGATATGATATGATGTAATGAAATATAATGTGATGTAATAACTGATATAGTTCTTTATTTAAAGATTATTCATTTATTATTATATGTTGTTCCGCTGCGAATTGTGAGATTCTGTTGTTGTTCTGTTGTTCCCTTTCTGTCCCGTTCTATTCCTTCTTCTGTCCTGTTCTATTTTAAAATTTTCTATTCTCTTTTTCTATTTTCAAATTCTCTGTTTTCTAAAAATTCTCTATCTTCTTCTCTTTCTTTCTCTATTTCCTATCTCCTCTTCTTTCTTTTTCTTAAATTCTCTTTTAAAACCCATAACATTCTCGGTTTTTCGGCAACGAAAATCCCGAGGCGTTACATTTGGTATCAGAGCTCTGATGGTTAAGCGACAACCATGGTTCTGTGGGGTATTACTCGTTAGAGATAGAGTCAGCAGTACTCTAGAATGAGTTTGAGTGTAATAATAGTTATGAGAGCGTATTTGTTAGTGAATATAAAAATTGTTTTATATTGTGATGATTGGTTTATTGAGTGGTATATGAACTTTCGTCAGCGTGGTCCGCAAGACTATGCCGAAGGGGTTTCTAAACACTTGAATAGAACAATTCGACATAATATTGATTTTAAATTGGGTAAATGAAATAATTTTGCCTTGATTATATTTTATATATAAAGGAATAATTTTTCAGAATTGTTAAAGGGTATATAAGTTGATTGTTAGGTTGTTTGAATAACCTGAATAAGAGAAAAATTGTATAAGCAAAAGAATTATAAGAATTGAGTTATAATTAAAGTGAATTACAATTGTGAAATAAACTTATATATATAAGAAGTGAAACTATATAAAATATGAGTTGTAAATAAAGGATGTATAAATGGAATATAACTTAAGTTATGTAAATGAAATTCAACTTTGTAATTGAATTGAAATAATGAATAAATTGAATGTAAATAAGTTGATAAGGAATAATTAATGAAAGTATTAATTCATTAAAATCTAATGTTATTAGAAGTTGAATAAAATTGAATGGAAATCAATTTAATTAAACCAATTGAAAATGATGGTGTTAAATCAAATTGAATGAATATAAGTGAAAAGAATTTGGTTGTAATTAATATAAATTGGTTGTTATATGATTGTTATATGATTGTATATAATTCATTAAGTATTAATGAAATTGAAAGCTAATGTAATTAAATTCAAATTAGAAGTAAATAAATTTGAATAGAATTGAATGTGAATTGGATTTAATTAGTGAATGTTAACTAATTGAAACTAATTAGAATTGAGAATGAATGTTAGTGAATTCCAACATTAATGAATCAAATGTGATTTAAATTGAAAACCATTTCATTAAATATTAATGAGAATATGAATATCTGTTGATTATGGATGTTAGTTGGTTGATGGTTGAATATATATTGCTATTGTTGCATTTGCTATGTAACATATATAGTTATTATGTTGCTATATGCTGTATATTGAGATTATTTGCATATGTGCATGTTCTCATGTTGTTTGTTGAGTGATTAGTAGGTGCGGATCGCGTTTGCTTCGCATTTGGAGCTCGCTTTTGCGCTATATTAGCCGTATATGCTCGCTAATAAAATATAAGGTAATATCTCGGATTAAATATCGTACTTTTACACTTTTTCCCTTCGGGATGCCTCATTACTTGATGAGATGTATATTTGTGATATATATACTGTCATTTTTTTTCGGATCGAGCCGCGCAAAGGAGACTATGGCGAATTTTTCCGAAAATTTAAGGCGTTAGAAAAATTTTGAGAAAATTGGGAAAATTTTGGAAAACTTTAACTTTGTTTTAGAGTTGAAAGTTAAATGATATAGATTGTTTTTGAAAACATAACTAAGTATGATTTGAAAACTTAGTAAAAGTATTATAAGAAGTTTAACTATGAATTTTGGAAAATTAATAGATTTTGTAACCTTTCTTACTTGCAATTTCGAGGACGAAATTCTTTTAAGGGGGAAAGATTGTAACGACCCAGAATTTTTAGTAATTGAAATTTGAATATTTAATTTATTTTAAATATTAATAAGTGAATTTATAAGTCAAATAAATTTTTATTTGAATTTTTGGATTTAATTGGATAATTAAATTAATAATTTAATATGTTAAATTATGGAAATAATTAAAAAAATCGAGTTAAATATGATTGAAAATAATTTGGAAAATTTTATTTTATCATATGGAAGTTATAGAAATATTTTAGAACTTTTAAAATCGAATTAAAAGTTAATTTGTGAAAATTGAATATTTTAATATTAAATAATCGACTGTAAAATAGCCAATTTTTGAACAGTCTCAGAATTGAACGAAACCAGTTTCATTGGATCCGTAATAGTTAGTTATTACCGGATTTCAATTTTCGTGTCAATCAGAGTTATCGTTTGATCGTGGCAGCTCGAAACGCATCGATTTATTTTTAATTTAAATTTGGCGAGTCAAAATAGCCATTTTTCAAAAAGTCTCGGATTTCGACGAAACCAGTTTCATCGGATCCGTAATGTGATATTATTGTAAGATTTCAAATTTCAAGTCGTTTGGATTTACCGTTTGTCCGGTACAAATTAAAACGCCTAGAAATCGGTTTAAATCGGTTTAATTTAAATTGAGCGTTTTCAGCCATAACTCGCACATACTTCCGAATTAGCTTCCGAAACTTATTCCATTGTGTCCGGAACGCGGGATAAACCCTAGGTACGCTGGTTACGGCGCCTAAATCGGAGTTCGGAATTTCCGGATGAATAGTGTCGTTCAAAACTCTATAAATAGACCCTATACCCTTCATAAATTAGAAATAACAACCCTAACCCTAATTCTATATGCATAGCCGCCACTTTCTAATTCAATGGCCAGAAATGCTTAACACTCATCTCTCAATCTCTCTCAATCCATTAAGAATTAGCCAAAGTGCTCAACTACAATGTCGAAGAGCATGAAGAGAGCTTCGATTCCATACGGTGATGATCGGAAATGGTGTAACGGAGAGGGAGCTAGGGGGGGCCGTTCATAGCAGGTCACGCACGCAAAACGAGGCTGTAGAGCAGGCCGAGCCTTGTGCTATTCAAGCCGAGCATGGTGGAGGGGTAGAGCTACAAGTTGGCGTTGGTTTGATCAAGTTTCGTTGAGTATTGGTGTTGCAAATCAAAACCCTAGTTCATAAGTGATGGGTTTGATTTTGTACGTGAGTTTACTGTAAGGGGAACGTGAAGGAGGAAGAGAATGTGGACGGGCCTGATTTCTTGGCCTTGGAATGCACGGCTATGATCTAGCCTAGGTTTAAAATCATATATTTGTGTTGTAATTAGAGTATATAAATCGTGTACAAACTTCAATAATTCATAACTTTTTCATACGAGGTCGAAAAAATGCAAACTCAGTTGCGTTGGAATCGTATGGACGAGCACTACGCGATGGAGTTGGTTTGGAGTCGTTTGGAGTTAGTGATAATTTCGGGTAAAATTAAACGCGCGTTTAATTTTATTCGAAATAAAAGCTTAAACGGAAATTAAAACCAAGGTGAGAACTTCTCACTCAATCGAATAGATTTCGATTTTATTTTAAATAGTTAGATTTAAAATATTTGAATGCATGTTTGAATGATGACTGTAAATTATTGATTGTTAAAATAGACATTATGCGCCGTTAGTAAGCGGATGTTATTTATAAAAACATATACCGCGAATATTTCATAAACAGTGAAATTAGTATTATATATATAATATCAATATATATATATTGGCATATGTATATATTGCAGTTGTTGATTTCCCGCATTTTTTGTTTAGCGGATGAGACCCTATTGCGCCGTTATTAAGCGGATAATATTTAATAAGAACATGTACCGCGATAATTTCGTACTGGAGCGAAATTGGTATTGTGCTAATGTTTTTGGATGCAGGAAACAGGTTGGAGGGATCCAACTGGATTCCTCAACAGTTTTTATTTAATTTCAGATATTTTGATATTTGATGGATTATCATATCGATATATGATGGATCGTTGTAGTCGTGATTGACTATTTGGTGTGTAGCATCATTGGACCCAGATTTGGGATTTTAAAATGTTTTTAAAGTGATTTTTGAAAATATACTATATTTTTGGAATTGATCCATTATAAATAAATAAACGTTATAATTTTTAAAGTTATAAAAATTATGGTTTTTGTGAAATATAGTTAAAAAGCTGATTTTTAGAAATACGATTAAAAGTCGATTTTTGAGAAATAGGAACTAATGATTTTATAAAATAATTTAGATTGGATTTTTGAATATATGATAAAAGTTTAAATATAGGATTTATAAAATTTGATTATTTTATAAATCGAAATGATGAAATTATAAAGGAATTTAAAGACGTTTTAGAATAATAATATAAACTGATTTATATTAAGAGATTTATAAATGGATATTTATAAATTGAAAAATTGACATTATAAAACAAGTTTTTATAAGTGTTTGAATGTAGTGAAAATGAATTTCATAAATGAATGAAATTTATAGAGTTATAAACTGTGAAGTTATAAATGAAATCTATAAATAGTAAGATTTATAAATTTGGTGAAATTATTTGAAGAATAGATTGATTAAATAAATAAATCTTATAAGTTATAAGGTTTATAAATTGAAAAGTCTTTAAAAAGAACGATTTTGTAAAATAATCGTTTTATAAGTAGTTAACTTATAATATGAACTTTTAGTTTATAATTGAGATATGAAATCAAATATGTTAATAAAGGAATTTATAAAAAAGGAAGTTTTTATAAATAAATAGAAAAGGAATTTATAAACGTTGTTTTATAAATTCGCAAAGGACTTATTTTGACAAGTTAATTGTTATAACTTAGAAATGGAGTTATATTCACATTTTTTAATAGTGAATAATCCTTTGAATTAAAATGAATAAAAGAATGAAATTGGTTAACGTAGTTTATTCACGTTTTGAATAGTGAATAACACGTTAAAGAAATTGTTTAGAATGTGAATGTTTTAAATAGAATTAAAACGATCCAACGATGTTTTAAAAGGTATAGAGATTCGAAACCATAGATTTCAACATTTATTGTTGAAATAGATGTTTCGAGAAATAAAAGGAAATAGTGGACTATAACACTGTTGTTATAGTAAATGATTTCCGAAAGGAAATGTTTAGTATAGTATTGGGATTTGTATATCTATTTAATTTCGAATCCCTATACTAGTGATTTTGGGTTGTCGTAACGATGTTTTATGCAACATTCGTTTTGGCCCAAATAAATATGTTAAAGAGAATGATTTCCTTGAAGAATGAAATATATACTTAATTCGATTTAAGTATATTGAATATTTTCTAAGTGTTGAAAATAAAAAGATTTGTGAATTACTTATGAATAAATAAGTATGGAAATGTTTTCCAATATGAAGTGAATATTTAGAATTTATCTTTTTGAAGATAAATTGAGAATGAATAATTGAAATCGGTTATTCATGGATATTTTGAAATATAAATTCATTTTGGAATTTATATGTGAAAGTGGAATTTGTTTAAAAATAAATATTGATTTATTTTTGAAGTGTTGAAATTAAATATCTTGTAAAGATATTTTGGAAAATAAATAATTTGGAAAATTATTTGGAATCTGGTGATGTGTGCATATCCAGTGATAGTTCAATAGCCGACTATCAATATTTCCCTTTGAATGGGTATTTGATGTGAATTGATTGAATTTGAATGCACACTTATTTTTGAATAAGCGCTCACTATTCGGGTTAACCGGGAAAGGACCATGGGGTCGTATAACCCATTCCGAATATGTGATACGTCGTTGTGAATTGCAATTGAAGATCGGTGTTGAAGACCGGATATTTGTAAGAGCGATAGGATGACCTATCGATTGTTTCTGCACCGAGTCGCGCCGGTATTGAAACTCCATATGTGATGGTGAATCCGATCAGGATTGTGAATATCCGAGTTGCAAGGACTTCTTTGTAAGTGCCTTCGGTTCTGTTCGATCCCGGAACAGACTTGTATGGATTGTATGCCTGACATTACAATTTGAGATATAAAGCCGATTTCTTTCAAATATATTTCTGTTGGTGGCGGAGAATTTATTCTTTGCTTAACACCCTTCTTTGAGACGTACGAGCTCAAAGGTTATATAGTTGAAGTTATCAGCGATATATCCCATTTTGGTAATGTGACATGCTGAGTGATGCTGAAATGATCATTGTGTTGATTATTTGTGATAGGATCATTTATTTGATCGTCTATCTTAGTGATCATTGTGTTGATCATTTGTTGACCCAAAGCACGGCTTTTTGTACAAAGTGTGTTTTTGTGGACGTGACTTCGTCGAGCCTCACATCCCGGAAATGGTCAAAACAGGAAAGATGCGGCAAGGTTATTAGGGGTTGCTGTAGCTCCCCTTAGGGTATGTGCATTTCCTTCTGGAAAGGGGTGGTATCATGGTATGGAGCCCAGATACTTACTCATGTTGAAAACACTCTATTTATTATGGTGTGATGTTGGATATCGAGCGCTCGGTTGAAAAGGTCCTAAAGGACCGGGGAATGGCGTGCTCGTGTCAGTAGTTACCCAGTTAAGGGGTAACCCGGCCTTGTGTTGGCAGAGTTCCGGTTTGGTTCTCGGGGATGTCTTTCCAGAGGCATTCTCAGTGGCAATGGGAAGTTCCTTGGCCTGACCATTTGTTGGAAATCCAATTCCCAATACGAAACTTGTACGGTATTAGTTGTAGAACCTGCCATTCACTTATGGTGGTCACCACTGTTTGGATGGTAGCTATAGTAGGCATAGTTCGAAATGTCTATGTTGGCTAAGATTTATATTCTACTTCCGAAATATTTTTCCTACACTATACACTAATAATAATATCAAATGTTATTTTAAATGCGTATCAAGCATCTTTGACTATCATAAGGAGAAATCTCCTCCGATTCTGCGTTTGCATTGTGTGTGTGTGCGGGAGGCCTTATGGTAGTCTCATTTTTAAAAGCATTGCGAATTGAATTTAAAAATATTCCTCTATTTTGATTTTAAAGTAAATAAACTGTTTTGAGTTCTCACACCAGTCACATGACTGACTTGGAGTTTATTGTTTTCCTTCCTAAACTCTGGGTGCCCACCAATTTCCACACGGGCAGTTAAGAGTTAGGTTTATCAGGATATTCTGGAGTTGCTGGAGGCAAGCTGGATGGCATGGCGTAATACTAGTTTATATAGTATTTCTTTTCCGCTGCACTGTTTATTGTTGTATGTTGTTGTACACTCTGATGATATGATATGATGTAATGAAATATAATGTGATGTAATAACTGATATAGTTCTTTATTTAAAGATTATTCATTTATTATTATATGTTGTTCCGCTGCGAATTGTGAGATTCTGTTGTTGTTCTGTTGTTCCCTTTCTGTCCCGTTCTATTCCTTCTTCTGTCCTGTTCTATTTTAAAATTTTCTATTCTCTTTTTCTATTTTCAAATTCTCTGTTTTCTAAAAATTCTCTATCTTCTTCTCTTTCTTTCTCTATTTCCTATCTCCTCTTCTTTCTTTTTCTTAAATTCTCTTTTAAAACCCATAACATTCTCGGTTTTTCGGCAACGAAAATCCCGAGGCGTTACAGACAAAGTCAATTTAAAAGTAAATTTAAAAACCATGATAATAATAATAAAATAACGTAAAATAATTAAACAAATAATAATAATAAATAAAAATAAAGATAAAAACAATATATATATATAAAGAAATTAAAAAGACCATGATAGTAGTAGTAGTATTGATGGTACTAATTGTAATAGGGATCGAAGGCCAAACGCTGCGCCTTAGGCTCCTATCTACTAGTTCTATAATCTAAGACTTATAACATTGCCCCTAAACTAACCCTAAGCAAAAAAACTCCTAACACATGGTCTGGCATGGATCGCTAACTTCCACACGCTCTTGTCCGACACCGGCTCTTTGGGTATATTCCAATCCCTTAAGTCCCTTTTTACTACTTCCTCCTATGCCAAATTTAGGTCGAACTCTACCTCTCCTTGAGCATTCGATGTGGCCTATAATTCCAACATGCATAGGTGCCTCGAGAGGGTCTCTGTTAGGGATGTCTAATCCATCTTAAGCGGTGTTGGACTGGCTTCTCTTCAATTGGTGCTACTCCAAGTTTGTCACGTATATTATCATTTCTAATTCGGTCTCGTCTTGTATGTCCACGGCTCCATCGCGAGATATGCATCTCTGCTACACTTATCTTCTAGGTGTATTGTCTTTCCATAGGCCAACATTCTACATCATACAGTATCGCAAGCCTGAATGCCGTTTTATAGAACTTTCCTTTAAGCTTTTGTGGGATTTTCAAGTCACAGAGAATGCTAGATGCAAGTCGTCATTTCACCCATCCTGCTCGAATTCTAAAACTAACATCTTCATCAATGCCACCATCATACTACAACAGTGATCCTAAATATCGAAAAGATCCTTCTTGGATACTACTTGTCCGACTAGAATGACATCTTCATCATCTAATCTGACACTGCTGAACTCGCACTTCATATACTTTGTTTTAGTTCTACTAAGCCTAAAACTCTTTGATTTAAAAGTCTGCCTCCACAACTCCAGTTGTCTATCAACCCCTATCATATTTTTGTCAATTAACACAACATCATCAGCAAATAGCATACACCAAGAAATCTTTCCTTGTATACCCTTTGTAATCTCATCCATTAATGGGACAAAAATGTAAGGGCTCAAAGCTAACCCTTGATGTAATCCTATGTTAATGGAAAAGTAACTAGTTTCACCATCGCATGCTCTGACACTAGTCATAGCATCATCATATATATCCTTATTAAAGGTGATGTACTTTGTTGGGACTTTCTTATTTTTCAAAGCCCACCAGATAACTTTTCTCAGTACTTTATCATAAGCTTTCTCCAAATCAATAAATATTATACGTAGATCCTTATTTTGCTCCCTAATTCTCTCCATAAGTTATCTTATGAAGAAAATCATCTTTGTGGTCGACCACTTAAGCATGAAACAAAATTATTTTTTGAAATGCTTGTCATCCTTCTTAATCCATGTTCAATGACTCTATCCCAAAGCTTCATTGTATGACTCGTGAGCTTAATTTCTTTATAGTTTGTGCAATAAAAACAATGTAGAACTCGAAAAAATTCAAAGTAATGTAACATAAAAATAAATTTCATAAAAAAATCATAGATAATTACATAATTGTTGCATAAGAGTGCCAGAACTTTAATGATAACCACGAATGTGTGTTGCTTATAGGCATTTTATAGCCATTAAATAACATAGTAGAAAACTATAAGAAGTTTAGATTGATTAAGAAGGACAATGTTAGAATTTATTTAAAAAATGAAGTTTACATTAATAAGTTTTCATAAAGCATTTCGAAAATAAAAAAGTGTTCAAAATTAAATTCTTAACGAAGTTTAAAATTATATATTGAAGGAAGAACAAAAGTGTTATTTACATTTATACTTTCCCAAAAATAATGTATGGAATTCATTATTTGAATGTTATTTTACTTCAAAGGTAATGTTTTCCTTTCGACTTGATTTTTTATATACTTATATTTGAGAATGAAATAAAGATCAACTTAACTTCTATTTGATAGTACAAAAAATTAAGGCCTTTTTGTAAATATGTATTAAGAAACCAATAACTCTATGCAAAATAAATGAAAGAACCCAAATTCCTAGTCTTACTAATAAAAAGAAAAATATTAAAAGGGAATTTGATGTAAAACGTAAGAAAAAATAATTGATTCAACTTTGCCTATAGTAGATTTTAAGGAACTATAAGCTTCTAGGGTTGTTATACATTTGAAAATAAAAGGGAATAAACAATAATTAACTACAGTTAATCTGGTAATTGATCAGCATTGAAAAGACTAAATATGTAATTGATCAGCATTGAAAAGACTAAATATGTAATTGATTCTCTCACTAAATTGGATTATAGTTTAATTCTGAAATTACTTTAGATTCAAATTAATCTAAATTAAAAGCAATTAATTACTTCCATTTATTGTAGGGTAGATATATTCGATATGATCCTTTATATTTGAAATAGTTCACATAAAACCATTATGAAAAACTATATCTTTAATTTATAGCTATTTATAAAAACTATCAAACTAGGTAAAGTTCAAAACATCTCATCCTTGCATAAGATCACCAAGATTTTGATGATGACTATGGATGTGTTTTGCATATTAAAGATTTATAATCTGTTAAATAACATAATAGAAAAATATTAAAAGCTTATACTGAATAAGAAGAACAATGTCAGAATTTATATAAAAAAATTAATTGACTAAAAGTACATGAAACATTTAAAGTAAATAAGTTTTCAAACCCCCTATTTAACACTAAACTTTTAACAAAATTTAGAATAGTATATTGGAAGTAGAATAGAAAATTTGCTTATACATTCATTCTTCTCCCCATAATACAGTATGAAATTATTATATGAAATTTCCTTTAGTAATACTGGTATGTTAGGTAGGTCCGTTGGACGTTTCAAAGAAAATTAGGCGCAAATTTATTTATTCTAAAAAGATTGTCATATACATAAATACTACTTCGCTCGAATAACTTTTACTTAAAATATTATGAATAAATACACTCAAAAATTATGGCTATATTTTCGGTCATTGGTTTGGGTTATGTGAATATTGAATGAGAATATGTATTGTGTAGATTGCACTTATAAGCTTGAAATAGAAGCATGAACAAAAGTTGTTTGACATATTTCGAATTCTATGGATATTTGTAGACTTACATAAAGCTATTATGATGTAAGTTCTCAAACTCATTCTTAGAAATACTTTGAGAGAACCTAAATATATTTTAATATTCAACATCAACATTATAACAGAAATAAAATTGAATTTGATAATAAGCTTTCATGGAACAGTAGTATCAAAACTGAGTCGATTCTTCTGGGTGGATGTCTAATTATCACTTTGGTAAATGGTAGAGTTACCTTATAGTCAAATATATGGTAAGTAAACAAAAATAGAGAAAAAAGTAATATGTGATTTATAAATGTAATTGTGAATTACCTTAGCCATTATTGTTTGAGAACACGCGAGAACAGGGAATTTTAGAAGAAAAATATAGAGAGTAAAATATAATAGAAGAAATATAGCACCATTACTTGTTCCTTTAAATGGAATTTTTTTTACGAAAGTGACAGTGGGTAATATTTATAGGTAGGTTCAATATTTAGCAAATTATAGCAAGTGGAAGCAGCTCAATATAAACATGGCTAATAAAGTAGGCTAAATTAATGGACATGTTTTGCAATGATAGTTGGATATAGATATCTATGTACGAAATTGAAAAGGTTTAAATTTCAAGGATTCATATATAGATCTAATGGTGTCAGATGGTGAATGTTATGAGGGATTTCAGGATTGTGGAATAAAACCCATGCACTCCTCTACTTGCAATGCTGATATATCTTGAGTGTTATTTTACCGTTGTATGCTATGATATGATCCAATTTTTGCTTGATTTGGGGTTAAATTTTGTTGATGCAGTTAGTAATTTGCGTATAACTTTGTATGTATTATTTGAAGAATTATTACAATGTTTAGTCCATGCGTTTACCCGAGTTAAACATACGAATAGCTGAGGAAAACATGTTTGATGAATGCAGCTTTTCGTGGTGCTGACTATATTTGTCAGTGTCTGTTTCCCTTTTCAAAGATTAAGTTACAACTTTTTATCAATATTTATTAACTAGTGTGAACCCGTGCTTCGCACACGGGTCGTAGCTATATTTATTTTTGTAATTATTATTGAAACTTTGTGTTATTGTAGGATTATCGATAATCAACTTGAGTATTTCTCGTTTCTTGACAGATGATTATGATATTGTCCAAAAGGATATTTTGTTTAGCAATTGCTTTACTAGAAATGTTGAATTATGTTGTGATCAATGTAGTAAATAGATGTATCAATTTTTTATGTTCATTAAACTGGCTTGATGGCAAAAGATATAACCACACATATTGTCCACAAAGATCCTTCATATAAATCAAGTAAATAAACTAACGAATCAAGTCACAGTAATAAGTCCCTTATGAAGAAAATTTGTTCACTTGAAATTGCTTATATGTTATAACTATATTAACTTATCATGTGCCTAGACTAAGAACATATTATAAAATATCTCATGTTAGCATATATAAGTTATAAATTAAAGGGAGAATAAAGTTGCCTATAAATAAAAGGTGAAAAGGAGAGTAAATATCTTGATGATGCTTTGGTTGAACTACAATAGAGATCAAGCATAATATCATAAGACATGATGTTAGAAATTAAATGAGTAACACTACATGTATAATATTTTAGTTTAATAGGACGCGAGAGCACACAGATAAGGAAATAAAAAATCAATAGCACTCATCCCATATCGGTGTCTTTGAACATTTTTTGCAACATTTCATAGCGAATTTTGGTGCTAGTGGTGATGCCTTTTTCCACAGTAAATTAGATTACCTAGTAGTACATTATTTGGGTGAATTCATTATTTTTTTGGTCATCAAAACTATAGACGTGCCCCTTTACATGATTGACTATTAATAGAGAAATTTTTTTAGACGATTCAAATCTATCGTGACTACAAAGTCCGAATACTTGATTCTTAAAAGAAAGTTGAACTTACATTTCCATGTATGTTAATTTTTCAATGGAGTAGTGAGTTTGTTTAAAATTTTTGTAGCTGTAAAAAAACTGATTCACCTTTTTTGTTTACATCTCAAAACTTAAGCAAAAAATCATTCCTCAAGAGAAATTAAATTCTACATGTGTTTTGATAATGTCTTTGTTTGGAAAAGAAAGTCCATAAATTTTAAAATCATGCAACTTTCACAGGCACCAGAAAAATATAAATTGCTTAAACTTCATATCTAAGCATATGGAAAAAACTAATATAAATAGATGAAAGAACATTTTAAACCCTATAACGTAACTCAAATGTTACTAATAAGGTATTTGATTAGCGTACAATTAGAAGAAAATAACCAAACTGAAATAAAGCATTTAAAAAAATGATAATATAAAATAGGTCTTGTTCAATAATCGATACCTCTATATGATCAAGTTTTGAGAAGTCTCTCCTTAAATTTTCTATTTGTAACATTTTTACCTTCAGCTATCATATGAAACCAAGATTCTGCATGAATTTCCAGTGTTTTTTTCAAATACCCTAAAAAACTATATAATATTTTTGGTTTATTCTTTGATAATCACTTGTATGTAAGCTATCTGTAGAAACATTTAATACCTAATTTAACTTGAGAAAAGATTGACAATAAATTTTGTTATTGAACATTGATTAAAACTGGCATTGTGTTCTGGAAACATTACATATAGTTGCTAGGGAATATAAAATTATGTAACAAATAAATATGAGGAATGGGTCTGATATAAATGCAAAATATTACTACTATAAAAGGAAGTAAACATTTAAAAGTTTCCCGATGCACCATGCAAATGTAACATAACAGGGTTCATATTTATTTACATACGAATAATGGTGGAAATAAAGTAAATTAGCTTTTATTTGGTTCACGTTCCAATTCTCAAATGTTAATTAAATAACAAAATACACCAAACATAATAATTAGTATTTTTCCAAGCAACTTCTCCTTCCTTAAAATTTAAAATATTCTTAGCATAAAAAAACATGACTAATTGATATTGGTTGAACCTTATGCTCAAAGCAATAAATGATAAATAACTCCAATTTAAATCTTGGTTGCGTCAATAAAAAATTTCACTCATAGGTATCTGTAATAAACTACTTTATCAATTGAAAAATATAAAATTTAAATTCTTAGTGGATTAAAACTTGAAACTTTACTTATAAATTGAAAAATGTTCATAAGTATATAACTTATAAAAACAAATAGTTGATTATTACCTTCTTCATTTAGAAATGTACTTCATAAATTTCAGTGTAACTTATCCAAAAGTTCTATCCACTTATAAAGTACCTAAACAACAATAGAAAGATTAAACTTATGACAAAATCCCAATATTTAATGACCTTGGAGATAGAATGAGAGTACAGAAATAAAAGATTAAAAAAACACCATATACTACATAGCGAAAATGTTATGCATTAATGAAGAACCCATGATAGGAAATATATCAACATATATCAGATTTCACAATCCATGAACTTTGTCAGTGATGTGTGTGGGTTGTCTTGTTGCACAGATTATAAATATGTATATAAATTGTAAATATACATACCCAACCATAGCCATTTTAGATTGACTATTTAACAACGAATAATTTCTTGCATATAAGCTCCAACAATGTCCACCTAAATATGTGACATTGATAAACGGTACTTAAACATCAAGTTTATCCAATTATATGTGAAATTTCATTATGATGAAAAAGAAGTCTAAATTTTAAATAACACGTTTATGTTGTCATGTTTATCATGTTCCATGCTCAAAGTTCTTCCTTGTGCAAAGAAGGAAACTACAAACCTAATATTTAAATCATCATCACCTTATAAGAAGAGAAAAATACAGACAAGAACATAGAATTTGATGATTTCAATTTAAAACTTGACTCATTGGATTCCTTTATCACTTAAAAGTATATAATTGAAATTCTCGATGGATGGAAATTTGCGACTTGACTAATAAATTTCTAAAAGCTATTAGGTATATAACTTTGATAAAACTATAGTTTTTATCCTCTTTATATATATATATATATATATATATATATATATATATATATATATATATATTGTATAGAAATCGACGTCTAGACAGTATTCCATTTATGGAAATCCTAAAATGTGAATATAGTTACTCTAAGAAAAGCAACATTGATCAAATTTCTGAGAATGGAAATCTAACATACTCCAATCATACTGGAAAACAGTAATAAAAACCAAATCATACCCAATTTTGATAGTGTAACAGTTTTTTGAATTACCTATTAAAAAGGAAAACATAAATTTCAAATTTTAAACTGGCGATACCTTATATATACCCAATAGGATTACGTGACAGAGCAGTTGAGACGTACGAATAAGCAATGGTTCGAAATTACGAAGTTGATCCACTTTTAGAAGGAGGATGGGGCTTGTTGAGAGAAAAAAATTCTTGGGTTTTGAGAACGCAATAACTTGGTTCGGCTGTGGAGTAAATTTTGGGTTAGAAGCATTTGGAAGAGGAGAGGGATGAAAATGCGAGAGAGGGAGTAAAGACAGGGGAAAAAAGTCTGTGACGCTTCCAACCAAGCGGTGCAATTTGGGAATGAATAATTAGGGTTTGGAGGATAAAGGAAGAAGCGGATGGCTAAGTACGAACGTAACAAAGTAAAAAATGCGATATAGATTTGGAGACTATTCGGTTGCCAAAATTCAAGGGGGCTGTGTGAGCTTGAAATTCAACTCACTAATCATAATATAGTATAGATGTGCAGTTTTCATTTCAAAAAGTTAATTAACCTTCATATTTAGTTTATATTCAAATGATTTATGCAACATTTCATATTAGTTCAGTAATATAATGCAAACAGATGTCTCCTTGAACAATACAACATTGTTTCTAGTAGACACACATATAGACACTAATATAAAAGAATTTGTTTGAACATTTCGTCAATCATGTCCATCCATTTCAAACGTATTACCGAATCTAGAAGACATATTTGGCATTTAATCAGTTTTCTAGATCTATACTTTCATCATTTGGAGCTCTTCAGCATTGTCTAATGACACATATTTGAGCTGGATTTGAACCATAACTAAGTTTTCGAATGCATATCTGTCGCTTTTACAAATACCTTGTAGAGTAGTTTATGAGGTTATGAATGAAAAATAATGTACCTATTTGTGTTTCTGCGACAGCGGTTTCATTGTTTTGATAGTTATGATGACATAAATACCCTAAAATCATAGAATATCTCTTAATATATTGAAAGGTTACAATAGTAATTTCAAAAGCTTTAAAATGGGGTATTTTCATTATATATAGATTATGCTTTTTCCCAACTTGATTTTCTTATATACTATGTTTGAAATAAGGATCAACTTTATGTTTATAGGGTTATGGAAAAAAAATTAAAGATTCTTTCAGTATCTATGTATTAGAATTAATTAACTAATAAATATTTACAAAGTAGATGTAGGAGAGAAAACAAATATGAGAAATAAGAAACAAGAGAAAAATATGATTGATATAAAATACGAGAAATAAGAAATAACTCAACATTATTTATAATAGTTTTTATAAATTAATATAAGCTTCTACCATGGTTGTGAATTAATAAATCCAATAAACTCCTATAAAATAAATGAAGAAAACTAAATTTGTAATGATACTAATTGAAACAAAAATAAGAGAAAAACAAAAATTTAGGAAAAAAAATTCAAATCAAATAAATAAATACCTGGATTTAGAATAAAGGAAATAAATTCAAACTTGAATTAACAGAAAAGACATATAATAAGATAAATTTCTAACCTATAGATTGATCTTGTTGATCTAATAAGCCAAGGTCTTCTAACAACATTTAGATAATTTATCCATAAGAATCTTATCCCTAAAGCAGATGGTAGGAATATAACCTTGCATAATGTGAGTAAAATGAAAAATAATTAAGATGAATATAAAAGGTTAAAAACCACTAACAGTCAAATTATAATCATGTTAAAAAAATTATGAGCTTAGATAAACTGTTTGGAAAGAATCTCCAAATTATTTCTAATCTAGAATAGAATTTTTTTATGTGAAGATGAAGAAAGAGAATAAACACAATTATAAAAGGAGGGAGAACAAATTAAAGATGGAGAAATTGAGGAATAAGAATTTTTTGGTATTGAACGGGCTAAGAAGAGGAAAAATAAAACCTCAATTGATTAAAGTAGAATAGACAAATTGATGCATTTATTGTGAAATATTAAATTAGAATAGACAGATTGTTGCATTTACTGTGAAATAAATGTATCTATTACGATAAAAGTGAGAAATGTACTATGAAATAATAAATTAAATCATGATGAGTTACAATGAAATAAATTAATGTATTATGAAATAAGAAGCATGGAAAAAAGATTAAATGAATGCTAAATAATCACTTGAATTAAAGAAATGAATCATTTTATAAGCCGACATTGAATACGGAAAAGAATGAGAGTGAAGAAGAAATGGGAAGATATATGCATAATTGATTCTGTAACATCTTGAGGTGTATCATAGGAATTCTAAGAGGCACGAATTATTATATTCATGGTGAAAAGAAAAAGGAGAATATATGGTGGGTTAAAATAAAAAATTAATTTGGGACTAAGGAGAATTGAGTATACTAAATGAGAGTGGATGAGAGAGCAGAATGCTAATGATCAATTATTCATCTTATATAATAGAATGGATAGATTAATCAATCAAAATTATCATTTGCATTATAACACTATCTTGTTCTAAGAAGCTACAAGGGATGTCTAACCAACTATCTATCAAGATAAATTAAGAGGCTCAAAAATTTTGTTTAAAATTAAAAATTGTTGAGGAACAAGTAATTTTTGATGTTTGCTCATCCATGAAATGATGTCTAAGACTAAGTTTGTTTAAAATGATGAATTATGGATGTTGTTTGCTGAGTTCTGAATTTTAAATGTTGAATCTGTGTTATAGAATAAAGAAAAATAGAAGCCATTGGAGAGAGAGACAAAAGATATATTATTCACTTCTTAGAATAGATGTCTATTTACATTACATGGCCTACTTTATATAAGGGCTTCAGAGGTAAGGACTGAAATTATCCCACGATGTGGGACTAAACAAAACAATGTACAAGCATATTCACTTCATAATATACATATATTATAACACTCCTTTATTTGGCATCTTTATTACTTACTCCAAAAATATTTTGAAGTGACTTTTGAACCATAATTCAGACATGGTTTACAAATTTTGATCCTTCAGGGATTCAAATCTATATTGGAGAAAGTCTACTAGGGATAATATTGATAATATTTTGCATCATTGTATATTTTAATAAATATTTAACACTGATGATCAAAATGAACTTGTATCCCTTTATCCTCCCCCTCAATGTTGACAAACATTGTCACATTAAATAATAATCATCTTTGGATTCTCATTTTGATCCATTATGATATTGCTACTAGCAAATACACCATACATATTAATAATAGGAGGATAATTCTTTTATTCATTGATAAGATGCATTCAACTGATATTGATTATTAGAGTTTGTTCTCATTCATTGATCTCAGCTATTGGAGGAATTTACTTATTGTGTAGATCATTTAAATACATACATGACTTCAGGTCATTCAGCATTTATGTTGATTGAATTTTAAATCACTAAATAATATCTATGCATAATCACTAAATAATAGCTTATAACAAACTTCAGGTTGTTAGCTAAATATTTACATATACGGATGTATACGTGCGTCCACGTATCACATGTATATTGTAAAATTTTCATATTCTTTCTCATTTGAATTAGTGATTTTTGGAACAAACTATTACAAGGATCAAAATTATTAATTTCTATTTATAAATCAATGTCAATGCAAACCTGTCGAAACCGCATGATAACGTTCAAAACATTTGGTTTGAAACCATATCGAACTTCTGGTTCGAACAAAATGTACACACAACTTCAAGTTGTTAAGTTTTATTCCTCAATTATATCTCAAATATCAGTTTTGAACACTAATTATGATTACTTATCAAGGAGTAATTTTTAATTGCATATAGACATTTCTACACATCTCTATTGAGAGTTCTGTAAAAAAAATTATAGCAAAAATAATAATAGTATCTTCTGGATACTTGGAATGTTACAGATACAAATTTCCTCAGAACCGTATGTATAGCTCTCAAACTTGTGGGATCTAATCTAATCTAAATTAGGATCCTTTATAATCAAATTTTCTGTGCATTTATTTGGTTTAATAAAATAACCAAATATATAAGCAAATCTCTTCTAGAGATATGTTATCATTTATTAATTTATTAGTCTCTTTTAGGGATATTTTATTATCACTACTTCTGGAGTGAATTTATCTCTTCTATATATATATGTACTATTGGAATGTCATATCAATGTAAAATGTTTCTATTTTTAAAAATTACATAATTACTACCTTTACAATAACATAAAACATCCCTACTAAAGATTTTGTTGTAACTATCTTTGAAATGACATATCAAACTTTAAACATAGTAACAAAATTAGATGCACCAAATGAAAGTAAGATGCGAAGAGATAAAACCACTACTTCTGGAGTGTAACGTTGGTATACAATATCATTTTTTTTTGAAAAATTATTGTTATTGCTTCAAAAAAAATTATATGGTTATTCCTTCAGGGAATATAGTCCTTTTAAGGAATTGCAATGTAAAAAAAAATAAAATTTCTATAACATCTCTTCTGGGATGTTATATTTTGTAATGTAAATATAAATAAATCTCTAAAACATCTTTTCAAGAGATTGATACACACACATCCAATGATGTTTGATATATCATATAACATAATATCTTCAGGATATTTGGTTAATAAATATAAATATGAAGATATAAGGTAAGGTATAACTCATTTGGAGATTTTTGTAATCTCTTGAGTGCAACATCATTTTCTCATATGATTATTTATTAATTTTCTTTAACTTCTTCAGGAAGTACAACCTTATCATTTTACATAATTTCAATAGAGCTTCGGGCTTCTAATTCATGAACTTCAGGTTCATTGATTTGTTATGAACTTCAGGTTCTTAAATTTTGTGTAAACTTCTCCCCTTTTTTTGTACCATATTGTTACAAAATAAAAGCCTATTAGAATTCGAGCTTGTAAAGTTTATCAGAAATCTTTTCATAATTCAAGACTTCAGGTCTTGGACTTTGAGTTATACAACTTCTAGTTGAAAAAAAAAATCTTTGCACAACTTCAGGTTGTTGTTCAAACTTATTTCTTTCATTATATCGAGCATTGTTTGCCAAAATGAATACACCATATAATAAACCATATGGCTATTCTTATTCCAAACATAAAAAATACAACATCATTTAATTTACCGTAGCCAGTGCATTTATGATGATATGGTAATTTAATTTATTACCATGACGACAAAATTTAATGCATTTATGACTAAAAAAATGAATGCAATTTACCGTTATTGTGGCATAAAATATAAGATATTATCACAGTGAATTGATTTCTTTACAAATAAATCAATCTAACTAACTTTAGTTAGCAAAATTTAATCTCAAAGCAATGTTTAATATACTCAATAATAAAATTAAATGAATACCATAAGAGAAACTTTATTTCTTAATAGTCAAAATTTCTAAAATAACTAAAATAACTCTTATATATACATATCCTTTTTTTTATAATTCAAGTTTCTTCTCTTTATTGAAACTTCCGGTTCTTTATTATAAGAAAACTTGAAATTTAATAATTTATGGAAACTCAAGCTTTTAGCATTATAGGAACTGCAGGTTCTCAACTTTTATTTCAAATGCTAGAAATTAAGTTTACCGTATATGTTTTCATTAACGTTTCCATTCACTTCAGGTGTACTAAATCAATATTAATATTGGATCTAAACTAATATGATCTTCTAAATATGCATTATTCTTGTATATGTTTCTCTAAGAAATAATTAAATATTATAAACAATATATGTCAAAATAATTTCCAAAATCAAAATCCAAATCAAAGAGTTTTCAAAATGAAAACTTCATTTATCAAACATGTATATATTACTTAGATCTATATCACAAACCAAAACGTAATCAAGATCAATAAATTTATTTGAATCAACAACAAAAATTGTCAAATTCAAAAAAAAAATCACAACATTTTATTTTTAAACAATGTACACATCTCAACGATATATTATTTGAGTGTGATTTACGATCTACAATATAATGAGATCAGAAAAATAAGAACAAAAAAATCGGATCTATTGTAGGATGAGATCTGAAATATAATGACAAAAATACATGTACAGTGGAATAAGATCTATAAATTTAGATCTATAACAAAATAAGATCTTGAAAAGATAAGATCTATTAAAACTTAAATTCAAATCTGAAAAATTAGGAAATAGACATAGAATTATGAAACAAGAAATTTTAAATCTAGATCTAATTTAATCGCAAAATAAATCCAGAAAAGCAGATCTAGAAAATTTCAAACCTGATTTCAATGGTTGAATAAGAGGAAGAGATAGATCTGATTTCAATAACTGAATAAGAGAAAGAGATTTCATACATGAAAAAAAATGGATCTAATCTTCTGGATTAGAATATCCAATACATTCGAGAAAAAGATCAAATCGTGCTGACAACGTGTTATAAACAAATAAGAATATGTTATAAATAAACAAGAGCAGAAGCCATTAGAGGAAAAGAGTGGGGACATTTTATTCATTCTGAGAATAGATTATATCAGATTGATTCATATAATTCATTACACAGGCTCCTTTATATATAAGCATTGGAGCATGAGATGGAACATATCCCGTGATGTGGGACTAATAGAAAAACACAAAAGCATATTCACTTATATATTTACATATATTATAACATGCTGAACTTTATTATTTGTTTGTTTGCATCATAAAACTTCTGATAGAATTAAGAACCATTTTCAAAAGTACCCCTCTTTATTAGTTGTCCTTTAAATGACAATTATTGAGAAATTTGAAAAATTACAACTTAAATTTTTATTATTATTATTATAAGAATACGAGTGGTAAATTTTAAATGTTTTAAATTACAAATAGTTTGAATTAAGAAAAATTTAATATAAGAAAAGTTAAACAATGTTTCTTTTGGAATGTAAATTTTCAAAATTAGAATTATGGAATTTTTAATGTTCAAAATTGTGATTTTCAGAATAATGTTTTTAAAATTGTCCAAACTTTTTGTTCAATCAAAATTTTACAACTTTGGGATTTAAGTGAAAGGTTAATTTACAGATTATTAAATTTTAAAAATCAAAAATTAACATGCATAATTCTCAAATTTGAAATTTTTAAAAGTTTGGATTTTATAGGTTTGGACTCTATAGATTGTAATTTTTTAATTATGAAATCTCAAGACATAATTTTAAATTTTAATTTAACTATGGTTTGTAAATATTAATGAGGGTATTAACTGAACAAATTATTATTTAGATTCTAGCATAATAATCAGAAATAAGAAAGTGTTGCACATTAATTTCTAAATAAGCTGTTCTAATCGGAGTTATAAAAAACAAACAACAATGGAACTTCTGAATAATATTTCAAAAGTACCATAAAGACCTTCTTAAGAGAAACAAATGCAGCCTAAGCAATTGAATATAAGGCTAAAACAAAAAAATGTACAAACTAGTTAACCACTAGCGTATGATTTCAATCAAAAAACATTGCAGTCCTAATGTGTGATAAAAATTAAACTGTGTAAATAATTGTTGTAGATGTTGCAAATATTTACTTGGTCCAATACATTAGACGAATATTATTGTGGTTGAATATTATGTAACCAGATAAAAGGGCACACTTAAAAGATTAAATAGGTAAATCAACATATTCTAATTATTTTATAAGCATGTTAACCCTACTGCATATATAAGAGCTATACCTGCATCAACTTTGAGTTGCGATAATAAGTCGCGATGGTTTTAAGTTGTAATAGCTATTAGTTGCAACAACTGCTATTTTATAAGCTACGAAGGCTTTGAGATTCATAACTTGCAGTAGCTATGAAATATGGCAACTAT
Organism: Allium cepa; assembly: GCA_030765085.1. Lineage (NCBI taxonomy): Eukaryota > Viridiplantae > Streptophyta > Magnoliopsida > Asparagales > Amaryllidaceae > Allium > Allium cepa. The sequence continues at coordinate 506,555,157 of CM060934.1, read as the reverse complement.
AACTTGCTGAGTGCGTCAGTTGTAGGATGAGGCAACTTATTAGGTGCGGTAGCATATGAGTGTTAAAATTTATGATTGTTGTACGAGGCGGTCGTTGTGTGATTTATAACATGTGATAGCTTGAACACATTACCTTCAATAGCTTACTTGCAATAACTTATGTCTATGTATATGGTAGCATTTATATGTGCGGTAGTCGTTATAAAATATGGTAGCTAGTATAATTGTGATAACCACTTATATGGTTAAATTAAATGAGATTAATTAATAAATGTATTGTGACATTTTTAATAGTTTATCAAGGGAAAATTAATTAAATGAATGTTAGGGAATTAAATGAATTAATAGGCTAAATGGGTTAGGAAAGACCAAGTCGACGAAGAATTCCCTTAAACCTTAATTCTCTCATTCCTTAACTAATCATATGAATAACATGAAAAAAGGAAAACTCCAGTTTTTTTGAAAAGAGAGAAAATAAAGGAGAAAACATTCATTTTATTTTAGTGAAGATAAGATGTTTAAAGAAAGTTCATTCTCTTTTTCAATTAAGGTCATAGTTATTAATGGCGCATGGCGTAAAGCCTCCTTGGAGGCTTGCGCATGTCACTGCAAATGACATATGTCTTTTTTATTTACCGCTCATGTTTAGAATTTTTATTATAAATATAATATATATATATATATGAACTAATTTAAAAAGTTTAATATAATTTATATTTTTTCTACTACAACATGTGTAACAAAGATTTTTTTAGACATTTTGCAAATAAAACATAATCAAATATAAAATTATAATGATAGAATTTTAAGCATAATAGTCTCCAAAAGCCAAAATCATAATAATGCATATTACTAATAAACTAGAAATCTGAATTTGATGCAGCAGTTATATTTTCCAAATCAATGTCTGCATCATCAGATTCATAAGATTTAGCATTTATTATGTCTCATCTAATATAAATTTTATGCAGTTTTGGTTGTGAAAAATGAAAAAAAAATAAAAAAAAGTAAAAAACAATAAAATAACAAAAATACGCCATTTTTGTGCCGCGCCATTTGTGTCGTTCATTGAGTTTTTCTATTTATGTCGCACCATAGGCTGGAAAGACGCAAACATCTTGTCCCATCTTATGTCATGGCACGCGCCTTCCATAACTATGATTAAGGTTTGGTTGAGTAATACTTCTATCCTAAACCTTGATTTTTTAAAATTCGTTTGTAATATGTTAGTAGAGAGAGATTACATTACGTTTTAGGAGATATGTTTTTGTTTTTATTTTCTTATGATAAAGGATGTATGGTTCAAGGACCATGCAACCATACTATATATATGCATGTGTATATATATGTGTGCATATATATATATATATATATATATATATATATATATATATATAGGTAAGATACAAAAGTTTAGGTCCCAAAGGTCCACCTAACAATTACATAGCCAATATGCCTGATTCGATAGCATAAAGAGAAACAAAATAAAGCCAACATGCCTAGCAGAATAGAAAAAGAGAATCCGTGTCCAACAAATACGTAAAGGCAAACTCAGTAGCATATGACATCCCAAAACGAAACAAATGAAGCTAAATTGTAGCACATTTATGAAACCAACCTAAAATCTATAGGGAAAAACCAAAAGCGCAGGGTAAGACGATGAATTTGTGATCCCGGTCCTTTGCAGCTAAAATCTCTTCGTTGTTAGCGTTGAATTCACCATCATTACAAAGGACCAACTCATCATCTAGGAGCCTATAGAAAGCACTCGCTCATCTTTTTCATTATTCCATTTTGAGAAAACCTTCCACTCCGAGTGGTAGCAAAGGACACTATCCCTATGCGTCTAGGTCTCAGCCTTCTTGCGCCAATCTAAAGGAATATTTTCTGAGTGTTTATCCATAAGCTCTTGAGCAACGAGATGAGCACTAGGAGGGTCTGAAATCATGGCATGAACAAAATGGTTCTTAAAGATATAATCGGGGATTCGATGTTAGAATAGGAAACTAGATTCAGAGATGAATATGGCATATCCAAAGAAGCTAGGATGCATATAGGTGTAGGTAGAATCTCGACACAGGTTGTGATGGCCTGAATGGATGCAATAGGAGGAGCAGCGGGCAGCAGGGCTGGTTTGGCATCCTAGGAGAATCTGAAATGACGGGGGATGGGTGGCAGGCTGGAGTTGAGGGCAACTGGGAATTCCATGGCCAAAGGAATGGCACAGGTCGTAAATATGCGGTTTCCACTGGTATGAGAAGTCCTTGTGGACAATCCTCCCTTCAGCAAGGGATACGAGAATATCGGACGGTAACTGCCTAGAGGGGGAAATCTCAATCCAAGCTTTGGCATAACGGATAAGCTATCTATGTTCGGTGGAAATATCAAAATAAATCAACTGTTCAATATGGCTAGCAATCCAATTTACCCCCTCAAGCGATTGAAAAATTAAAGGTATATTTGAGATGTACACCCAAACAAGAATAGTTTAAACTTGCTCAGGGGAAAGGTCAATAGATGGGTTCCACTTTGATTTAAAATGCAACATACATATGTTTGTGTTTGATTGTGTTTAAGTTGTTTGAATTGATAGCGACATATGTTAAAATTTTGGTTTTGATTCTTGCTTTGAAAGCAAGTGACATATGTATGGACTTAAATGGACTTGAATGAACTTGTATAACATATTGCATAACCTTGGAACAATAGGATATAGTTAAACTTTGAGTTAGATTGAACTCAGATTTGAAAGTGCATTTGTAGCGATAGTCGGTATGGATGCACTTAGAAATTACCTTGTTTTTGTTGATTACTGTGGAACTTCGTTGAGAGTCCCTTAGGGGTTTCTTGCCATATTTTTTTTAAAATATGTTTGCTTACTTTCCGAAAAAATTTAGATAGTAAAAAATTAAGTCACATTTCAAAAAGTGGCTAAAACTTCAACTTGTGTGAAACTGCCCCATTTATTCTTGATTTTTGGACTTTAAAAGCTAGAAAAGATATTTAAATTTAAATATTTTGCTTCATTATTTATTAACACATATTAGAGTATTTCAAAAGTGGCTTTAGATATTTATGAATTTATAAGAATTAGTTGTGAATTTTTAAAGAAGAGGTTTTTATAATGAAAACGTGTTTTTTCAAGTTTTAAAGAATTTTATAAACTTGTTATTTTCAAGTAATGTTTAAAATAAATGTTATAAAACCTATTATAAGCATTATGAAGTATTTTAAAAGAAATTTTAAGCATATGTATTTTCTAGAATTTGTTTTAACTATTTTATATCTTATGAAATAGTTATCTTTTAAAAATTAGTTTATTTAATATCTAGTTTTGTAAATAAATTATTGTACATATATATCATTTTGAAAAGGGTTTTAAAAGTGTAAACAAAAGGTTTAGAAAGGGGTTAGAAATTTCTTAACAACCAAATGGTTAATTGTCTAAATTACTTGTCTAAAAAGTAATCAGCAATGCTTAACACTAAAAGCCGACAAAGTAGGCTTATCTATTTATAAGAGTTAAGATTGATGTTTGAGTAGGGATATGAGCATTAAATCTCTCAGCTACCGGCTTCTCCCTTAATCAAGGAATAGTTAAGTTGGGAATGTTAGAAACATGTTAATTGTGTTGATTACTTACTTGCTTATGGGAATCATTAATATTATACTTAACACTAAAAGCCGACGATATAGTCTTATCTATTTGTAAGATTCAAGAATGAAGTGTCCACACAATGCTTTGATATGAAACCAGTGCTTTAACGTACCTGGCTTCTCTTTTGGACAAGGAATGGTTAAGGTGGAATGTCAAAAATGAGTTAAATATACTAATATTGACTTGTATAAGCAATTATTTTTGACTAGATAGCCGGTTAATCGACTACCGAACTTGATCTAATATTAACTCAGGAATTATCAAAAAGCTTCACAATTTCATACTAATGAGAACCCCCGGGGAGGAGCATTGGTACGAAACATCTCTAGCATTCACTTAATTTTGAAAGAACAAAAATTGAGTTAACTGGAAATTCATCGAATTGGTTTTGAAGAGACCGGGATTGGTAAGTGTTATACTTATAAAATACCACTTCAAAACAAGTATATGAGTTCTATGTTTTGGGAGCAGTTGTGAGTTCCAGATTTAGCTGTGGACACTTTGAAGCTGTTAGATAAAATGTAACGACCCGTGTAAATTCGATGTTTAAAATGAATTAAATTAATAGGATTTTATTTTAAATTTAGAAGGAAATAAAAATCTTATTAATTTATATGAAAGCAAATATTGAAATTTGATGTATCAAGGGTAATTAAATTTTACAAATTAAATTATATATTGCAATTAATAGTAATAGTGGAAATTGTTGCAAATATTGAATTTGTCAATGGAATAAAATATTGATTTACGAAAATTGAATATAAACGGAGGTAATAAAGTAATGCAAGAAAATAAATAATGTAATTAGTACAATCCCTTTTATTTGTAAACTATTGTAAGGTGTTAATTAATTGAAATATGAAAATTTGGAAATAGATTCAAAATTTATGTTAGATAAATGAATTGCAATAATTAAAGTTAGTAATTAATAGGGTAAAGGGAATACCAATTTATTCATAAAGTGAATATAAGTGAATGTAACAAAATAAATAGGAAACACTAATTATTCATAAGTGATGGTTGATGATATAAACGTTACTAATTATTAATGTAGTAACGTAAGATGTATATGTATTTTCAACGGAAATGTAACCTTATTTCTAGGTAGAAATTGCAGGTAGATTTATGAAATGGAGTTTATGCGATAAATAGAATTGAATGTTTCGTTAGTATGAATTTAAGGGAATATGGGGTAAATTGATTAAATCAATAAAAGACAATAAATGCAATGATGATGGGTTAGTAATAAAAGTGAATAGGGAAATGATTGTATAGTAAAAATGGAATTCCAACTTGTTGGAATGGAGTAAATACACTTAGTAATAAATTTAGGATAGGAAAACGAAATGGAAATATTGAATTAGTTAATTCGTATATATATATATATATATATAGAATGGCGATTATTGGATTGTAAATAATAAACTTATTAATGGTGATCAAGAGTTGTGACCACAAGTTATTATGAGTGATACATATATATTTAATTTAATTCAATTGATTTGGAAATCATTGCAATAAATATAAATTAAATGTTACGTTGAATAAGTTAAGGTAATAAATGGAGAATAACGTAAATGTTCTTCATAGATATGATAATTTGAATCTATTGAAATTTATGGAATTTGAATATCACATTTTACCTTAATTGGAGATAAAGATGGAAATAGGTAATAACTGCATTAATTTGTAAGTAGAAATAAATCGTTAATGAGAACAAGTATTTAAGATTAACCACCTATTTAGTATATTAAGTTATAACGGAAAATCAATTGCAATAATTAAAAATATATTTATTACATTAACGATAATGACGTAATATTTGAAATATTAAATAGGATGGAATTCAAATGTATATAACGATAGAAATGTGAAATTTAGGGAATAGATTCAAAGTTATAAATGAGTTGTTAAAATAATACATAATAAGTGCAAATTGAATGAATCAATGGGAGCATAGATTTAAGTTTAGAAAACGATATTTTAGTTTAATTAAAGTATTGCAAAATAAATGAAATTAACGTTTAAATATTTCGTTTATAGAGATTAAACTAAAATTCAAGGATATTAAAATAATAGATTTTGAACCCAACATGGAATCCTTCTACTTAAAATTTTTAGATGGAATAAACATTTGATTATTTAATTGAATAGAGAAAAAGATTTATTCAGTATGTAATTTAATGCTTGTTGAAAACTGTAATTTTATAAACATGTTTGCTTGACTATAAATAAGGATTACAATGTTCACGTATTTATTTAATTGATTTCATCAATTAGGGTCTGTTTTGAAGTGGAAGATTAAAATTAATTGGAAATAAATTTATTAAAATCTTTCAATTGAAAAAGGAAAAGAAACAAAGTGCAATTAACAAAATTTATGTAAGAATGTTTTCATTATGAATGTACATTATTTTGAAATATAAGAATGGATTTAATATTGTATAAGTTGATCATTTTAGAATATAAGAATGTTTACATTTATGAATTGCAAGTAACGAACAAGCATTTTAAGGAAAATAAAAGAATGTCGAGGAAATAAAGTGAACGTTTCCATTCTGAATATAAATACAACGTTGTGAAAAGAGAAAATTGAATTTTTAAAACAACATTTTTCGGTAGTTAAATAGCAGGCATAGGTTGCACGGAAGTGATTTTATTACTAACCTTGAAATTTAAAATAAATTAAATAATTGAGTTCATAATTACGTGTCGAGAAAAATGTTATTTTTAAATTTGAATTTTTAAATCATGGTTCATATTTTATTTATGTATCCACTGTCCCCGTTATGTAAATTGGTCTTTTTAAATTTATTATGTTGTGGTAATTAAATCTTTAATGAGTGTCAAATTTGGTATGTTTGGGGTTAAAAAAAAAATTAATTGGGTGAACAAATGTTTTGAAATTTGAATTCTAAAAGTTTGTTTATAGAGTAGAGTCGGTCCATTTATTCCCTTTCTAATTAATGATTGTCACACGTTTTTTTAATTGTTTCCTCATTTGTTCCATTTCTCATTTCCATTTACATGGTCTAAAGCCTTTTCATTTCATGAACGTTACATACTTTTCATATTTTTATTTCTTTCTTTCACCTCTTTTAATATCTACCATTTTTATCGGGTTGTTCATATTTTTACTTTATTTCAATTCCTACTTTGTTTATATTTAGCTTTTCACTAGTTTCATTCCTCGTTCTTTTAGCTTCATTTCATTTTTTTTTTAAATTTCATCTTCTATATCTTCATTTTTTGTCACTCTTCACCTTCCTTCTTTCTTTTTTCATGTTTCTTCTTCAAATCTCCTTTCCCTTTTTTCCAAAGCTTTTTTTTCTTCCCTCTTTCTTCTTCTTATTCTTCAAATCTTCTTCTTTATCAAAGTTTCCTTTTCTTTTTTTGTTGTTGTTCTTCTTCTTCTTTAATTTTTTTTCTCTTTTAAACCTTATCTTCTTTCCATGTCTTTTTCTTCAAATCCATATTTATATAATCTTCTCTTCAAAACTTTCTATAAAAATAAAATAAAAAAATATTAAGATAGCAAGGAAACAAAACAAAATGAGAAAGTAGTTCCAGATCCAAATCTGGCTAAGCAAAAAGGTACGCAATACTAAAAATTACATTGCAAGTTAAATAAAATATATGATGTGATATATAATTTCTTTGTTCTTTTTTTTTGAAATTTCAATCACCATTAATGCGTATAACTTTCTCATACGACCTCCGATTTACGCGAATTTTTTTTGCTAGGATCGTAATAAATTTCCAGATCTGTTGACGCTAGTTTGGAAAGATTTGGAGATCGTCAAATTTTTGAGTTTAAATTGGATTTAAATCCAATTTAAATTCAAAAGGTGAGTGTTTTAACCCACTCACAATTTCTAAAATTTCTTATGTTTGTTAATTTGACTTTAGATAAGAGTAGAAATTTATTTATGACTGTTTGACATGTTTTATTCATTATTTCCGTTCAAACGCATTTATTTAATATAACTGTTAATTAATTTGATTACTGCATATAAATTGATAGTAAAAATTTATTTATTTGCATATAAACTGATAGTTAAACAGTTAATAAATTTATTTTGAATATAAACTGTTAGTTAATAACTGTCTTTTATTTCCTGTTATATTGTATATGTCATATATTGATGTTTGTTAAATTGATGATGATTGAAATAAATTGATGATGATTGAAATAAATTGATTGATGTTTGATATTGGTTGAATGGATGATGTGTTCTATCTTATGTAAACTGCAAATTATCATGCATTTTCATTTCATTCGGGATTGCGGTTTGAAATGATATACAACCGCATTTTATTTTAAATTGCGGATTGAAATGATAAACATCCGTATCACTTGACCATAGGGTAGAAAATTTTATACAGGCACCGCGGTATATATCTATATAAAATTATTTTTGAAATGATTTTCATGGTGTTGTAAAGCTATATATATGGTTTATGGGATATTGATTTGGTTATTTATATATATATATATATATATAGTAATTTTCGGTTTTTTAAGCTTTTTATGAATTTGATTTGAAGTATAAAATTTAGTTGATTTTCGAGATCAATATGATTAAGAATTTATTTAAAATTAAATTTCTGGAGTTTGAATGACTTAAAAGAGAATAAGGTTGAAGATGGATATTAAGTTAAATTGGAATTTAATAAAAAGTTAGAATTTTTAAAGCATATGATTTACGACTTGATTTTTTGTAGAGTGATTTAAATGAATATCAGGTTGATTTAAATGAATATATAATAAATTGAAAGAATATCCAGTTATGTGAAGATAAAGGTTTTACTTAGATTATATTGAATTCATTAAGTAAACATTTCAAGTCTAAATAATAAGTAATTGAATTTGATATATATGGGTTTGTCAAATGAGCTGTTTTTGAAATGGTGAAATATTTAAAGCTTTGAAACATAATAATTAAAATGGTATTTGGAAGTTTAAATCAATATTTGGAATTGATTTGTGAAATGTAAAGAAGCTATTTTGTTTTATAAAAGTAATCTAATATTTGACCATTTAAGAGATGGAAACTTGTTTCAAAGTTATGATTTTCAAGGTAGTATAATTTGAAATTTTATATTCAAGAGTTTTGACCTCTAAATATTTACTTTGAAACCCCTATGATTTTGGAAAGTATATATATTGGAATAAAATGATATCGTATTAATTCGGGTTTTAAAGGAAATGATATCATATTTATATGGTTTTGAAATGGATATTTTATTCTGGTTTTAAAGTATAATTATTTTAAATGACCGCGGTGTTATAATAACGATTGGTTGGCAAAGAGACCGGGATCAGATATGGACATACTCTCTGTCGATACCGAAAACCACTTTGACTAACCGTGTACGCGGTGGAGATTCCAGAATGAAGTAGGTTGGTGGCGGCGTTTCCTGTAAGGTAAATACATGGACCCAACTCCCGTGAGTTGGCATAAGGTGGCTAAAACAGGAGCGATTGACGGGTTAATGAGGTAGCACCTCTGATCGGACACTTCCCTTCGATACTATACTCTGACTTTGGATTTTTCGGTGGCCACCTTCACTTTTAATTTCTTTGATGTGGGGAGTTTGTTCGGGGTGGGCGGCAGCTGCGCGCTGCGTGTTTCCATCGGCCCGGAAGCGTAATTGGTATACTACCCTGGCATTGCCCAGTTGTGCCGTGTCACCTACCCTAGCGCGCCTTATACGATTTTGTTTTGTACCATACCTATGGAGTGCCCTCTGACGACGCCCAGTACGGGGGAGATTACGGTACTGTACTGTATAGACTATGGGAATATATAACCGTGTTAAGGTGGAAAATGTAAAGCTTTAACGCTATTTAAAAGTAAGTTTGTTTTACAAATAGACGCTATTATAATAGTGCAATATACTATATAGTAAATAGTTTAATGGATCCTTAGGAGATGTAAATCCCGAGCATCTCTTGAGTTACTGCACTCATATTTATTTTTGTTAATTTAACTTACATAAGATCTTTTAGTTCTGACTCGAGTGTTTTGTCTTTTCAATTCGCTCGGGTCAGTCCGAGCGTTTCAGGATTTGGAGATTTAGCTCTGGAGGACGAAGACGAATATTTGTATTACTATTATCTATTTTATTCCACTGCATTGTATTCCGCTGCATTGATATTTTTGGTATGTGAACTCTGATATTTAATTGTATATAGAAGAAACAAATGTTTTGTAAACAGTTTTATAAACTGTATATTTTATTATTATATTTTATCCTTCCGCTGTGAGATTCTATTTTGTTTTATTTCTTCTCTGTTTTTCTTGTTTACCCCATAACAATCCGCCCTTCCGTATGGTTTGAATCGACATGTGTGTCGATTTGAAGTGTGCGAAAAGGCGGGACGTTACATCTGGTATCAGAGCTTTGGTTTAGCAATAAATCTTAGCTTTGTGGGGTTTGACTCTTTACTAATAGGGTAGTAATACCCTATGGGAGTCGCTGAGTGTATATATATGAGAGAGCGTATTTGTTAGTGTTATAAAAAGGTTTTAATATTGTGTTAATTTGTTCCGTTTCGTATTTATAAATTCTGGTTGGTGCATGGGACGTTGTGACATCAATAGGGATTTCTAAACACTTAATAGGACAGACCGACATAATATTTGTCTTTTATATAGGTGAATGAAATTTTTTTGCCTATTATATTTTTATATATATAATAAAAATTTTCAATTGATATTTATATTTGGCTGCAATAGATTGATCGTTAGGCAATAAAGTGTAAATAATAATAGAAATAAGATTGAAAAATAAGATAAATGAAATTTGGAAATTTAGAACTTAAGTCCGGGGTTTTTCTTTTGAATGATTTTGAAATATATTAATAATTTTGTTTATAATTATTTTTTGATATAAATATTTAACATAATTCGGAAGAATCGTTTTAAAGAACATTTTTGAGAAAATAAGTTTTGTACTTTCCTCTCTGTCGTTGGAAAATAATTTCGGTGATGGCGGCCGTATCATCGACTTTCATTTTCGAGTTTCGAAGGGGAAAGGCCACTGTAGTATTTCTACTGCAGATTCATTTTCGAAAAAGATATAAATTTTTAATTGTTTTAAATAAAATTAGAGGTATATACGTTAGAAGAATATATTTATCTAATATTTCAAAATAATTTGAAATTTAACCCGGTATTTAATTCTTAAATTTCCATTAATTAATTGTTTAAATTATTGTAGTGAAATAAAAGTTAAGTGATTAATAAATTGAAACCTCTAATTCAGGTAAGAGATTTAATGCTAAGTTATTAATGGATTTAAAGAAAATTTGAAATTTGTAACATATGAAACAAAGAGTAATATTGTTGAACATTAAATTTTATTAAAGGATGAGATAAAACTTGTATAAGTTCATTTGCATTTTCTTTAACATATATAACTTACCGATATAAAAAGTTGAAATGTTAAATAGGAAATGTAATTAAAATTGTACAAGTAAAAGTAGGAAATGAAGTACTCAATGAATTTGCTATTATAAATGAGAATTTAATGTATAAACTTAAGTTACAATTGAAATTTTACTATAAGTGAATATAATTAAAGGTAAGTAATTCAAATGGATGAATATCAACTTAAGTAAATAAAATGGAAATGCTAACAAATTAAATGGGACATGAATACTATTGATAAACAAATGTAAATAAATGAGGGCATGCAATAAATGAATGAAAAATTATAATGAAATAAAAAGAACTGGCATGACCTGAGATAATGGAAATGAAAAATTGTAAGTAATAAGTAAAAAAAAAATAACTGAAACAAACATTGAATGAGTAAATGAAATTAAAAGTTTGTTAGAAGTAAATGTAAACTATAAAGGGAAAATTTATGTGGTATGAATAAAAAGAGAAATTAAACAACAAAGGTATGAAATTAATAAAAGGTTAAGTTGATTGTTGTTTGAATTGTTGTTGTTTGGTTATGGTTGTTTGGGTAAAATACTTTGAAAATTGGATTTGGAGTGAATGAATAATCTATTTAGTTTATCTTAGACTGTTGAGTAAATGATGCACTTGATGGTTTATTCTTCATTCCGTACGATTTAAAGGTTTTGAACCCGAACGACTATTTATTTGTTTGGTTGAATGGTTGCTTTGAATTTGTTGTGTATGCTGCTGTTAAAGTTGATGGTTGTTGTATTGTTTTGTATTAGTGATGGAAACCACTTAAATATTTTACTTTATATAAATTGTAACCCTTTTAGATTTTATAGGTGTAATGCAGGTTATGGAAGCAATTGCTACTGCTTTTGGTTCCATAAATTAAGCATAAATTTCCCGACAAATAGGTACGTTTCGGATTACGGTTTATTTAAGGTAATAAATTTAGTAAATTATTATTTATAAGTTAAATATTTTGAATAAGATGTATCGTTATTTAATTCTTCTTTTCCCTTTTTTTTTCCTTTTCGGGGACGAAAAGTTTTGAGTGGGTGAGAGTGTAACGACCCGTGTAAATTCGATGTTTAAAATGAATTAAATTAATAGGATTTTATTTTAAATTTAGAAGGAAATAAAAATCTTATTAATTTATATGAAAGCAAATAGTGAAATTTGATGTATCAAGGGCAATTAAAATTTACAAATTAAATTATATATTGCAATTAATAGTAATAGTGGAAATTGTTGCAAATATTGAATTTGTCAATGGAATAAAATATTGATTTACGGAAATTGAATATAAACGGAGGTAATAAAGTAATGCAAGGAAATAAATAATGTAATTAGTACAATCCCTTTTATTTGTAAACTATTGTAAGGTGTTAATTAATTGAAATATGAAAATTTGGAAATAGATTCAAAATTTATGTTAGATAAATGAATTGCAATAATTAAAGTTAGTAATTAATAGGGTAAAGGGAATACCAATTTATTCATAAAGTGAATATAAGTGAATGTAACAAAATAAATAGGAAACACTAATTATTCATAAGTGATGGTTGATGATATAAACGTTACTAATTATTAATGTAGTAACGTAAGATGTAAATGTATTTTCAACGGAAATGTAACCTTATTTCTAGGTAGAAATTGCAGGTAGATTTATGAAATGGAGTTTATGCAATAAATAGAATTGAATGTTTCGTTAGTATGAATTTAAGGGAATATGGGGTAAATTGATTAAATCAATAAAAGACAATAAATGCAATGATGATGGGTTAGTAATAAAAGTGAATAGGGAAATGATTGTATAGTAAAAATGGAATTCCAACTTGTTGGAATGGAGTAAATACACTTAGTAATAAATTTAGGATAGGAAAACGAAATGGAAATATTGAATTAGTTAATTCGTATATATATATATATATATATATATATATATATATATATATATATATAGAATGGCGATTATTGGATTGTAAATAATAAACTTATTAATGGTGATCAAGAGTTATGACCACAAGTTATTATGAGTGATACATATATATTTAATTCAATTCAATTGATTTGGAAATCATTGCAATAAATATAAATTAAATGTTACGTTGAATAAGTTAAGGTAATAAATGGAGAATAACGTAAATGTTCTTCATAGATATGATAATTTGAATCTATTGAAATTTATGGAATTTGAATATCACATTTTACCTTAATTGGAGATAAAGATGGAAATAGGTAATAACTGCATTAATTTGTAAGTAGAAATAAATCGTTAATGAGAACAAGTATTTAAGATTAACCACCTATTTAGTATATTAAGTTATAACGGAAAATCAATTGCAATAATTAAAAATATATTTATTACATTAACGATAATGACGTAATATTTGAAATATTAAATAAGATGGAATTCAAATGTATATAACGATAGAAATGTGAAATTTGGGGAATAGATTCAAAGTTATAAATGAGTTGTTAAAATAATACATAATAAGTGCAAATTGAATGAATCAATGGGAGCATAGATTTAAGTTTAGAAAATGGTATTTTAGTTTAATTAAAGTATTGCAAAATAAATGAAATTAACGTTTAAATATTTCGTTTATAGAGATTAAACTAAAATTCAAGGATATTAAAATAATAGATTTTGAACCCAACATGGAATCCTTCTACTCAAAATTTTTAGATGGAATAAACATTTGATTATTTAATTGAATAGAGAAAAAGATTTATTTAGTATGTAATTTAATGCTTGTTGGAAACTGTAATTTTATAAACATGTTTGCTTGACTATAAATAAGGATTACAATGTTCACGTATTTATTTAATTGATTTCATCAATTAGGGTCTGTTTTGAAGTGGAAGATTAAAATTAATTGGAAATAAATTTATTAAAATCTTTCAATTGAAAAAGGAAAAGAAACAAAGTGCAATTAATAAAATTTATGTAAGAATGTTTTCATTATGAATGTACATTATTTGGAAATATAAGAATGGATTTAATATTGTATAAGTTGATCATTTTAGAATATAAGAATGTTTACATTTATGAATTGCAAGTAACGAATAAGCATTTTAAGGAAAATAAAAGAATGTTAAGGAAATAAAGTGAACGTTTCCATTCTGAATATAAATATAACATTGTGAAAAGAGAAAATTGAATTTTTAAAACAACATTTTTCGGTAGTTAAATAGCAGGCATAGGTTGCACGGAAGTGATTTTATTACTAACCTTGAAATTTAAAATAAATTAAATAATTGAGTTCATAATTACGTGTCGAGAAAAATGTTATTTTTAAATTTGAATTTTTAAATCATGGTTCATATTTTATTTATGTATCAGCTGTCCCCGTTATGTAAATTGGTCTTTTTAAATTTAGTTATGTTGTGGTAATTAAATCTTTAATGAGTGTCAAATTTGGTATGTTTGGGGTTAAAAAAAAAATTAATTGGGTGAACAAATGTTTTGAAATTTGAGTTCTAAAAGTGTGTTTATAGAGTAGAGTTGGTCCATTCATTTCATTTCTAATTAATGATTGTCACACGTTTTTTTAATTGTTTCCTCATTTGTTCCATTTCTCATTTCCATTTACATGGTCTAAAGCCTTTTCATTTCATGAACGTTACATACTTTTCATATTTTTATTTCTTTCTTTCACCTCTTTTAATATCTACCATTTTTATTGGGTTGTTCATATTTTTACTTTATTTCAATTCCTACTTTGTTTATATTTGGCTTTTCACTAGTTTCATTCCTCATTCTTTTAGTTTCATTTCATTTTTTTTTAAATTTCATCTTCTATAGCTTCATTTTTTGTCACTCTTCACCTTCCTTCTTCCTTTTTTCATGTTTCTTCTTTAAATCTCCTTTCTCTTTTTTTTTTCCAAAGCTTTTTTTTCTTCCCTCTTTCTTCTTCTTATTCTTCAAATCTTCTTCTTTATCAAAGTTTCCTTTTCTTTTTTTGTTGTTGTTCTTCTTCTTCTTTAAATTTTTTTTTCTCTTTTAAACCTTATCTTCTTTCCATGTCTTTTTCTTCAAATCCATATTTATATAATCTTCTCTTCAAAACTTTCTATAAAAATAAAATAAAAAAATATTAAGATAGCAAGGAAACAAAACAAAATGAGAAAGTAGTTCCAGATCCAAATCTGGCTAAGCAAAAAGGTACGCAATACTAAAAATTACATTGCAAGTTAAATAAAATATATGATGTGATATATAATTTCTTTTTTTTTTCTTTTTTTTTTGAAATTTCAATCACCATTAATGCGTATAACTTTCTCATACGACCTCCGATTTACGCGAATTTTTTTTGCTAGGATCGTAATAAATTTCCAGATCTGTTGACGCTAGTTTGGAAAGATTTGGAGACCGTCGAATTTTTGAGTTTAAATTGGATTTAAATCCAATTTAAATTCAAAAGGTGAGTGTTTTAACCCACTCACAATTTCTAAAATTTCTTATGTTTGTTAATTTGACTTTAGATAAGAGTAGAAATTTATTTATGACTGTTTGACATGTTTTATTCATTATTTCCGTTAAAACGCATTTATTTAATTTAACTGTTAATTAATTTGATTATTGCATATAAATTGACAGTAAAAATTTATTTATTTGCATATAAACTGATAGTTAAACAGTTAATAAATTTATTTTGAATATAAACTGTTAGTTAATAACTGTCTTTTATTTCCTGTTATATTGTATATGTCATATATTGATGTTTGTTAAATTGATGATGATTGAAATAAATTGATGATGATTGAAATAAATTGGTTGATGTTTGATATTGGTTGAATGGATGATGTGTTCTATCTTATGTAAACTGCAAGTTATCATGCATTTTCATTTCATTCGGGATTGCGGTTTGAAATGATATACAACTGCATTTTATTTTAAATTGCGGATTGAATGATAAACATCCGTATCACTTGACCATAGGGTAGAAAATTTTATACAGGCACCGCGGTATATATCTATATAAAATTATTTTTGAAATGATTTTCATGGTGTTGTAAAGCTATATATATGGTTTATGGGATATTGATTTGGTTATTTATATATATATATATATATATATAGTAATTTTCGGTTTTTTAAGCTTTGTATGAATTTGATTTGAAGTATAAAATTTAGTTGATTTTCGAGATCAATATGATTAAGAATTTATTTAAAATTAAATTTCTGGTGTTTGAATGACTTAAAAGAGAATAAGGTTGAAGATGAATATTAAGTTAAATTGGAATTTAATAAAAAGTTAGAATTTTTAAAGGATATGATTTACAACTTGATTTTGTGTAGAGTGATTTAAATGAATATCAGGTTGATTTAAATGAATATATAATAATTCGAAAGAATATCCAGTTATGTGAAGATAAAAGTTTTACTTAGATTATATTGAATTCATTAAGTAAACATTTCAAGTCTAAATAATAAGTAATTGAATTTGATATATATGGGTTTGTCAAATGAGTTGTTTTTGAAATGGTGAAATATTTAAAGCTTTGAAACATAAGAATTAAAATGGTATTTGGAAGTTTAAATCGATATTTGGAATTGATTTGTGAAATGTAAAGAAGCTATTTTGTTTTATAAAAGTAATCTAATATTTGACCATTTAAGAGATGGAAACTTGTTTCAAAGTTATGATTTTCAAGGTAGTATAATTTAAAATTTTATATTCAAGAGTTTTGACCTCTAAATATTTACTTTGAAAACCCTATGATTTTGGAAAGTATATATATTGGAATAAAATGATATCGTACTAATTCGGGTTTTAAAAGGAAATGATATCATATTTATATGGTTTTGAAATGGATATTTTATTCTGGTTTTAAAGTATAATTATTTTAAATGACCGCGGTGTTATAATAACGATTGGTTGGCAAAGAGACCGGGATCGGATATGGACATACTCTCTGTCGATACCGAAAACCACTTTGACTAACCGTGTACGCGCTGGAGATTCTAGAATGAAGTAGGTTGGTGGCGGTGTTTCCTGTAAGGTAAATACGTGGACCCAACTCCCGTGAGTTGGCATAAGATGGCTAAAACAAGTGCGATTGACGGGTTAATGAGGTAGCACCTCTGATCGGACACTTCCCTTCGATACTATACTCTGATTTTGGATTTTTCGGTGGCCACCTTCACTTTTGATTTCTTTGATGTGGGGAGTTTGTTCAAGGGCGGCAGCTGCGCGCTGCGCGTTCCAATCGGCCCGGAAGCGTAATTGGTATATCTACCCTGGCATTGCCTAGTTGTGCCGTGTCACCTACCCTAGCGCGCCTTATACAATTTTGTTTTGTACCATACCTATGGAGTGCCCTCTGACGACGCCCAGTGCGGGGGAGATTACGGTACTGTATAGACTATGGGAATATATAACTGTGTTAAGGTGGAAAATGTAAAGTCTTAACGCTATTTAAAAGTAAGTTTATTTTACAAATAGACACTATTATAATAGCGCAATATACTATATAGTAAATAGTTTAACGGATAGGAGATGTAAATCCCGAGCATCTCTTGAGTTATTGCACTCATATTTGTTTCTATTAATTTAACTTACATAAGATCTTTTAGTTCTGACTCGAGTGTTTTGTCTTTTCAATTCGCTCGGGTCAGTCCGAGCGTTTCAGGATTTGGAGATTTAGCTCTGGAGGACGAAGATGAAGATTTGTATTACTATTATCTATTTTATTCCACTGCACTGTATTCCGCTGCATTGATATTTTTGGTATGTGAACTCTGATATTTAATTGTATATAGAAGAATCAAATGTTTTGTAAACAGTTTTATAAACTGTATATTTTATTATTATATTTTATCCTTCCGCTGTGAGATTCTATTTTGTTTTATTTCTTCTCTATTTTCTTGTTTACCCCATAACAATCCGCCCTTCCGTATGGTTTGAATCGACATGTGTGTCGATTTTAAGTGTGCGAAAAGGCAGGACGTTACATAAAAGCTGGATGATTACCTATTGTATTATTATTATTTCCGCTGCATTACTGTAGCATATATCAGCATTATAAGGACATGCAGTTATAACTGTTCAGGCTGATGATAGTACTTAGTTTTTGGTAATTTTGAAATTTCTGTATTCAGAGTAAACTTTGTACTGTTCCTTTAATATTATATATTATCATTTCGTTAGAGATTCTGATGTTGTGTTCTTCTTCCTTGATCTATCTTCCTTTTCTTTTCTTTTACCCAAACAATTCGTCTTTCCAACACTTGGGTGTTCGGCCCACGAATGCCGTGGATGTTTTTAGTGTCGAAGTTCGAGGGTCGAAAATTCTGGTCGTTGCATTGCGTATCAGAGCACAAGGTTGAGCGAAGACCTTGGCTTTGGTTGGGTATGGCTCATTGGAGATAGGGTAACAGACATCCTAGAATGAGTTGAGTATATTATACATATGAGAGCGTATGTGTATTTTTGAAAACTAGACTTTTAAATTATTCCTTAGGAACTTCTTTTTCTTCTTAACCCTCTCTTTGAAGTAACTCTATCCTCTAGTTTCCTCAGATTGTTTCTCCTTGATTAGGTAGTAAGAACTATGGGTACTAGGGCTTCTAATGCTAAGGGAAATGTAGTAAAAGAAGTGGTGCATGTTCATCCATGGAAAGACTTTGGTTCAATATGGCGTGAGTTTGAGGTGTTAGGTAGAAAGAGGTTCAGCGACACCAAAACTATCATCAAGGTCTAGGCTTGGATAAATTTTTGCTACATGGTATATAAGGAGATGACTAATCATATCTAGAGAGCGTACCATGATATAATAAGTATGGCTTTTCGGTTCGAGGGTTCTGCTTCCAAGACATCTATCTCTTCACCACCCAAAAGCAACAAGTGTAAGTTTCAATCACCAAAGCATAGGTCCATCCTTGATTGCTACAAGTGTGGGTAGAAGGGCCACTTTTGTAATAAGTGTAGATTGGGAGGAGGAGGATGAGTAGCTAAAGCATCAATCATAGAGGCACCAAAACTAGATGCTCGGTTTGGACCGAGGACTTGTTATGGTTTCCATCGACCTTGCCATTTTTCTAGAGATTGTCCTACGCTTAATAAAAGGAAGCAGCCTAGGGTCTTTGGTGATTTTAGCACCTTCTACTTTTGTAGCTGAGAAGGGGAAGTGGATTCTTAAGGGTATACTATCTATTTGTGGCTTTCCTATTCCTATTTGTTTGACTTTAGTGCTTTTAATAGTTTAATATCTCATAACCTTGGTTGTTTAGTCATGCTTGACATGTTAGGAACATTGACTATTATTTGTTGATTATTGATTTGTGCTCGACCAGTTTCTAAGCAGTTTTACCCTGCTACATCATGGGTTGGATAGACATTAATTGTGGGTATAATGAACTGAACACCTTGTAAATTAAGTTTCACGGTTCGACTATAAGACGTTTAATGATAATGTTGGGTTAGAAGTTAATATTTAGTTAAAGATGTTAACTATAATCAAAAGGAAAGATAGAATATTTTGAAATAAATATTTTTGAAAAGATTTATATAAGAATTTGATTTTATATAAGTATAGTTTATAAAATATGGTTTATAAACGAAAAGGACTTAAGTAGAGAATTAGAGAACATAAATCCTAGTATGTTTGAGAATGTTTTATTGGAGAAAATAGTATTAGTATGTTTGAAAATAAATATTTGGAAATTGGTTTAGATCATGATACTTAGTATTATTTTATAAAGTATTTAATACCGTTTTAAATGATTTTTGGTTCAGTACCAAAAGTATGGTTTGGATGTACTGAACTCACTTCTACCCTTTGAAAATAATTTCGACGATGACTACAGCATCATCCGCGTTCATTTTTAGATTTATAAGTAGAGGATGCAACAGAGTTGTTTTGATAAAAAAAGATTTTGATTTAATCCCGGAAGTATGATTTGATATACGAAAGTTATATGCACATATTATTTCAAATTTGTTTGAAATGAAAACTGATGTTTAGTTGTAAAGTTTTCATGTTAAGTTATTTCATGGACACATGTAGTATATGCATTAGGAAAATATGGTACGTACATCATGATATGATATATTGTTTGTAGTTTTCATTTGTTAAAATGAAACGAGATTTTCGGTGATTTTGGACAGTCGAAAATTTCTGATTTATTATAAAACTTGTAGTTAAGTGTTTTTGAAAATACAAAATTGAGTTTATATAACACTTGAATTTGAAAAAGGTTGTATGTTAAAACGAGTTCAAATTGTTGATCATACTTGTGTTAAATAAAACCAAATGATGTTTTGTATATGCTCTTAGGATGTAGTGGAGTATTATATAAGTATGAACTTAAGTTATGCAATATATATAAAATTAAAGTTAGGTTTTTTGAAATGATTCATTAATATTTCTAGTATTGAATGACATACCGATTGCATAAATGAATGTGATTAAAAAGGAATTGTTGTAGTTAAGAAGCCAATAGGATAAGTACCTAAGTTATATGTAGATCGTTTTATTTGAATAATCGTTCTTTACCCAGTATTTAATTATATGTTTTCGAGGTGGTTTACACCGGTCCAAAAAAGGATTTTTCACTCGATTCTTGACAGCGGACACTTGATATGGATTCGTGATACGATCTCGATGTTCTATCATAGATATGATACAAGGAGAACAGAGTTTTTTAAGCAAGGAACCAAATCAAAGTCCGCACTAGAGAGGTCAAGTGATCTATACTAGTTTGAAAGTGAAATTTACATGATCGAGTAAGTGATCAGGTTGGATATTGGGTACGGATGGTCCATGTGCATCGTACAAGTTTAATGTGTTTGTATATTATGTTTGTTGGCTTATAAAGAGTTTAGGGGATGACTCTTCGATTTGTTATGGGGTAACATGAATAATTGTCTAAGTAATAATCTAAGGCTGTTAAGCATAAGGTATGCTTGGTAGATTGTTTATCATCCTTGGGCGATGAGAGAGTTTTGAACCTGAGCAACCCATAAGCTTTGCTTCTTAGTGATTGTGAATGCTATTTGAATAGTTGTGTGCTTGTTCCTTTGTTAAGGTTAGAAGGGCAGTGAAGCAGGGATGCTCAGGATGGTACCAAGGAGACGGAGGATAGTTTGAGGGAGATCCGTCAAGAGTTGCCTATAGACAAAGGGTTCCTTCTTGTCTTAGTATTGTATATCTTTTGTATCATACTCACCGGTTGAGGCGAAGTCGCTTAGAATGCATTTTGGTTTGCAGTTTAGTTTGTATATTGTTTCAACAGAACTCTATGTATGTATCTTGTTTCATGTATCTTCTTTGATTATCGTTCTTATTTGACTTTCGAGGATGAAATATTCTAAATGAAAGAGGATGCAACTACCCGGAAATTCGAACACTTCATCTTCGAATATCAAAATATATTGAGATATAATTAAGTTTTATAAATATGATTTATAACCTTGTTAGACATCTTTTAGGTAATGAATAATGATAAGAAACTTGTTTTTGAAATTCATTGACAAAAATATATTCTTCAAAGAAAAATCGATGATGTACCCAGAAATTGGTTTATTGTAAATAGCATTTTTATCGATAAGTTATTCAAACTCTTTTACACTTGTTTAACGATAAAATGAGCACATTAGAAGGTAATTAATACACTTCTCTTCACAAAGCAATGAAAGGTTTTATAAACATCCAAGTAGATAAGAGATCTTATCATGTTAAGGGTATAACTGCAAATTTGCCTAAAGGAGAAATGATTTAAAGGAGTGATAGGAGATGAGCCTTTCATGGCATGGTTGGAGGGGGGGGGGGGAGATGCAATCAAGGCTAAGGAGCACTATTCTTGGGTCTATATAAGTAGAGGCATACCTTGTTAAATAACCACAAATTCATAAAGCAAAAACCAAGAAAATGACAGAAAATAGAGGTGGAGCTTGGCCGAGGGGTTTAGCTAACCTCAAGGGTGTATCTACTACATATCTAGAGATGCTTATCGATTGTTGCTAGCGGAAGTTGGTATGACTCGGATCACACACTGAGGGTGATCCAATTATGTTTACCTTATGGTATATTTTATCTAAAGATATACGGTACTCAGAAGGTAGTGTCTGTTTCTTGTTATGGAGATCCGCTTCAGTTTACTAGGAGCATCTCCATGGAAAAATCCATATACAAATGCACCTTAGTGGTATTAATTGTTTACATATTATTGTTGTGTTGTATGCACAATAGCTATTATTGGATTTATGTTCCATACCCTAGACAATATATATTATACTGCTATATTCACTTATCGAATAGTTTGTTTCATTTGAGGGGAAAACCGTTACGGTAATCCATTTGGTCTCAATGGTTACCATTACTTCTTACATATTTCTCAAATTTCTCATGCTGGTTTACAAGACTGATTCAGGTGTTATTTTCTTGTAACACTCGGATCAACCCCATGCATGTTTTCCAGATTTAGCTGTGGATGCTTTCGAGCTTTTGGAGAGGAGCTGGATGATTACCATAGTATTATTATTTTCACTGCATTACTATATTGTATATATTAGCATTGTGAGGACAGATAATTATAACTGTCCAGGCTGATGATAGTACTTAGTTTTCGGTAACTCTGACGTTTCTATATTCAGAGTAATCCTTTGTATCGTTCCTTTGATATAAATTATCGTTTCATTATGAGATTCTAATGTTGTGTTCTTCTTCCATGTTCTACCTTCATTTTCTTTTATTTTACCTTAACAATTCACATTTCTAACTGTTGGGCATTTGGTACACTAACAACATGGTGTATTTTTATGTCAATGTTTGAGGATCGAAAAGTCAGGTCATTACAAAAACTTAATAGGGTCCAATTCCAAGACATGAGATCTCTTGTGAGGGAAGGAGAATTTAAGAAAGTACATTGAGTTGTAACATGCGACCTTTATCGAATCATGCAATCGCCACAAACCAAGGATATGTTTTTCACAACCGAGTAATGGGGAGTCTCATCCAAAAAGAAGATAACTAAATAGTCTTTCCAGAATATAATACTAACGTCAATAATTTCCTTTGGGGGGACAAGTTTATCAGAAAATTAATATCATATTTTTTAGGAACAAAAGAGCATGCATTACTAGGCATTTTCTTAAACAAATATGACCAAGCACTAACCTGTTTGGGAATTTCAGCAACACTATTGGAACATATATTGTTTTTAGCAAAGGAAGAGGGGATAGGTATTACCTTTAAGAGCCTTGAAACATCTGCCATAACTTCCTCAACCTTTTACAAACATCTATCTACAACTGAATATGCACCACATATGGGGATAGAAGTAATCACAGGCACTGCAGGCCTCGGAATTCCTTGCAAATTGACCTGCTTAGACCCTATAACATTAAATCGGCTTGAGGAAGTGGACTTAAGCCTTAAAATAGCCTCTTCAGGAAACAATCGCCAGATTGAGCTTGCCTGTCCAAGGCCAAAGGAGGGAACTCATCTACGACATCAAGATTATGAGCCAATAATCAATCCAAAATTGCTATTTTTTTAAGTCGCAAGATAAAACTAGATAAGGTTAGATAATCAGTGGAGATGATCGCATGCAGCAAAAGCTGGAAGTCACGATTTGTGAGTGAAGTCGCCAAATGAAGAAGCCAGATGTCACGATTGAAACGAAGGAGAAGAAGAGTGATTGAAAGGATGAAGAAGCCTAGTCCTAAAGTTGACATTTTCAAAATTCAAAATCAATCGACATTCAAGGTATTATTTTATTTATTTTATTGGTTCATCATTTAAATTTGTTGAATGATCATTATGTGATTTTTGCTTAAGTAGAGAGTTTAATACCTTTAAGTTTTAATGATTGGAATCATTTGAAATTTTGACATGATATTTTTTACGTGTCAAATGGGTTTTTGATATTATGGTAATCCACGCTTTTAGAGAATTAGTATTAAATTTTAAAGGGAAATTAGCTAATTTAGAGAACTAAATATGGATTCGACCTTTAAATAATGGTTTTTATCACCTGAACTTGAGATATATACCATAAAGTGACTTAATTTATTTAGGAATTCTTCTAATATTTTTCCTATTTTGTTTAGGTTTTTAAGTACCTTAGAGATCAACTACAAAAGCGTAATTAATTAATTAATTTTATAATCAATCAATTAGTGGTCAACTAATTAGTGATTTTTTTAATATAAAGTACCTTCGAAATTTTCTAATGTAAAACTAAAAAAGAAATGTTTATTGTATTGGTAATTAGACAAGTGACAATGGTTGGTGAAAGTCAATCAGGTATGATTTAGTTTTTAGGTTAATTACAAAAATGTTACTTAGAAAATGATAAATGGTCCATTTTGAATAATAATATCTTTTAAATCCTAGTTGCAATATTAATGATTTTGGTGTCATTGGAAAGCAGCTGAAACCCTCTTTCCAACAATAAACTATGCACCATTTGGGATTTAGATGCGAAAATTATGACTTTTGAAAGCTAGACCAATTTTTTTTTTGCATACTTAGAAAGTTTTCCAAAATAAAAAAATAAAGTAAGGAGAGCCTATTTTCTAGGGTAGCTAACTTTCATATGGATACTTCATATTTCTTGCAATAAATACTATAAAAAGATGGGATTCCCTTCTTTATAGTATTTTTGTTTCATATCAGTTAAAGTGCGAGTTGAAAGATTCAATGTTCGAAAGTGGGTGGAAATAACGTATTTAGAAATTTAACATTGAAAATTTTCCAAGTACAAATTAATAAGTTGCGAGACTCCAATTTTGGTAGCTTATAACTTCCAATTGGTTAACGAGTGGTTATATTCATTGGAAACTAGAAATTCCAAGCTTTCTAGGGATGCAAAAACTTCAAATTGATAAATAAGTCAATGAAAAACTGATTGTGAAGTTGGATTGATACAATAGGAAAATTCTATTCAAATACCAAAAATACTATATTCACACTAAAAACCTTAAAAACCCATAATACACCTATTTTTTACGTTATCTACACCTGAAAAGTTACAACATTATCCACACTTTTTAATAAAATTACATTCCTTACCTTCTTTGCTTTTCTCTTTTCAAATAAAATTCCAAGAATGAAATCCGACGTAGTAAACTGAACCATATACTCATATCTTCTAATTCATGTAAGTCCTTTAAGAGAACTATCTATGTTTGTTTCAAAAAACGTTGCCTAAATTTGGTTTACTTAAAAAAACAAAAATCAAAAAGGAAAAGAAAAAAATAAATAAAATATTATATTCTTTTATTCTATTACATTTCAAGCCTATAGTGAAATCCTTAACTAAAAATATTAATGTCGTTTTACTTTCACATAAATTGTGGTTTTAATCTGTTGGGTTCAAAAAACGATTATTATTACTATGATGATGAAGAAGAGCCTAAATTAATCTGAAAATAAATTTTGAAAATACAGGCATGGATTAAGTAATTTTCGGTCCAATTTAATATTCCAAATTGTAATAGCTTTCTTCCAAATTATAACTTGGGATAACGGTAACACCCCGTTTTTGACGTTAGTTGTTTAATTAGGTAGTTAATTAGGCTCCAAAAATGATATTTATGCAAATAATGGAATTTGAACTTGAAAATTTCATTATTGCGTTCGTGGTGAAATTCTGAGCAACTTTCATATTTGGTGTTTTATGATCGGAGACCAAACAGAGAAGTTACGGACGAAAAGCGAATTCCGAACAGAAGTAACTAAATAAGAAAAATTAACTAAATTAACGCGGGCCTATTGGGCGACCCACCATCTTGGGCGGTCAACCCATAGGAAGGGGGCGGTCGACTACTTCGTGTGTAGCAGCTAGGGTTAGCAAAGCTCAACAGCCCAGATTTAATATATTTTGATCTAACAGTTGAGGTTGATTCTTACACCTATAAATTCAGGCTTAACCCTCTCTTCTCTTCTTATATTTTTCTGAAGGCAATGGCGAAGCTCTGCCATTTCTTCTTCTCCATTTTCTTTCTAAATTATAAAATTAAGATATTTTTATTTATATCATATAATTTGAAGAAGAATAGAAATCTAATAAAAATGAGAATAGAAGAGAATAAACTATATGCATATTTGAGGTAATTTATATAATTGTATTTATTTTCTTTCCCAATCCCAAATCTCTTCTTAGATCTACAATTTTAATATATATGTATACCCTTTCTATACATATTTTTTGGATTAAAAAGGATTTGGAGATGAATCAAAGGTTCTGGTTCAGATCTGGATATTTGGATCGAAAGGTGAGTGGGAAATTTTATAGATTGTTATAGTATGAAAATTATCCCATTGATGTTTATTTGATTTTTTCCTAGCTGGATAATTGTATATGATTTCTGGGCAACAAATTGAATATAATCTGAATAAAATAACCATCGCCTATATATTCTTGTTTATGAATTGATTTAGAATTATTTACAATTTGATTTAGAAATCAGTCCTAAAAGTACGAATTTAGAATATTGATTTGAATGAAATTTTGTCTAGATCTGGTAATAGGTTGTATAGTAATGTTATGAATTTAGATTATTACCCTAATCATTTTGGAATGTAAACTTTTCTATGTTTGGAGTTATTGGAATTTAGATCCGTTTAATATTTGTGAATTAGTTTGATTCTTTCCCTTTTTGAAAAAATACAGCGTTTGATCTAGCAAAGAATAGATGGAAATGAAAAGAGAACATGATGTGTAAAGTATGAATTCATCGTAGTTTACACTATCTATTTTAGTAATAAAAAGAAATGACTGTTCCTTGTAATTTCAAACGATGTAATTTATCATATTTTAAAGTTAAATCTTTTGTTTTGGACTAATTTATAGAAAATATAGCAGATAATCTTTCTGGATATGATTCCAACAATTGAACATGGTGTAGAATATTTTATTGAAGATATATAACTAGAATATATTTGATAAAGTAGAAATTTTTATGTGATTTACTGCACTTATAATAATTAAATAAAACTTAGCTAATTACGACGCTTACACATAATATCGCATTTAGGATAACTAATTAACGAAAAAGGAATTTAAAAGGTTGTAACACCAATAAATGTGAAATAAATTGTAATAAATATCGAAGTTGCATAATTTGATAGGGTAAATAGATTAATGGTACTGATAAGTAAAGAAGTTGGGTTAATAACTATGTAATAATTAAAAATGTTACTAATTTAAAATTAGTAATCGTACATAAATGTCTTAGGAAATGTCCGTTAGGATATTATGGATAAACTGACATTTATGAGCATAAAAAGGGGAATTATGGGTCTGTGTAGTTAATGCCCCGCTATTACCCGGCTATAACCCCGCAATATCTCATAGCGGATTTCTACCGCTACGATTTTTCCATATAGCCCCAATATATAGCCTTTCCGCTTTAATCCCCGCTATTTCCGCTGTATCACGTTATTCCCGCTATATTTTCCTATTTCCGCTATATCTTCTTTAATAAAATGAATTAAAAAAATTAAATTTATACATTATAAAAATTATGAAACTTATTTATTTTATTTAATTTTTAATATATTTTCAGAAATGAAAATACTCTAATATTCTACTAAATTCAATTATTTTATATAACAATTTTTTGTTTATTCAAAGTATATTCGCACATGTTTTTTGTTTAAAATCATTTATGTATTAATTATAATTCAATTGAATGATAATTTTTCATTTAATTACCGTTTATATATTTTAAAAACATTAAGTACGAGTTTTGTATGCTATCTTAGAGATATTCGCTATATCCCGCTATATCCTCGCTGTATCCCCGCTATGACTTTTTGCACCTCCACCGCTTTGAATCTGCCGAGCGCATTAACTGCACAGTTATGGGTAGATAAGTATTTAAGAAAAATCTTATTTCCTTAAATAAAAAAGGGAATTAGTAAGCTAAGTCTAATGTCTACCTAAGATAATATGAGTAAAGGCTTAGGATGGTTAATTGGACTCAGTAGGTTAGTGATGCGAGGTCAGTATAGTTACTCGACGGAAGACTGCCCTTCACTTTGAGGCTACCAACAGTCAAGTGCACTTACTATTGATGTGAGATATCACTAATCTTAGGACCCATGACCACATGAGAGAGTGGGCCTGCTTCTTAATTGAAAAAGTATTAAATTGTCCAGATTTGAAATTAGGAGCGGTGGGAGATATCTCTGTAGGGGTTCGCTTTTAGTTTGAGGTATTAAGTGGCTGTAGGGTTTGCCTCTCTCCTAAAAGGAAGTATTAAGTAACCTAGTGAGATTTTAAATAAATAAGGATGTCTCTAAAAGGGTTTACTTCATTGTTGAGGTATTAAGTGGTTGTAGGGCCCTCCTTCCTACCGAAAGAAGTAACCTAATGAGATTCCATATTTATAATTAAGAGTGATAGTAGATATCCCATGAAGGGTCACTTTGTGTTTGAGGTATTAAGTGACCGATCTAAGGGTTCATCTCTCTCCTAAAAAGAAGTATTAAATAACCTAGTGAGATTCCAGCTGATGTAGCGAGATAGTACCACTTTAGAGTCCACCTTGGGGTTAGGTATTAAATGACAAAGGCCTACCTATAAATATATGTTAAGGGGTCAGGGGTCTGCCTAGTCCTTTTTAATGAGGTGTTAAGTCGTTTGGGTACAGTCTCTCACATTGCTAAGGCCGTAATAATGATGGTACCAGCGAGGTGTCCAACTGGGGATAGGTATTAAGTGATAAAGGACCTGCCTAGGATATAGGTATTAAATGGTTAGAAGTCCGCTTTTGAAGGTGTTAGGTGACTTGGATACTATCTCTTACATGGTTATAATTTTATTGGCGATAAATATGGTAATAGTTGGACATTAAATGTCGGAAGCCTTAAATAGTGGTTAAAGGTCTTTGTAGCTAGGACCCGCCGACCATTGACAATATTTTTAGAAAACCACCTTGGGAATGGGTCTTGAATGATGGGGTCTAACTTGATTGAGGTCTTAAATGGCGGAGTCTGCCTATTTCTCTTTTAAAACTATTTTGTGATGATCATAGAAGCCCGCTTCATACTTCGAACTATTAAGTGGCAAATGAGTTTGGAAGTATTGGATGGTTGATAAGGCTTCATCTGTATTTTGTATCTTAGAAAAGGGTGGGTAAGTAACCATGCGCGAAATGCAAGGTTAGTGTTGCCAACCTCAATAGACAATTTATAGATTTTCCAGTATCTAGAACATTGTTCTGACCCCCTCCTCATTTCCACCTACATAATAGATTTGGAGGAATAGGTCGCTGAAGAAGGATGTGCTTTTTTGTTGGAGAAGTCTTCTTTTCTCTCATGTTTGATGTTGATATGACAATCTATTATCCAAGGAATAATATAAATTTCAAGGTAGTAGTCATAGTCAGTATTCTTATCCTATTATTATTACCGCTATGAATTTAGATTTTTATCAATCTCTATTAATACTCATGCTTATTTGCAGGTACAAAATCCAATGATCTATGCTCTAATAGACTTATGTTTTGATTTTTGCCGAAATTCCGACCCATTAAGGTGCGGGTTGTTGCATTTGGCACCAGAGCTTAGGTTAATAGATCAGAGGAAGTAGGATAAATAGGGAGAGCATATTCGTACTTTCCAATCTGATAATATTATATTTTTACATTTGATTCTAAGAGTTTCGACTGTAGAATTAGTTGTAGTTCCACTCCGAGGGAATGGACAACGCAACAATAGGTTGGAAACATCTTAGAGTTAAGATTTTTACTCCGACTTCGAAGTGCCCCATAGAGTATCACCGATGCATAAAGCGTTGTTGATGAAGAGCATGATCATGACATATGGAGAATCCTTGGAGACTGAAGGTGTTTCACTTGATGGTTGAGATTCTAGCTACCTTGTGATTTTGGATTTTGATGACGAGTTTCTTTCGAAGACACACATATATTTCGGATTGGCAAGAAATTAGAATCTATATGTCACAATTGTCCAAAAGCAAATTTTTTCTATGGTGCATTCACTGATAACCTCTTTGACGACAAACTGAATTTTTCTTTCGATAATTAATGTCAATTCCTTAGTCTAAAATTCATGAGTGAATTTTTATAAATATGTTTTGGAAATGCCTTAGATTTTGGAAAAAAGGGTTTTCAAAGGATTTCTTTTCCCAAGGATTTATTCTGGAAATTTTCTTTTGAAATTTTACTTTTCAAAGGATTTCTTTTCCCAAGGATTTATTTTGGAAATTTTCTTTTGAAATTTCACTTTTCAAAGAAACACGTATACCACAAATTTAGCCATGTTAAGAAATTTTTAGTTTTTAAAATATTAATTTTCGAAATCCTTAAAAATTTATATATATTAGCAATGGCTTGATTTTCATTTTTGGAAAATATAAGTGATTTTTAAGGAAAGTTTTGGTATGAAATAGATTATATTATTTAGATACAAGCACAAAGGAGCATTTATTTAGCTCTGTTATTTTTCGGTTTATAAAATCGAGGTTTTAATATTTTCTCTCTTAAGGTACAAACAGAATAGGAATGACATTCAATTTTTTTGAGGTATGTAGTTTGAAGTGTTGTTGTCCCCATCAACTATTGGTAGAAATATTTTCACGCGAAGTAGGGAGAAAATAGCAGTTCGAACATTTTCGAGGTTTTGAAATTATTGTTGATCGCAGTAGTTTTGTTAAGACTATTGTGAATTGTTGGAGCTTGGTTCGAGATTAGGCGGTAGGCCTTGATACTACTGTGAAAAGGACAGGAATTTTTTGGATCGTGTCGAATCAAAGGAGACGGCACGTAACAATTATTATTATTCAATCCGATCGTAATTGGATCTAGGTTCAGTTAACGTCCAAAGCCCATCTAGTTGTTGTCCACCTAGTGGTAAATCTAGAGCATTCTACAATTAATGAATTTTGGCACAACTTGAGCCTGGAACGGAATTATAAAAGTCGCTTTCGAATTTCCTATGTTGTCTTCTTTCGTTCCTCCTTCATCAACAAGCCAAACCCATTCTCCATTCTTTTGCTCATCTAAGTATCAACCTCTCTCTTCCTTTCCTCCCCTAAGCGACGCTGTTTGTACCTAGGAGAAGCACCTTGCCTCCCCCTCATGCTGGTGTAACAGCCCGTAAATCCGAACCCCTTGAGTCGACACTATATTCCATCATATCAAATCAAAATGATCGGAAATACGAACCATTAGGGTTAAAGAAGAAGGAGGTAGAAGAAGAAATAGAAAACAATATCAGAATCTCACAAACGCAGTATATAATAGATAAATGACTAATCTTTAAAAAAAAGAAATATATCCGTTTATACAATACATCATCAGAGTAAAACAAAATCTAAAGCACAAAACTGGACAGTTATATTTACTTGTCCTCACAAAACTAACTACACAGCGGCATATAAATCTACGGGAATACGCCTCGTCGTCCAACACGTCTTTTAAGCTCCACAGTAGTCCATCTAGAATCTTTACTCTATAATACTCGGTCTGACCCGAGAATTATAGTTAAATAACACCCGAGTCAGTTTGGAAAACCAGCGTGAGAAAAACACGCTCAATTGGATTATTAAAGTTTTCAAAGTTCTTTGAAATCTAAGGTATCTTGTAAGACCACGCCAAAAATAAACATGTCGGGTTTTTACCTTTCGATAACCAAAACATTTTCTTATCAAATCCTCTGATAATATAGTAGTGTCTATATACAAATACTTATTCAAATAGCCGAAATTGTTACGTTATTAAATTCCAGTAATACTAGCCACAAAGTGGGTTCTACAAACAAAATCGTAAAGGCACGTTGGGATAATGGATTTCCATCAATGGCAGGGCTACTGGGGTACCGCCCATCACAATACTGGTCTAGATTACCATACCAAGGATCCACCTTGATCCACTGCTACATAGACCGGACTACCCCTTACTGGATAGCCCGAATAAGATTACCCCACGGTTGGGATCAGCAACCGCCCACATAGCCGAATAAAAGGGACCTCTAGATACGGATGACAATACCCTAATTGGTTGCTAGCCACTTAGCCGTGTGTGCACCTTCCCTGTTTTAGCCATTCCCGGTTGATGAGGCTCGAGGCTATGCGTTACCATTTTAGCACATATTCACTTTGAATGCTTATCGTCCTCTTGACGATGTTCTGAAAGCATTCGTCCATACAAGTCTGTTCAGGGTCCGAACGGAACCGAAGGCACTACTCCTACTACAACTGTTTTGGAATCATCTCAGGATTAGTAGCTATTAGCCCTTGCACTTCACTGCTCCGTCTTTGACTCCCAGCTCTTGTCTCCCTCACGAAAACGTTCAAACCGGATCGAAGTGGTTTTCGAGAAATTAATCTCGATCTCGGTCTCTTCGAAACGATCAGCACACTGGCCAATATTGATAGTCGGTTATTTAACTATCAAATGACATTCATAATAATCATCAGATTTAAATAATTTTCCAAATTATTTATTTCAAAATCTATTCGCAAGCTATTTTCTATACTTCAACCCTTTGAAAATAGTTTCGAATCACTTTCCTCTCGCAGGATAAATTCTCAAATATTGTTTATTTCCAATGAAATTACCAAGTCTAAATACTTTAGATTTTAAGTTATTTAAAATTACTTTACCCAAAAATATATATACTTTAAAATATTTAAAACAAAACTATTTAAAACACTTTATTTAAAATACTAGTTATGAAATTTTATAATAATTTCTCATGTAAAGCTTAAGCCAAAACAAATCTCAAAATAAAAGTTATGAAATTCTATACAAGTTTTTGAAACAAAAACTTCAGCCAAACTATCTTTAAATAAAACTACTTTATAGAATATAAATATTGATAATTATCTTTTTAAATCATAATACCAATTACTCTTTTAAAATAACAGGAAATTATTGTCAAGGACAAAATTTCACAGCTTTTTAGCCTCAAGGACATACCTTCAATATTTTATCCTGAAGGACAACTTTCTGTAGGTACCAATTTTTAGTTATTGATAGCAGTTTTTAGGTATCAGTTTGTAGTTATCGGTAGCAGTTTTTAGGTATCAGTTTTATCTCGGTAGCAGTTTTGTTGTCCTTATGAATAATTTTGAAAAATATTTGTCCTTATGAATAATTTTTAGAAGAATGTTTGTCCTTTTGGTAAAAATATTGAGGTCGTGTCCTTGAGGCAAAAAATATACAAATTTTTATCTTTTAAATTAATTCTCCCATTTAAAATAATTACTACTATAACTATTTTAATTGAATAAATATTTACTTTTAAAATTTTAAAACAAATTTAAAAAAAATTCTCAAAAACATTCTTTAAATACAACTTTAAAACTTTTAACTTATGCTTAAAAATCTGCTTTGAAAACGTATTTGGCTTTTCAGAGAAACACACTTTTCTTTCACACCTTTAAAAATAAACCACTATTTATTTTTAAAACAAATTACCTTTTCCTTTATAGATTCCCACCGTGAATTTATACTTTCAAATATCCGCTGATATCTTATTTCACTTTATAAATCTCGTTTATAAATTCCATCGTCTCATCATTCTTCTAAAACACAGTTTCAACATTAAATCGATTTCCAAATCGATTTCCAAATTTATTCCATTTAAAAATAAATTCCTTTACTTACTCAATTTATTTCAAAAACCGTTTGTTTCAGATTTAACTTCCCTATTATGATTTAAAATCTTATTTAAACTGAAAATACCAATTTCATATTTTATTTTAAAATTCTTCTTTATTTCTTCCCAAACCATTTAAATCCCGAATTTATAATAAATCCTTCAATTCCTAAAATAATATCACTTAAGTTTAAAAATTCATTTATTCTCATTTATTCAAAAATCTCCTTTCCCTTATTTGGAATTTATTTATTTATTTGAATTTAAAAATCAACTTTTATTCTTTCCCAATTCATTATTTAATTTATCCAAATTCTCTACAATTATTTACTTAAAATTCCTTATTTTATTTTCCTTTTAAAAATTCAATCTTTATATTTTTGATATCTCAATATATCCAAAATATATTCAGTCAAACCATAGCATTCAATGTTTTCAATTCCCAATACAATCAATATAACTTCTCATAGATTATCAAATAAAACACAATATATAAAGATACATTTCACTACTTTAGGGAATCAAGTTGGATCCCTCCAACCTATTTCCCTGCATCCACAGATGTTAGCACAATATAAAAATGCTAATCCCACTTCAAGGCGGGATATCGCGGTAAATAGGGTCATCCGCTATTATGCGGGGTGCATAGGGTCTCATCCCCTATATAATGCAGGAAATCAGTCACTCCAATATATATATATATATATATATATATATATATATATATATAATATATCACATCCAATGCTGATAATAAATTATCAATTCAAGCAACAATAATTAATTTAAATTTAACTATTTAAATTTAAAAAGGGTATCCAAATGAGTGAGATTAACTCACCTTTTGACTTTATTTGCAATCTATTCCAAACCGGCTTGTTTTCTTCACAGTATTGGACCTTGAATAACATTATACGTATTATTATCATTTAAACAAATTGAACAATCAATTTCTGCTGTAAATAAATTTAATTAACTAATAATTTAATTTAATTTAAACTTATAATTCCCTTTAACAAGCTTTTAGTGACTATAATAAATCAAATATGTCAATATAACAAATAAATTTCCATTATTTTAAAATTAATTAGTAAATGAAAATTGGTATATATATATATTTTTAAACTATATATACTAAGGAGCAAGCTATATACATTTTTTTAAAATCTACATTTTATAAACTCCTATCTATATAAAATAAAACATATATATATTTAAAAACTATTTTCTTTTTCCAGTAAACAATACGGAACTTTGCTTTACTGCAAATAATTTTTTCCCTAGCCGATATATACATATACACAAATATTAAATTAATAAAAATCTGAAAACATCTTATACCTTACAGCAAATCGAGCAAACCCAGGCTCGACCACTCCAATCGGTAACGATCTCCACTGCATGCAACTAGCACGACTATCCCCTCGCGAATCGAGACCATCGATCAATCGTGCAATGCTTGAGCTATCAGCGCTGCGCACGAGCTTCGCCCGCGAGATGTCGACCTTGCCGCCAGGACATGCATCTCCAGTATGCTAATGAGCTCGAGGACTAGATCCCAATATACAAACTGCAAATCGATTTGAATGATTACTGTAATGACCCGGAAATTTCGATCCCGAAATTTCCAGATAGTTAGGAAAAGAAGAAAGGGGAAGAAGAAGAAGAAACAGAAAGCCAAACTCTGAATCTCACATTCGCAGTGGATAAAATATAATATCAAATAATAACAGTTATATAAAGAAAAACTGTACTTATCAAATTACATTTTAATACATTAGAGTTACATATTTTACAATCACTGGACAGTTAAAATAACTTGTCCTAGATATACAACAACCACAAAACACAGCGGATACACTCCATACGTTCCTTCCATCCAGCTCGCCTCCTGAGCTCCAGAACGTCCCTACCTGAAAATCTGTAATACTCGGTTTGACCCGAGCATTACATCAAAGTAACACCCGGGTCAGGCTGGAAACCAGCGTGAGTAAACCAAGCTAACATGGAATGCAATAGCATAAAACTTACATAAAACCCGGGGTAACTCGCATCAGTTACAAATTCACAAATTTAGTATAGACAACACTTATTACACACATCAATTTCTAAGTATCAAAACTTAGATTAAATGGTCCAATCCACTTAAATCATTCCATTCCAGCCTATTGATTTCACATATCAAATTCTATGAAGAATCGAAGTGGTTTCGGGTATTTATTAATACCCGTCTCCGGCCTCTTCGAATTCAATATCATCTTAAACAAAGCAGTTCCAATATTAAACAATTCCATATATATATATATATATATATATATCCAGAATTTCATATTTACATAGCCATTTATCATGGATAGATAAACCCTATCATCTCAGTTCAGTCCAATTCATATCATATCACAAAGCATCACTCATCAAGGATATTAGTAATCCAAGGCATACAATATTATTCAATTTTTCATAAGCAAGATTAGTTAATCACACCATTTCAATTAATTTAAATAAATTAAATTAATTCCTTTAATCACTTTTAATCCGACATATTTAACATAATTAATTAAAATCATAAATTAATCAGCCCTTAATTATTCATCTTAATTAATCACCCTTGACTAATTATCCTTTAATTTCAATAAGTAATTAGCTCCCAAATGATTACACAAATCAATAAACCTTCACCCACTACATTAATCACATTGATTCAAAATTAATTACATGAATTAATTATTCTAAAATCACTTATATTGATTAATTATCCTTAAATTAATCATACTCACAAATTAACTAACCTAAGTTAATTCCTTAATTAATCTATCCTCTAATTAATTACATTTAGTAATTAATCCTTAATTAATTCCTTTAAGAAAATTTCCTTTGAAAAATCCTTTTGAATTAATTCTTTTAAGTAATTAACCTCTAATTACTTCCTATTAATTAATTAATCTTAAATCAATTGACCATTAATTAGTTAGATTAATTGACTTTCTAATTAATTAAGTAATTACTATCCTGAATGATTAATTGATTTAAAGATTATTACACTAATAAATACTCACTTAATTTAATTATTGGAAATACTTAGGTTCTATTTTGATGATTTAACACGATATTGGATTTCCCAAATCAACAAACAAAATTTCTAAAATCACTTAACTTATTTTGTTTTGAAATCCTATTCATACTTTACTCCTGAATGTCTGTTTAACAATTAATTAGAACTTGTATAAATCTAAGGTTTTAAAACATGATATTAACTTTGGTTACAACCTAAACCCCATACCAAATATACCCGAACAAACCCATACTTCTCTTCCCTCTCATCCACGTGACTCCTCGTGTGCAACCTCGAGTCAACTTCGAAGCAAAACTATCTCTTTCCCAAGCATCATCACAAAGCAACATCAGATACAATTTTAAATGCGTGCACGTGCACAAGGCGTCGCCGCTGCTCCGGTAGGCACTACGACCACAGGCAAGTCAGCGATGATCTCACCGTCGCCCACATCCACACAGACGTAAGAAGCTACCCCAAACACGAAATCGAGCAAGTCACCGCAGCTAAACCCAAAACTAGATCATCAACCATCCCTCTACGCCGGTCGCCGGAGGTTACAATACTCCGAACTAACCTACGTCAAAGGCTCACGCACCCATCCTACCCACACCGATCAACTCCGAAGAGCTACTGATGACATACGGTCACCAGAAAGCCCGACTACCAAACCCGACCTCAAAGCCCTAATTTACCTTCACCAGAACACTACGGTGATAAAAAAACACCAGACCATTTTTATGATGATTCCCACTTCGCAAACCTCCTCCAGCCCCGACCACGACACCTAACTCCCCCTTGATCACCGACAAAAGCCAAAAACCCAATCTTCGGTCAACTAGAAAATTCCCAACACCCCCAGCTCTAAAAATTATGAAATTCATTCCAAAAATCATGATCTTGATGCTCGTATTCATTTATGAATCCAAAACTTTAAATTTCAATATTTGATTTTTTTTGTCTAAAAATAAATTTAGCTGTTATTTCTTATTTTTCACATTTTCTACTTAATATTCTTTCCTGAAATACTTTTTAAAAATAAAATTATATTGCCAAGATCAATTTCCCTTTTAAAATTCTTGTTTATTATTGTTTGTATAAAGAGAATTTAAGTTTTAACAACTAAATTACAAGCCTGTATCAAGGAACAGAGGCTAGTAAACAAATGTTCAGTCATACTTGATCAATAACTGCATATCTAACTATAAACAGACATATCTACAACGTGCAAACAGGTTTCCACAAGTTATTTCAATGATAAATCACAAGCATCATTGTTAACAGGTTTAAGCATTTAATAATAGTTGCAGTTTCACTCACCTGATTTCTGGAAACAGAGAACAAAGGTACAGGTACTTCTTTGATCTGAATTTTGAAACAAAAATTTTGATTTCTAATCTGCTTCCAGATTTGCACTTGAAAATAGGTTTCTCTGATTATTGTTTAAGCTTCAGGTTTGCAAAAAACTGAAATTTGCACTTGAATTTGATTTTTATTTGTTTTGCTTTTGATCTAAGTTTGCCATTTCTTTTTTTGGTGAGTATTTAAGTTTTCCAGTTTTGAAATTGTATAGGGTAGTTGTTTGCAGATTTTTTTTCAAAAGAAAAGTGAAGCCTGATCTGAATTTTACATTAAATTTTTTGACAGAGGAACATATCTTGCCACTTGTTAACTACATATAATTAAAACCTTACATTTGTTTATCCCTTTATTTTAATTGCTTACAAATGTCAAGATAAAGTATTTTATGTTTTAAACCCTTGACTAATTTTATTTATAAATTTAAGTATAGTAGCCCTTTATCTTATTAAATTTATAGATTTTATTTTAAATCCTTTATTAATTTGTGGATTAAATTATCTCATGTGTACTTTAATTCTTATACTTAGATTTTAAAAGATATATTCATATCAAAGCTTAAATATTTATCTACATAATTTTTTTTAACGAATAATTACATATCTTAATTTATAAAATAAAATCCTTTAAAAAATAATAATATAAAACATACTATTCTAAATAAAATCATATATAATATATTTTTAAATCCAAAATGTTTAAAAATATCTATCTTTTAAATCTCAAATTCTAATCCAACTTCAAATTCAATTCAAAATCCAATTTGAAATCAACTCAAATATATGTATATTTAATCAATACAAATTAAATTTGTAAATAATAAATTTATTTTAAATCTATTTATATTTGAAAAACAATAAATTATTACTATTGTTTGAAAATAACAATTTTTCCAATTTTAAATAATTTATAAAAGAGATTGTTACAGTTGAATTTGTTTGAAATCTCTAGGATATCATGGATATCTTTTATTATATTTTCAAATCCATTTACACATCCCGATATCTTTTATTAACAGAATTTTATCTGTTTACTATACAAATTAATATTTTAATAATTCTAATCCTATTACTTACCAACTACCAGATGCTCGAAAATCCAGGTTATCAAATTACCAGCTCGTTCGATTAAGAATAACTGAAGGGAAGGGGAAAGTGGGTTTTGATTTGAACGGCCATGGGAAAAGAGTTTCGATTTTTTTATTAAACGAAAGAGCTTTGTCCATCTGATTTGAGGAAGAATGAGCACTGCTCGATTTAGATCTTGGAAGGGAGGAAGTAAATTGAATCGTGAATTCTAATTTTGAAGGAAGATACAGTTTATTTTTCTCGGCCATTAACATTTTGAATTTCCATTTTCATTTTAACTGAGTTTCTCTTAAAAAATTTAGAAGCTACTGTCACTTCTGGGCTAAAAGCAAAGAAAGAAAAATGGCCATCTAGTATGTGTAGGTGACAACTAGCATGAACCAGACAATAAGTGGCAAGGGTATAAAAAGATGGTATGAATTATTTTGACCAGTCAAATTATTTAAAATTTAAATTTAAATCGTCTCGATTCCCGCAACTCACAATCTCGATCTCCAATCAAGGCATGCCATTAGGCTTGCCACTAGGCCTTTATAATGTTAAATCCCTATCCCGAACGCAATGGAAAAGGTTTCGAGCCCGAACTCGATCGTATGGGGAAGATAACTTTTTGAACCCAGTTATTAAATTAATTTTCGATATAAATTTCGGCACGTTTATCTACCGTATGATCACACGACAACTCCAAACACTACGAAAATTGAAATCCGATAATAACACAATATTATGGATCCAATGGAACTGAATTCGTCGAATTCCGAGTTTTTGCGTCGGAAGGCTATTTTTAAATATCGGTTTAAATGATATAAATTCAAAACTGATCAAATCACTTTCAAATTCAATTTTAAAAGTTCTATTACCTTCAGTATTATAAATATGAATTTTCTAAGCCTTTAAAATATTTGTAACAAGCTTGGAACATCCAGATTCAATAATTTTTCCCAATTTTCAATTATTAAATTCAATACTTAAATTATCCAATAAATAGCAATATTTGAAATTCAAGTTCAACATTAATGTTTTAAATATCTAAAATTAATCTAATATTCCGATTTCAAATATCTAAAATTTTCGGATCATCACATTCCTCCCCCTTAAAGGAATTTCGTCCCCGAAATTACTAGTTAAAAGGAATGGTCCGTTACCCGCTAACTATTTCCTAAAGCCAAATAGTTTTCAAACAACTTTCCCAACACAATCTTTTATTAAAGGCGTACTATCATCTTACCAACCGTTTTCAATTCATGCATAAGTTCCAAACAATATTACTCAATCATTCAAATTATAATTCAAATCTAAATTTAAAACCAAATTTTAAATTTTGAAAATTTTCTCAAAATTTTCAAACTCTCTAAAATTTCTAAAAATTTCGCCAGCGTCTCCTTTGCGCGGCTAGCTCGGTACAACTACAAAATGCCTCTATGGGCCCCCAGATTTCAAAAGAAAACAAAAATCCAAGTGGCTAGATCAGAAAACCATCAAATTTCATATGACAAATTTAAAAACATGCCTTTTGTTGGGCCATAAAATTTTATCTTCTAAAACCAAAAATCCCAGTTTCCTTTTGCTATTAATTACCTGCACTATATCCAGTACAATATCCAATCATAGCATTCAAAATCAGTTTATACTTTTCTTTACAAAAGTTTCAATATCTATTTCATTCAAGCCCGTACGATGCACATATATCATCCATATGCAATACCAAATCCGATCGTTCGCTCGATCACACAATTTCACTTCCGAATTAGTATCGTTCACCCGACTCCCTAGTGCGGCTCAAAACTGGTTTCTTGATCAGAAACCATCATTCTCCTTGCATAGCCACAAACAATGATAGGGAATTCCAGAGTCAATAAAAAATCCATATCCATGGTTCGCTGTCGAAATTCGAGTGAAAAATTTCAACTCGGACGGATATAATTATCAAAATTCCATGCTCGATTTCTGGATCGAATCGCTATGCGTATAAAATAATATACGTACATCCTACATATTTATCTCCATTGATTGTTAGCTATATCAATTTTCTTTTATTCACATTATTCCGATATTCCATTCACTTATTCACAACTATCCCATTCACCATTTTACTTAATCTTCATTCAAATATTAACTTGGAATCAAATTTTACTTAAGAATTTCACCATTCGTTCTTAAGTATAATATAAATATTTGATACCCTTTTTATATTTATTTTACTTTACCACTTTGGTTTATATCTACTTGTATTCAAATCTTAAATTTGTTTTCCATTTACAAATCAATTTTCAATTTATTCTGAATTCAATTTACCTTTCATTTTAAAATATTGAATTCCATTCATCTTACCTCAAACCATATTCAATTAACCATTTCTTTAATTAGTTTCACTTACTAATTTATTTTAGATCTCAAACAATTTTAATTTCCAAACTTTTATTATTTTAGTTCTCTTCGAACTAATTTTACAACTTCACTTTACTTATACAGTTTAAATCAAATATCATCCCCATATTCAATTTCAATTCATTTGCTTACCACTTAAATCAATTAGTTTACTTACTAATTTTTAATTTCAATACTTTGTTTTATTTAGTCCAACTTGACTAATTTCCATTTTACTTTATGTTACACAATTCAAATTTAATTCCAATATTCAACTTCCATTTTACTTACTTACAAATGTAAATTCCTTTGTTACTCTATACATTTGTTTACAATCTTAATAAATTTCTTTTCAATAATCATTTTCCCTAAAGCTCTCTTTTACTCAACTAGATTCGATTAATTTAATTCTAACTTCTATAAGTTTCCCGACTTATTTATACTCCATTTACTAATCTTTTTAATTTACTACATCTAATTGGCTTACTTTCTAACTTATTTCGTTATCACACTAGTTTTAATTCAATTTTTCTTTAAGTTAGATTTTATCTTTCAGATTTCAAATTTTATAAGTTATCAAACCCATTTGAATTTCCACAAACATTTTTAAATAAGATTCCAGAGTTTAAACAAATTTTTTCCACATTTCAAAATCACCTTTGAAATCAATTTCATCCCAAAAATCCTTTAGTATATCCAATTATTCCTTTGTATTGCAAAATAAAACAGTTTTACCAAACAAAAACTTTTCCAAACAACTCAGTTTAAAACATTCAGGTAGCAAAAAGTTTCCCAGGACCGAAGTGAGTTCAATGCTTTTACTTCTTTTAAAACATTTCGAACATTTTAAATTCCAAATCTCACCAGATTTTAAATCCAATTCAAAAATATTCCCCAAATAATATCACCATTATTTCTCCAAAACCTTTGAAAATCATTTTCAACTCAAAAGAAATTTAATTTTCCAAAATTCCAATTCTTTTAATCTATATTCAAACATTACTCTCGAATTTTTATCTCATTGTAATTATAAATCACATTATAATTCACATTTATAAATTTCATTTTGTTAATGAATTTACCTTAACCTTTGGTTATAATTTTTAATTCTATTTTAAATTTCTACACAACAATGATAATAGTTTAATATCATCATTTCCTAACAACAAGCATCCATATATAACTATAATAATTTTCGAAAAATTATTTATTTTATATACAAAAATAATTTGGGTAAAATTATTTCATTTACCCTATTTTAAAGCAATACCGTGTCGGTTTATCTTGTTTAAGAGTTTAGAAACCCCTATCGATGACATGGCGTCCCACATATTGACCAGAATCCATAAGCGCTCAACTGATAAGTCGACACAATATAAAAACAATTTTTATATTCACTAACAAGTATGCGCTCATATCTATTAATATACTCAAACTCATTCTAGAGTACTACGGACTCTATTTTTAATGAGTAATTCCCACTGGAGCCAAGGTTCTCGCTTAACCTTCAACTCTGATACCACTGTAACAGCCCGCAAACCCGAAACCCTTGAGTCGACACTATTCTTCATCATATCAACTCAAAGTGACTGGAAATTCAAACCATTAAGGTTAAAGAAGAAGGAGGTAGAAGAAGAAATAGAAAACAATATCAGAATCTCACAAACGCAACAGAATAATATAATAGATAAACGACTAATCTTTAAACAAAAAGAACTATATCTGTTTATACATTACATCATCAAAGTACAACAAAATCTATAGCGCACAACTGGACATTTATTTACTTTTCCTCACAAAACTAACTACACCGCGGAATATAAATCTACGGGAATACGCCTCGTCA
Source organism: Allium cepa (assembly GCA_030765085.1). NCBI lineage: Eukaryota > Viridiplantae > Streptophyta > Magnoliopsida > Asparagales > Amaryllidaceae > Allium > Allium cepa. Next base: position 506,511,776 of record CM060934.1, on the reverse strand, counting down.
TCCAGCTCGTCTTCTAAGCTCCACAACTGTCCATCCAGAATCTGTGCTCTATAATACTCGGTCTGACCCGAGCAATATAGTTAAATAACACCTAAATCTGTCGGGAAAACCAGCGTGAGAAAAACACACTCAATTGGATTATTAAAGTTTTCAAAATCCTTTGATATCAAAGGTATCTCGTAAGACCATGCCATAAATAAACATGTCGGGTTTTACCTTACAATAACCAAAACATTTTTTTATCAAATCCTCCGATATTACAGTAGTGTCTATATATAAATACTTATTCAAATAGCCGAAATTGTTACATTATTAAATTCCAGCAATACTAGCCACAAAGTAGGTTCTACAAACAAAACCGTAAAGGCACGTAGGGAGAATGGATTTCCATCAATGGCAGGGCTACTGGGGTACCGTCCATCATAGTACGTGGTCTAGATCACCGTACCGAGGATCCACCTTGATCCTCTGCTACACAAGATCGGACTACCCCTTATTGGATAGCCCGAATAAGATCACCCCGCGGTTGGGATCAGCAACCGCCCACACAGCCGAATAAAAGGGACCTCTAGACAAGGATGACCTTACCCTAATTGGTTGCTAGCCACTTAGCCTTGTGCACCTCCTCTGTTTTAGTCATCCCGGTTGATGAGGCTCGAGGCTATGCGTTACCATTTTAGCACACATTCACTTTGAATGCTTATCATCCTCTTAATGATGCTCTGAAAGCATTCGTCCAAACATGTCCGTTCCGGGCCCGAACGGAACCGAATGCACTACTCCTACTACATCCATTTGGGAATCACCCTTAGGATTAATAGCGATTAGCCTTTGCACTTCACTGCTCCATCTTCGTCTCCCAGCTCTTTTCTTCCTCATGAAAACGTTCAAACCGGATCGAAGTGGTTTTCGAGAAATTAATCCCGATCCCGGTCTCTTCGAAACGATCAACGCATTGGCCAATATTGATAGTCGGTTATTTAACTATCAAATGACATTCACAACAATCATCAGATTTAATTAATTTTCCAAATTATTTATTTCAAAATCTCTTCGCAAGCTATTTTCCATACTTCAACCCTTTGAAAACAGCTTTCAAATCACTTTCCTCTTGCAGGATAAATTCCCAAATATTGTTTATTTCCACTGAAAATTACCAAGTCTAAATACTTTAGATTTAAAGTAATTTAAAATTGTTTTACCCAAAAATATATATACTTTAAAAATATTTAAAATAAAAATATTTAAACTACTTTATTTAAAATACTAGATATGAAATTTTATAATAATTTCTCATGTAAAGCTTAAGCCAAAACAAATCTCAAAATAAAAGTTATGAAATTCTATACAAGTTTTCCAAATAAAAACTTCATCCAAACTGTCTTTAAAATAAAAATACTTTATAAAATGTAAAAATTTACAAGTATCATTTTAAATCATAATACCAATTACCCTTTTAAAATAATTACTACTATAAATAATTTAATTTAATAAATATTTACTTTTAAAATTTTAGAACAGATTAAAAAAAATAATTTTTCAAAAACATTCTTTAAAAACAACTTTAAAACTTTTAACTTATGCTCAAAAATCTGCTTTGAAAACGTACTTGGCTTTTAAGGGAAATATACTTTTCTTTCACACCTTTAAAAATAAACCACTATTTATTCTTAAAATAAATTACCCATTCCTTTATAGATTCCCACCGTGAATTTATACTTCCAAATATCCACTGATATCTTATTTCACTTTATAAACCCTTTTATAAATTCCATAGTCTCATCTTTCTTTTAAAACAAGTTTCAACATTAAATCAATTTCCAAATCGATTTTCAAATTTATTCCATTTAAAAATAAATTCCTTTACTTACTCAATTTATTTCAATACCCATTAATTTCATATTTAACTTCCCTATTATGAATTAAAATCTCATTTAAACAGAAAATACCAATTTCATATTTTATTTCAAAATTCTTCTTTATTTCTTCCCAAATCATCTAAATCTTAAATTTAAAATAAATCCTTCAATTCCTAAAATAATATCACTTAAGTTTAAAAATTCAGTTATTCTCATTTATTCAAAAATCTCCTTTCCCTTATTTGAAATTTATTTATTTATTAGAATTTAAAAATCAACTTTTATTCTTTCCTAATTCATTCTTTAATTTATCCAAATTCTCTACAATTATTTACTTAAAATTCCTTATTTTATTTTCCTTTTAAAAATTCAATCTTTATATTTTTGATATCTCAATATATCCAAAATATATTCAGTCAAAACATAGCATTCAATATTTTCAATTTCCATTAAAATCAATATAATTTATCACAGGTTATCAAATAAAACACAGTCTATAAAAATAAATTTCACTACTTTGAAGAATTCAGTTGGATCCCTCCAACATGTTTCCCTACATCCACAAATGTTAGCACAATATAAAAATACAATCCCACTTCGAGGTGGGATATCGTGGTAAATGGGGTCATCCGCTATTATGCGGGGCACATAGGGTCTCATCCGCTATATAATGCGGGAAATCAATTACTCCAATACACACACACACACATATATTTAAAACATGTCACATCCAACAATGATAATAAATTATCAATTCAAGTAAAAACCAATAATTTAAATTTAACTATTTAAATTTCAAAAGGGTATCCAAATGAGTGAGATTAACTCACCTTTTGACTTTATTTGCAATCCATTCCAAACCGGCTTGTCTTCTTCACAGTATTAGACCTTGAATAACATTATACATTTTATTATCATTTAACCAAATCGAACATCAATTTCTGTTTTAAATAAATTTAATCAACTAATAATTTAATTTAATTAAAACTAATAATTCCCTTTAATAAGCTTTTAGTGACTATAATAAATCAAATAAGTTAATATAACAAATAAATTTCCATTATTTTAAAATTAACTAGTAAACGAAAATAGGTGTGTGTGTGTGTGTGTGTGTGTGTGTGTGTGTGTGTATATATATATATATATATATATATAAACTACACACACTAAGGAACAAGCTATATACATTTTTTTTAAAATCAACTTTTTATAAACTCCTATCTATATAAAATAATTTATATATATATATATATATATATACATATATATATATATATTTAAAAACTGTTTTCTTTGTCCAACAAACACAACAGAACTTTGCTTTGCTGTAAATTTTTTTCCCTAGCCAATATATACATATACACATATATTAAATTATTGAAAATATGAAAATATCTGATACCTTATAGCAAATCGAGCAAACCCAGGCTCGACCACTCCAATCAGTAACGATCTCCACTGCGTGCAACTAGTTCGACTATCCTCTCATGAATCGAGACCATCGATCGATCATGCGATGCTCAAGCTATCAGCGCCGCGCACAAGATTCGCCCACAAAATGCCGACCTCGCCGCCAAGACTTGCATCTCCAGTATGTGAACGAGCTCGGGGACAAGATCCCAAAATATGAACTGCAAATCAGTTTGAATGATTACCAGCTCGTCCGATTGAGAATAACCGAAGGGAATGGGAAAGTGGGTTTTGATTTGAACGACCATGGGAAAAGAGTTTCGAATTTTTTTATTAAACGAAATGGCTTCGGCCATCTGATTGGAGGAAGAACGAGCACTGCTCGATTTAGATCTTGGAAAGGAGGATGTAAACTGAATCGTGAATTCTAATTTTGAAGGAAGATACAATTTATTTTTCTCGGCCATTAACATTTTGAATTTCCATTTTCATTTTAACCGAATTTCTCTTAAAATTTTTAGAAGCTACTGTCATTTCTGGGCTAAAAGCAAAGAAAGAAAAGAGGGACATCTGGTATGCGTAGGTGACAACTTGCATGAACCAGATGACAAGTGCCTAGGGTATAAAAAGATGCTATGAATTATTTTGACCAGTCAAATTATTTAAATTATAAATTTAAATCGTCACGATTCCCACAACTCACAATCTCGATCTCTAATCAAGGCGTGCTGCTAGACATTTATAATGTTAAACCCCTATTCCGAATGTAACGAAAAGTTTCGAGTCCGAACTCGATTGTATGGAGAAGATAGCTTTTTGAACCCAGTTATTAAAGTAATTTTCGATATAAATTTCAGTGCGTTTATTTAACGTATAATCACATGACAACTACAAACACTATGAAAATTGAAATATAATAATAACACAATATTATGGATCCAATAGAACTGATTTCGTTGAATTCCGAGACTATGCCTCAGAAGGCTATTTTTAAATATCGATTTAAACAATATAAATTCAAAACTGAACAAATCACTTGCAAATTCAATTTTAAAAGTTCTATTACCTTCAGTATTATAAATATGAATTTTCTAAGCCTTTAAAATATTTTTAACAACCCTGGAACATGCAGATTCAACAATTTTTTCCAATTTTCAATTATTAAATTCAATACTTAAATTATCCAATAAATGGCGATATTTAAAATTCAAGTTAAACATTAACGTTTTAAATATCTAAAATTAATTAAATATTTTGATTTCAAATATCTAAAATTTCTAGGTCGTCAAAGCTGGTTTGCACGTTAGATCTCGCCCCACCACCACTCTAGATCTAAGTCCTATTCCCTCCCTCCGACCACTTCTTAGCCCAAGACACCTTTCTGCGCTGTCGGTTTTTCCTCGCACCCTTATGGTCTCAACCTCAAGAGGCCCTTGGATAAACTGGACTAAGCAGAAGGTTTTGCCACTTTTGGGCTGAAAGAGCTTTTTGTCGCTGTAGGATTTACACCAATCCTCCGCTTTAAGACTTTTGAGCAGGAATGTAACCCGTGCTGCATCTGCCTTTCTGATGTCCAGTTGGCGTTGAATTTTAACGCTAACAGTTTGATTCATTCGAAGTGAAGGGTCCCTATATTGAGCTGACTAATGATGATCTCATTAAGACTTTTGGAAGCCCCCGCGAAGGACGTGGACTTGGATGATTCCGAAGTGACCGACTTAAAGATTTTTGTAGCAGAGCTTTTCCTGAGATGTTGGTGTTTGGAAGATGGATAATCTACGTCTGATTGCCCGTCTGATTATGTGCATCATTTAGCACAACATCATCCCTAAGACAGAGATTTACAACTAGATTTATCCTATGGTGCGAAAGACCACCATGCTTCTATTGGCTGCATCACCATTAATTGGATGCACACCCTTTTGATTCGATTTGTTATTATCGCTCCATAGAGTAACTTTCTGTTTTTTCACTTATCCACTCTCATTTTTGGGTAATACAGGTGAACCTCTATGGAGAGGAAGTTTAGTAGAAGTTTCTTCTGCCATTATCAGATCATTCCTTAAGAAGATGGCAATTCCAAAGTCGCCGGCAACACCAACTACGCCAGCAACGTAAGGTTGGGTGTATAGCCGCCATGCTATGACTATTCAAGGGTCACAGCAATGGATCAAGCTCTAGCCACAGAGCAAGGCATCTCATAGTCTGTAGGCATTATTTTAGAGGTTATGGTGTTGTTATCTTTTCCCTTTCAACATTTGCTCTTTCTTTTAGGTTGATTGGATTGTAGCAGTTAGTTGTCACTTGTAAAAGTCACACACAATATTATAAGTTTCTATTTATTTACCATGTTTTTGTTTTTGGACATGCAAACCTCTTCTATATGCATAGTAAAGAAGCAACATAAATATGGGAATCTCATAAAGACACTTGGCTAGCAGTAAATGCAATATAGGACTGGATGTTTAAATAGTTGAATTTTTTTCGCAAAGGACATGATAAAGTTGTTTTGATATCACGGGTCATTGCTCATGGTACTTAAATGCTACATTTTTTGAACAATAGATGCGATGGAATTTTTAAATAAAATATCTAGTTTTATGGATAAAGATTAGTCGTAAATTTTAGAATTTGGTTTATGCATTTAGCACATAACCTACTTCCAACTACGTTGAAATTATGGCTTGATTTATCAAAAATTTTGAGAAGGAAAATATTTTGAAAAGTTTCCTCTTGATTTGAAATGTCATCTTTTGAAAAAAAAAGTAGTTTTGTGTTTTAGTTATTTGACTCTTAATTATTTTTAGCGTTTTTGTCCAAAATTTGATTTGATTTCAATGGAAGATGTGTGTCTAAACTTATTTTGACATACGAATTTGAAAAGTAGAAAGATTTTTATGAAAGATTTGATTTTGAAGTTCGCATGTTAGGTGTATGGAAGACTAATAGAGTTAGAATTTACGAATTAGCAGTGCATTAGAATTGACGATGCGATAAATACAAGCAGTAACAAGGGAAAATCTATTTTAGCCTTGGAATTTCTATTTCCATGCCTTTTTGACGATGCATGCGAGTTTATTTTTGGACTTAATTCCGTTTTAAAGCTTGAAATAAGCCTTCTTATGCTTTTTGTGCATACAAAAATTTAGAGAAAATCTGGGGCAGCGGGGAAATTTCCACTGTAGTACAAGAATAAAAAGATTATAAAGTGGTAAGAATGTTGAATTCTCCACCTAAATTCCTTTTTCCGCCATAGGAGTAAGTTAGTAAGCGATTTTTCGATGCGTTAAATTATTGGATGGTAGGAAGTGGATACAAAAATTGGTTGCTTCATACTTCTATTCATAGGAGTATGGAGGTTTTGGTTGAAAAGACTTTCAAAAGCAACATATATATAAAATTGCCAGTATATATATAGGTTGTTTGCATCATGTTTTCAAAAAAAAAAATATATTCATATAGGGGATTTGGAATCATTCTGTATAGATATTTTCTATGTGGTGATACAATAACACACTATGCACTTGTGCACGTTTGGTTACAAAATCGGTTGTGCACTCATTGGTTGTTTAGGATAATTAGGAGCTAAAACCATGACTTAGTCATTGGTAAAATTTTTAGGATAAAACTCTTTTGAAGTGGGGAAGAATGTAACACCCGTAATTTGGCGTTAGTTATTTAATCAGTTAATTAGGCTCTAAAAATTGAATTTGTGTAAATGATGAAATTTGACCATAAAAACTGCACCATTGCATGCGTGGCGAAATTCCGAGCAACTTTCATATTTGGATTTTTGCAGTCGGAGTGCAAACGGAGAAGTTACGGATAAAAAATGAATTCGGAACGAAAATAAATATATAAGAAAGATTAACCAAATTAACCCGAGCCCACAGGTTAATCTAGGTCCAGTGATCCAGATTTAATATTTTTTGATCTAATGGTTGAGGCTGATTCTTACGCCTATAAATTTAGGCCTAACCCTCCCTTCTCTTCTCATATTTTTCTAGAAGCTGTAGCAAAGCTCTGCTATTTCTTCTTTTTCGTTTTCTTTCTAAATTATAAAATTAAGATATTTGTATTTATATTCATATCAATTGGAGAAGCATAGAAATATAGTAAAAAGGAGAAGAGAATCAACTATATGCATATTTGAGGTAATTTATATAATTGTATCTATTTTCTTTCCCAATCCCAAATCTATTCTCAGAACTATAATTCTAATGTATGTATACACCCCTTTTATACATATTTCTTGGATTAAGAGGGTTTGGAGATGAATCAAAGGTGCCTCGATTTGGTACCGCTCTCGCGGCCCGCACCGAAACAGTGCTTTACCCCTAGATGTCCAGTCAACTGCTGCGCCTCAACGCATTTCGGGGAGAACCAGCTAGCTCTGGTTTCGAGTGGCATTTCACCCCTAACCACAACTCATCCGCTGATTCTTCAACATCAGTCGGTTCGGACCTCCACTTAGTTTCACCCAAGCTTCATCCTGGTCATGGATAGATCACCCAGGTTCGGGTTTCACCTTAGATTTGGAGATTTGGTTCGCTTTTAAAAGGTAAGTGAGAAATTTTACAGATTGTTATAATGTGAAAATTATATTGTTGGTGCTTATTTGATTTTTATACCTAACCGGATAATTGTATATGAGTTGTAGGAAAAAAATTGAATATAATAAATATCTCCTGCACTGTTTATGAATTGATTTAGAATTATTTACAACATGATCTAGAAATCAATCCCAAAAGTATGAATTTAGAATTTGATTTGAATGAAATTTATTCCAAATCTGAAAATAGGTTCTATAATAATATTATTAATTTGGATTATTACCCTAGTCTTGTTGGAATGTAAAGATTTCTATGTTTGGAGTCATTGGAATTTAGATCCATTTAATATTTCTAAATTAGTTCGATTTCTTTCACTTTTTGAAACTAGACAGCGTTTGATCTAGTAAGGAATATATGAAAACGAAAAGAGAAAGAAATTTGTAAACTATGAATTCACTAAAGTTTACACCATATATTTTAGTAATAAAAGGAAATGATTATTTCTTATAATTTCAAATGATGTAATATTTTATATTTTGAAGTTAAATATTTTGTTTTGGACAAATTTATAGAAAGCGGATAATCTTTTTAGATATGATTCCAACCATGGAATAATGAAGACATATAACCAGTATATATTTGATAAAAGTAGATATTTGTATATGATTTATCACGCTTACAGTAATTAAATAAAACTTAGCTAATAATGACGCTTACACGTAATATTCGCGTTTAGGATAACTAATTAATGAGAAAGGAATTTAAAAGGTTGTAACTCTAATAAATGGTAATAAATATGGAGTTGCAATAATTTGATAGAGTAAATGGATTAATGGTACTTATAAATGTAGAAGTTGAATTAATAACCATGGAATAGTTAAAAAGGTTACTAATTTGAAATTAATAATCATGCAAAAACGTCTTAGTAAATGTCTGTTAGGATATTATGGGCAAATTGACATTTATGAGCATAAAAAGTGATTTATGGGTAGATAAGTATTTAAGGTAAATCTTATTACTGTAAATAAAAAGGAAATTACTAAGCTAAATTCAATGTCTACCTAAGATACTATAAATAAAGACTTAGGATGGCTAATTGGACTTAGTAGGTTAGTGATGCAAGGTCAGTAGAGTCACTCGATAGAAGACTGCCCTTCACTTTGAGGCTATTAGTAGTCGGGTTCACTTACTACTGATGTGGGATATCTCTAATTCTAGAACCCATGACGATATGACAGATTGGCCATGCTTTCTTAACTGAAAAGAATTAAATGGTCCAAATTTGGAATTAGGAGCGATGAGGGATATCTCCATAGGAGTTCGCTTCTGGTTTTAGGTATTAAGTGGCTATAGGGTCTGCCTCTCTCCTAAAAGGAAGTATTAAGTAACCTAGTGAGATTCCAAATAAATAAGAATGTCTTTAAAAGGGGTTACTTCAATGTTGAGATATTAAGTGGCTCTACGGCCTACCTCGCTACCAAAAGAAGCAACCTAATGAAATTCCATATTTATAATCAAGAATGACAGTGGATATCTTGGGAATGGTTCACTTCGAGTTTGAGATATTAAGGGACTGATCTAAGGGTTTTCCTCTCTCATAAAAAGAAGTATTAAGTATCCTAGTGAGATTCCAAGTGATATCAGTGATATCAGCTAGATAGTACCAGTATGGAGTTCGCCTTGGGATTAAGTATCAAATGAAGAATGCCTACCTATAAATAGGTGTTAAATGATCAAGGGTCTGCCTAGTCCTTATTAATGATGTATTAAGCGTTTTGGGTACAGTCTCTCACATTGCTAAGGCCGTAATAACGATAGTACTAGTGAGGAGACCGCCTTGGGATAGGTATTAAGTAATGAAGGATCTACCTATAATAGAGGTATGAAATGGTTAGAATTCCGCCTAGTCCTTTTGAAAGTATTAAATGGCTTGGGTACTGTCTCTTACATGGTTACGATTTTATTGGCGATAGATGTGATAATAGTTGGACATTAAATGTCGGATTCCTTAAATAGTGGTTAGGGATCTTTATAGCTATGACCCACCAACCATTGACAACGTTGTTGGAAAACCACATTAGTAATAGGTCTTAAATGATAGGGTCTACCTTGATTGAGGTCTTAAATGGCGAAGTCTACCTATTTCTCTTCTAAAGTATTTTGTGATGATCATAGAAGCCCGATTCATATTTCGAACTATTAAGTGGAAAATGGGTTTGGAATTATTTAGTGGTTGATAAGGCTTCATCAGTATTTTGTACCTTGGAAAGGAGTGGGTAATTAATTGTGTGTGTAATACAAGGTTAGAGTTGCTAACCTCAATTGACATAACAACTAAATGGAAACCAATCGGTATAAATTTATGTTATTGATAGTTTATAGATTTTTCAATCACCAAAATGTTGTTCTGACCACCTCCTCATTATAACCCACAGAATAGATTCGGAGGAACATGTCATTGGAGCTGGATGTGCTTTGTTATTGGAGAAGTCTTCTTTTCTCTAATGCTCGATGCTGATATGACAATCTGTTATCTAAGGAATATTACAAATTCGAAGGTAGTGGTCATTGTTAGTATTCTTATCCTATTATTGTTTCCGCTATGAGTTAAATTTATATCAATCTCAGATAATGCTCATGCTTATTTGTAGGTACCAAATCCAACTATTTGTGCTCTGATGGACTAAGTTTCGAATTTTATTGAAATTTAGGCCCATTAGTTGTTATGATAACCATGGAAGATGGTAAGAAAATAAGTTGCACGACCCATCACAACATGCGACAACCCTATAGCAACTTGCAATAATCCCACAACATGCGATAACTTCTAAAGGTTGCTACAAACCTCACCATAATTTGAGATAATCTCCCTATAACCTTTAACAACCGATATGATCGCCTATGATGGCTCTTACGATAGCTTAGGGAGGACTAGAAGCCAATCCAAGGGTACCATTGTGTAGAGTAGCCAAAGACAAAAGCCCTGGTAGTGGTGGGGGATTGAATGATGGTTGGAGGAAATAAAAATAGGGGATGGATGTTATCTTCGATGTGGAAGATGGGAGATGTTCGAAGACCAATACCTTAGGTTGTAGACCATTGGAGGACACCAATCAAGTGCAAATCAAAAGCTAACAATGAAACACAACCCACTAGGAGGCAATGCCTAAGCCAACGATGGTGGTGCAATCATCCCTAAATGAGATTAGGACTCAAAATTGAAAGGAAAATATGCACCTATCAACAACGAACTAAAGGAAGTGACTAGCATCATCATGCTTAAGAGACAACAGTGATCACATCTAAACCTGTGTAGGGCGTTGGTGGTCGTTTGGTGGCAATGTCACTTGGTGGCTAGAGAACTTCGACGGTAAAACTTAAATAAATCATCGAGTGGTTTGACAATCGAATTTTGCATAAGTGAAAGCAGATGGGTTGAAGGTTACAAAATGAACGGTCCACATATCCATCTGTCCATATATAATGCTACAATGGAAAAAACTTATGTGGAAGAAAGTGAAGTGTAAAAGTCAGATTTGTAGAGGCCCCTATTTCCACCCTTAAAATTCACATCCATAAGTTTTTAGTTATAAATTTTGGACATTATAGCACCGTCCTCTAATATGTATTAAGGAGTGTGAAATTGTCATTTTTAGCAATAAAAAACATTATGTATTCAAAATAGAGGATGTTTTAATATTTTTTTATTGCTCTTTATTATTCATGTTTGTTGGATTTTGTACTACATGTATTGTAAAATTTAACAAAAGATAGATAACTCGTAAATAATAGCTTATATGAGATAGAGTAATAAATGACTATAAACTTACTCTTGTGAGTAACACTATCCTATTGGATTTTTGCATATCGCCTAGGAGCAAGCTACTTGGTCTTATAAACAATTTGGCATTTGATTGCAAGTGTTAGTTTAATGTTTATAGTGTATATGAGCCAGGATGACTTATGATAGAATTAACCGACAAGGTTGGTTTAATTTTATTTTATGTATATTCACTTGCATATTAGTATTTATGATTAACTCATGTTACAGCTTGATGTGCTCACTTATGTATAATCACCTAATATAACACTGGAGATTGATATTTAATGATTGATTAGGGTAGTTATGATAGTGAGTATGATTGGGTTTAAATTCTGTGTGAGTAGAATTACGTCAAAAGAGTAGGAAGATCTATTTTGTTAGTGTGCTTATACTGATCATAATAGATGAGATGCCATGAAACCCCAACAGTAGAATACGTAAATGATAGTGGTGATCTTTAAAATAAGAAATTGGGAGAATATTTAGATTAGCGATAACCCTTAAAACTAGCAGAGGCGAACACATAGGTTAGCCGTGTTCCTTAAACCAAAAACGAAGATAATTCTAAAGGTTAGTCAGTTTCATTTGTAGCTCACAAAGGTGTACAAACTAGGGTTTGATGATATGGAAACCAAATGGCGAATATTGATAGGTTAGTGGTTAACTTAGAAACTAGTAATTATGTATAACTGATAGATATGATGCTATTAGATTTTTAGTTGGCTTATGAAAACTAATAGGCTTTTAGTTTGCTTGGAAAAACTAAATGGTATATTTGAACATTTAATAATATGCGTGTGACATTGGAGATACAGAATACATTGTTATACAGGAAGTGCTTTCCAAATAAAAATGACTTTATTGGGTAGATTTAAAGAATGTGTGACACTTGAACCCTATTAAAGAAATGAAATACTTATATAAAATCCAATTAATGGAACATACTATTTTGTAGTGCACTAAGCCATATGATTGTAGATGAGTGAGGTAGGTGCATTGCATTAGGCATATCTCATCCTGCTTTATGTAGATAAGTGAGTGGAACACATTTCGTTAGAAGGCTTGGCCTCACTATGTATTGGCATTATTACATTCCCATTGTTAATATTATTCACAGTAGGTTTAATGTTTGACCCATAGTTTATTATACTTTTTCATTAAACTCTTAGGTACTCATTTGAGTAAACCGTGAGTTATAGGTCCGGTTATTAGGCTTGAAGGTGAACAAGCTCTCCAGAGATGCTACAAGGCATATTATATTATGATAGAGTTAGAGGTATGCTCTAGGGGAAGTTTTGTAATTTATCGTAAATTATTAAATCTATAATAAAATCTCATTCGAAATAAAAAATGTGTCTTTCTGTTAAATACTTGTTATACTGTAATATGTTAATCATTTGATATGTTAAATAGAAAATCCTTAATTGATATATTATGTGATACTAATTACAATGTGTTGTAATCATGAGAAATTTATCGTATCAAAAATAACATATTATTTTAAACATTTCGAGTCAAGATGTTTAGAGATAGGATATCGATACATCCATTGAGACTAGAGTACGTAATGCTCTATAAATGTTAGGTAGTGTATTACTCGTAGGTGTTGGGGGCACCAAGAGATTGTGTACCCGACAGTTATTGGATAACTATGGAATGACTCGTCAGGTGGTTTTCTGTTGGTTAATATAACCATGGTTAATATAATTAAGGTCAAAACGAAAATCTCAAAGTGTTGATATTACACGGTTCACTCAACCTGAGAATACTGTTGAACTTCGATGTGGACACTCCACTTTTATTATTGTTAAATCTGTCCATAGAATGACTATAGTTGGATTTGAGTTGAAGCATTGGAAGTGAAGCACTATTCAGTAGAGAATTCAACTTCTTAGTTATACAGAGTTTGTATCATGTCAATTGTAGTCAACTCAAAGTCAAAGTCTCTAGCCAAAGCATTACGGTTAATAATAATTGTTATTATTGAACCAGGGAGTATGTGTTTGGACAAATAAAGTTTAATGTGGGTAATATTAGAATTTTGACCAAATACCAAATTCCAAAAGATTTAATGTTATATGGTATTGACAAAGAGAACTGTTGTAAGTAATTGTTACTGCCAAAGTACCTCTTATAATTGTAAAATAAGATTTTACCAAAAAGATGTTTAAGCGATAATTTCAGTCAAAATATCACATCTCTAGCTAAGGCGATGTATGAAGGTCAATATTAGAATTATTCGATGTTAATCAATGATTAAATTTACACCTTTGAGTCGTACAACCATAATGATTAACACTCCGAATAAACCACACGATTTAATATAATTATAATAAATTAATTAATATTTATGAAATATTAATTATCAAATTTTATTTTAGTTTGAATACCATTAGTATTTAAAAAAATGTGCATGTATAAAAAGTTATGCATACATTTATTGATATAGGATATTGGATTTAAATTGCATAAATCCTAAATGGTTTTGTGAAATTTTAAGACCCATTTGCCTCTTTCTATGGCCGCCGAAGGGGGCTAGAAGAGAAAGTGTTTGAATTTTGAATTAAAAAGGCAAATGAGTAATTAAAGGAAGGTAAAACTCTAGCCTTTAATGATCTTTTGTTTCCATCTAAAAAGATTTAATTCATCGGTTTTTCTCTCTTCCTTCATCACAAAATAGCCAAAAATTACATGGTCTCCATGGCTTGAAAATCCCAAAAAAAAATTCAAAATCTAATTAAAAAGGTGGTGTTGTCTTTTGATCTTTGTAAAATCCAGAGGTTGATTTAGTTAGATTTAGGAGCTTTGTTCATCATTCAGGATGCAACTTTTTGGCTATATCTTACGATACATTCAAAACTTATTTTAGTCATATATTAATCATGTTCATATGGTTTAGATCATATACATGAAACATATCATTTGTTTGTATGTTCATCTTACAATATAATTCAGATCTCATTCGTTATACCTTAATTAATTAATGTTCATCATGTTAATTTAATTTAGATCTCCTTTAGTTCTACACCTCAATATGATCATTGTGTTGATATATTTTAGATTCTTCATCTCCATTGATTATTTTTTTATGTAGTTTGTATAGTTTAGATCTGAATCTTTTACAATGTACTTATAAGTGCCTAAGTTGTTTGATCTATTTGTTATGGTTTTTAAAAAGTTTTATTTATAAAAAAATTATAATTTGAAACCATTAGGTGTACATATATGTTATATGGTTATTTAAAAAATTCATTGATAAAAGTTTTTGTTAAAAGTTTAGTTAATTTTGATTGAAAATAATTTTGATTATTTAATCTCACCATTAAAATTGAGTACGTGTAACTTGGTTGTTACTTCGAATATAATTTGTTTGGTTGTTGTTTACATAATGTTAAAAGTTATTTCAATTTAAAATCTATAAGTAGGCTTTTATGTAAAATCATAAACTATTTGATTCCTTCCTAAGTTTACATACATGTATTCTTTTAAATATTAAAACATAATTTACAATTATTTATATATGGATATGTGTGTGTGTGTGTGTTATTTTAACTCTAATTTTATAAAATGATTTTATACGTAAATAAATTCATAAAAATGTTGTTTTAACCCTTCCTTAATTATGCACACATATATTTAATCAAAATAGTGGACAACAAAGGCATGTATAAAGGGAAAAATGAGTTCGTTGTGGTGTAAATCCCGACACTTACATACAATTGCATTAAGCATGCAAACTTCTTATTTGTAGCACGTGTACTATACACGAATAAGCGTATTTGATAGACTTATAAATTTGGACCTA